>OX403608.1:12400000-13600000 GCA_948107665.1 Lomographa bimaculata | reverse complement strand
TTAATAAAAAGCTGTGTCTATAAACTAATACATATATAAGCCAAAAGTAAACTATGTCCTTCCGTCCGTCCGTCCGTCTGACGGAGGCATCTAGTATCTTAACCATACAAGCAAGTAACTTGAAATTCTCAGAGAATATTTGTAGCTATGGTCCAAAACCAGAAATGGCAATTAAAATTATATAAATGAAAACATTTTAATGGGGCACCTATACACATAACCGAGAAGCACAACATTTTTTTTTAAGGTACCGAAAAGAACGCTGCAATTTGAGAACGATACCGGTTTAAAAAATCTATGTTGAAAATGACAATTTGTAGGTCACCAAAGTCACTGTTTTAAGACGGATATTGTTCTGGGGTCTATCTCAAAAACGGCTTCACATTTAATGCTGAAAATAACGCATTATGGTGCTAATTCTGTTGAGCACTGAACTAACCTAAACTAAACTAAAAATAAACCGAACTAACCTAAACTAAACTAAAAATAAACTAATTTTAAGCACCGAACTAACCTAAACTAAACTAAAAATGAACTAATTTTAGTCAAAGAATGGTGCCGATTCTGTTGTCCAGAATTAGACTAAACTAGCCTAAAATCAGTTTTAGTCCTGCTTTAGTCCAAAACCTATTCAGAAAATGCAAGATTAGACTAAAATTAAGTTTGACAGGACTAAGTTAGTTTAGTTACCCTATTTAGTGAAAATGACCAAATTCTTATTAAAATGTACATGTTTTACGTCAAATTAAGACTAAAAATAGAAATTTTAAACTCAAATTAGTCTGTATGAAAAAGGTCTGGATTATTTTAAATGTGATCTTATACTTGGAAGAATAACACGTGCAATTAATTAAGCTAATACTGACCTACAAAGTCTATAATGGAGGAATATGTGATTGCGGCTCTTGTGAATGCAATTCAATTTGGTTGCTGTCAAAATCAATTTTAGTCCTGTCATTTCAACTTTTAAATTAAGTTCAAAGTAAAATCAGATTAGCGTTTAGGTATTCTTTGACTAAAATTAGTTTATTTTTAGTTTAGTTTAGGTTAGTTCGATTTTTAGTTTAGTTTAGGTTAGTTCGATTTTTAGTTTAGTTTAGGTTAGTTCGGTGCTCAACAGAATTAGCACCAATACCTAAACGCTATTCTTTCAAGTATAAGATCACATTAAAAATAATCCAGATCCTTTTCATGCAGACTAATTTGAGTTATTTTTATTTATTTTTAGTCTTAATTTGATGTAAAACATGTACATCAGAATAAGAATTTGGTCATTTTCACTAAATAGAGTAACTAAACTAACTTAGTCCTGTCAAACTTAATTTTAGTCTAATCTTGCATTTTCTGAATAGGTTTTGGACTAAAGCAGGACTAAAACTAATTTTAGGCTAGTTTAGTCTAATTCTGGACAACAGAATCGGCACCTATATCTATTATATAAAGTACTTCAACAACAATATAAATACATAAATCATACAATTATTTTATAGATAAATAGTTCACCTTTTTTCCACCTTACATCTAGAAGAACGGCGCGGCGTCGCGTCACCCATTTATGGTTGAGATACCGTTCATTCGCACGAAACGTTTCGCGTCTTCGTTATTATAGAACAGCAAAAGAATGGAACGCTTTGCCGTCGTCTGTGTTTCCCGAAAGGTACAATTTGGGTGTGTTCAAAAGGAAATTGAATAGGTATTTACTAAGCAAGCGTGCTCCACCTTAGACTACATCGTCACTTTCCATCAGGTGTGATTGTAGTCAAATGTTTACTTAGTAAGATAAGATAAGATAATTCTTTATTGGCTAAAACTGTAGTGTTAGTATTCGCGAGTTCTTATTGCAGGTAATGTTATTACAGTTGACCCATCTCGGGCGTCCAATGTCACAAAATATGATTATAAAAGCCATACAAATTTTCATTATTTAGATTATAGATATTAGGAATTTATGGTGAATAAGATACAATAATTATAATTAGTTTGTTAAATATAAAGAACACTACAAAAATGTCAGAGATATTAAATTCATGCTATGTCAAAAAACTTTTAAGGAAATATTCTTTCAAACTATAGAAAACATTTTCAGTCAACCAATTTTTTAAAGCAGATTTAAACATATTCATAGGAAGTTTATTTATATTCTGTAATAAAAAAAAAAAGTTATAATCAATTAATCTTAAAAGTTTTTCTCTATTAGGTAAAATGTAGTCGCGAGATCTCACTTCAGCGCGAATTACTGGTAATAAGTAGTTTAGTCAAACTTTAGTTTTTGATTTGCCTTTTGTTCTATTGTCTTGTTTCTAACAAATAAATCCACATACTGCAGCTAGTTATGCAAGTATGTGACGTTTAGTTATGCAAACAGACAGACGAACAAAATTGCATTTGACATGACGCAATGTACGGACGCCTTTTACCGGAAGGCTGTTATTGTGGTGTGACCATTGTGATGCGAAGTTATTGAGACAATAAATAAGTTACTTGTTGAAAACATTTTTAAAGACAAGCTTTTAGAAATCCGCCATATTGGACACTTTATTTTTTTTCGAGTTATTCTCAGCAGGCCCTTTCATTTGATACCCATATTGTAGGAGTGCTTTAAAAATTACTTGTCCGCCATTTTGTGTGTTCCGCCTTGTTGGACTTAGAATGACGTCACAAAGCTAACCATGCATGTCATCCCAACTAAACGTGAATACTAAATTTCAGCTCAATCAGTTAAAGATATCTGCTTCAAAATTTCAGTTCAAGAACAGAGTGACATTCAGTAACTTCTTGTCATGACCGCCCCAAAAATAGGGTTAACATATTTAAAAACTCACTAAATAATAATTTGAGGGTACAGCTGTAATCTTCTGCAGATTAATTTATTTGTATTTTTAAGAAAATGCAATATTTTTTCACTATTTTTCTATGTGTGGTACATAGTGCTGGCCCAAAATGAAACATCTCCTTTTCGTCTAAAGAACAATGGCGAAATTTTAGTTGGCCTATGTTTGATCGTATTTAAATGTGAAATTAACTAAATTCACTCAAATAAATTACAAAGATTTACTAAAACAACAGAAAAGGCAGACGAAGCCAGGTAAAAAAAATACACATTAAAAGAAACAAAACGATTACTTTCAACCATTTTTCATTTTACTGTTTTGGCTATGCTGTGGTTAAATAATAAGATGTTACCATGTCCATTGCCTTACCCTAGTGCATCTCTATATTCCTAAGTCGTAATGCTAATGCTTATGATGTATCCATAAAACAAAAAATACTATGGTAACTTATGTATGAACCATCAGCTGTCTAGAATCCGTCTGTCATTCACAGGTTTTCTAAAAATAGCTGCGGTTGCTATTGCAGTCATCGACATTTAAGGGGAAAAAGCAAATATCATGGCAATATCAAACTGTCATATGAATGACGTTTTCACTTTTGACGTTTCTTTTTTTTTTTCTTTTTTCTTTTAATATTAGCTTCGCAATCTTGTGCATTTAGCCAGTGTCATGTAATAATATATTTCATGTTTAAACGTAGTGGTGGCTCTTTGGAATGGGCTTTTATCACGAATTCACGACTGTAAGAACTGTTGGCGTATTCAAAAAGAGATCGGCAAAGTGTGCTGAGTCATAACCTACAAATATGTTTTGTTTAATATCTTAATAACTAGGCCTTCTAAAACGACAATTCTTTTAAAATTAAGCTCAGAAGGCAACCGGCCTTACGTAAGATATTTTTTTATCTATATACGATGCTATTTTACTTCAACTAAAATGATGTATGGGAGTTCGCCATTGTTCTTTAGACATAATATATCTAACAAACAACACAACTGACAGTCACTCTACAAGCATGCGCAAACGTCAATTAGCCAATCTTTGTTCACGTTGTTATGTCAAAACAATGCTCAAGACCTGATATTGTCTAGCGACTGTTTCCGTATAGATGGTACGATGACTATCAATACTATAAAATTATTATGCAATCTTATTACAATGATTATTACTAGTTGTTCGCCCCGAACTGAGATTTCGACCCTACATTTTGCCTTATAAAACAAAAAAAATAAGGTTTATTGTTTATAATTTTTTTGTATAAAAATTGTTCCTTTTTTGTATTTGTTGTTTAATAAGAGGATATGTAAGGGTGTCTTCAAGTCTAAAGTGAATAGGTATCTTCTAGCAAGCATGTTACATCTGTCGACCAAGTTGGCGCAGCGGACAGGGCTCCGCCTCTGCACCGTGGGCCCTGAGTTCGATTCCCAGCAGGAGCACAAATTCCTTCCTAAGGGATATTTGTGGTTCTGGGTGTAATGTGTGTGTGATGTGAATGTTTCCGGCATCCACGATACAAGTCTTTTAAGCGTAATGTGGGGCTGTGATTGTGAAAGCGTTTTTTTTTTTTTTTTAAACAAACACTTTGTTGTTTGTTTGTTTGTATGTTACATCTTCGGCCGGATCTTCATTTTTCATCAGGTGAAGTAGTGGCGCTTGCCTAATCAGCATAAAAAACGCATTACATGCATAATTCCGATTTAAATATGAAGCCATTTTTGATCATCGGGCCTAAATAGGTCTAAAATCAGTGACTTTACTGTCTGACCAAGTTGTTATTTTCTAACATAGATTTATAATTTGCTTATTCGCTTGTATGTTTTATACGCTATATGATTCTGACAGACGGATGGATCAATAATAATAATTATAACAGGATGGTAATTATGCTAACACCACAGAGCTAAATGAGAGCCTTGATCTTAGGCTCACCTTCAGCCTTCCGGGGTAGAGGCGCTAAGGCTCCCTACGAAACTTGCTAGAGTGAAACTTCAGCACTATTCCGTCTCATTATTAAGAAAAGTGTGTGCAACAAAAAGGCAGCGTTTATTGCAAGGAGCAATGTTGGCATAAATGGCTAAAGAGCAGTGTCAGCACCTGTTGATTCAGTTTCACTTGCCGCCTTAATGCTACTCCCGATTTTATGCCCTCTGTCACTTGGAAGTGACAGAGCGTTAAGGCGTCAAGTGAAACTGCATTCACGGGTGTTAACAACACCCCTCAACGGTCTTTAGTCATTCACGCCAACATTGCTGCTTCCGTCGCCAATAAAGGCTGCCATTTTGTAGCAAGCTACCAGCTCACACTTTTAGTAATTACTAGCGATCCGCCCCGGCTTCGCCCGGGTGTGATAGATAAAGAGCCGCTCGACCGATTTTGTGCAAACTTCACATAAACCATCTACTAAATAGTCCGAACAAAGCCTAACCATTTGGTTTGGATAGGTGAACCCGTTCTTGAGTTATAAAATAACAACGAAAAGTGGCATTGATTTTTATATATATAGATAGATAGATATAGATAGAGATAGATAGATAGATTAGGCGGAATCAGCAGGTGCTGGAGTCTTACTAAGACTCAATTAAGTTATAGTAGCAATATGCTTAAATTTAAATGGTGGTCACTTTATATCTGGGACTCGTTGGGTTAGTTTGGACATGCCTGATGACATTATAAAACTTAAAAATATCACAGTCACACTCCTCATAACACAGGGAATCCTAGTATGAGGTCAGTGTTAACCAGACAGTAATTGCAGTTCAAGCAGCTTCACCTTTCCTATAATGAATAGATTCTTTTTACTGTATTACTGCATTGGGTACATATGCAACAATAATTTTACTTGATCATACCTACTATATGTCTGTAGATATAAGTACCGATGTTTTTGTGAATAAACTATAACTATTACTATATGCAATGGAAAAATAGAAAGAAAGTACATCAATTTATTTATGACATACACAACATTACACTTCCAACAGCCAGTAAAATATATAATACATAAAAATAAAGATGCATACATAATCATAAATTAAACAATAATGTATATATAAGTAATGGAATAAGAAATGTGATGTTGTGAGTGTCATGACTATGGGTCACGACTCAGAATACTAAGGTTAAATAATCTAATTCCCCCATACCTATTCTATTATCGGACATCGAGACAGACTTCTAAGCGACACCGCTATATGGTAGACATTCCACAAATGCGGACGAAGCGTTTTGCTTCCACATAAATTATGAGAACCGCAAAGGAATGGAACTGCTTACCTGAGTCTGTGTTACCTGCTAAATACAATATGGGAGTCTTTAAGTCGCGAGTGAATAGGCATCTTCTAGGTAAAACTGCTTCATTATTGACCGCATGGACGCTTGCCATCAGGTGAGATAGAGGTCATACGTTTTCCTGTCCTGAATTTAAATAAACTTAGCCACTGATTTTTAGTATATAAGGACCTTATATGTATGACCCGTTTGACCTCTTAGCGATGAGTCTAGGCATATTATAGTATATCTAAACATTATGATTCAAAATTATTGAATGTTTAGTTACTCTGGTTTGAAGGGGGATGATTTTAGCGGTGTACCCTGATCAGGGTGTTCAATTTTGTGGTAATCAGAACGGCCTATAATTAATACCGTGCTAGTTTACTGACTGGTTAATTATCGTTCCTAAACTTTGAAGTAAATAATGTTTTGGTAAAAATCATTTCATAACATTATCGTACTGAAATGAGAAACTAAGAATTTTAGGTAATTAAATAAAATAAATAACAAACAAATAACAAACGCATTCACACTCACAGCCACTAAGTTCAAAGACTTGTATCGTGGGTGCCGGAAACATTGACATCGCACAAACATTACACCCAGAACCAAAAGATAAATAATATAACAGGAATAACATACATACAAAATTAAAAGAGATCTATATTTAATCAAATACCTTTAAACGAGCAATTCTTGTATATTTATAATCTGAATCTAACGGCTCCAAAGATTTTCATGAAATTTATTATATATCCAGAAGGTTTCGGGGGCGATAAATCGATCTAGCTAGGTTTCATTTTTAGAAAATGTCGTTTAAAATTTAAGAATAACGGAGCAGAACTGTCATCTAGGTACTTTAATTAAAAAGATAAACGAATACTAACTAGGTATAAGCATATCTATCATTATTTATCATTTAAATTACATATGCAAAACATTTTTTTTATTGCAAATGGGGTTAGATTTCACAATAAAATCCCTAAACTTGTATCAACTGAATAACCACTGGAAAGTTAAAATCAGTAATAAAACAGGCATTAATTAAGAAAGCTTATTATACAAGAATGACTAATTGACTACATTCATGACAAGGATGTTAGGAGGATTCAATTCCTGTATTAGTAATTTTAGGAGTGTTTAAATTATGAATGAAAAAATGCGGCGTCCGATTTACTCGCCAGGTTCTTCTCGAGCTGGCTGTTTTATGACGAATTGGGCAGTAGAGTCATCTTTCATATGTGTCTCTTTGGGGCCCATGTGAATAAACAATTTTGAATGAGTAAATAAACTAAGGAGCACAACTTTACAACAAAAAACCCTCAAATATAAAAAAATGTAAACTCATTTAACACATTTAAGTCCCAATTAGCTCAGTATCTTATGAAAGATCATTCACTTTTAAGTAAGTAGTGACAATGAGTTAAATGAGTGAATTTAAAAAAAAAAAAAAACGGTATGACGAATGTAGCCTGATACTAATAAGTTTAGCATTGTTCTCATGTAAGTGACTTTTTTGTCTGTTTTGGGAATAAATTTCTTTAAACCTAAACCTAACTAAGCTGGCAAGAACGCTGACAGCATTCCCACACTGAATAGCAATTGCAATTCTGATGATGAATGAGGTTGCCCCCTTGTCACCAGCCGAGCGGCGTCGACGAGACTAAGAAAGTCTTTCCTAGATGTACCTTACAGACCTAGAGTTTCAACACCGAGCGACAATGAGGAAATCGATCCATTGCCATTTGGCCCGTTGACATATTGACTGAGCCATTGAAATGTGGTACTTACGAGTAGGATTAGGTTTACAATATGGAATAACTCTTAAATAAATGTTCATTCTTTATTAACCGATTTCAAAAAGGAGAAGATTCTAAAATATAATATGAAGCTAAAATATAAAGGTTGTGAGATAGTGGTCAACTCTTTGCCTATCACACTAATAATATAAATCCTAAAGTTTGTGTATAAGTATGTGAATGTGTAAGTATATGTTTGTTTTCCCTTCACGCTGCAACGGCTGAACGGATTTAGACTAAATTTTGAATGCCATAGCTTATACCTAGGATTAATACATAGGCTTCATTTTAACTTGATGAACGCGGGCGAAGCCGCGGGGCACGGCGGCACAGTTTTGAATAAAAAATACTTTACGCACTAGTGGTAAACTACTATTTTGACGTACAACAATCCACGTGGTTGTAGAATGTAGCCTCTTCCTTCCACGGCATGAAGTAGAGGCAGTAAGTACCTACTATAAAAACTCTTATGTCATAGGAAAGTGTAATACATAACATACACTCAATATTGAAAGTGGGTTACCATTTCGTACCTTTATTTTTCCCATCTATGCAGTTCCCGATACGTTCTAAGATAGTTTCATTCAATTACATTTCGAGAATGTTCAAAACGAACAAAATGACACTGCTGTCTCACCGAAGTTAATGCAATGTTTAGCGTACATTGTTTTTAGGTGAGTATAAACTAGAGCATTTACTTGTAACAACGAGCCGCTCTATGATATGTTCTAGTGAACAACGTAGTGTGTAGAACGTTACATTACACAGAAATTCTCGAGAAAATGCTCAAAATCAAAATCGTATATTCACTTGGGCCCCAAAGAGGCACTCATGAAAGTTAATGAATCTATTGCCAGATTCGGAAAATTACAGCCATCTCATCTCACCTTTATAGTGGTAGTACCTACTCTTTTGCAAAGTAGGTACTACGCGATTGCCAGACAATCAATCGCCAAGCAGTAGTGTGCAAACAATACTGTATGCAAGATTGAAAGGCAAGGTTTCCAGTGAAATTACAGGCCTTGAAGGATTTAACATCTTATATCTCTCACATATACATACTTAACATACACTCATTATTTTGTTTAGTATTTTAATCCATTATTATAAAGTTTGCGTAACTATGTGGTACACCTGAGTCCCAATACATTTTGCTATCTCCTCTCCATCCCAAGGGTTGTCTGGCAGAGATCGCTTTAAGCGATAAGACCGCCCATTGTACTAGCCTAAGTTCGTTTTAATGTCTTTAATGTATTTTCCTCTATTTCTGGTGTACAATAAAGAGTTATATCTATCTATCTACTGACACATATATACATATTTTCATAATATTTAGCATGTTAACAATTTTAGAAGCTATGGGTTTTCGCTTCTTAGCTCTTTTTAATGTTATGAGCAAGTAGCTCGCCTGATGGTAAGTGTCAAACTGTTTAGTCTCATTAGTTCAACTAATAGCGGTCAATTGTATTGCTGAGACTAAAAAATTGGTTTGATTATCTGTAATTCAAAAGTTCAATTGAGTATTAAGTATAACATTAAGATATTCAAACTTTGCACATGCTTAAAATTAATACTTATTTTATATTAATCCTGCAGTGTATCTAAGCCATTTGTAAAAAAAACAACACCGGGTTGCACTCCGGGAGTGCCGGCAGAAGTGAAAACTTGAACATTGTAAACAGCAGGAGGAGGCATATATTTCCGCCGCGAGGTAGAAAGAGAGGGGATATTACTTCCTTTCCTCCCTTACGAATTTTCGATCAGGTCACGTGTCCTGAGGCGAGTTTAAAATTGTTTACCCATCCTAAAAAAGCGCACAACGTTGCTAAAGAAGTTTTCACTTCAAAAATAAGAAATAAATATACTAAATTGTTTTTATTTAAATAACGTTTGAATAAACTTTGTAGTAGATTGTTTATTTAAAACCTACATAAGCAGCAATGTACTCGTAACATTAAACTATACCCACGTTATAGTAAAAGTACTTTTCAATGATATAACTGTCCAAATTACATAGAGCTGTAGGTAAAACAGCCGTAGGGTAATCGCAGGTCAGTGTCCGCTGGTGACTAATGGAGAGCACAAATAAACGATCGGCTTCGCAAAGGAGTCCGTTTTTGTGGTTGGGTTCCGTAGCAATTAGTTTTAATTTGAGTGATTATTGTTAACGAAAAATGTATGTTCTATTTCTCTCAACATGGTCGTGTATCTAATGCCTGGATAGCCTTATATATTGTTTTTTTATAGGCAAGCCTTTGACCACTATATCACCTGATGGAAAGTGAAGATGGAGCCGGAGATGAAGCGCTTGCATGCCTAGATTTACCACTTTGAAAACCGCATTGAGAGTTAGATATTGAATTGTATTTGTTAAGATAACGAAGAACAAAGAACATAGAGAACACTTTGCAAAATGTGACATAGCGGTTGCCAATGATAGTGTATATAATGCCTAGATAGCTATAGTACCGTCGTAGTTTACCCTAGCTGTTGATGAGATTTTTACTTTTTAAACAACTTCAAAAAAGGAGGAGATTTTCAATTTAACTGTACTTTATTTTATGTAACACACTCAGAACTTTTTTCTAGGTGAATCGATTTTGATGTTTTTATTTATTTATTTATTTACTTTAATTAAAACGGTACATGCTTACACCAATTACAATAATTAAAGGATTGTTATTTCATAAATCATACATAAAAATTCAGATACCTAATGTTAATTATTAACCATAAAAATAAAAAAAATATTACAAATATGCACAGAATTTAAAAAAGAATAACCAATAATAATATAATTAATTAATGTCAGCTAAAAATGTCAATAATAATGAAATATGATGTTTTTTTTATTCATTTGAAAGATTGTGCTTTCAATTTGTGGTCCCATTTAATTAACTTTTAATCAATTGCCAATCGGGCAATCGCTGTGCCACAATTTGCAGCGCCTCGACAAGATCGTTTTAATAATCACGTATGCGTAACTGAATAAGGGTTTCTTGTTCTTCTTACGGTACCCTAATAGCCCGCGGTACATCAAAAACCCCTGTCACTTGACTATAAAACCGAGTGCAGATCTATTGTGACATCACTAGTACCCCAAACCGCATCAAAATGTGTTCAGTAATAGCATATGTGAGTGTTTTTGTGCAAATTTTTAATATTAGTGATATCTTAAATAATATGGATTTTTATTATCATTTCTAATATTAGTGATATGGAAATAAAAAATATTAGTGGTTATTTATGTGTGAAGTGTTTTTGGATATTTTAGAATGCGGATAATAAATAGGTTTATTGTGTTTCATATACTAACTAAATATTTAAAGAAAATTTTTATAATATTATTATTATCTAGAAAATAGTACCTATAATATGTATGGGTCTTACCCTGAATTTAATTATTTTTAATTTTTCAATATAATTATTCTGGGTTGCGAATAAACGGGAAAATCCGATGTAGTTTGACACATTCAAAAGAGTTTATTCACATGGGCCCCAAAGAGGCACTCATGATAGTTAATGACTCTACTCATTAATACTTATAGTATTGTTATATGTTATTCATAGCGTACTCGATATAATTAATTCAACGTGGCTCTGAACTATACCTTACTACTATGGATTATCTCTTTCTACAAACAGTTGAGTAAAGAGTACGACCGTTTTTTTTTTTACTTCCGGCTAAATATATTTGTGAATAGTCTTAAGACGACATAGAATCTCAGACGCGTTTATAAAAAGTCATAATATAAGAGACGTTTTTTAATACCAGCAGTGATATCAAAAAGGCTGTAGATGATGATGATGATCATCATCTTCAGAGACATAGGTTACATTTTTTGGAATTCAGGGAACAAGAACAATACTGATTGAGTTTTGATAATTTAAAAAAACAATATTTTTAACTCAACAAAGTTCAATTTTGTGGTTTAATATTAATTGCTCAAAAACAGAACATAACTAACTAGCCTTGCTCTGCGGCTTCGCCCGCTATCATCAAGTTAAAAAGCAGCCTGTGTGTTAATCCTAGGTATAATCTATGTACATTTCAAATTACATCCAAATCCGTTCAGCTGTTAAAGCGTGAAGAGGGAACAAACATACTTACACACAAACTTTCGGATTTATAATATTAGTAAGATACGTACAATAAATTCAACTAAAAACTAAATTAAAACTAACCAAAAATAACTATAACTAAATATAAATATGTACAAAACTTAATCCAATAGACCGCTGCCAGTTGGCAAAGTAACAAAAATACTGGCAGCATTGCCACGTTGAATGGCAATGCTCAATCTATCCAAAATATTTGCCAGCATTTTGGTTACGAGTTGCTTCGATTAAACGCCCTGATAATTCTTTGAAGATTGTATGAGCTCCCGGTCCCCACGGTCCCAATGTCTGAACCCCAAAAGTAGATGGTAGTAAGACTGAATAGATATCTGCTAGACGATCATGCTGCATCATCACTTTCCAAAAGCTAAGGTCTAATACTTGCTTATACCTAAAAAAAAGTAATGATATTTCTGCGAGTTTTAGTTTTAGTTTGTTTTTTTTATTTTTTTTATTTGAGACTAAGCTAGCATTTGACCACAATCTCACCTGATGGATAGCGACGATGCGGTCGAAGATGGAGCACGCTTGCTCAGTAAAAACCTATTCACTCTCTTCTTGAACAACCCCATATTATACTTTTCGGGAAACACAGTAGACTGGCAGGACGTTCCACTCCTTGGCAGTTTTCATAATGAAAGTGGAAGCGAAACGCTTCGTGCGAATGGTCGGTATTTTTACCATTAGCTTGTATTTATATTAGGTTATAATTGTACATTGGTATATAAAATAATGTATTTAAGTTGTTATTAATCATTATTTATAATTAAGTAGGTATATTATTTTTTTTTTTTCATATCTTGCACCTTTCTTAATTTTGTTTTGTTAAAATACCGACGTCCAACTTTGTTACGTAATTCCTCTCCACCCAAAGGTTGTCTGGAAGACATCGCTTTTTGCGATAAGACCGCCTATTGTTACACTTATTTTCTATTCTGCTTTGTCACAAATATGGTTTGCAATAAAGAGTTTATCTATCTATCTTGTACTTTAAATCGATCGATAGAATGTCTAATTATACCTACATAATGACTGAATTAAAAAGCAATCATTACATCTCGTGTACTCTACGTTCTATTCGGAATAGTTACGTTTTTTAGATCAGATCAGACAGATTGCATAACTTGTAACAATTCTTTTTCATGGTTTTTTTACCGTTCTCTGAAACGAAGTGATTTTTTATTCGATTTGCTTGTTACGTATAGTACGTCTAACAGAAAAAATGTAGGACGCAACTTAATGAT
The DNA here is from genome assembly GCA_948107665.1 of Lomographa bimaculata. Classification (NCBI taxonomy): domain Eukaryota; kingdom Metazoa; phylum Arthropoda; class Insecta; order Lepidoptera; family Geometridae; genus Lomographa; species Lomographa bimaculata. The sequence goes on along the minus strand of OX403608.1, from coordinate 13,586,737 downwards.
GTCATTACCCGATTACTGTTTAGAGAAATGGAGGGTTATGATATTAGCTGTAAACACTTAGTCAATAGGATATTTTTTTTAATGCTAATTAGATCATTGCATTTTATGGGACCGACTACACACTGTCTTTGTTTTCTGAATGGTATAATATGGGAATCTTCAAGTCCAGAGTATTCAAAAATCAAAATAGGTATCTTCAGGCAAGCATGCTACATCTGCTGCCGCGTCTTCACTTTTCATCAGGTGAGATAGTGGTCAAATGCTTGTCTATCTAGCATAAAAAACATTTTAGATTAAAAAAAGCAACCAAATAGGCAATACCATAAGTAACCGAAAATAAGAGGCAGGCAAAAACGCAACAAATAGAGAAACGTATACTTTTATACCCAGTTGGAGCTGTGGCAATTCTTGGCCCTATGCGCCTTGGGTCGTGGGTTCGGTTCCCGGTTACAACACAATTATCCTAGATAACACTATGCTTCTGGTAATACTTATGTATGCGACGTAAATGTTTCCGGCACCCACGATACAAGTATCTGAACATAATGTAGGACTGTGGGTGTGAATGCGACGGTTATTGTCGTTAAAAATGTGCTAAAAATGAGGTCGGTTAAATATTCAGCACATATTTTTTTTTTTTTTTTAACAAATTCACACTCACAGCCCCACACTAAGTTCAAAGACTTTAATTTGTATTTCAATATATTTGAAATACATACTGTATCAGATCAATATTACAAATGCTAAAGTTTGTATGCTGAACGGATTTGGATGAAAATTGGAATGTGCATAGCTTGTTCCCACAATGAAAACATAGACATCACCTTCAATATGCGGGCGAAGCCTCAGGGCTCGGTTAGTTTCTATATAGTACACCTAAATGTCATAAAACATTTCACTAATAAAACAAGCTATAATATATAGGAATTAAAAAAAACGCAATATATATAAAACATTAATCATATTGCGGTACTAACGTTACTCAAAACTGTAGCTGCTGCTAGTTTGTAGAGTAACCAAGATTATAAAAAAATCCGGATATTATTTTTATACACATATTATTATATACAGTACAAGAAAAATACAAGAATTGCGCGTTTAAATGTATTAGATATATCGATACACGCTGATATAAACTAACTACGCAATCGAGCAGTTCCAAAATTATTAACAGTCTCAAAAATGATATAAACTAATTAATCGTAGATCATGAACAAATTTTAATTAAAATTAAGCCCTTTCAAAATATCCTCAGTAAATGTAGAAAACCGTTTCTAGAATGTATATTCCAATCCAGTTTCATTGTAGTCAAATCCAGTGTTTGAAAAATGATTTTGAAGATAAATTGTGTGCTGTCTGGAACGAATGGAATAACAACTCGCTTTAAAATAGATTGGATATATTCAAGTCTTATTATTTTAGTCTCGATTTAAAGCTAATTAATAATACAATATAGTTTAGGTAATTTCTCGGGACTTGGTATACAAAGTGGCAAGGCAACCATAGGCTCTAGTGTAACAAAATTATACTAAGCGGACAGAGCGCGCGTATTTGTACAATGGCAGCAGCAGCGGCCGAGTCGCGCGTACAGGGAACGCGTGACGGGCGCGCGCCTGGGGCGCTTCATATATCAAGTCCCTTAATCGTTCTGAAAACTTTTTTAACTTGACGTTTCGGTCAAGTTGCATGCCATGGTCTCAAGAAGACTGGACAATGTCAGTATCGGAAAGGACGAGTATTATTGTCTGCAACTGGCATTTGGTACTGTGAGAAATTATTGTCACGACACAATTCTCACGATATCCACAGGTTTATCGCGGGATAAATCGCGACGCAAACACTTTCTTATGAATGAATTCCACGCGGCAGCCATTCTAAAAATAGTTTTAAGCTCGATTAATTCCCGAGATATTACCTAAGCTATGTGTTCGAATCGCGAAAGTTTTTTTTAAAGTTACAATATCTACTTGGTAACTATCAGAGTATAATAGGATATGATATTAATAATGTGGTTAATACATTAATAAATATAAAGTAGTACAAGATAATAAATTAGCAGCACGTATTTATATATTGTATCCTATAGAGAAATTATCAAAACGAAATGGAACAAAATAATCAAACGCAAGCAAAGCTTAAAAAAAACCTAATTCACCGCTTTATCTTCGAAACCTTGATCAGATTCAACGTATTAAACACGCATTATTGACAATAACTCAAAAACTAGTGATCAGATCTTGACCAAATTTAAATGGCCACATGAAAAGCACCAGCTTTTAAATAAAAAAATAATCATCAAAATCGGCGCACAAAGATATAAGTTATGAAGTACATTTCAAAACGAGAACATCGTCAATGTAGTCCACAGAATACGTATTATTGAGGATAACTCAAAAACTACTAGTCAGATCTTGATCAAATTTGAATGGGTTCAATTGGAAAGCCATATCCATCCATATTAAAAATCAGTTCACGTGGGACGAAGTTATAAGGTAACAAAATACAAAAATACAAAAATTGTTTATTTGCAAAGAAACATAGTACAATGGCTCCTTAGTTTCTATTGGTCCCCGCACTAGGGCTAGCCTGTATCGCGGGCGACCGGAACCGATTACTATATAACACTGGTAGATGTGGAGAACTAAGAAATAAACTAACAAGAAATATACTATATAAAATTATCTAAATAGGCCTTATAACACACATAAAAGAAAGAAATACAGTCGACTTGAGTACCTCCTCCTTTTTTGTGAAGTCGGTAATGAAATGAAACTCATAAAACCGGCCATAATATGTAGTTGGACTCGCGCACCAAGGTAACCGTAATGGACTAGATTACACTGGTTTTAATATTCCACTATGATCTATTTTCGAAATGGATTGGATTTTGCTTGCGCTATCGTGCCACTTTAAAGTGAAAAACCAATTAAAACGGACAAATTAAACGAGCATCGAGTACACAAACGAAAATAGGGGGGGATGTATTAATAATATAAAGAACAGGAGAAGAAGAATTAAGACGGAAAATAAATAAAAATCGGCGAAAACAGACGAAAATCGGTCTTTTTGATGCAATGATCTTGTTATTTCGCAGAGCCTTGATTCGATTCCCAATAAGTGCACAGTTTGCTTCTAGTTCTGGATAGTATGTGTGTGATGTAAATGTGCTCAGTGGCCTCAATAGGACAGGCCTATGATGCTATAGGCTGATGATGACGACGAACCAATGGTTTGAGTATCACCGCGTTTGTTTTTTGTTAAAGTCTCTATTTTCTCACCAAACCATTGTTACTTCTACATTTAACGTACCACAACGACAGTTATTTAACGCCAGCGCTTATCAGCGCGACACATGGCTGGCCGGGGTCACTTGTGACCCGGGGTCACCCTCTAGTGCCGATTGAAGAGCAGTGGAGGGGTTAAAGTGGTGTTTTGATAAATGTTTCTTATGGTAGGATCTAAGCATCTAAGAAGGAACATTTTTAGAAAAGTTATTCTCAGGAACGCGTATCGAATTGAAATTAAAAGAGTATCTAAAATATATTTAAGTTTATGGTCCTATGATCTGTAAAATAATCATGCAAGTAAAAGCAATTAAAAATGCAACCCTGTCTACTTATAGTAGTACTTTTTGACCTACGTGGATAGAAGTTATGAGGTAACACACATAAAAAAAAGATATACAGTCGACTTGACTACCTCCTCCTTTTTCTGGGAAGTCGATGAAAAAAGAAAAAACCTGTAATAAAAAAGTCGGAAAAATGGGCAAGCATTTTGAAGAAGCGTCTGCCGCGCGCCCGCCGCTCAGCCGCTTTTTTTTTTTTTTTTCGAACGGACTACATGCTGCTAGCCTCTGCAGCGTCACCGGGCGCTCAGCCGCGAGCCTTGACCGCTTTGTATAACAAGTATCTTAGGCGCCATATATTTTATCTGCGCTGCGCGCCTGAAGCGCTCTGTATAGCAAGTCCCTTAGGCGTGTGATTCCCCGTTGTATACTGAGTATCAAGCCAGGTATAACAAAAGAGACATTACCTATCACTTGTTACCGGAAACTCATCCACGACCCCCAATTGGAAGGCGGGCTATATCATCATAACTATTGGCATCTAGTTACTTTCTTTTAGTGACTTATATTTTTGCCCCTTCCAGCTGTTACCAGCACTGCTCTTCGCATCAACATCGGCTCAGCAACAGTTTGTACAGCAACAATGGACACCGTACATGGACTTCCAGGAGTTTCAAGGATTGACCAACCAGGGCTACATACAAGATCAGCAGGTAGGATCGTTTTCACAAGGAAGATTATTTTTTACGCTTTCATACTTACATTAATTCGACGATAGTATGTGTTATATATTTTGGGAATGGTATTTTGACGTTCTTTCATTTGTTACCTATGGTGATGATATTTGTATCGAGATAGAAAACAAACCTACGGATTGTTTAAGTGATAGAGATAGGGCAAAATCCTAATATTTGTCTATTTTTATGTCACTACTTTATGGAACACCTCGGGCGCCATTTTGTTTTTTCTTTATAAAAATCCTAGTTTATGACAGCCGTGGAATTGAGACAAATTCAGCGATACCTATACGTTACAATCGGTTAACTAATTTAAACGCTTTGATATAACAAACAAACCACCTTCCTCTTTGCTTTGCTGTAGTAGATTAAGACATGCCTTCGCGTGGATGAGTGAAATGCTAAAAATACACTAAAAAAATAACCGCAATTTTCATTTCTAGTAAAACTCCGTCAACAATGTTGTTTTACTTAAATTCTAGCAATAAAAACCAGCTACAGAGTAGAGTTCAGTATAACAGTATATCAAGTTCGGAACCACCTGTACGCTCCCAGGGTTCCGTACAATAAAGTCGTAACCTTATTTTACTGCGCATTACATTTTCTGTTAACGAAAAATATTACGTTTTTAGTGTTTAGGGGTCGTTTGAGATAATGGAAAGCTTCTGGGGACTAAGTCTAGAACACGATTTCAAACGCTGTCGGTTATTGATATTTTGCTTAGCCGACAGTTAAAACCACTGTCCATCAGGTGAGATAGGGGTAAGAGAAGCCTATACAGCGCATATTTTTTAAATTCTTTATCGTACAAAAAAGTCAAATGGATTTAATACTAGAGGCATTCTCTACCAGTTAACCACTTATGGTAGACGAGAAGAAAGGTGTATGCGTGCATCAAACTGGTAACCCTCTCTTTACCAAGACCAAAAAGAAGGAAGATTGATTAAAATTATTATTAGAAATATATATAATCTTCAAAAAATTCTAATAAAAAACCAACAGTGTTACATTAAAAAATAATTAACAGTTTGAAGTCCCAGGGAAAGAATTAAAAAATATATTAATTGCTATGAATACATTATATTACTTAGAAAATCTTAACTATATTATAAACTTTAAACATAATAAAGAGTAATCTAAATAAATTCAGCTTATGCTGTGTTTTACTCGCGTTTACGCTAGCCTCAGAAAAATGAGAATAATTTGTTACATTTTATGACAATCTTACATTTTATACGGAACCGAAACTAGTCAGAGACATTTTTAATTTCTTTATTTTCATATCACAGTCGGCAAGGGTGCTTCTATTTATGTCTCCTGAATTTTTTAATATGCCGGTATAGAAAAGGATAGCCTTTTTATGCGAAAAGTGTAATATAAGTTGATATTAATGTTCTTCTTTTACGGCACTACAAGAATATAAAATAACTTTATAAATGACTAACTAATTTTAAACTTGACAGTGTGCTTGTAGTAAGTTATATGAAGCTTACAAGAGTTAAACATCTAGGTAAACATACACATAAACGCACATACAGCTCACACTCACAACTCCACACTAAGTTCAATGACTTGTGTCGCGGGTGCCGAAAATATTTTTTATATCTGTTTTTTATATCTGTAACATTTTTTATATCACACACACACTTTTTATATCTGTAACATTGATCTAGTTAAAAATACAAATACAATGCACGGTACTTAGAAAATAAGCTAATATAGATTACACCGACTAATAGGTAGTATATACCTAGCAATAATAGTACCTATGTTATTAAATTTATAGGTGACAGATTAGGCATTATTGTTTTTTTATTAAAATTTTGCTTATTGTGTTTTTTAAGGCGGTTGAATTACTTTTAAAAGTTTGTTTATTTACTACACCGTTATTCTATCATGGCAACGTTTGATTGAGAGATTTTCGCAAGATGATTTTTTTCCATTAAGCTGCCGATTTTATCATTTGAGCGCGAGGCCACGATTCGATAAAAAAGTAAAAAGAAGTTGTTCATTAAATTACAAGCGAACCGACCCGCGGCAGATTGGATAACGCTTGCTTTTTTACACTTTTAATGTGGTGGGCGGTGTCGACGTGTAAAATGTATGATGGCATTTTTTTAAGTTCAGGTCTTCAAAAAGTAGCGCTTAACACGTTCACTGCGTATTTTATATTTATTCAAATTCAAATTGTTTATTTCGGAATAACAAGGAATCCATACAATATTGTTAGTAAAACATTATAAAATAAGGCCTACAAGCTATTTGTTAGTACACAAGAAATACAATAAAATACAATTAAAATTAAAATTACTGCGTCATAAACTTACGAGGCATCCCGTGAGGTACTATTGTCCGCACTAGATGCCTCAGTACAGGCGCTTTCGGGTCATCAACCACTACTTTCATTACTTTAATTTATGGTTTATATTTTTATTTTACTCTTAATTAAAATAACAAAGTTTAACAAACAAAGGTATTTAGAAAATTGAAAATTTTTAAAACATCGTTTTTTGCTTGTCGTAAAGACTATTAAGCAACCAGCAACTAGGTCAGTCAGTCAGGATTTTTCAAGCCGTCTGAAAAATTTGATCGAATCTGCTGAAAAATACGCTGCAAAGGCAGTTTTCCTTCCTTGAGGACAGCTGCGCTTCTATGTTGGGAGTGATTGTGCGTGTCCACAATAAAAAAGAAATACTTAGTGTGTAATTGCGAGTGGATGCGTTTGTTTGTTGTCTTACGACTAACAACCGGGATCGACAGGGTCCATCTGAAACACGCTGATATTCAGTTTAATATCCCCCTAAACGATCACTTGCTTGTGGTGCTTAACCTTGTCAAACAGTCACTATTGACCAAGCGGACCGCGTTACGAGTTCTACAAAATCCTTTAGTTGTTCCTGATTAATATTTTTTGTACATTCATCCCCTAAGATAAAACTTGTTTATAAGAAAGATCGTTATTACTTCCTTGTGCCAATGGTAAACCCCATCAAAGTCGCAGTAGTATATATTTCAATAATTTTAATTCGAAACATGGTTTATTTGTCCTCAGTTTCAAGCAAGTGACTACTCCGGCGGCCAAGACTACGAGGAGAGCGACGGCGGTCACGACTTCGGACATGGCGGAGGACACGACCTGAAAGCCCACTCCTACCCTGTACACCAACATATCCACGAAGAAAACCCGGAACCTATCAAACATTACAAAGAAGTCGTCGTCCCTCTACCCAAGAACATCGAATTCAAGATCAACCAACCGGTACTGATCCCTGTACCTCACCCCGTTCCTATCCAAATACCAGTTCCAAAAGCAGTGGTGATCCCGATTATCAAAGAAGTATCTATTCCCGTAGAAAAATCAGTGCCTTATCCTGTCACAAAAGAAGTGAAGGTACCGAAGATCGTAGAAGTACCATTCGAAGTGGTAAAGCATATTATTGTGCCGGTGGAAAAGCCTATACCATTTAAGGTTCCAGTTTACGAAACTATTATTCATACTAAGAAGGGGTCTCATAAGATATAAGAAGTTTATTTTCTTAAGGCATCACTGGGACTAAACTGATCGAATTACTACAGTGAGTTTGTGTGGAATTAGAAATCTTTACTGTTCAAATGTACGTGTTCTCGCCATCCGATACCAAATCCGGGAAATGTATCCACCAACTGCATCCTTTTGTCTGCCTTTCCATTTATCCAACTTGTATGGTACAATTTGGACAAGTTGGTCCGGAACTCAGACACGAAAACAACGTGCCTTTTCAAATTTCAATTTAGGAGTTATGATTAGTCTTTACAATTTCATCTAAATGTTTATTATTTTTCAATGTAAGGCGAAACGTCCAATTATTTACACATCGTCTTAACTCGACAGAGAACGTAGAGCTACGGCGGTCCGAGGTGCTTACTCGCAGATTTGCCCATTGTACCGACCAGCCAGCTGATTCAGAACCATGCGATAACTCAGTTACCGTACGATTCGTTAAGTTAACGTACGATAAAATGTATTTATAACGAGAAAGTTATCCAATCGTATCGATTCGTTAAGTTACCGAAAAGTTCTGAATCAAGGGGGTGGTCAAAATCACACTTTTCAAAGCATATGTCAGGGTTTGTTCACGGGAAATATGTGGTTTGGCTATATCAAGAGGTCTCTGGATGCTCTACGTTCAATATAAAAATATATTCAGGATGCTGTTTGGGCTACCTCGCTTTTGCAGTACCTCTGAAATAACTAGTGCGCAAAGACTATGTCTACGCAGGGCTGGTTTTCAGTATATCCCTATTGATTTCTACTTCTCTACTTGATTTCTACTTCCATACCAATAACTTGTAGGTTTTATTTAAGATCAGGACGCGTGGTTTTTGCTATTTCTACATTCCCAAGAACTGATGCTACTTTTATTCCACCAATTTTGTCACACTATTTATTTCTCTCTTTGTTACTGTTTGTTAAAGTTTGATGTTAAATGTTGATGTGTTGTTGTTGATTGTGTATATGAGCGTGTGCTATGTAAATATTGTTATTAGTTTCTAAGGTAATACAAATTTTTACAATAATTATCCCTGATTTTTATTTAATTTTTTTTTTTCAACTAATACAACAAACACTCATAGCGTATAATGTTTCAATGTTATGTACCTATACGGCTTAAAACACGTAGAAAATTACGAATTACATTGTTGTCGTGTTTCGGACAAAATTGTTGTCCTTCATCAGGATAAGTCAGCCGCAGTTGCAGTATTTAAATCAATTCTACTTAGAAGAAAATAAAAATATAAACTAACAATAACAAATAATTATAGAATCAAACTTATTAATAATTAAAAGAATGTATATAACCAAATATCAGGCCTCAGCGCTTTTTACCGACTTCCCAAAAAACTCGAATGTTTTTATTTTTTTTATGTGTGTTACCTCATAACTTTTCTCCACGTGAGCCGATTTCGAAAATTTTTTTTTTAGTTTGAAAGATGTTGCTTTCTTATTGGTCCCATTTAAATTTTATCAAGATCTGATCAGTAGTTCTTGAAATATCGTCAATAATGTCTATTTTGTGACGAATAATGTGTACTTTGACGATGTTCTGGTTTACCCGATTTGAAAGTTACCTCACAACTTCTTTCGTTGTGAGCCGATTGTGTTGATTCTTTTTTTATTTGAAAGCTGGTGGATCAAGGTTTACGATGATAACGCGGTGAAGTCTATTTTTTTAAGCTTTGCTTGCGTTTAATTATTTTGACTGACTTTAAAAAAATTAGGAGGTTCTCAATGCCCTCTAATCTCTTTAATTATGTAAGTTACCTCAGAACTTACTGTTAGCTTACTATTTTTATATAACTAAATAAATAAATAAATGCCGTCATTTACGAGTATTAACCAATTAGGTTGTTTTGTTCGAAAGGTGTTCTAATTTCTCCCATTATAATTTGATTAAGATCTGTTGAATGTTATTAGATATTTGCGATTGAAGTCAGTTATTAGTTTTTAAACACCCATATTATTACCATTTAATTTTACACCGAACAAAGATAAAGTGGTAACGTAAAAGAAATTGAGTTAAGGATGCGACGGTTACATTGAATGAAAATTGACAATATTTTTTTTATTAAATTGTTACGACTTTTTTAAACATCAACTTGGCTCTTAATTGCTTTCTTATGGACCTATGTAACATAAACGCTTTCACACTCACAGCCCCACACTAAGTTCGTTGACTTGTGTCGTGTGTGCCGGAAACACTCACATCACACACACAATCACAACCAGAACCAGAAACACAAATTTAGCTTGGGGAGAAAACTTGTTTTCCCGCCGGGAATCGAACCCGATACCAGGGGTATCGGCTTAGCACCGAACGTCAGCTAACTAAGCCGACGAGCAGTTCATGTCTTATTGTGTTCTTAATTATGATTTATTTAGGCCATGTCAAATGCCTTTAGGCGGGTTGAAAATCCTGACAGATCCTGATATAAATAAACTTCAAGCAAGGAATCTATTTCATTTATAAAATTATTATGTATGTTGATTTAGTTCCGGTTGTACTCACGTTATTCTTTATTTAATCGAGAAACTCGACCGATGTTCGAGCGATATAGACGCTCATCCTCGGGAGCATGCGCTGTAGCGGCAACGAGAGCCTGGCGCGTACTGCGTTTCTCGATTAAATAAAGAATAACGTGAGTACAACCGGAACTAAATCAACATGAATACGACTCACGATAGTTTTAATAATAATATAATTATTATGTAGATATATGAGAACTTAAAAATAAAGAAATCTACATAAATGAATGCTAATAATATTATAAAAATGATAGTTTGTGTATGTGTGTGTGACAATGTTTATTACCACGTATCTCTGTAACGAATAAAGGGATGAAATTTAGAATGTAGATAGTTTAGGTTCCGGAATAAAACATTGACAGCGCTAGATATTTTATACTGTGAAATGACACATTTGACTCTACTCACATTTACCTCTACTCACATTTGACTCTACTCACATTTACCTCTACTCACATTTGACTCTACTCACATTTGCCTGCGAAGCATTGGCTGCAACGTTCTTTAAGCTGCTTGCTTCAGAAAAGCAGCGCAATAAGTTTTCCAGCTTTTATCACATTATCTATAATTTTAATTAATTTATTTATTTAAAAACTTCATGCACATATACTATGTACATAGGAGGACTTCATGCTACAGAATTTTCTGCCAGTCATCTTGCTATTTCAGGAGATATATCGGCAATAAAGCGGAGGTTAGGAAGCCTAACATTAATAATTTTGAGACCGTCATAAATAAATTACTATAAACGTCAAAGAAATAAAGTAAATAATAAAAATTAAAAAAGTAATTGATTAATAAACAAGAATATTTTGTGCATAATTTGTTTTATGCTATTAATTATATGTTACTTTAAGACCTTGCTAGAACATCTGCTAAAGTTTTGTAGTGAAAACGAAAATTATTTTTTTATATGATTTGTACACACATGGAACTTTCATGAACTATTAACTGTTAATAGTCCACCATTATTACACGTTATCCACAAAATCACCAGTATTGAAAAATAATACAAAATTGACAACGTCATTTTTAACTTTCGCAGCAAAACCTCGTAGTAAGAAGTGTTTAATGTAATAATTAAACGCAAGCAAAGCTTAAAAAAACCGACTTCACCGCTTTACCTTCGAAACCCTGATCAGATTTAATGTATTAAACACACATTGTTGACGATTACTCAATAACTAGATATCAGATATTGATCAAATTTCAATGGAACCACATGAAAAGCACCAGCTTTCAAATAAAAAAAATCGGCTCACAACGAAAGAAGTTATGTGGTAAACTTTTAAAGTTGGTTCAAAACGAGAACATCGTCAAAGTAGTCCACAGAATACGCATTATTGACGATATTTCAAAATCTATTGATCAATCCTTGATCAAATTTATATAGGACCAATTGGAAAGCAACATCTTTCAAACTAAAAAAAAAATTCGAATTCGGTTCACGTGGAAAGGAGTTCGAGGTAACACACATTTGATTTTGGAACGTGTACTTTTTAATTACTACGACACTTTACTACCGGCTAGTAACCCGACAATGTCCTACATACGACAATGTTTATAAAACAATTTAATTTATTTTTACAGACTGAATGTCGTATGACACTTTGTGTAATAATTTGTAACTACTTACCACAATATTTGATCAAAATATTAGAACATTTTGATAACATTAATGTTGTAAAGGAATAGAACACATTTATAAGTTCGTTGCAACGTATAAATTTCACAGTTCAGAAACTAGACACTCACCACGTTGTACAAAACTATATTCAAATTAGTAATATAATCTTAAAATCGACTCATATAACTTAATAATTACTTTTGCAGTTAACTACAAATTGAGAGACACCGTAATTCTTTCATTTTAAGAAACAACATTCTTATAATGTGTTAAAAACAACAACAGGAAATCTATACATCGACAACTCGTAAGTCACGCTAATTCCTGTTTATTTAATGCAGATTTAATTTTTATAAATAAACCTTAAAACTAGCCAAAGTTAGCCCAATTTTCAAATCAGGCAATAAAACGGATCCTGGCAACTATCGGCCGATATCAGTATTACCGATTTTATCAAAGATTTTCGAAAAAATAGTACATAATCGACTAAGTGAATACCTTACCTCTATAAAATTTATTTTTGAAAAATGATATGGTTTTCGACCAAGATCAAACACTCTGTCGGCAACTACTGATTTAGTCACATCTATAAAAAATAATATTGACCAAAAAAAGATAACTCTAGGGATATTCATAGATCTAAAAAAAGCGTTCGACACGGTTAGCCATGATTTACTGCTAATGAAGTTAGCAAATTTAGGAATATCTAATACAGCTTATGACATTTTTAAATCTTACGTTAAAAACAGATATCAAATTGTAAAACTTGGCGAATACCAGAGCGAGCCTCAAGTTATAACCTGCGGTGTACCTCAAGGGTCAATCCTTGGTCCTTTATTATTCCTAATTTATATAAACAGCATACACGAGATTGGTCTTAAAGGAGACATCACATTATATGCTGACGACACAAGTCTATTTTATTCGGGGCACTCAATGAAACTGATAATAGAAGAAGCACAACATGATTTGAATCGTTTACACGTCTGGCTTCAATCAAATTTACTAAGTATAAACACCTCTAAAACAAACTATATCATATTCGCAGCTAAAAACAAACAAATTGGTACGTACAATAATTTAACTATTAATGGTGAAATAATACATAAAGTAATCAAAGAAAAATATCTAGGTCTAATACTGGACAGTCAACTAACGTGGAAACCACACATTGAAAAAATCAGAACTAAACTAACATCACTGACAGGTGCATTACGTGGCATAGTGCGATGTCTCCCAAGACATGTAAAATTTGTTATATATAATTCTATGGTAAAATCGCATTTAGACTATTTGATTGAGGTTTGGGGCACAGCAGCTAAAACCAATTTACAAGTACTGCAAACAGCACAAAATAAGTTAATTAAAACGCTATTTCATTACAATTACCTAACACCTTCCATCAAAATTTACAAAGAAACGAAACTCATGAATCTAGGCCAAATTTATAAATACCATACGTGTGTATTGATCAGAAAAATATTAACTAAAGATATTCATACACAAATCATATTTACAAAGAAAAAGCATATCCAAAAAATTATGACTAGACAGGCCAATAATATTTGCCTGAGGCAACCGAGAACTAACTACGGCAAAAGGAATTTAATGTTCGAAGGGGCAAAGCTTTATAATAAATTACCTAAGGACATTAAGGAAGTGAACTCTTATACATCTTTTAAAACACTACTAAAGATTCATATTTTAAAGAATTTTTCATTAATAGACAATCAACACGCGGGGAAATATTAACTATATGATATATACATAAAAAAAAAAAAACTATGTAAGTAAAATATATTTTTAATTTTTCACTGTGGCATAAGCCTTAGTAAACATGCAGTGCAGCCGACCCGGCGAATCCCGCGCTGCTATACAAACGTTGCATTGTTAATATATTAAATCTGAATGTGGGTACTAACAATTTAATTTTACACATACAAAATAATGTTACTTAAGTGATTACTTTTAAATTTATCTTAGTTGTACTTTGCTTACCGGCACTTTATTTTTGTTTTAAAATTGTGTTTCTCTGTAAGTGAATTTGTAATTCTTAAGAGAAATAAATTCTTAAACCGTAAATAAAGAAATTATTCCCTTTTAATGAAATAACTGGTAACTTTAATTATTTATGGTACTCTCCCCCAAAGCGCTTTAGTATCGTACACCTTTATATGTAATTGTTTTTTACTTTTTTTAGGCGATTTTTCAAGTAATATCCGACGTTGAAATGTACTTCAAAATGTTCATGGCAAGTAAGTACAGATTTTAATATTTTTATTAAATTTATTTCACTGATATGGTTAAACTTACTGCAATTTTAATGATTCCATACATTAATAATTTAAACGCAAGCAAAACCGACTTGAATCGAATCCGATTCCTTCTTAGAAAGCGAATGCTCACCTAACTAAGCCGACGCGACGGACAGTTCAGGTTAAGTGGAATAGGTATAACAAAATGTTAAACTATAAATCTTGAGTTTGAATTCTTTAAGCGTTAGAGAACATACTACATGCTATTAAAGCATTTTAAGAATACATTAATGACTGAATATAATGTTAGAAACAGATATATATATATATATATATATATATATATATATATATATATATAATTTATTTATTCAAGTATCAAAAACTCATATACACAAATTAATTTACAGTAATCACATTGTCAGAAAATATTTCATTAATAATTAAAAATTTAAATTGCAATAATAAAATTAAAATATCAAGAAATAATTAATATAATAATACTGCCTATACTTACTTGTGGCTCCCCCGCACACTTCTCACCAGTGATGTTGCTCTCTTACGCATTATTGTGTAGAAGCAATCCATAAATGCTATCCTGAGTGTTGTTACTGATATAGTATTATTAGCAACGATAGTAGCCTGTAAAATATTTTCCAAGAAATATTTTGTTTACTGTAGAGTAAAATTTTTTGAATTTTGAATTTTTGAAACAAATAGTTGTAAGCTGCAGAGTCGGAACGTGTTCAAACAGCCATTTTATATTTTGTCCATGATATTTCTTATATAGGGCCAACATAACATAAACATACACGCTTTCACACTCACAGCACGACACTAAGTCACATCACACACACAATTACAACCATAACTAGAAACACAAGTTTCACTTGGGAAGAAAATTTGTGTTCCCGCCGGGAATTAAACCCGATTTACCCGATTCCCGATACCGATATATGCTTAGAAGGGGAACACACATCCAACTAAGCTACTGGGTAATTTAAATTCTGTTAATGTTGGCCACGTTTTTAGAATATTTAAATTTTCTTTGAATTTGATTTGATCCTAACACAGTTGCTTTTCTGTTTCAGCTATCCTGATTGCAATCATCGCATTAGTTGAAGATTCATCAGCCAAATTTATCAATGACTCGCCGTGCATGGACAGCCAATGTTCCCAACAAATTGTGAGAGACACGACCTTACCAAGCCATCAATTAAATGATCTTCGTAAAACTGAAAAACAATCAAGATCAAGAATCTTCCGCAATGGAAATAAAAAATTTTCAGATAGGAGCTTAAGCGTGGCGTCCGATCCATTTTACGAAGTATTTTTGCAATTAAGTAAATATGTAATGCATAGAATACCTGATATTTTTAAAGACAGAATGCCAGGATATTACCCTTGAGTGTACTCGTGCGCTGCATTATGTATAACAAATAAAATTAATTACATAAATAAATACGGAATATTACGCTCTTACAAATGTTTCTATACCGACGTATGATTTTAAGTAAAATGAAAAAATATTACTTTGTTTTACGGATTGTCGTTTTATTGCAATTTAGGCCATTTTCTCCCTCTAACATAACAACGAATGTCGATCGCAGCGTCACCATATATACTTATTATCCCAATTCGACAATTCTTTTGTTAACAGGACTCAAATTTCCATGGAGCGATGTCGACTAAAAATATAGTTTTAATTTTTGTTCGGTGGAGCCCAGTGGATACAAAGTATGGAAATTCAATCGTTTGAGAACAATATATAGATATCGGCGAGATTTGGTGATAGGCGTAAGCGTTTTTTTTTATACTCGGTAGGCAAGCATTTGGCCATTATCTCACCTGATGGTAAGTGATGAAGCGGCCGAAGATCTAGCATGCTTTCCTAGAAGATACTTAATCAATCTTGACTTGGAAGAGTCCCAGATTATACCGTTCGGGGAACAAAGAAGAAAGAATTAACGGGCAATGAATTCCACTCCTTCGCAGTACGGATGACAAATGTAGAAGTAAAACGCTTCGAGCGAACCGGAGGTATGTCAACCATAAATGGATGACGTGTAGCTACATCATTAGACTATAAATGTTTGTGTATGTAACGGGATATTTACCTTGTATTTAAGTAAACGAGTACAGGCGAGGGTAGACCGTTGCGTATGCTCGTAAATCTAAATCTTCATCCACCCGCACTACTCCAGTTACTCCGTCAGCATGGTGCTTGCAACAGTGCCCAAATATCGGAAACTCAAAACAAACTATAGTAAATATCCCGTTATTGATACAAACATTTATATTGAAAGTGACCATAGTAGCTTAAAAACATACAGCATTGCACTATTTTGAAAGACCTAACTGCTTTCATTAACTTGGTTGTCAGGTCAAGTCAATAATGACGTTGCAGACATTTTTACCGATTACACAAAAAGGAGGAGGTACTCAATTCGACTGTATTTTTTTATGAGTTCCTCTTTCTTTCATAACATTAAATCTGATCAAGGTTCTGAAGATAAAGCGGTGACGTCGGTTTTTTTAAGCTTTGCTTGCGTTTAATTATTTTGTATGAGTCCTTTTGGTAACATTTAAGTTTGATTAAAATCTGACCAGTAGTTTTTGAGTTATCATCGCCGGTATCCTGTAGCCTCTTGGACCAGTTGGGTGAGGTTGTGCATCAAGGCTAACTTGCCCATCGATCACCCAGCATGGCCAGTCTTCCGGTTTGGGTATATATATGAATCCCAGTATTCTAACGTTTATATTTTGGTAAATTTGCGCAGAAATTATCACGAGTTATTTCCCCAAGCCCGTTTTACCATCTAAGAACAAGACAATTTATCAAACGTCATCCATTTATGGTTGATATACCTCCAGTTCGCTCGAAGCGTTTCACTTCTACTTTTATCATCCGTACTGCGAAGGAGTGAAACTTATTATCCGCGTCTTTGTTCTCCGAACAGTATAATCTGGGAGTCTTAAAGTCAATAGTTAGTATCTGGGAGTCTTAAAGTCAATAATAGACAGGCTTGCAACTTTATGTCGATGTCTTAAACTTAGCAATTCAGCTTCAATTAACGTGTCATTTTTAATTAACCTCCTTTCTCTCTATTCTCGATACTTACTCCAACTAGCCCACAGAGTCCTGTTTTTTACTCCATTGAATAAATGTTCTGTGTCTTGTAAACAAGCTGCATCTGTTTCGTCCCATTGCTCATTTAATTTTGACAAACTTGAGAGAATGAGATCTATAGACTCAAGCGTAGATTCTGATTGTGTAGCCTCAAGAGGTTGTATTATTATAGCTGTAAAAGAAAACATTTGCTTATACCAGATAGGTAGGCATTACCATAAGATTAATTACTAACACTATATTAAAATTACTATTATGTATATGTAGATAAAAAAAAATACAACAACAATTGCTGTAAAGGATACCTAACAATAAGCTATATTATGTGTTACCGGAGAGGGTTGCTGTAACCCAGCTATACAGGCTCTTAGGAGACCTAGTGCTGGGGACAGAGAATCACAAAGGTACATAATATCGCAATTATTATTCACATAAATATTTTATCCTTAATCAAAATGTACCAAACACTGTTCTTCCTGAATAAATAACTTTTTATCTTTATCTTTTTTTATCTTCATTTAGCCATTTTAGTTATGAAGCTGTTATTAATTGATATATAAAAAATACATAATAAAGAAATTAACTTACCACAGATAAAGAAAAATATACCACGATTTGCTTCCATCAGATTAAAATAATTTTTGTTTTTTAGAAACATAAAAACACCGTAAAAATACTACTTTATTAAAATACGAAATACTTTTAATTATTTATCACTTTATCACATAACTATGTTTTTAATTATTCATTGCACAATACCAAATTAGGTACGGTTGAATCACAGTTGTTCACAAATAATATTCCAAGCAATATGTTCCAAGAACCTCTAAATCTTATCTCAAGATACCATTTAGTATCTATCTTTAAAATACACGTCTTAAAGTTATGACATAGTGCTTAATAGTGATGTTCTATAAATAAAACAATACTTATAACTAGCCACATAGAACCCAAAATACTCGTTATAAATGTTATCTACGAATAATTATAATAAATAATTATGTGTAGAATTTACATCAGTACCTACAGCTCATCACGTTGCAATTAAACTACTTAAATGTAGCACGTGAACAAGGATGTTTAACTTTTTCCGAAGATGTAGCATGCTTGCCTAAAACATACGTACTAACTATTGACTTTAAGACTCCCAGATTATACTGTTCGGAGAACAAAGACGCGGATAATGTAACTAACCTTTTTGATCGCTTAATAAAAATAAGGTATGTGATATTGTTGTCTGTACATTTAATTGTATGATTTTATAGAGATTCCTACAAATTTGAAAATGTTGTATATTAATATAGATTCGAATAGAATTACAGTAACTGAGACTAAAAAGGATTATTCTAAACAATAAGTTTGTAAATAAATAATTTTAACTTATTTTCACTGAAGTGAATTATCATCCTCTATTTTGTGAAAAGGGATAAATAATCAAGTGTAAATGGTTGGGAGCCCCTCCCCGCTCCAAACAGTAACTTTGCGGCACCTGACGTGGTTAGTTCCCTCTCCTCTTTAGGAGCATTTACCCTTGAAATTTAAATTTAATAAAAAAATAACCTTAGTGTCAGTCTGTTAAGTAATGTATCTTGTTAGCTTCGAAAGTAAGAGGATATTCATTATTTTTTTATCAAGGTTTGTAATGTCTGTCAGTACCTAAGATATACCAATCTCTTCCATAGATCATCATACCTCGCTTACTCAGAGAACAGAATATGCTGGGTTTTTAGCTCCTGCTCTCTAAGCACACCATCCATCATATCTAGTTTTATTGCGGAATCCACAAGTACTAGATTATTAGTACTATGGGTTTCCTTTCGGCGCTCCTACCTAACTAAATTTTAATCTATACTATTATTAAAGTGGCCAAAGATAGATCGTCAAACTCTACGTTATGAAATTAATGTAACCCGGAACTTTTAAGAGTTAATAAAGTAATTCAATTATATGTATGAGTATGTAATAAATCTTTTAATTTTAAAAATGTTTTTATTAAAAGATACAGAAATACATTTAGTAGGGGAGCCCAAGCGGGGATTTCGGGATTTACTCAAGCGCGGCAGATTAATATACAGGGGGATACCTTGTACCCGGTTAAGTACCTCCACCAAATATGAGCACCATATATATGGCCGCACGTCAAGGATAAAGGATCAGATTAGTAAAAAAAAATTGATCATCAGAAAATCTCGAGCGCGTCAGATTAAGGTAGGGTGAGTTAATTACATGCTAAAAAGTGTATATTCCACTAATCTGACAATTTGAGAGTGACGTAAAGAAAGAGGAGGGCTAAAAAGTTGTAAAAAAAAAACGTCATCTCGACATTCTCGAGCGTGGCTAATTTTTTTTTATTTTTAAGGAAATAATTCAAGGTTAACGAAAAATATATAATCTGACCATTTCAACAAGCCGAAGTACCAAAAATTTGTCGATAAAGTTTAATGCGTGCAGCTGCATGATACCTATATTCCCCTCTCCGCGTTTCTATTCTCCTCTCCCTCTTTCTCTATATATTACTCTCTTACTCCGTCCCTACTCTGGTTTCGGTTGCCATGACGCCATCACAGCTGATGACACAAGGTTTTAAAAAAAAAAAAAAATTTTGTCAGTTTAGGCGAATCCCTCTAGGTAATGGTCAGATTATGAGACAGCATGTCTAGGACATAAAGATGAACCATATATATCTTAATCTGACGCGCTTGAGTATTTCAAAATGGCGAATTTTTTTTACACATTGTAATAATGGCCACGAGTTTGCGTCACATCAAAATCGTCAGATTATTGAATTAGAGCTTTTTTTAGGTACAGTTAACACCCCATTAGAAAATCTGACGCGCTCGACAAAATTTTTTTTTTTTTCGTTTTCAACCCTTAAGTACGACCACCCCCATCATGAAAACGATCAGATTAACATATGTACATTATTAAAAATACGTAGGACATTGATGCTATCAATATCTGACGCGCTCGAGTATGCCCATGCAACAGTATTTTTTTACATTTTTGAAAATTTATAGCCGCTCCCCCCACCGATGAAAAGGTATACATATATAACATTTTTTTCTTCTTATCATCTAAGCTTTCCAACCCAATAGGTCTCTATGACGCTCGAGTAAATCCCCATTTAGCATCGTGGGCTCCCCTACTAATTGTTTTGTTTAAGCAGAATAATAAATAGCGCAGTAGAAATTTTATAAAGTATATTGAATAAAATAGTTAACAGAAAAGTAGAATGAGAAATATTTTTCTCTTATTATTAGATTTTATTATAATGTGATGATTTCGCTTTACTATTCCCATTTTGAGGGAAACCCTTATGTTTAACATAGAGGGTTAATCTTTTGTAGATAACAAGGCATCAAACCATACAGCTCAGCATGACAGCATACAACATTTAGTTTTATTCATAATTAATTTATATAAAATATAAATGTAGAACAGTTATCAACTGAATATAAAAAATGTTATAATGATGATGTCAACATAAATTGACTACAACTGCGATCAAGACTGATATCAACAATCGTATTTTATACATGATATTTTTTTGTTTCAATTCATGAGTTTTACCAAGATACAATGGACGAAGTCCCAACAATCCACAGTGTAAGGTAGAGCCAGATTAAACACGGGAGGGGTCCTAGTATGTATACCTACACACGCTTCTGGGTATCAACAGTATACACATAATATTCCACCAGTGCTGGATGCCAAACAACAGTAGAAATCACGGGTAATCCAATCATATCAGGGAACTCAAGGATTTTCAGTTTTAGATGATTAAATCTCAAACCATCAAATAACATTTCTTTATTATAAACTTTGTAATATAAAATGATAAGATTTCAACATTCCACAATGTAAGGTAGAGCCAGATTATACACTGGAGGGGCCCTAATATGCATACCTACACACGCCTCCGGGTATCAACAGTATACACATAATATTCCACCAGTGCTGGATGCCAAACAACAGTAGAAATCGAAAACCCATACATACTCAACAGCAAAATTTTAGATTTTAAATTATTATTTTTTCCATGTTATATGCAATCATGCCAGAACATGCATTGTTTTCAACCATACATAAATGTATTTTGTTTAAAAATTAAAATTAAGATTGTTTAATTGATAAACGTCTTCTTTGTTTATTTCGGTTTTAATCGAGATGATATATTTAATTTAATTCAATTCAATTGATATCCATTTGGGTACACATAGGTACACTTTGTGAATGTCAATACATTAAAATAGACAAAATTAACAAATTAAAATTTCAAATAAATAAAAAGGATAAAATTAATATGAAGATATCTAAGATTCTGTATCGATAATGTATTAGAGCAAATGCATCTTTATTATGTAAACAAAAATTAGCCAAGTAAATAAACTCAAGCTAAAAGGCAAGAAAACTTAACCAAAATATAGCAGCGTATATGTTATTCAATTAATTATAATATAAAACGAACTGTTTCATATTATATCATGATAATCATCCTATAATAATAGGCCATTAAACAATGCTGTATTAGTATTTAAGAGTGAGTCTCCATAATTAAAGCTGTAAGTAGGACATTGAAAATACACACAATAAAACAACTACAACAAAATTTCAACACACAAACAAATAAATATAGCAAAAGCATTCAGTAATTATCAATATCAAGTTGCCAATAAAATACAAAAGATAAAAGAACATTTATCTGAAAATATAATATAACACGACATATTTAGTAGTTTTGTTTCAGCTGAAAAATAAGTGATATTCATATTTAATTTATTTAAAATATAATCCAAACTATCACTCATTCTAACAACCGAACCTGTCATATTGGTTCTTTACTTTTATACTTTTTGATATAAGTACAGTTTATTAAATGTAAATAGGGTTAATATGTAATTAAATTAAATACATATTATCTTCTTTAGAACCAATATAACTAAATGATTAAAACATGCCACAAACCTCTGTCGTCTTCTTTAATCTTAGGTTGTCATACTTTATCTTTCTGAAATTACTATATCTATGTTATTTTAAATAATGTATTCAATTAACATTTATGGTATTTCATTTAATATACCAAGACATATATTTAGAGTAGGTTAATTTTAAATCTCTGTTACATAAAATGAGAAGTTATATTCATATACACTTATATATCTCCATAAAGTTTCTTTCAGAGGCATGAAATCACTCGAAGATTTCAAACACCTAGAAACCATTTTAATTAAATGAAATCGCTCGAAGATTTCTGAAGCCGAACATGAAATTTTTATAAACCATTTTAAATGAAAGAAGTCAATTGACAATTTTGAAACTAAATATTGAATATTTATAAGTCATTTAAAATCTATGAAATCACTCGAAGATTTCAGAACTAAATACTGCGTATTTATGAACCATTTTAACTGTATGAAATCAGTCGAAGATTTCAGAACTATATATTGAACACATAATTAATAATCCATATAAATTCTATGAAATCAGTCGAAGATTTCAGAAGTAAATATTGAATGCATATTTAATAAACCATCAAAATTATATGAAATCACTCGAAGATTTCAGAACTAAACATTAAACACATAATTAATAATCCATTTAAATTCTATGAAATCAGTCGAAGATTTCAGAAGTAAACATTAAACACATAATTAATAATCCATTTAAATTCTATGAAATCAGTCGAAGATTTCAGAAGTAAATATTAAATGCATATTTAATAAAACATTAAAATTCTATGAAATCACTCGAAGATTTCAGAAGTAAATATTAAATGCATATTTAATAAAACATTAAAATTCTATGAAATCACTCGAAGATTTCAGAAGTAAATATTAAATGCATATTTAATAAAACATTAAAATTCTATGAAATCACTCGAAGATTTCAGAAGTAAATATTGAATGCATATTTAATAAACCATCAAAATTATATGAAATCACTCGAAGATTTCGTCGTGTTTACAATTTAATTATTCAGTAAAAAGCATTATGTACTAGTGATATAATCGGTGAGTATGACAACCATAAGATTCAGGTAAACAAATAACATACAGGAACTGTTCTTTGTGCTGAAATAAAATAAGATTATTGCCCATTCCCAATTATACGATTTTAAACGAGTTTTTTTTTATTATTATTTTATTTAATTATTATTTTAATTAATTGTTTTATTAATCCCGAGATGAAGAGAAGTGATCCAGAACTTGTCCATCACTAGCGTTATATGCATCTATCTACCTTAATTAAAGTATTAACTACACGTGGAAGCTGAAATAAAAATAATTAGTTACATATAACTTTCCGGTACACGTTATTATATTATTCTGGATCACAATTTTTGATTATTTTTTTGTCACTCTTCCTCTTTTTTCATTACCCAAAGGAATTCCAAATCCAATTTTTGGATATTTATGAAATACCTAAGGTTAATGTATTTTAATATCGAACAAAATATGCAATGATGATTTTATTTGATTTTGAAACAATAAAATGAAATAGTTATAAACGCGATCTGCACTTGAAAATAAATTGAATAACAGATTAAAGAAAAATAAATAAAACTACAAGACTCGCCACAGAATAGTAAATCCGACACATAAGATTTACTAACTTGCATTCAGAGTTTTTCAATAGATAAGAAAACCTATGAATGTCGGTCTTTATCAAGTTTTTATTTTTTAATTATTTTTTTTTTTATATTTTAATAATGAATGATCATTAAGTGCGGTTCCTACTATTCCCTAATCATCCCAACTTATGAACTAGCTGAAAAAACCATTGTACCACTTCTCTTGAATGTAATGTGAAACACACTGAAGGTGTGTTATTAAAACCATTTTAAAGAGATTTATATCTCAGCCATTGAAAGGAAAACTGCCCTAACTGCTTAAAACTAAGTTCGAGAGGCTTTCTACAACTATACCTCAAACTATTGTTTCCTTTCAATGACCTCTTCAAAGTATGTGTGAGTGTAGTAAATGTTGACATTATTATGAATATTTAAATTAAATATTAATTTATAATAAAATTGTATATATGTTAATCAACATATATAAAACACACTTTCTCACTATTATTTCAATTGTGATGTGTAATTTGATAAGCAAGTGATGTATATTACTTAAAACTAATGAATTTCTTATTTATAAAGCTGTTTAATGTATACCATTTCATGATTTATTACATTTCCTTTAAATAATAAATCATTACTTCTAATAATAAAGCGTTCCCTACTGATCTATCGATTGTTATAGCCGATAGATCTTATGTGTAATATAGTAGTTAATGTTGAAGTGGTACAAATAGTATTGCACAAATAAAACACACAATATAACACAGAAACAATAAAATTTGAAGGCAAGTAAATAAGAAATAATAATAGGACGTTCATTAAAATATTTATGTTATACAATAAATATTATCACTTTTGATAAACATTCTATTATTTATCAGTAGAATACTTTGGAAGGAAAAGAGAATTTAAAAATGTTATATTCAAACACTGCTCAGCAACCTTAATGGGAAATCGGCCAAATAATAAAAAAACTTACCAACTCAGCTTGAAGTTCACAAGCAAATAAAATTAAAAATAAAACTTCTAACATTTATTAATCTAATTTCTATAACACCTTACCATAAATTATGTAAATTAAATAACACTTTCTTTTAAAATTATGTAATTATTTATAAGATATTTAATCGGCAAGTAAATCATACGTTTTACTTGTTACTTTTGATTGTTTGCAAAACAAGCTATAACCACTGAAAGATCGTTTGATAACCTCCACTACACAACACCAAGCACTAAAAGCTACCCCGTAAGATCTATGACACCGATCTAGGGCTCACACAATACCTAAGTTATATCGACTTCTCGCGCGCGACCGATCTCTCCAATATTCCAAAATTCACTGTCTTTCTATCTTTTGTTTTCCTTTTTTTTTTATTTCTATTATTCCACTCTTGCGCTCCATCCCTTCCTTAATCTTCTATCTCGCTCTCTCGACTCTATAAACCGCATGCTTACCTTGTCTTACCTGCTCCTTTAAGGAATCGATTGTGTTACTACTAAACAGTGTAATTCAAGAATAGTGAGAAATAAAAATTGAACTCTTTGTTCTGAGATTTAAGACAGATTTTGAATTATCACGAAATTTCTCGATGGACCTTAATTCCAAAACATACGACCCATTTAGTTCACACGGCACTAAAATCTTTATTTGCGTAATTTGTTTTCTCCCTCTAATATTTTCTATCTTATATTTGTTAACTTAAGGCTAAACTATGGTTAGGTACAATAATAAGTTTCACTCCTTCGCAGTACGGATGATAAAAGTAGAAGTGAAACTTATTATCCGCGTCTTTGTTCTCCGAACAGTATAATCTGGGAGTCTTAACGTGATGAGCTGTAGGTACTGATGTAAATTCTACACATAATTATTTATTATAATTATTCGTAGATAACATTTATAACGAGTATTTTGGGTTCTATGTGGCTAGTTATAAGTATTGTTTTATTTATAGAACATCACTATTAAGCACTATGTCATAACTTTAAGACGTGTTTTTAAAGATAGATACTAAATGGTATCTTGAGATAAGATTTAGAGGTTCTTGGAACATATTGCTTGGAATATTATTTGTGAACAGCTGTGATTCAACCGTACCTAATTTGGTATTGTGCAATGAATAATTAAAAACATAGTTATGTGATAAAGTGATAAATAATTAAAAGTATTTCGTATTTTAATAAAGTAGTATTACCGTCTTTTTATGTTTCTTAAAAACAAAATTAATCTGATGGAAGCAAATCGTGGTATTTTTTTCTTTATTTGTGGTAAGTTAAGTTTTTCATTATGTATTTTTTATATATCAATTCATAACAGCTTCATAACTGAAATGGCTAAATGAAGATAAAAAAAGATAAAGATAAAAAGTTATTTATTCAGGAAGAACAGTGTTTGGTACATTTTGATTAAGGATAAAATATTTATGTGAATAATAATTGCGATATTATGTACCTTTGTGATTCTGTCCCCAGCACTAGGTCTCCTAAGAGCCTGTACAGCTGGGTTACAGCAACCCTCTCCGGTAACACATAATATAGCTTATTGTTAGGTATCCTTTACAGCAATTGTTGTTGTATTTTTTTTTATCTACATATACATAATAGTAATTTTAATATAGTGTTAGTAATTAATCTTATGGTAATGCCTACCTATCTGGTATAAGCAAATGTTTTCTTTTACAGCTATAATAATACAACCTCTTGAGGCTACACAATCAGAATCTAAGCTTGAGTCTATAGATCTCCTTCTCTCAAGTTTGTCAAAATTAAATGAGCAATGGGACGAAACAGATGCAGCTTGTTTACGAGACACAAGACATTTATTCAATGGAGTAAAAAACAGGACTCTGTGGGCTAGTTGGAGTAAGTACCGAGAATAGAGAGAAGTGAGGTTAATTAAAAATGACGTGTTAATTGAAGCTGAATTGCTAAGTTCAAGACATCGACATAAAGTTGCAAGCCTGTCAGTATTTTTTTAAATACATTACGGTGAATGTGCACAGGAACTACACAACCTGGTTCCCGCTTCACTTTTTTTCCATAATACATCCAGACGGACGGCGTCGCGTCACCCATTTATGGTTGAAATTCCCGTTCATTCGCACGAAACGTTTCGCGTCTTCGTCCATTTATAGAACAGCAAAATGGAACGCTTTACCGTCATCTGTATTTCCCAAAAGGTACAATTTGGGTGAGTTCAAAAGAAAAGTGAATAGATATTTAACAAGCAAGCGTGCTACACCTTAGAATACATCGTCACTTTCCATCATGTGTGATTGTAGTCAAACGTTTGCTTAGTCTTTTAAAAATTGGTGAAAGTAAGCTAGTCGAGTGCAAACTGCAGAATACGGGTAAAGTCAATTATTGGAAATAAGCATTGGCGATATTATGCTTGTCGAGTCCAGCAACTGTCTGGGAGAACTCTGTCGCTCAATGTACTAACTACCTACAGCCACCGACACTGTACAATTTAGCCTGCGATATATCTACTAGCCCGTAATTCAAAGGGTTGTGGCAACGTATATATATATATATATATACGATAACGTCGTTCGTCATACATGTCTCATATAATCACGTTTAATCTCTGGTTAAAGCGACGCGTAATCAAAATGCTGGTACTTAGTTAGCTCAAGGTATTAGCATTGAAATTCATAAAGGTAATGCCACCATTATGATAGGAACGCTTACTACTAAAATTGTGATATAAGATGAAACCAAGAGACTTTATCCTATATCCACCAGTTGGTGCAGTGGACAGGTCCCTGGGTTCGATTACCGGATCGAAGCACAAATTCCTTCCCAAGGGATATTTGTGCTTCTGGTTCTGGGTGTAATGTGTTTGTGATGTGAATGTTTCCGGCATCCACGATACAAGTCTTTGAACTTAGTGTGGGGCTGTGAGTGTGAATGCGTTTGTTTGTTTGTTTGTTTGTTTGTATATTGGAGGTTGGTATCCAACGTTAGGTAGTGTTGCTGGTAGGCATTGATGAAGATGATGGATAGGTGTTTATTACGTAGAGGCTACATGATGAGTCGCTTAGGTGTCAGTACTTAAGCCACGTCGGTGGTAACTATAGTTTAATTCAAGTTAACATACTATACAATATCTGTGCGTCTTGTGTTACTAACGTTACTTCTTTCAGTATGGAATTCGATGCAGCTCCCAGTTGGTAACCTTTACGGTTCCAGATACCATCTTGGAAACTTCGATCAGTGTCTCCAGGTTCCTTGGCCCGCTCATAAAAGTCTTCTTATGCAATACTGTCTGGTGGATGTTAAGTTGACTGGAGTAAATAAATATGATGGAGACATAGATCCTTATAGTCCTGCCGAGAGATACATTGGGGTAAGAATCTTTCTGTAGAATTTGGAGCTCAGGGTGAAGACCGAAGATTTTTGGTCGAGCGAAGTGAGATCTTTAAGTTGACTTGGGTGGTTAAGAACACGTCCGTCCGTCCATCTGTCAGAGGCATCTAGCGTATAAACTATACAAGCGAAAGACTTAAAATTCTCAGAGAAGATGTAAAGCTTTACATATTCTCTGAGAATTTAATGTCATTTGCTTGAATGGTTTAGACGCTAGATGCCTCTAACAGATGGATGAAGTGACGGTCGGACGGACAAAGTGCTGAGCCACCTAAGTTAACTTAGAGATCTTCTATGTCCTCAATTTGGCACTAAAACACGCATTTAATTAACATTTCAGACGGGATCTATCTACGGAAGCCGCTTCGACACCTTGTTCTTAGGCGTTTGTCTGCCCGTCACCTGCAAGCCAGTATCCATAGCAAAGATCTCTGAACTGATCTATAAGCTCTCAGTGCTGCCGCTTGAAGGTATAAAAGTTGATGCGAAAGACTGCCAACTAGCTGAAGAAAACTTGGAGCGTTCCACTGAGTTTTATGCGTTTTGGTAAGAATATAAAGTAGCAACAAATAGCAGTGTGTAGCAACAGCAGACATTTGGTTTGCATGATCGGCGTGCGGGGACTTCACGCAAATCCAGAATTTGAGGTGTGTCTTATAAGCATGAGTTTGGCTTTTACTAATTAACTAGGGTTCAGTACTTTGTCTATTCCTCGGTCTGTCCGTCCGTCCCTCTGTCAGAGGTTGCAATCTTCTGAACTAAGTTAACTTGTTACTATCGATCCGCACACAAACATCTATACACAAACAAATCAGCCAAATCGGTCGAGCCGTTCTCGATTTTTTGTGAGACTAACAAACGCAGTGGATTTTTATGTATAGATAGACTGGCTGTACCCGGCATGTACATTGCCACGTTTAGAAAAAATGTTTTACCTCTTTCACGTTTATGCTCGCCTGGTACTTTAATACCATACTAAAAACTTTTTGGTTATTGTTCATACAAAATTAAACGCAAGCAAAGCTTAAAAAAACCGACTTCACCTCTTTATCTTCAGAACCTTGGTCAGATTTAATGTATTATACACGCATTATTGACTATAACTCAAAAACAAGAGATCAGATCTTGATCAAATTTCAATGGGACCACAAAACAAGCATCAGCTTTCAAATAAAAAAATAATCATCAAAATCGGCTCACAACGAAAGAAGTTATGAGGTAACTTTTGAAGTCGGGTAAACGAGAACATCGTCAAAATAGGCGTACAAAATAGGCATTATTGACGATATTTCAAAAACTACTTATCAGATCTTGATCAAATTTAAATGCGACCAATTAGAACATTTTTCCTAATCGGCATCGGAAAAATTTTCGTAATCGGCTCTCGTGGAGAGAAGTTATGAGGTAAAACACATAAAAAAAAACAAAAAAAAATACAGTCGACTTGAGTACCTCCTCCTTTTTTGGGAAGTCGGTAAAAATACTAAAATCATGATTAAAAATGGGGGGAGGGGATAGAAGAGTGAAAAATACTTTGCGACCTGTTCTCATACCTACCAAAGTACCAAATATACAAAAAGAACATTAAAATCGGTCCAGCCGTTTCGGAGGAGTTCGACCACAAACAACGTGAGACGAGATTTTATATATTAGATTATTATTTCAGCGCTTCTATGTTTTGTTAGAAAGAGCTTTGCGAGTAGATTACGTAATCATATTTAGAAAAAAAAATACAGGTACTCAATTAAATTAACAATTTCGAGAGACAGCTATTTATCAAAATTAGATTTTTTTTTGTGCCGACATGTTGTACTTGATCAACAAATACAGTTATAAAAAATAATATATACAGTTATAAAGGATATTGAGCAAGCATGTTCCATCTTCGGCCGCACCGTCACTTTCCATCAGGTGATATAGCGGTCCTATCCAGCATAAAAAGAATTACGTGGAAAAGTTTTTTCCACTACGCAAAATAGGAGCGAAGTCTCATTTGATACCTAACTAGTATAATAATATGTTTCTGAGAACTTTTTTGAAACAACTAGACTACTAATTGTTTAAATTTTTCTAATTACTAAGTGAATATGTAATTAATTATGTTTCTATTGCTTTGTTATAAGGTCGTAGAATATGGACTTCCTGAAACGCGAATTTGAATAATATGCTCGTATATATTTTATTTAAATTATTTTGTTTAAATTTTTCTAATTACTAAGTGAATATGTAATTAATTATGTTTCTATTGCTTTGTTATAAGGTCGTAGAATATGGACTTCCTGAAACGCGAATTTGAATAATATGCTCGTATATATTTTATTTAAATTATTTTGTTTAAATTTTTCTAATTACTAAGTGAATATGTAATTAATTATGTTTCTATTGCTTTGTTATAAGGTCGTAGAATATGGACTTCCTGAAACGCGAATTTGAATAATATGCTCGTATATATTTTACAACATTATTATGAGTTATAAATAAAAATGGATGTTAGTATGTGATGTTGCACAAGAACATTAGCCGAGCACCTTGAAATTCGGCACGTGTATATTAATATATTTTAATGACTAAGGATAGAATATATTTGTCGTAAGGTCGGCTACCTTATTGGTATTCTATCGCTTACAACTTGGAGAGCTTGGAATGGCAGCAATTGGTGCCTGATATATATGAGTATTTTTTCCATAATACACCATCTTACTACAAGACCTTTTACTCCTTGAACTGCTCGTAAGCTTAGTTGGGTGTGTGTTCGTCTTGTAAGCAGGGGTATCGGGTTCGATTTTTTTTTTTTTTTTTTTTTTTTTTATTTGAGACTAAGCTAGCGTTTGACCACAATCTCACCTGATGGAAAGCGACGATGCGGTCGAAGATGGAGCACGCTTGCTCAGTAAAAACCTATTCACTCTCTTCTTGAACAACCCCATATTATACTTTTCGGGAAACACAGTAGACGGCAGGGCGTTCCACTCCTTGGCAGTTCTCATAATGAAAGTGGAAGCGAAACGCTTCGTGCGAATGGTCGGTATTTTTACCATTAGCGGATGCCGCATTGCCGTCTGTCTAGATGTTCGGTAGTAGAACGGTGATGCGGGAATAAGATTGTGCAATTCCTTTGAACACTCTCCGTAGTGCAATTTGTAGAAAATTGAGAGGCTTGCTACTTTTCGCCGATGATCGAGACTCTGTAGTCGAGACTCAACTAATTCATAGCTATTGATGAGTCTCTTAGCTCGTCGTTCAATAGATTCCAAAGCCTCCAGCTGGTACCTAGCCGATCCATCCCAAAGGTGGCCACAGTACTCCATACAAGACCGAACTTGAGCTTGGTATAAGTTAAGCAGTTGACCTGGTGTGAAATACCGCCTAACTTTCGATAGAATGCCTAGCTTCTTTGCAGCAGTCTTGGCTTTGGATTCTATGCACGACCCGAAGTTAAGAGTAGAAGTGAGCGTAACGCCCAAAAGCTCGAGCTTAGTGCTGATTGGAATCGATACATCCGCGAATGTTGGAGACAGTTGAAACGGGCTCTTTTTTGAGGAAAATAGACACGCCTGTGTTTTTGCTGCATTAAACTTGACCAAGTTAGCATTACCCCACTCGGAAACAGCTTTCAAGGTCAAGCTTAGTCTGTCCACCATGGCTTCTCTCTGGTGTTGGATGGTGACACTACCGGCACGGGCATCACATTGGTAACTTGTGATTATGGTACTGTCGTCTGCATATCCGAAAATGCCGGGCTTAAGCAGATCGTCAATATAAAGCAGGAATAATGTAGCCGACAGAACGGACCCCTGAGGTACACCGGCATTTATAGCCAATTGGTCGGAGGAGCAGCCATCAAGGACAACTCGGATCGACCGTTCCCTCAGGAAGTCAGAGATCCAGATACATAAGCCAGGAGGCAATCCGTAAGATGGGAGCTTGCTAAGAAGACCTTCGTGCCAGACCCGATCAAAAGCTTTTGAGATATCTAATGAGACAGCAAGCGCCTCACCGTGCATCTCAATTGCTTCACTCAAGATATGAGTGGCATACGCTAATAGATCTCCTGTAGAACGATTTCTGCGAAACCCGTACTGTCGGTCACTTAGGAGATCGTTGTTTTCGAGGTGTGCCAAAAGCCTGCAGTTAATAACACGCTCTAAGCTCTTGCATAATAAAGAAGTTATAGAGATGGGCCTATAATTCGATGGTTCAGCACGACTGCCTTTTTTTGGTACTGGTTGTACATTAGCAAGCTTCCAGTTTTTTGGGACTTTACCTGACTCAAGCGAGAGGCGAAACAAGCGTGTCAAAATCGGAGATAGCTCTGGTGCACAGGTTTTAAGCACGATTGCTGGAATCCCGTCGGGACCACTCGCTTTATTCACGTCAAGGCTGCGCAAAGTTTTTAGTACCTCCTTCTGCCGAATGCGAATTTCAGGCATGGTCACCCCGCAATGAGGTAGGCATGGAGGTACTTCGCCATTGGTATCAAGGCGTGAATTTTCTGCGAAAAGAGAGGCAAACAAATTCGCTTTCTCCGTAGCAGTGTGAGCGAGTGATCCGTCCGGTTTGACCAACGGTGGCAGAGAGTTACGGCAGAAGTTCACTTCGACAGACTTCGCTAAGGACCAAAAAGCTTCCCGGATCCCGGAACACAAGTTTTCTCCCCAAAGAAAATTTGTATTTCTGGTTCTGGTTGTGATTGTGTGTGTGATGTGAATGTTACCGGCACCCACGACACAAGTCATCGAACTTAGTGTCAAAATCAAAATCAAAATGGTTTGTTCACATGGGCCCCAAAGAGGCACTCATGAAAGTGAATGATTCTACTGCCAGATTCGCAAAATTACAGTTGTGAGTGTGAAAGCGTAAAAAAAAAGACACACTGGCAAGCGTCATTCATTTATGGTTGAGGAATTTTCCATTCGCTCGAAGCGTTTCACTTCTACAAGATATCTAACTACCGAGCCCTCAAATCAATCAAAATTTGCGTGTCACTATTACGACCAAGTGTGTTAACTATTATATTGATACACTTGAAGCAAATAAATGCATTACATTTCATTTACATTTATCACCCGAACAGCGAAGAATCTCAGGGTCACGAACGCAAGTAAAAATAATAATTGTTTTTTGTTTCAGGTTGTTTATTCTTCTTATGACACTGACATGTTTTATTACATACATTGGGGGAATTTTCAACGGAAATTTCACAGGTAAGTGCTAATTTTGGAAATTAGAAAACGTAGCATTCAATGATTTAATGTTATGCTAATTTAAAATAAATTCTGCTCATATATGAGGTGAATAAGCCACTCATTTGATGGTAACGCCGCGGTGTTGATATTCTGGGTGACGTTGAAATGTTGTGTTATATGTAAAGATTTTCTCCTTCAACTTGCTACTCTTACAACATCCAAAGAGATAATTTCGGTAGGTTCTAGTGGGATAAATTTTTTTTTATCACAGACTAAGCAAACCTTTCACCACAATCACACCTGATGGAAAGTGAAGATGTAGTCTAACAGACGACGCGACGGTAAAGCGTTCCATTCTTTTGCTGAAATAATAGCATAATAACTAAACTCCTTTGAACAAATATTTCCATGTTTTTTTCGCGTTCACTGGCGGTCATACTGCAATGAAAAAGCTCACTGAAAGGTAGATGCTTGATTTTCTGCAGGTAACATAATAATGTAACATTTTGTTATTTATGGTTTTTCTTACCATAATTCTAAGGGGTTGCTTTCAGACATCCAAATCCCATTGTTATTGAAATAAACTTACATACTTCCCACGACATCAACAACAAATTAAAAGATCAAATAGTTTTTAAGTATGGTTGATAATTAAAGTTTTGTGGGTATACTTACTAGTGCTACTAAAATAAACATTAAAACAATGAAATAGAAAGTGAACACATTTGTTACCTGCATGATTTAGGTACATAAAATAGGTATATCAAACAAACAAACGAATTCACACTCACAGCCCCCCACTAAGTTCAAATACTTGTATCGTGGGTGCCGGAAACATTCACATCACACACACATTACACCCAGAACCAGAAGCACAAATATCCCTTGGGAAGGAATTTATGCTCCTGCCGGGAATCGAACCCAACTGGGTCATCATAAATATACCTAATATATTATTTATCAATAATTAAATATTCATAAACGGTCTAAAAAGCTTTTGACAACAACTAGTTTCTTTCTTTTTTTTATGTTGAATAGGCAAGCATCATCGGCCGCATCATCACTTTCCATCAGGTGAGATAGTGGTGGATCAACACTATCTCACCTGATGGAAAGTGATGATGCGGCCGAAAACAAAAAAAAAACAATTTTTGAATGATAGATAGATAGATAGATAAATTCTTTATTTGCACACCAATAAATAACACTTACAAAGAAATATTAAAAATAACATAGGAGCACAAAGGGCGGTCTTATCGCTCAAAGCGATTCCTTCCAGACAACCAAACTTGAATGTGTTAACTCTTAACATTTAAACTCAACAGGTAATAGTATTAACATTTTTATGGTAGGTACTTGTAAAGAAACTTTTATGATATGCTGTGTTTTTACATTATTAGCCCATGGTATACACATATAATGTTTATGTTTACTTTGCAAATGAAGTACGTAATACAATGTTTGCAAAGAATAAAAGCAATTTAATACTTTGTTTAAAATTATCCTTGTTTCATTAATAAGGGTTAGGATATTTTTAAAAGCTTTTCTTGTCAACCATACTTAAAAACTCCTGCATGGATGTCGCGGAAAAGAAAATAATTAGACGCAAACAAAGCTTTAAATGAAACCGGCCAAGTGCGAGTCGGACTCGCGCACGAAGGGTTCCGTACCATTATCTATAAAAAATCAAGTTTGTTGTATGGGAGCCCCCCTTAAATATTTATTTTATTTTTAGTATTTGTTGTTATAGCGGCAATAGAAATACATCATCTGTGAAAATTTCAACTGTCTAGCTATCACCGTTCTTGAGATACAGCCTGATGACAGACGGACGGACGGACGGACAGCGAAGTCTCAGTAATGTATCAAAACGCATTATTGACAATAACTCAAAAACTACTGATCGATCTTGATCGCAAAGCAACAGCTTTCAAACAAAGAAAAAATTCAAATTCGGTTCACGTGGAACGAAGTTATGAGGTTATATAGGTATATATTTTTTTTTTTTTTTTTTTTTTTTTTATTTGTGACAGGCTAGTGTTTAACCACTATCTCACCTGATGGTAAGTGACGATGTGATCGAAGCTGGTAAACACACTAGACCTGGAATACGCAGGCTCTCAAGGATAACTGCCGGAACACCGTGTTTGGCTTGGCGGCAGACTTTCAACTTGATGGTGGTAAGCTACTTAGGTAGCAAGCCAGGCGAGCAACTCACAAAATGCTCTACCACCTCTCAAATGTCACCTGATTAGCACCACCCGGGGACCACGTGTAGGGAGTCAGACTTAAGGGGTATCCTCCTACGGACGTGGGTGACTCAGCCCCCAAAAAAAAATGCGGGGCAGTCTTTGGGGACTGCCGAAGCAGTAAAAACTAAGTAACAAGTGAATTGTAACGTCGAGCTCAAGAGCTCGAGAAAGCGTTCGGTTACGATGACGCGAGTTCCATGATTTTTGTTTACCCAAAAAGTGCTCAAAGCACCTAAAGCAGGTTTTACTTAAAAAAATACAGTTGAATTGAGTACCTCCTCCTTTTTATGAAGTCGGTAGATAAAAAATAAACGCTTTCACACTCACAGCCCCACACTATGATCGATGACTTATCTCGTGGGTGCATTTACAACATACATACCTACAATCAAAACCAGAATCACTTTACCTTGGGGAGAAAACTTTTGTGCACGCCGGGAATAGAACCCAATACCCCCCCTACTTAAAAGGCCAACGCTCACCCAACTATACTGACAACGAAATATAATTATGAATTATAGTGGAGTAAATAAATATGTAAATATGTATATCTAAATATCTATAATGTAGAATAGACATGTATATTATTTTTATATATATCCTAAAATATTTATAATACATTCAGTTATTTTGTTTCTGCCGCACACCCACCACTTTTTTTTACGGCCAGGATGGCTGGTAGAGAATGCTAGTTGGCATTAGGCCATTCCCTGTACTCTGATTTGTGCAAAATGATTAAATAAATAAATAAAGTTCAAGTGTCAAGAACAATGGAGTTTGAATGTCTGGGTACAAATCCAACAAGCCACTGTAAATTAACGATTCAGCTATTTCAGAATCTAAGACGTTGCGATGTTTTTGCCTCAGACACAACTTTGAGGCGCTTACGAAAATAAGCATGTCTGAAATAAAAGTAATGCATGGAATGCGTGCTTTTACATGTGGCGCAATAATTGTGTCTCATTACAAATACATTATCACTGATTATGTTATCAACCACCTGGATTACGAGAAGGTAAGTAGTTCCTTCGATGAGTATATGTATAATGAACCACGTAAAAAATTCCCGCTTTTTTCTTATAATTTTGACTTCGGAATCTAGTGCCAGTGTCAAGTAATAATATATTTTAAGTATATTTCGTGTTAAAAGTCCTAGTCACAAGTCAAAATCAAGTCAAGTAAAAGAGTCAGGTCCAGTCATAGTCAGATCATGCCCTAGTAAAGTAGTAGAAACTTTACTAGAACTTCTATTAGAGTTTGGAGCGAAGGCAAAAATCACGTTTTTCAACTTTGTATGACTTGCCTACACTTATGCACATTATTACACATTAACATTCGTAGAATCACTGGTATTGGAAAATTATACAAAATCAACAACGCCATTTTTTCACTTTCGCGGCAAAACTCCAATTTCCCTCTTCTGTGAATGAACCGAGAGGCCTTACCCATACAACTCAAATAATATACTCAAATAGTAACTTATTCATAAACAGTATAGTTTACACGTAGTAGACAACAACTTTCTCAAGTTTTTAAGCTATTGCGTGGCTTCTATCGCGGGCCTTGAGCGTGGAGACCGAATCCAGAAATTCCGTAACGGAAATAACCTAACACCCCCCTCTCCGACCGGCACAGCGGTGATACTTTTTAGTTTTGCCATCTGTCGATGAATAGCAGAACTTTTAATGACTTTTTATATATATCATCGCTTGTTTCTTTAGTTCAGCAACTCGCCTCTAGGTGGCAGGAAAAAAAATACTGCATAAATAAAATAAATAAATAATTATAATTGCATAAGTTGATAAAAGATGCTATGCAATAGCTTTACCGCGGCAGTCCCTGAGTGCCACACGTCTTTTTTTTTAATGTCAGATAGGGCATTTCGCCGAATTTTTTTAGGATTTCACACAACGGTACATGGCACTGACAGTTCATTTTGACGTCATCGTGGACACGTTCTTTGTTATGTCTGGCCTGCTCCACTTCAAGGGACTTCTGTCCAACAGATCAAATCACTTACACGTCCTTTGTAAGAGATATTTAAGGTGAGTATTGAGGAATTTGATTACTCGTAGTTCGTACGGAAATGACACTTCGCAACAACTAATTTGACAACTGTCCAACAACAGCTTTGAAAATCGTCTTAAAACTATAACTGAAATACACGTAACACTACAGAAATATCGATATTTATATACTTGCATGGAAATTTTAATTTTATAGTCCAAGTATCTGCACATTTTCCGTACGTAAGAAAACAGCTGATCAAAACAACAGACGCCATTTTTATTGTGGTGTTTCGTTTTTAGATATTTGTTTGAGGCTCGAGCGTTTGCGCAAAACAGAATGGTTAAGTTCCACTTTTCGATGTGCTATCTCGTGTTTTTGGCTACCTCATAGTGATTCTCTTGAGCTTTTCGTGAAATAGCGCATAGAAATGAAATTTTCAGACGTTTCTACAGTTTCTACGAGAGTTGTCGCAAGTAGAGATGATTTTTGGTCAAGGGGCTGTAAATAATACGTTTGCGCGAGCTAATTTTACTTGGCATGTAATTTAGCTTAAATGGTTTTATATTGAACTGAGAAATGAGTGCCTCTTTGGGGCCCACGTGAAGAAACAATTTTGAATTGGCTTAGGTAGGTGAGCGTCCGCTTTCTAAGCTACAGGTATCGGAAACGGTTCCCAGTGGAAACACAAGTTTTCTCCTTAGGAAGAAAATTTGTGACTCTGATTCTTGGTGTGATTGTGTCTGTGATGAGAATGTTTCCGACACACACCACACAAGTCATCGAACTCAATGTGGGGTTGTGAGTGTGAATGCGTTTGTTTGTACATTATTTCATGTATGTGAACAGTGTGCATGTATGTGCTTTCAGGTTTCTAGTCCCGCTTGCTTTGGCCTTGATATGCTTGGGCCATGTGCTTCCCCATCTTGGATCAGGGCCAGTTTGGCCCAGACTGATCAGGGACCACCTGCAGCCATGTGCCGACAACTGGTGGAAGATTCTTCTGATGATGGGAAATATATATGACGGAAAAGTGGTAAGAAGACAAATCATTAGAGTTGTTCGCTTATTCTAGAGATGGCTGTAATTTTGCGAATCTGGCAGTAGAGTCATTTACATGATGGAATTGAGCTTGTTTGTCAGGAATAATAGATATATTATTAAAATGATATTTTATTCAAGTTACGAGTAAAATAATCGAAGAACTAATCTTATGCTTATAAGATTAGTTCTTCGATTATTTTACTCGTGCTCCATCGTCGAACACATCGTCGCTTACCATCACGTGAGATGGTGGTCAAAGTTTGCCTATCTAGAATAAAAAATAAGTGTTAAACATTTGTGACATAGAACGCCCGAATTGGGTCAGCTGTGTTAACATTACCTGCAATAAGATTTCGCGAATACTATGCTTTACTAGTTTTTGCCGATAAATAATTTTCTTATCTTAACTTTTATAAATAAACAAATTTTAATTTTAATACCCGAGTTTCTTGCCAGGTTCTTCTCGAGATGGCTGTAATTTTGCGAATCTGGCAATAGAATCATTAACTTTCATGAGTGCCTCTTTGTCCATGTGAATAAACGATTTTGATTTTTAATAAAATTTGAACGCACAGTACAATTTCATAATTTATTGAACATCTGCGCCCCGCGGTTTTACCCGCGAAGTCCAGGACCCGTTGGAATTCCGTTGAAAAAAATCAAGTATTAAATTTTATGTGTTAATCCAGTGTGTCAGCTACCTCCATACCGAATTTCATCAAAATCAGTCCAGCTGTTTGAGCACGAAAAAATAACAAATATACAAACATTCGCCTTTATAATATTGTATAATATTTTTTGCAGTGCATGTTAGTGATCTGGTATTTGCACTGTGATTTCCAACTGGCAGTGCTCAGCACCTTTGTTTTCATAGTGTACCAGAGAAGCAAACAAAGAAGTAAAAGAAACGGATGTGTCATATTTTTTGTGGCTTACCTTTTATCAATTGCCATATCTATATTTGTAATATACACGTATGATGTTCCAGGCATCATGTTGTATGATTTTGGGTGAGTTACGGAAATGGTTTGATAATTATAGTTACTGATTGTTAGTCAATTATCATATGATATTTATAATCAAATAAAACTAAATCAGACTTGTTTACGGTTTATTTATTCGTACTGATTTACATTTTGCTGTAACATTATTTCGTTTAGATTTGCAGTTTTTTAAGACTAAATTATAGTTGGTTTTTAACATACATTTTTGTTGTTATAATCATAAAACACTAAATAATTTAAAGAAATCGTAACGGTTCAAAAAAAAAAAGTTTTATACATATTTATTCTTGTACATATCTATTATAATATTTTTAAATAAATTAAAATATATGTTAAACATTTTTAAACCTCCAAAAAATAATTTTAAATTGGTTTTATCCCGACTCCGGCGAACCAAATAGGAGGGTTATGAAAGTACCGTATCTACAAACATGTTTTCAAACCAGAGTAACAACCAATTGCATTATTATAAACAAAGGATGTTGTTGTATGTGTCTCAATTATCCGGATGTTAGCTTTGTTTTTTTCTTATAAAAAAAAGTAAAGTCCTTGGCGCGTAAAAGTGACAAAAAAAATTACGAAAGCCAACAGGACGAGGGCCCGCATGTGTAAATGTGTTTATTATTATATGTTATACTAGCCGTGCCCCGCGGCTTCACCCGCTATTATCAAGTTAAAAAGTAGCCTATGTGTTAATCCTAGGTATAATCTATGTACATTCCAAATTTCATCCAAATCCGTTCAGCCGTTAAAGCGTGAAGAGGGAATAAACATACTTACACACAAACTTTCGGATTTATAATATTAGTAGGATTCAATACTGTATCAAAATACCGTAGAAGTATTTTTTAGATTGAGTATAAGTAATAATTAAATGCAAGCAAAGCTTAAAAACCGACTTTACCGGTTTATCTTCGGAACCCTTAATCAAATTCAATGTATTAAACACGCATTATTGATAATAACTCAAAAACTACGATCAGATCTTGACCAAATTTAAATCGGACGAATGGGACAGCACCAACTTTGACATAAAAAAGAAATCTTTTAAATCGGTTCACGTGGAAAGAGGTTATGAGGTAACAAATACAAAATAAAACTTTTGAATTGAGTACCTCCTCCTTTTTTGTGAAGTCGGTAGAAAACAAAGGCTCCAACATAAAGGCGGTTTCTTTTCTTATTTCTGGATGCTTTAATAGAAGCCTGTCCGTCCGTCCGTCCGTCTGTCAGAGGCATCTAGCGTCTAAACCATATAAGCAAATGTCTTCAAATTGTCATTGAATTTGTAAAACTACGGCCCAAAGCCAGAAATTACATTAAAAATTATATAAATGAAAACATTAAGGGGCTCCCATACATGTAGTACCTAAGTGGAGAGCAAAATATTTTTTTTTTTTTTATCTACCCTTATGGGGTATCCTTGAAAAGAACTTGAAAAGTAAAGAACCAAACCGGTTTAAAAAAAAATATTGGAAAATAACGATTTGGTAGGCCACCAAAGTCAATGTTATTAGATCTATTTTGTCTCAAAAATGGCTTCACACTGAACTCTGAAACTTACGTATAATATCCGTTATATCCGGTACTTGAACAAAAAATACAGAAATCAAACTATTATTATATAGAAAAAAAATGCTTGTCAGTAAAGTCGGTTTACGGACGATAATTTTAAGTGATAACGTCATAAGACGAACTCTAAGGCAGATCGCCTCTCTATCGCTTGTTCCGCGCTCTCGCTTGCACACTCGGTTCAGGCGGAACGTAATAATAAGTCATGATTTTTCGTGCGTGCAGCCGGCGTTCATCGATTAATAAGACGTTATCACGTCATAAAAGTTACAATCAAGTAACCTCTAATATTTTTGCTATGAAGCAAAATGTAGGCGCCAGATGTCAGTTCGGCGCAAACGACTAGCTATATAGAATCCATTTCATTTCAGATTATCCCGAGACATGGCGCAAAACAAGGTGTATGAGAGAGTCTACGTCAAAAGCTATAGTAGAGCCGGCCCCATACATCATAGGCATGGCTATGGGGTACTTCATGACTCTGTATAAACCCCAGGAGTACAGGATGATTATTTCTAAGGTACATAAAGGTTTTTTTATACTCGATAGGTAAGCATTTGGCCGCTATCTCACCTGATGAAAAATAAGCATGCTGCAGCTTAGGCCGCATTATCACTTTCCATTCACTTATCTGCCATAAATGGAGATGCGAAGATGTAGTATGTTTGTCTAGAAAATACCTATTCTATTCTTGACTTGAAAACTCCCAGATTATACCGTTCGACAAAGACGCGGGTAACGCGTTCTACCCTTTCACAGTACGGATGATAAACGTAGAAGCGAAACGCTTCGAGCGAACTAGAGGTATGTCAACCAAATATGGATGACGTTTGAAAGTTTTCTTGTCGTTAGATGGTTAAATAAATAATAATTAATAAAATTGTTTATTTCGGATAAATCTTTAGAATAGTTGGTTAGTTACATTATTATTACAATTATTTAGTCTGGTCAGTAGTTAATTATAATAACAATGTCAGATAAGATAACAAAAGGGAATTAAAACAAATAGTACTCAAAAAGTTTGTAAACAGCTTGCCGAAGGAAAAGTAAGTCTATCATTCTATCATCGGACATCGAGACAGACTCTTAAGCGACACCGCTATATGGTTGATATTCCACAAATGCGAACGAAGCGTTTTGCCTCCACATTCATTATGCGAACTGCAAAAGAATGGAATTTCTTACCTGAGTCTGTGTTCCCTGATAAATACAATATGGGAGTCTTTAAGTCGCAAGTGAATAGGCATCTTCTAGGCAAACGTGCTCCATCGTCGACCGCATCGTCACTTACCATCAGGTGAGATGGCGGTCAAAGGTTTGCCTATCTTGAATAAAAAAAAAAAGTGCCCAGAATACTGGCTACGTTTGCACGTTGAATAGCGATGCTAATTTTTTGTGCTAAAGAGTGTTTCTGGTTGTTTGAGTGTCTGTGTGTGATGTGAATGTTTCCGGCACCCGCGTTGCTTTTCATTTAACAGATTTGAACCCGCATTTTACCTTTTACAGACCTGGTCAATAATCGGTTGCACATCCGGACTATTTACCATGGTGCTGGTCCTCTATAATGGTGTACATTTATTCAATAAGGCATATACCGCAACCATGGCGGCCATATTGGCGTCTCTGGACAGAAGCATTTGGGCAGTCGCAATCTGTACTATAATTTTTGTGTGTGAATATGGAACTTTACGTGAGTATAACAATATTTCTAGATAGCAATTTGATCGACAGCTTATAGTAACAATACACGACACATTTATTTATTGACACAAGATTAAAAAAAAACATGTTTTTGAAGCCTGATGTAGTTGAAAACTGTGTTTCAGGGACCAGTGTCTTCTCTTATTTGTGGCTCAATTCTATGTCAATCTTACATGCTAGTTACAAGATTTTTCTGCGTTTGTATACGTGTGCGCGCGCGTGTGTGTGTGTTTTAATGTGGATGATATGTGCATTTGCGTGAATGTATGTTAATATTGAAAATGTTAATAGATAGATAGATATATAACGCTTTATTGTCACACCTTACATAAATCAATCAAAATAATTAAAAAAAAACTTGAATTATAGTGTACTATCGGCGGTCTTATCGCTAAAAGCGATATCTTCCAGACAACCTTTAGATAGAGAAGATTTTAAATAATTCGTTAATAATAAAGTTATGAATAATGTGGGTCCCGTGTCAAGCCTCGATTATTATTTGCGAGGCATTTGAACTGCCCAGTAAAACTACGAAATTTCATAATAAGGAGGTGATTTCAAGAGACTACGTTTTGGAATCCACCAAAATTTTCCAGAGAAAGATAGAAAAAAATAACTCTGAATCAAAATCGTTTATTCACATGGGCCCCAAAGAGGCACTCATGAAAGTTAAATTGCCAGATTCGCAAAATTACAGCCATCTCGAGAAGAACCTGGCAAGAAACTCGGCTGTTAACTACGTGTTC
Organism: Lomographa bimaculata; assembly: GCA_948107665.1. NCBI lineage: Eukaryota > Metazoa > Arthropoda > Insecta > Lepidoptera > Geometridae > Lomographa > Lomographa bimaculata. Next base: position 13,542,912 of record OX403608.1, on the reverse strand, counting down.
AAATCTAGAGCAAAAATACTAACCACATGATATCGTTAATAGTGGATAAAAAACCTTTAGTTTTAGTTAATGCAACTCGAATCCACCTAAGTAATTAATGGATCTTAGTTTTTTTTTCCTTAAATAAGATTAAAAAAATAAATTAAAATTTACGCCAAAGTAACAATGCAAACCGAATTGTTACAGTTTTTTAGACTAAAACAAAATGAAAATAAATATTATTTTAAATTAAAAATCGATTCCTTGGGCCGAAAAAATTAAAATTATAAAAAAATAAAAATTCATGACATCTATGAATTCAACCTATCGAGATAGGAAACAAAACTACGGTATACTTTAGCTACAAAATCCTTTTTTTTTTTTGTGGGGGCGAAGATGCCTGGCATTCCCCTTCCTTCCCAGGGGTGAAGAATAGGGGTAGCTACAAAATCCTTGATTCAACCCTACCTAAGTTTAGAAGGTTAAACTTAGTGAGGGGCTGTCAGCTGTGAGTGTGGAAGCGTTTAACGTTTTATGTTTTTAACTTAAGTTGTATCTAATATCTAATATCTTTAAACGAGCAATTCTTGTATATGTATATATATGTTATCAGGATCTCGAAACGGCTTCAATGATTTCCTGAAAGTAACAGATAAGGGGTTTTTCGGCCCAAGGAATCGATTAATCAACTTCCCAGGTCCGAGAAATGCTCGGTTCCCAAACTGCATTTGAAAAACCGGGTTTAAGAAACTATCAGCGCCATCTATTACGCCATGACCGATGTAAAAAACTGTTTCTACTCGACACTAGGTGGAGCTTTCTGAGGCTACAAATTCAAACACATTCTACCGAAAACAAAAAACCGAGCCAAGCTCGGTCATCCGGATATTGATTTATTAAATAAATGTATAATATTCTTTATTTACAGCGATAGTCAACGATTTCTTGAGCAGCAAAGTGTTTGTGCCCCTCAGCAAGCTATCATACTCAAACTATGTATGGCAAATGGTGTTTATGTACAGAAATTTGATGTCGCTCCGAGCACCTTACAGCTATGACTTTTACCACGTGGTAAGACACATTATTAATCTATTTCGGCCGCATCGTCACTTTCCCGTAAGGCGGTGGTCATTTCTGCATTTATAAATGAAAACTTTCAATAGTTACATTATGTTTTGTTCCATTTGCACGTGGCGTAGTTCTGCTCTTTAAGCAACGGGTGTCGGGTTTGATTCCCGACGGGACCGGAAGTTTTCTACCCAATGTCAATTTGTGTGTCGGATTTTTATTGATTGTATTGGTTTATATTATTAAACGCTTTGACACTCACAGTCCCACACTAAGTACGATGACTTGTGTCGTGGGTGCCGGAAACATTCACATCACACACACAATCACAACCAGAACCAGAAACACAAATTTTACTTGGGGAGAAAACTTGTGTTCCCGCCGGGAATCGAACCTGGTAGAAGGCGAACGCCACCCAACTAAGCCAACGTGCAGTTCAAAAATTATCCTACAGTTTAAAACCGAAAGTTCTTAACAATAATAATCCGAAAGTTCGTAAGTGTGTAAATCTGTAAGTGTGTAAGAATGTTTATTTTTCTCTTCACGCTTTAACTGCTGAACGTTTACTTTAACGGATTTGGATGAAATTTGGAATGTACATAGGTTACTTTTTCACTTGATAAACAAGGGGGAAGCCGCGGGGCACGGCTAGTCAATAATATGTTGTACTTGTAGTCATTGAAGATAATCATCTTTTTCAGATAATCAACGGCCTGGGGTATATCGTAGTGAGCTATTGCTTTAGCTACCTCTTCTGGCTTTTTGTCGAAGCGCCTGTAACCAACTTAATTAATATTTTATTCGATAAGAGGTAAGATATTATATGTTATTTTATCTTAGATAGAGGTTTTTTTAACAATATTTTTATATAAGTTATGAACAATACAATATTACGAAATAAAGTAAAGCGTAAATAAAATCTAAGCCTAGTATGACACCAGCAGCGGGGCAGGGTCCTAGCTACCTGTAGGTCAGTGCTGCAGAGTGAGAAACCTCCTGACAATGCGTGCCGTCCAGGAGTACTGTCTTCTGAATCTGATTCTTGATGTAACTTATAGGTATACATATTATTATCATTGTTATTATAAGCATACTATTAAACGAAAGGGGCTACCTTCCACAACACAGGCTCGCCTAGTGTGGAAGTTAGAAATGAAAATTTTGTTGTATCCACTTTAACTTAAGTATGGTAATAAAACAATAAAATATATATATAAATATTATATCGTTTAGGAAATATTGTATTTGGGTACATTTAAGAATAACAGTACTTATTTATTTTACAGAACATCAAAATTACCACATGATGAAGAAAATATAAAATTACTTAATGGAAATGGAGTAAAACACTGGAAGTCAATGTGAATAAAATATAGAAAAATAATGAAATCGTTAACAAATGTTTTAACATAATCAGCCAATGTGAATAAAATAATAATTGAAAACTGTATGTGAATAAAATAATAATTGATTAACGTGTATTTGAATGTAGAGTATTTTCAAAGCTTTAAAAACCGATTTTACCGCTTATTTGTTGATTTTCTCAAAAAGCGCTTAATCTATTTCGATAAAAAAAATATGGGGCCGCCTTTGAAGTATGATCCACGAAACAAAAAAGAATCATCAAAAGCGGTTCTAATTGGCGGAATGATCGCGTAACATAGATACAAATAAACATACATTCAAATTGTGAACCTCCTCTTTTTTTAAGACCGTTAAAACCTCCAAACTCATCTATGTCAAAAGTAAAACGTAGAGTATCGTAGCAACTTATCGGAGAACCAAAGATACGAGATCCTTGTGTGAACACACCCGTCTTCTAAATTGATATCTGATAACCGATCTGGCTAATATTTATTTTGGCTGTAACATAAAACATTTAGTTTTAGGCAAACTTTTGACCACTATCACGAATAAAAGATAAGAATAATAATAATGTAAGTAGAATTACATAATAACATGTAATTCTACTTACACTCTTATACACAAACTTTCGGTTTTATAATATTCATATTCATTTTATTGGTAAATATTTATTACAGGTCAATAACAATGTAGAAATAATCATATTTTAAATTAATAGATAAATATATACATAAATTCTTTATTTGCACACCAAAAAATAACACTTACAAAGAAATCTTAAATATAACTTAGGAGCACAAATGGCGGTCTTATCGCTCAAAGCGATTTCTTCCAGACAACCAAAATTAATATTCAAAAAGTAAATATATAGATATATATTTACTATTATATTATGTAATATTAGCAGTATTAAGTATTAAGTCTCAGCGTCTATCACAAAAACATCTTCAAAATTGTTACGGGATTACATGCAGAATCCAATCCTGACGTCAGTCTAATGTTGTACTATCTACGGAACAATTGCCAATATATCTTAAGACTAAACTAAAACTATATACGGCAAAGAACTAAGTTACCTACAAGACATCAAGCTTATAGGTAACTCAAGTTATCCTGACGTTAAACTTAACAAAACAAACAAATAGATGTATTCACACTCACAGCCCCAAAATAAGTTCAAAGGCTTGTCACGAGTGCCGGGAACATTTACATATCACACACACACAATCACACCTAGAACCAGGAGCACAAATCTCCCTTGGGAAAGAAAATTGTGCTACTGCCGGGAATCGAACCTAGGTACCACGGCGCAGAGTTCAGAGACTAGCCCACCGCTCCAACTGGGTCGTCAGAACAACAATGTGTAATCTTCACAACAACAGTTGATTGCAAGCACGGTATGTTGTTTACTCTGTTGATTGCTAATCTCAAGTTGAAGAAGCCGTCACAGCGCAATCTGCATCTCCCGCGCTGTTTTTTTTTTTAACCACCGGCGCAAAAGAAGGGTGTTATACGTTTTTAGTGTGTCTGTGTTAAGTATCGGTGTGTCTGTGTATTTAAGTGTCTGTCTGTGTAACTCCCAAACGTCTGGACCGATTTTGATTTAGTTTTTTTTGTTTGATAGGTGACTTGATCGAGAGTGTTTTTAGCTTTTTGGGGCGCTAGTGTAAAGCGGTATTATTGTTTTTTTTTAATACCTCCGACGCTCATTGTTTTATGATTATGTATATTATTCTGGCCATCCATACTAATTGTGGATCTTTGCCTTGTTTTTTAAATACTGTTCTTTCACCGCCCAGAACTGAACGTTTCACGCGGCTTCGCCCGCGTAAATTAAAATATCACTATTTATCGGATCTAATTGTTATTCTAAACTATTATTGAATCCACCTGAACACACACGATAAATACATCAAAATCGGTCCAGCCGTTTAGGAAGAGTTCAGTCACATACATACTTATAGAAAAATTATATAATATCTACTAGCAGAACCGTAAATCAAATAAATTGATTAAAAAACGTTTTTCGGATCGAATTTTCAATCTATACCATTCTAGAATCCATCTGAACACACTAAAAAAATCATCACAAAATTCAGTTACATACATCATTATATTAATCTGAATTTCTGCTAAAAGGCTGGACCGATAATGATGTTTTTTTTGTGTTCAGATGGATTCTGGTAAGTAAGCCTATCGATTTTTTTTTATTTTCCTGCGTGTTCCAGGTCTAGTGTGTTTACCAGGTTCGATCACATCGTCACTTACCATCAGGTGAGATAGTGGTCAAACACTAGCCTGTCACAATTAAAAAAAATAATTCATATAAAATTAATTGAAAAACAAAAATCTTCTAACAATCTTACTTATCTTATTGCTCCATCACGGTTCATGGTTGGAGACTACTAACTCGAACGAAGAGTTGGTTGTTATCTCTATCGCGAAATATTCGTTTTCGAGTTGCCATAATATGTATGCCAATTCAAGGCAACACAGCTAGTTATCATAGTAGAAACAAATAAGAAAGTTATCTTCATAGAGTGGTACCATACGCCGCTTGTATGTGTTTACGGCCGTGCCTCAGCACGCACACTATGATAACTTACAGACCGCGACCTAGCCGGCGAAGCCAACACAAGCCGGGGCCGCTCCCGCACTCGTCGTCGAAGTTTCGCCGTATTCGCGCCATTCGCCACGGGCCTTTCCGCGCAGACAGAAATCGCGTGTTCGCGCCGCGTTTCGCCTCGAATTTTGAGATAAATCAGATGAGTGTGTGATATTTGCCTAAAAGGCATAAAAAAAAAATGTATGTCTACATCAAACAATCGGACCTATTGTCGTGTTACTCTACGTGTTTATTCAATTTAATATCTATGTAGGTTTTTGAAGTGAAAACTACTTTAGGCGCGTTGAGCACTTATTGGGTGAACAAAAATCATGGAACTCGCGTCATCGTCACCGACGACGGCCAATATTTGTTGAGCTCTTCGCGCGATACATATTGCCCACGATCGGGGATCAACTAATAATGGTTATTATGTATACTGTGTATATATACATTATAATATATAGTTTTCACTTCTATCGGCAGTCCCCAAATTACTGCCCCGCATGTTTTTTTTTGTAATTTAAGTTCTTAAAACTTTGATATTTTACCGGGTCGTAGAGAAGTAAATGCTACGAACATTGATTTATTGAAGCCTACTTAGCTATGATAGTTTTCCTTTTAACTTCGTTATTATATACTACTACCGTGATTTCTTTTCACATATGTAAAAAAAAAATTATATTGAATTATTCATGCCAAATTACAGATTTTATGCAAATGAAATCTTATCTATTTTACCAACACATTTTATATATTTTATTGTAACTACTTGCTTGTTTGTTATAATATACATTTTACATATAGGTACCTTTAAAAGTCTGAGATAGTGACAACCCTACGTATTCGGTTAGAGTAAGCATTTGAATCTCCTACGGGCCTCGAGTTGTCATACTTTTTTGTTTCTACCATGAGTTATCGAGTTACAATCAGCTAGTTCAATATGAACGAAATCACAACATACTTGCACAATGCATCACTTGAATAGCAAGGTTATGAACCTAAAAAATAAATATTTGTGTTTATTATTTCCACATTTATAATCGTTTATTGTTCGAATAAATAGGCAACAATAATCAATTATTATTGAACTAAAACAAACACAATGATCTGGTCACCTTTATACGACCTATTGTCTAACGCGGCTTACCATAACAGGCTCCCATAATGTCTCTATAGAAAACCTATGACGTTATTTATATATCAATTTAGTTCTCTATCAGGTTTTGTGTCAACAACATCTGCCAATTAATTAAGTGAATCATTGCAAAAAAAGACGTAGTTATTGCAATTATGCGAGTGTATTTTAGTGAGAAAAATGTTCATTAATCCAAGTAAAATTATCGATGCAGCACAGTTTTGGAAGTGTTTAATTTAAAAGATAGGCTTCAAAAAAATTGTACACAATTAGGCTGTTTCTCATTATAACAAGAGAATCATTCCATTACTTTAAAAAAAAATACTTACTCATTAACAATTAGTGATATAGTTAAAAAGTCAAAGTATCAGGAAAGGTTGGTACAATTGGAATTTAAAAAAAAATTACCAAACAGTATATCAAACTCAATAATAAACATGAACATGCACAAATCGATGATGAAATTGATAATAAGACTGCTAGTGTCAATGATATTTTTGATAACAATATATTTAATAATAGTTTTACTATACAGCATACAGTATTGGCCTGATATTCATAACTATATCAACGCAAACATAACTATAAAACGTATACCTACTATATCTGAATTGAATATAACTGTTATTGAAGTAGATTTTACGACTGAATCGTATAGTACAGTTGAAGATTACGCAGAAGCTTCGACGGAGGGAAACGATGTCGATATAAATGATATCAGAAATGCATTATACGATACACAAGAAACAAAACGAGGCAAAAGATTTGCTCTAGAAGACTTTGGAAGAGATTACGTTGAACTGCCAAAAAGACCAATAGTTGTAGATTACCTGTTTTTGGATGAACCAACGACGGTGCATGAAGAAGTCTTCGTTAAAAAAATTGTGAGGGATTTGGTTGATGAGAGTAAGCTGGTGCCGAAAAACTATGGAGACGTTGAAATCTTGGATAGAATGAATGAAGTGGACTCGCAAAAAATGGTAAGTTTTAACTATAAACGTATATAAAAATGAATTATTACGGCTATACCATTTTAATTAATCGTTTTTTTTACAATAAAGAAGGTTCTATCGGAAAAAAATTCAAATTTTCTATTTATATAATATATATTCAGAAAATTTGAAAATTTCAGGCAACTTAACGATTATTTTTACTTTTGCGCTTATTATGAATGTACTAAGACAGGAAATCGTCTGTCGGGTCAGATATGTTATTTAAAAAAAAATTGAGCTATTTTATTTATTTATTTATTTATTTATTAGATCACCAACATAGTGTACATCAAAACATTCAAAACAGCATCATCTTAAAAATTTCAAACCAAATGTCACTATATTTAAAGGTGAAGACTACATGCATATGAATTTTAATTTGAGCGAATAACTTATTATACCTACCGTAATAACAGAGTGAACATAAAATTGCAAATTAAATATATAAAATACTAAACATAATCAATCTATTTTAAGTTTTTAATCAGAATGTCAGGGACTTTTTGAAAATATTAACATTGCCCATAAATATGTCAACTTGTTTGGTTTTAGCAAGTATATTATGGTGTCGAACCATTCTAGTCAACGGGGCATTCTGGCCTAGGTTAGAGTTAGCTCCAGCGACATGAAATGCGTTAAATCTCGAGGCTCTCGGTATTTTAAGATATTATGTTGTTTTTAATTAAACAATAGAATTAAACTTTATTTTACTGGAATTAATTACTACCTTAAACATTAATTAGATATATTTGATATTTACTAAGGGCTGATTGCTGCCACATTTATTAAGCTGATTTTTGATTTTATAATTTTTCGATCTACTATTATAGTTTGGCCTAGCATGGATAATGCTAAATAAACAAAAATCGATCGATTATTTGGGTCGACGTTATCAACACAACGTGTAGCTAACTACAATGTTAGAATCGTTGGCCGTAGTAGTTTCAAAAACTGTTTCGGTAGATGACGTCTCACGTCCCCTTAATTAAGACGTTCATAATAATAATTAGGAAAGGATAATACCACTACAGGCAGGGCTTAAATAGCTCAGCGGTTAAAGCAATAGGGCATGACACCCTATGGCCGCGAGTTCAATCCCCGCTTCATGGGATCTCAAAAGACTTTAAATTTAGAAACAATTTATGCACCAACTGGGAATTGAACTCGGGGCCCACACTATTCGAGTCAATACTTATCAACTGCACTAACAGGTACATTAAAAGCAAATGACTGAACTTACTCGACTACGAAAAAGCAAGACCGAGGGTAATGATTTTAGCACCATATTCCGAGCAAGCTTGCAAACTTGTATCGAGAGTACTAGACTTGTACACCCTCAACCACTTCATCACTTGTCAAACAGTGAAATATAAAGTTTTTGAAGTGAAAACTTGTATGCGCGTTGAGCACTATTTGGGTGAACAAAAATCATGAAACTCGCGTCATCGTCACAGAACTATTTCTATGAGCCATATGTATACTGTGTACTTTTTGAGTGAACAAATAGCGTGAAACTCGTGTCATCGTCCCGCACGCTTCCCATGAGCTATATGTATACTGTGTGTGTATATATATCTTCTACTTCTTCTTCTATACATATAAAAATCAATGCCACTTTTCGTTGTTATTTTATAACTCAAGAACGGGCTCACTTATCCAAACCAAACTATTTAGTAACAGTAAAAACTATTTAGTAAATGGTGTGAAGTTTGCACAAAATCGGTCGAGCGGTTCTTCATTAATCACACCTGGGCGAAGCCGGGGCGAATCGCTAGTATTATATATAGTTTTCACTTCTATCGGTAGTCCCCAAAGTCTGCCCCGAATGTTTTTTGTTAAGTCAAATAAACTTTATAAGAACTGTGTATAAAAAAGGTGTTACAGATAGGTTGTCACAACAGTTCGCCCATTTCGAACAGACAATAATAATAATTATTTACAGTAAAGTTTAAAAAAAAACAACCATTAAAATATCAGAGAGAAAAAAAATACGATTCGTTATTTTCTATTCATAATATCATACTAATATCTACTGAAAGGATATACCTACTCCATATTTTTCTTTGTAAAAACCTAGTTATATAATAAACCCACATAACAAATTATCGGATCCCTCATCCCTTTTCAGTTGTTGATGTACGGCAACGTTTTACCTTCTCCCTTGATATTAATTTCTAGAGCAAAAATATTACCTATTTTATTAACCTAAAATGAGGCAAAATGTACAAAAACAAAATTTATTAAAATAGACCAGAACACAGACATATATATTATTAAATGCCGAAAGACCTTTTGTTGTTTTTTACATTTGCTAGAGTTGGACAGTACAATAATGTGTCCGGACCAGCCGGACAAAACATGATTACACACTAAAATATTATAAAGCCAAAAGTTTGCTAGTATGTTTGTTACCTCTTCACGCTCATACGGCTGGACCAATTTTAATGAAATTTGGTATGGAGGTAGCTGACACCCTGGATTAACACATAGGTTACTTTTATCCCGGAATTCGTACGGGTCCGGGACCTAAACAAGTAAAACTGTGAGGCGCAGTTAGTACTTCTATAAATGCTTGTCAATTCTACATAGTTATAACTACACAAAAATCTTAGCTAATAGGCTTGAGCACTTGATTTACCTATAAGTTCGATACTTTGTAGATAACTAAAGTAGATCTTTGTTATATAAATGTATTAGCCGTGCCCCGGGGCTTTGCCCGCTATTATCATGTTAAAAAGTAGCCTATGTGTTAATCCAAGGTATAAACTATGTACATTTCAAATTTCATCTAAATCCGTTGAGCCTATAAAACGTGAAGAGGGAACAAACATTCTTACACACTTGCACACTTACACACAAACTTTCGGATTTATAATATTAGTAGGATATAGTTTTATGAAATACCCATAGGCGCGTGGATAGCTTACAAAACTGTTTGTGATCGTGTGTGTGATGTGAATGTTTCCGACCCACGACACAAGTCATCGAACTAAGTGTGGGGATGTGAGTGTGAAAGCGTATAGTTTATATATATATATATATATATATATATGTGTGTATTTATTATATTGTATTATAAGTAAATTTCAGATTTGTCTTTTGTACACGCATTCGTGATCATTATTTTGTTGGTAAGGGTATTACAATCGAAATTACCATCTTACTACCAACGAGTTCCACTTTGTACAAACAATGAAAAATGTAATTGAAATTGTAGGCAAAGCACTTTTTTTTTAAACTATTTATAAGCGTTTGACCACTATGTCACGATAAGAGATCCTATTCACTCGCGACTTCTTCGTATTATTAAGCGTGCTCGTAAGTAGCAGTGCTAAAAATTTTTGTTATGGATAGAGCAGCGTCATTCCATAACAAAAATAAACAAAAAACGTATAAATAATTAAGAAAAGGCATGAAGACATAGGTAATTACGTTTTGTAGACCTCAGACCGCAAGAAACAGCCGTCAGTGCTTTAAGCAACAATAATTTTTGAAGATGGCGGCATGGATGATATTACAGATATTGAAGTTCTAAAAGTACGATTCAGAATACATCTATTTTAGAAATCATCACAAATAAAATTCAAATTCAGTTTAAAATCGTTTATGCATATGAGCCCTAAAGAGGCACTCATTAAAGTTAATGACTCTACTGCCAGATACGCAAAATTACAGCCATCTCGAGAAAAACCTGGCAAGAAACTCGGCGAAAAAGATTTGTATCGTGGGTACCGGAAGCCACACACCAATACATCCAGATCCAAAAGCACAACTGTCCCTTGGGAAGGAATTTGTGCTCATACCGGGAATCCAACCTAAGACCCACGGCGCAGAGGGTGGAGCGACCTGCACACTGCGCCTACTTGAGTCGTCTATATAAGGATAAGCATAAGCTAAGTTGTCTAAATAAGGATAAGCATTTATTATTTAGAAAGTTGTATTAGTATATAACTAATACAACTTTCTAAATAATAAATGCTATGAAAGAACAATAGAGTGGTTTTGATAACTCGCGTGTGTTGCAAATCCTACGGCCGGAGTCCAGAGAATGATTAAACGAATTGAAGGCTATTAACTTTCAAAGGCATTCTAAGGCATTTATATCATAGTTTTCATAAATTCACAAGCTAAGTCCGTACCTTCATTTTATTTTGGTAAAGCAGGAAAATTTGTCACCAATCACTAGTGTGTTCCGGCAACTATCTTTGAGAGCCAGTCACATTCTAGGCTTAGCGTGTTACATTCCTCCACTACATCATCACTTGAGCTGCCCGTTGGCTCAGTTGGGTGAGCTTTCGCTTTTTAAGCAAGGGGTTCGATTCCCGGTAGGAACACAAGTTTTCTGCCAAAGAAAATTTGTGTTTCTGGTTCTGGTTGTGATTGTGTGTGTGATGTGAATGTTTCCGGCACCCACGATTCAGGTTATTGAACTTTTTGTGTGGCTGTGAGTGTGAAAACGTATAAGTTATGTTAAATGTGGTCAAACGCTAGCTTATAAGGGATATAAAAAGTAAAAAAAAACTCCCTCATAATTTTCTGCCGAACATCTAAAATTGACAAAAAAAAACCGGATACATTAGCCGGATACCACAACACTAATTAACAAACTCAATAACGTAACACGAGAAAAAAAACCCGTTGCTAAACAATTAAGATTATATCTCGTATCTTATTACTAATTAAAAGTAATTATATCACCAACATACTTCGTGCAGGCCACATAATTACAGCTTATAATTACGAAGTAGGTTTTTAAGATGAGTTTTAACGTTCTATTTACCAAACAAATAATGAAAATGGAGTTTGAAGCAACTTTAGTAGATCGCCGATAGTTTTCCGGATCATTTGGAAGTAGGCCACATCACTAGTATATTGAAATATCTCTTACGTATTGCGCTTGTGACCTCGTTGGAAGATACTGCAATAATTGATTCATTCCCAATGCTTTTTTTTATCTGAGACTAAGCCTGTGTTAAATCTACGGGCCAATTGCCTATATTTCCTAAAACTAAACTAAAACTATGTGCAGCAAAGAACTAAGTTACCTACAAGACATCGAGCTTATATGTAACTCAAGTGCTCAAGCCCACTACCAGTGGGTAGCGTTCCCATCATGCTGGCGGCATTGCCTCTCTGAATTGCAATGTGCTTGACCACAATCTCACCTAATGGAATGCGACGATGCGGTCGAAGATGGAACACGCTTTTTTTATTTTTTATACTCGATAGGCAAGCATTTGACCACTATCTCACCTGATGGAAAGTGATGATGCGGCCGAAGATGTAGCACGCTTGCCTAGAAGATACCCATTCACTCTTGACTTTAAGACTCCCAGATTATACCGTTCAGGGAACAAAGACACGGGCAATGAATTCCACTTGCTTATTAAATACCTATTCACTCTCTTCTTAAACAACCTCATATTATACTTTTCGGGAAACACAGTAGACGGCAGGGCGTTCCATTCTTTGGCAGTTCTCATAATGAAAGTGAAAGCGAAACGCTTCGTGCGAATGGTCGGTATTTTTACCATTTGAGGATACCGCATTGCCGTCTGTCTAGATGTTCGGTAGTAGAACGGTGATGTGGTAATAAGAACGTGCAATTTTTTTGAACACTCTCCGTAATGCAGTTTGTAGAAAATTGAGAGGCTTACTTTTCGCCGATGATCGAGGCTCTGGCTCTCTTTTGCAGTGTATACTAGTTATGATAAAGTTTATCTTTTGGCGTGAAAGCCATGGATATATCCGCGAAATTGGAAACAATCATCAGCGATAAGCAATATTTATAATAATTGTGCATAACTAATTTAAACGAATTGTTGAAAATTAACCATTAACCGATGCAAAAAAAAAAATCCTTTAAACATTTTTCGTTTTTTATGCCAGTATATTTTCGACCCAACCCAACATCGATTTAGATTATTTAACTTGCCTTCTACTGTCTAATTAGATCCTGAATGCATTTTCATTAAATGAATGTTATGAGGAAATTGGCGGATTGGTTAATTCCTTGCTTTTTACGCTGCGTGTACTAGTTTTGATTCCCGGCAGGAGCACAATCCTCCTCACCAATGGAATTGTGCTTCTAGTTCAGGGTGTGATTGTATGTGCGATTTGAATGTCCATGAATTCAATAGTGATAAATTTAGAAAGGAAAAATTATCGCTTGAGGCGGGATTTGAACCCGCGGCCATAGGGTCCCATGCCCTATTGCTCTAACCGCTGAGTTACTTATCACTATAGTTCTGCCTAGCATGGCTAATGCTATATAAATAAAATCCATGAATTCCGTCTACAGCGATACGAGACTTTGAATTTAGTGCGGAGCTGTAAGTGTGAATGTGTGAGATGAGTTTGTCTTGTTTGTTATTAAAGAGTTTCATCGATTTCTAGCTTCAAAAAGAGCTTTAAAGCAAATAAAAAAAAAAGTTGGAGTCAAATTATTTTTAGAATGATCTAGACATATTTTTTCAAAGTATTATTTTATTTAAACCTATTTATAAAATAGTCAAAATTAATCTTAAATTAGATAGATAGATATATTCTTTACTGAACACTTTAAAATAACAAGAACACAAAATAGGAATGACATTAAAAAAATAAAATATTATATATGTGTAACAATAGGCGGTCTTATCGCTAAAAGCGATCTCTTCCGACAACCTTAGGATGGAGAGGACTAACGCAATGTAATAATAGCTTAAATAATTATTAGGTTCTAAATTTGAAGACTACACTCTAAACTATTAATGCTAGTAGGTCATTAATATTTTTAAATGTAATAATAGATCCTTCACTGTCAGATCCATTTAAGTCCATAAAATAAAATACAAACAGGTTGGTACTCGAGCTATTGACTTCAAGTTTACAATACACGTAATTGCAGCCACGAAATTCCAATTACCAGCTCGTCTTGTCAAAGCTTCGAAGCTTTGATGTCGATTAACTATAATTGTCGAACCATTCTTCAAAGTCAGAGAGACCACGAATTTACAAGGCTCAATCATTAAAGTTACCTAAGAAATTTAACTAGAAGAACAGAAACTAGCGAATATAAAACTTATGCTTGAGGAGATAGAGTTTATATTGGGATTTGATGAGTTTTATAATTGCAAATGATTCTCAACATTCATGCATTTATGTCTGAACGCACGAGCAGAACAAACGCTTGAAAATGTACAAAAAGTATTTATTTTTTATCTGCACTGTGTTAGTTTTTGAAGTTAGAAGTGATTGTGATGGATATTTGGAGTGTTTAAATGATTTTTTTAACAATTTCTTCAATCAGAATGAATCTAAAATTGAATACGTTAATACTACGTCTGAAAATCTACAAGAAAATTTTGTTGAAATAAAAGATATTCAAATCAGTGATATCAATAAAGTGCTATCAGATATATCAAGTTTCATTCAACAAGATATAACAGATCAGCTTAAAACACAATCAGATTCTGCCTTGTTCACCAACGTTAATCCTCATACTAAAGTATACGTAAAGACGTTTCACTACAGTAGTCCCAAAACCATTATTCCTAGTTTTGAAAACATAAATCAATATTTACCTTTACAAAATGAAGGAGAAGTAACTGTAAAAGATACTTCATTATATTTACCAACGCCTCAAACAACAACAAAGAGTGATGCAGCGAAGTTAATTGAAAACCAAATGGATGTAAGTGAAAATGAAATACCAAAATCTGATGATACAGTGTCTTACTACGATTCTGAAGAAGATAACACTACAGATTATCCTGTAATTGATTATATAGAATTATATAAAGATACGACAAATGAAGAAAATGTATACGAAGCAACAGAAGTACCCACTGATAACATTAAAGATGATATTCGGGAAAGCCTCGTGGAATATGTTGATGTGATGGACAAAATTATTTGGGATAGTAATAACGTAAGTTTTAGTTTAATTTGTTTTGTTCTAAAGGTAGCATCGTAACAAAGAAATAATATAGCAATAATAAGTGATAGAGGGTAACAAGGTGATAAATTATTTCCCAATAGCAATTTGCTTATGAGGATAGTATGTTGAGAATTTAATGTTATACAATAAATTTGACAAAACAATTACAAAAAAAAATCACAATTGAACCTTGAACATTCCACATAGGGTTGTTATAAATGTTTAAAGAATCTGACATGTGAGAGTAGGTAAATGAGGAATAAACTTTGAATACATTATGAACTTCAACACCAAACTATTTTGATCACTATGTCTCCTGATGATAAGTGATGAAACGCTCTTAATATTTATATTACTATATGTAAGTTTTTGGTTGGTCCGACACAACGTAGTGAGTACGCATGATATTATTAGATTAGTATTTTTTTTATATCTACGCTATACTCTTACTGGGTCTATGTTTGTACCTAATTAGTAAGTGAAAATAAACAAACGTAGTGAAAATAAATAAATAAATAAAAATTAATCAAAGAGCATGGGAAATTACACATTTGTCCACTATCTCACCTGATGGAGAGTGATGATGCGGTCGAAGATGTGACATGCTTGCCTATAAGATACCTATTCACTCTTGATTTGAAGACTCCCAGATTATGATTGGTTTGGTGTCTATGATTGGTTGTCATTTTTGACAGCATTCATATTGAATATATAGGCAAATGTTTGACCGCCATCTCATCTGATGGTAAGTGACGATGCGGTCGACGATGGAGCACGTTTGCCTAGAAGATGTCTTTTCCTAGTTTGATCCTGCTCGCATTTCAAATATCAAAAAAAATGAAATGTAATGTTTTTATTAATTATATGTTATTTTCGACAACGTATCATCATAAGGAATAAACATACAAAATTATGCACATTCGCTATTACCACTGGCATAGTGTTCTGTATAAAAAAGTCCAGCATTAGTAGTACAATAATGGTCAAACGTTTGCCTAAAGCGAATAAGAAAAAAATTCTAACTAACTTAACAGGTGTAGTAGGGGTCATACCTAACAGATATATAAAAAAAAGACGTGTGGCACTCGGGGACTGCCGCGGTAAAGCTATTGCATAGCATTTTTTATTTTTCAGTTTCATTTTTCTTCGCAAAAAGTTTTCGGTCACGTTGAGATGCGAACTCCGAACCGATGCATACGATTCAGTATCCAGTACCAATCGGCTACCCAGTCTTCTAACTATAACTTCGAAATAAGCATATAGATCTTGACGTTTACTTTAAAAACGTAAACGTCAAAACCTATACGCTTATTTCGAAGTTATAGTTAGAAGACTCAGTAGCCGATTGGTATTGGATACTGAATCGAATGCATCGGTACGGAGTTCGCATCTCATCGTAACCGTAAACTTTTTGTGAAGCCGCTAGAGTGTGGGGCGTTAGGTTTTTTCGTTACGGAATTTCTGGATTAGGTCTCCACGCTCAAGGCCCGCGATAGAAGCTATGCAATAGCTTAAAAAACTTCTTGTAGCTAGAGGTCGTAAGTGAACCAGTTGAGATATATTATTTATGTTTAAATGGGTCAAGCAAGTGTCTAGATGATCTCATACAATTTTAATTTTATTTATTTTGAATGTCTAGCTTCGAACGTTTCAAATTGTTTTTATATGGTAACATTTTTTAATTCAAATATCCATAAAATTACAGATATACAAAATAACGCAAAAAATAACACATAATTCACTTAACTTTTATGATAGTTGAAGACATGTTACTCAGTTCACGTATTATATCACAAAATAATGTTTTTTTTCAAAAAGTAGTTAGTACTACTCGGCCGCAAGATATTTTTTCATCGGGCAACTATATACTCTAAGGGATTCTTGATTATTCGTAATAGTTTAGGGGTCGCCGCAAAATAATATTTTGCTATAATATTCTACAAAGACTGCCCGTTGGCATAGTAAGTGTGGTGATTCCACCTCCCATTAGAAAAATTAATACTTAAAATTTTTTCAGAACCAAACTTAAAACTTATCTTATTAACGAATCCATGGAATCACCAACGTCGAAAAGTCCTTTATCATACAGTAATCAAAATAATATTATTAAATTACGGCTATCAGTCACGTCATTTGATCGATATTGTCGACCTAGGTTTCGAGCATGTACGATGCTCTTCTTCGGGATGAGTTTACGCCGCGAGATCGCGACGAAGACAATATCAATCAAATGACTTGAGTGATGGCCGTAATTTAATAATATTATAATGTTTAATTCTCACGAAAACTTATAAACTAATCAAAATACTAGTTTGTCAAAAATCGTAGCCTTACTATTAACCCTGTTTATTAGCTTAAATGTTATGTTTACCTCTTATTATTTTTACTACTTATTAAAATTATGCTTAGTCTTTTGGCATAAAAATATTGCATATTATTATATTTTAAGTAGATACAAATAGGTCATAAAATAATAAAACTTTCAGGGAAAAAAAAATACGGGCCAATTGCCTATATTTCCTAAAACTAAACTAAAACTATGTACAGCAAAGAACTAAGTTACCTACAAGACATCGAGCTTATAGGTAACTCAAGTGCTCAAGCCCACTACCAGTGGGTAGCGTTCCCATCATGCTGGCGGCATTGCCTCTCTGAATTGCAATGCTAATACGTTGAGCCAAATAAGTGCCAGCATTTTGATCACGCGTCGCTTCAACCAGGCGCTCTGATAGATATATTTTTGTTTTTAATATTAAGTTACTTTGATGTCAAATAAATGTATTTTCTTTTTTTCTTTCTGATGTGAATGTTTCCAACCCTCACAAAAGTCATCAAACTTAGGATGTGGCTGTGCGCGTGAAAGCGTTTATGTTTATTTTTAATCTTTACATTCAGGGACAATACCAACATTAGTGACATTATAAACGTTACTACGAATGCCGTCCGTCACTTACCCATTCACTGGGATATCAATATATTTTTTACGTAAAATGTACGCAAAAAATTGCTAAAACAATTGTACCGAAAGCGACAGTTCAGTTTTACGCACGGATTCACATCGCTCTAGGGTTCCGTGGACCGTGTTTGAGAACGGTAATGGTAATACGTCTATCCCGTCTTTAGTTGACCCATGTTTTATATCAACTGTCAACAGAAACTACTATTATTCAGCAGATTAAATTACGAAAACCAAAAGTACAAAAAATGTTATGAGCAAACAAACAAACAAACGCATTCACACTCACAGCCCCACACTAAGTTCAAAGACTTGTATCGTGCGTGCCGGAAACATTCACATAACACACATTACACCCAGAACCAGAAGCACAAAATATCCCTTGTGAAGGAATTTGTGCTCCTGCCGGGAATCGTACCCAGGACCCAAGGCGCAGAGGGCGGACACCTGTCCACTGCGCCAACTGTGTCGTCTGAAGAAACATAATATTGCGTTTCTTGGTGACTCAAAATTGCACGTAAATTAAATTAATTATATTAAATCCAGTTCACTCGAAGCGCTTTGCTTCTCATCCGTATAGTGAGTTGAACTCATTGCGTCTTTGTTTCAAGAACGGTACCTACAATCTTAGGGTCTTCAAGTCTAGTAAATACGTATCTTCTAGGCAAGCATGTTATATCTTCAGCTGCATCTTCACTTTCTATCGGTTGAAATAGTGGTTAAATGCATGCCTATCCTATAAAAATATATATTTATTAGATAATAACATTTTCACATCAAGTATTTTGTCAAACACATGCTTGAAAAACATGTATACACATGAAAACAAAGTGACGTACTGCATCCTGCTTGAAGCCAAACAACCTTATCGAAATTAACAATAAATAAAATAAATTAACTTTTTTGTTACTCTGCTAAAATTTAAGTAATCATATAATGCTTTCAGGTGAATTAAAAAAAAAATATCCAAACCTTGCCCTGACAATTACAAACACAATAAAAAAAAAACAGGCGAGAACATTTTGCGAGAATAACTTAAAACAATTGATTTTTATACAATTAAAAAGATTACGCGAGCTGGCAGTTTATCACGGAACCCACGATGGCCGCGCCGACACGCATTGAAAAAAAAGATTGTTTTTTGCTAAACGCCAGCGTTTCACACTGACTGACCGTGTATGAGCTCTTTGTTTTTTAATTAAGAATTGAAAAGCATTCCATTGTTGATATTTTTAGCTCTTAAAATAGAATTTTCCGGTGAAAATATGCTATTGTTTAGTTTGGTGCAACGCTCAGCTTTATTGAATAAAATCATGGAGAATAGACAAACAAAGGAAGAATTATACGGAGTGAATAGATACGAGCGATTGATATGGATGTGAAAAAATAAAACAGATTTTGCCTGTGCGGGTTTTATTAGACAACTAGCAGTGCCCTGCGGCTTAGTCCGCTATTATCAAGTTCAAAAGTAGCCTATGTTCGCGACTACGCCAGCTATAATCCTGACGAGCACGGGGGTGCCTACCACCGAGTCTGGAAGACTTGAGCTGCTGCCGCGCCGGTCTGGTCTCAGGCCTCCGCTGACACTCGCCTTCATCGAGAGCGCATGTGCGCCAATTTCTCCCTAATTTACACCGAAATTTATTTGTACAAGTGATAATAAACCCAGAAAAAGTGCGTTTTCGTGAAACATCCAGGCGCGCACATCCTATGTATTAATCCTAGGTATAAGCTATGTACCTACATTCCAAATCCGTTCAGCCGTTTGAGCGTGAAGCTGGGAACAAATATTCTTACACACTTACACACAAACTTTCGGATTTATTATATAAGAAGGATGAAACAGCGCTTGCTGCATGAAAAGATCGAACAAGGCTTTTTTTTTAATATTCAAGAAAGCCCATTGATTTATGGAAAACATTGTCATATTGATGTTTAAAATAGTCACTATAAACAAGTAATATATCAAAATGTTTTTTATAATCAATCTTAGGAATAAAAATTTACATAAGAGAACTTGTCAAGACGAATCAAACGAGCCCAAACTCGATGGGTTTATCTTGTTTAGTTCAGAAGTTCCTACGGAAATCTTCCGTATCCATCAACAGACCAGCGCCGTGGTACCTTAAGATTGTATTGTAACCAAATATTCATAAGTACATCAAATTTGAGTCCAATCCGACATCGGGAAGTGGGTCTAATTTAGCTTTAGATTTGATTACAGACCGACAAATAGACAGACAATGGAACAGGTAAAACGAAGGAGAAATAATGCTTGTGTCTCCACATTTGACTACTGGCGTAGTGTGGAAGCCTTTGCTTTCCACGCCCCAGGTACTATTCATGCTCCATCATCCATACGAATTGCCCATTGGCTTAGTTGGGTGAGCTTTCGCCTTCTAAGTAGGACAGCGGCTTCAATTTCCGGCGGGAACACAAGTTTTCTCATCAAGGAAAATTTGTGTTTCTAGTTCTGGTTGTGATGTCCGTGTGATGTGAATGTTACCGACACCTACAACACAAGTCATCGAATTTAGTGTGGGGCAGTGTGTGTGAAAGTGTTTATGTTTATACTCGTGCGTCTGATTCTGGGTGTGATATAAACATAATTAGGCTTTTTGAACATAGTCTGCACTGCGGATGTTTTTGTTTTTAGTTCTTTAATGCAGGAAATTAAAAAAAAGGCCCTTAATATTTACATCTACAATTTTTATTACCATTTACCCTACTGCAGGAAGGGTTATGTTTTTCGCGCGTATCTTGTAAGTGTATATATTTGTAAATATCTTTATTACAATACAATACAAAACACTTTATTGTATACCTAAAAAAATTATAAACAATGACAAATAAAATATTACAATCATCGTGGTAGTACAATGGGCGGTCTTATCGCTTAAAGCGATCTCTTCCAGACAACCTTTGGATGGACAGTACCAGAAGAATGAATAGACGGTGATGTACAATAATTTTTTAAATAAAATAGTACATCATTATTCACACCTACTCTAGATACTAATATATATACTAATACACCTCGTATCTTCCAAATGGCTGAATGAAAAGAGACCTCTGCCAGTTGGCGAAGTATCCAAAATATTGGCTGCATTGCCACGTTGAATGGAAATGCTCAATCTCTGTCCAAAATATTTGCCAGCTTTTTGGTCACGTGTTGATTCGACCAAACGCCCTGATAATTCTTTGAAGATTGATGTGCTCCCGGTCCCCACGGTTCCAACGTCTCAACCCAAAAGGCACAAATATATAAATAACCACTATCTAAATTACTATATTTGCGCTTTTTGAGATTCTCTGCTGATTCAGCCGCAATTCCAGCCTTATTTTTAGTCCCAGAAAAACGAAACGGTGCCGGGTTATCTACGCAAGTTGCATCCCAAACCAAAAGCCGTAAAAAGTAATAAAAAAAACTATTCATTCTGTAAATCCAACATAAACAGACATACAAAACTAACTAATTGCGATATCGACGTATGATGGCGGAAAAATAGTTTTTTTCTACATAATTACTCAACTCAGGGTCTTGTGAGGGAGTCATTATTATACAACACAAGATGTGAAAAACTTGGATGCGGCAGTTTTTTCAAGCTATGAGATCATACATGACCCATATCTTTGACAACCTATGAATTTCTTGAAGTAATTTTATATTTTTTTCCAACATATTGAAGATAAAAAAATATATAAAATAAACGCTGTCACACTTGTAGTCCCACATTAAGTTTGATGACTTATGTCGTAAGTGCCGGAAATATTCATATCACACACACAGTCACAACCAGAACCAGAAACGAAAAATTTTGTAGGGGAAAAAAGTGTGTTCCTGCGGGAATCGAATCCGATAGCCTTGCTTAGAAGGCGAACACGAACCCAATTAAGACAACGGCAGTTCAAAAATAATCGTACGTGTAATGATATTGAGAGTAAAAGTTAAATAAAATATCTACGTATCTACACAATCTTGCGTGCGCATTTTGATGATTAAAATCTTATCACGCGATAAATAACTCATCAATACTTGTACGGAATTGTCTTAATTAATAAAAAATATAGATAAAGAATAAACCAAATTCTAATAATATTTTTCTCGTTGCACATTGTCGCTAATTGTCGTTTTCACATGATTTTGAAATTGGATTTTTTATCCATATTTTTGATATAAAAATATAAGTAAGTCTTAGAGAAACGATTTTTATTTATTTAATTGAATACTAGCTGACCCGCACACTCCGTACTGTCAATAAAAGCTGTCTAAACTTATCTATATAAATAAAACAAATTTGGAAGAAAGCTTTAAAGGTCGCCTTCTCCTTGGCATAGCAAAAGATTTCGCGGAAGCATATAAATTATGTCAGATTTTTCTGTGGTCAAATATTTATAGTGCGTTCAGAAATTAATTTTGTGTCAAATTTTTAACAGGCACGAAAAGTGTGTATGGAAAATTGAAACATTTGATTTTAC
Source organism: Lomographa bimaculata (assembly GCA_948107665.1). Classification (NCBI taxonomy): domain Eukaryota; kingdom Metazoa; phylum Arthropoda; class Insecta; order Lepidoptera; family Geometridae; genus Lomographa; species Lomographa bimaculata. The sequence goes on along the minus strand of OX403608.1, from coordinate 13,520,409 downwards.
TATTTTCTTTGCAATTTCTTTATATTTTCTCACCTTTTAAACCTTTCCAAATTAGTTCAGCCATTCTCTAGTTTTAGTAGGACTAACAAACGATTTATTTTTGTTATTACATATTAAATAGATAACGCGACATCTAGAGCGACGCGCAAAGAGGCTAATTACAACATGGGAATCTTTAAGTCGCGAGTGAATAGGCATCTTCTAGGCAAACGTGCTCCATCGTCGACCGCATCGTCACTTACCATCAGGTGAGATGGGGGTCAAACGTTTTCAATCTACAAAAAAAAAAATTAATAATGACGCTTTAGTTGACGCCAGATTGCAAAGTCTTGAACATCGGCGTAAAGTTGCAACCGACAGGCGTGCAACTTTACGCCGATTCTACAAAATACATTACGGTGAATGTGCACAGGAACTACACAACCTTGTTCCCGCTTCACTTTTTTTCCAACTTACATTCAGACGGACGGCGGCGTCGCGTCACCCATTTATGGTTGAAATACTGTTCATTCGTACGAAACGTTTCGCGTCTTTGTTCATTTATAGAACAGCAAAAGAATGGAACGCTTTGCCGTCATCTGTATTTCCCGAAAGGTACAATTTGGCTGTGTTCAAAAGTAAAGAGAATAGGTGTTTACTAAGCAAGTCTGCTACACCTCAGACTACATCGTCACTTTCCATCAGATGTGATTGTAGTCAAAAGTTTGCAAAGTAAGTAAAAACAAAAAAAAATTTTATTTGCACAAATGAGTTTATTATTTTTTAAATACTCTTTTACACTCGTAGCCCCACACTTCGTTCGATGACTACAAGTCATGCCACGTGGGTTCCGGAAACATTCACATCAAACACACAATCACACTCAGAGAAACACAAATTTTCTTTGGGAAGAATTTTTGTGCTACGACTGGGCATCAAACCCGATACCCACTGCTTAGAAAGCAATCGCGCACTCGAATAAGCCAACGGGCAATTGCTAAGAGATCCATTTATTTAATGAAAATATACCGCATCAATTTCTTCACATATCACCGTATCTATCTTTTCCTCCTCTTGATGGATGAGGGTGTATCACGTGATAACCGTTATCTGCAGCTCGACTTTTTTTTAATGCAGAATAAGCTGGTGTTTGGCCACTATCTCACCTCATGTAAAGTGATTATGTGAAGATCTCACTCTAGAATTAAATACTCTAAAATGATATCGTTCAGGAATCGATCTAAGAATAGTTGAATTTCGGGTTCGGGTCCAAAAGTAGCTACGGAACATAGCCAAGCAAACGAAATTATAATTATCGTAATTCAATTACGATTTAAATAAATTTTGTTAATTTGTCCTGTCCTTTTAATAATAATAATAATATGTGTGTTAAATATTGTGTCGTATAATTATGAGTTTTTGTAACTTGAAATCATCGTCACTTTCCATCAAGTGAGATAGTGGTCAAATGCTTGCCTACCAAAAACAAAAAGAAAAGACTAATTGTCCACCATTTTGGATAATCCGCCATGTTGGATTTAGAATGACGTCACACAGCTTAGGTACCATTCATTGTCATGCAAAATAAACGTAAATACAAAATTTTAGCTCAATCGGTTGAAGATATCTGCTTCAAAATTTGCAAGTTAAATAAAAGCTTGTAAAAAAGAATAATCAAAATCGGTTCAGAAAAAAGTTCTGAGGTAAGACACATAAAAATACAGTTGAATTGAGAACTTCCTAATTTTTTGAAGTCGGTTAAGAAGTAAGCTGAGTAGTAGTGGAGATTAGACATTATTTTATTTTGTTTATAATCTAAATATATATAACTCAAAGGTGACTGACTGACTGACATAGTGACCTATCAACGCACAGCCCAAACCACTGGACAGATCGGGCTGAAATTTGGCATGCAGGTAGATGTTATGACGTAGGCATCCGCTTAGAAAGGATTTTGATTAATTCTACCCCCAAGGCGATAAAATTATGTATATAATTGGTTAATTGGCACTCTTATTTCGCGAAGTTTGTATTAGATTCGATAACATTTGTTTGTAGGTCGATGTGTTCATGGAACGAAGAAGAGGGCAATGAGTTCCACTCCTTCGCCGATATTACTGATAACGCGACTTCTAAGCAGCGGATTTCGGGTTCGATTCCCGATGGATCACAATTTTTGTACCAATGGAAAAGTGTTTCTGGGTGTGATTGTGTGTATGGTTTGAATATTTCCAGCCCACGGCACAAGTCTTCGAACTTCGTGTGGGGCTGTGAGTGTGAAAGAGTTTATGTTAATACTTACTTGAACTGCCCTTGGCTTAGTCAGGTGCGCGTTCGCCTTCTAAGCAGGGATATCGATTTCGATTCCCGGTGGGGATACAAGTTTTCTCCCCAATGTAAATTTGTTTCTGGTTCTGGTTGTGATTGTGTTGTGAATGTTTTCGGCACCCACGACACAAGTCATCGAACTTAGAGTGGGGCTGTGAGTCTGAAAGCGTTAATTTATTATTGATTGACCGAAGCGAGACCTCTAAGTTGACTTGGGTCGATAAGTACTTTGTCGGTCCGTCCGTCCGTCTGAGGCATCTAGCGTCTAAACCATATAAGTGAATGACTTCAAATTCTTATAGAATATGTAAAACTACGGCCCAAATCCAGATAAATATATTTAAAATTATATATTAAGGGGGCTCCTATACATGTAAGTGGGGGACCAGATTATTATTTTTTAACTACTCTTGTGGATCGTTGAAAAGGGTTTAAAAAGTAGAGTACAAAACCGGTTATAAAAAATCTATGTTGGAAAATAACGATTTGGTACGCCATCAAGGTCACTGTTTTTAGACCTATTTTGTCCCGAGGTCAAATTATAAAACACTGTACGCTGAAACTTACGTATAATATCCGTTGTATTCTGTCTTTGTACAACAAATACAAAAATCAAACAATTATTATATAGAAAAATGTTATAAGCAAGTAGAGATTGTCTAAGCTGAAATGACGCGCCCCACCTTCGCATTTACGCACATTTACGTGGTCGGATTTATCACCCGACTAGTCGACCGTCTTGTACACGTGCAGATCCATTGTTCACTGAACAATCGACGCTCCCATACAGAAGAAGTGTCGTCATTAATATTTGCACTCACACATCTAAATAAACTAATTAAGTAGTGGGGCGCGTCATTTCAGCTTGGAGGAGCTCTAACCTCAAAAGATTTTCTCTATGAGGCAAAATGTAGGCGCGAGATCTTAGTTCGGCGCGAACGACTAGTTATTAAATATCAACGTATTGTCTTACAATGAATTGTAAGTACAAAATCCCTGTACAAATACCATCAAATAAACAATTTCAAATTGTTGGATACAAAATTGAGTTCTCCGTCGATTAAATGCTACCACTAAGGGAAACAAATTAATTCCTCCCTTCATTTCAGCAATTGCCAGACAAATATTTACAAAGCAAGTACTAATTGAGTTTCAGAATATTATATTTGGTGTTCCGATTAAGTTCTAGGTCTTTGCCGAGGAATCGTTTGCTCTTTGATAATTCCGAACCTTTATTACGCAAGAACGCTTTCACACTCACAGCTCTTCACTAAGTTCGAGAATTCACTTCACAAACACGATGACACCAAGAGTCAGAAACACAAATTTCCCTTGGGGAGAAAACTTGAATCCCCTGGTTGATTTTAGTCTTTACTAGCTGACCTGATATACGTTATCCTGTCTTGGCTACGTATATTGAATTCAATTTATATATTAATTTATAAAAAAAAAAATTGATGAATATTTATCAACCACAGTTTTTTGTTATGATGTCTAAACACAGTTTTTTTTTACTTTCATAAGTTTCTACCTTCTGTTACAAAATTAAAGTTTACTAGCTGTGTCCTACGGCTTCGCCCGCGTAAATAAAGTTAGAATGCCTAACAGCCTATATGTTAATCCTGAGTATAAGCTATGCACATTCCATTGTTCCATTCAGATTGCCTCTTTGGAGTCTACGAGAATAAACCGACTCATTGATTGTATATATATTAAGCTGTTATTATTTGACATAATTAGACACATAATAATTATAATTAGTTCGTAATTTTCCATAAAGTTGTTTTATCCTGGTTGTAGAGAAAATTGTTACTTATTTTTGATAAAGGAACCTATTTTTGATAATAAAGTTACTTATTTTTGATAATAAAGTAACTCATTTTTGATGATAAAGTTATTTATTTTTGATAATAAAGTTACTTATTTTTGATAATAAAGTTACTTATTTTAGATAATAAATACTTATTTTTGATAATAAAGTTACCTATTTTTGATAATAAAGTTACTTATTTTTGATAATAACGTTACTTATTTCTGATAATAAAGTTACTAATTTTTCGTAATAAATGTACTCATTTTTGATAATAAATTAACTTATTTTTGTTAATAAAGTCCCTTCCATTTCATTTCATTCCAGTCGAACGGTATAATCTAGGAGTCTTCAAGTCTCAACATGCATGTCACTTTCCCGCACCTTTCAGCCGCACCATCACTTTCTATCAGGAGAGATAGTGGTCAAATGCTTGTCTATACCACATAAAAAAAACCATTCTATTCATTAAAATCCGTTAAGCCATTACAGCGCGAGGAGAAAACAAACATACATATACTTTTAAGAAAACAAACATACACCTACACACAAACTTTCCGAGTAATACTATTAGTGTGATTTGCGAAGGCGGCGTTAATAAGTTTCAAATAAATTTAATAAACGACGAAAAACGTATAACATTAAAATTTAATATTTTTAACGGTTTGCCTTTTGAGAGCCGTTAACAGCCGTAAATAACGCTTAATGGCGTTTATTACAACACTAAAAAGCAGTAAAATACAGCAGCTACTTATTCTTGTAGTTTCTTAAATAAAATATTATATAACAAATTAAAAATAAGTCTGAAGTTTAGAATTAACGTTATGGTGTTATGGATTAATCTTTTGTTTTTTTTTTCCTCATTGTTTTGTTGTTCATACTTGTGTGTGTATTGTATGTCTGTGCCGTGACTTCACCAAACAAACAAACAAAACAAACAAACAAACGCTTTCACACTCACAGCCCCACACTAAGTTCAAAGACTTGTATCGTGGGTACCGGAAACATTAACATCACACACACATTACACCCAGAACCAGAAGCACAAATATCCCTTGGGTAGGAATTTGTGCTACTGCCGGGAATCGAACCCAGGACCCACGGCGCAGAGGGCGGACACCTGTCCACTGCGCCAACTGGGTCGTCAAACGGCTCCAGCGGAAGACCAGCGCTGGTGTACAGCCAGTGTTATGCTGAGTGGGAGCCGATTTGAGACAAACTGTTTTTGTTTCTGCCTTTTGTGTGTCTTTTATGTTTTGTCACAAATAAATTGTTTCTATTCTATATGTTTCTATATATATAAAAGAAAGTCGTGTTAGTTACACTATTTATAACTAATGAACGGCTGAACCGATTTAGCTGAAAATTGGTGGGGAGGTAGCTTAAAACCAGGAGACGGACAAAGGATACTTTTTAGGAACGTCAATTTTTTTTTCTATGCGTGTATAAAAATAATTTTCTCATCCGTCACTCGGATTTGGTAAAGTACTAGGCAAACATAAACATGAAGGAGGTAATACTATAGTCACGTGGCATTGTAACGCATGCCGGGTATGGCTTCTTAAACATGCACTTTCATTGACTGTTAGGCGGAACGAAGGTCGCCGGGACAACTAGTATATTATTGACGACCCAGTCGGCGCAGAGGACGGACACCTGTCCACTGCGGGTGGGTCCTGGGTTCGATTCCAGCAGGAGTCCGAATTCCTTCCCAAGGGATATTTGTGCTTCTGGTTCTGGGTGTAATGTGTGTGTGATGTGAATGTTTTCGGCACCCACGATACAAGTCTTTGAACTTAGTGTGGGACAGTGAGTGTGAATGCGTTTGTTTGCGTTTAGTTTATTCTTGAATTTTTGGAGTCTTTAGTTGCTTAGCGACTATGCCAGCCTCATTACCAATAATACTTGAATAACTATTTAATTTAATTTTAACTAGAATTAACAAATTAATAAATACTTGACATTTATTATAAAGTACATATATATATATTTTTTTTTCTACTTCCTAACTACGGGCCAATTGCCTACATTTCCTAAAACTAAACTAAAACTATGTACAGCAAAGAACTAAGTTACCTACAAGACATCGATCTTATAGGTAACTCAAGTGCTCAAGCCCACTACCAGTGGGTAGCGTTCCCATCATGCTGGCGGCATTGCCTCTCTGAATTGCAATGCTAATACGTTGAGCCAAATAAGTGCCAGCATTTTGATCACGCGTCGCTTCAACTAGGCGCTCTGATAGAATTTTGAAAATAGAATGAGCTCCCGGTCCCCACGGACCCAGTGTCTCAACTCCAAACGGCTCAAATATGTAACCACTGCCAAGGTTTCCATATTTGCACCGTTTGCTTTTAATTCTGTTGATAGAGGCACCCTTCTGACTCAGGTGAAAGATAAAATTCCAGAGTTATATAATTTTATTTGGCAATGCTATGGTAAACCATCAAAATTAATTTACAAAAACGATGTTCTTTTGTCTTCCGTTGGCTGTCAGCAGGGTGACCCGTGCGGCCCAGCAATTTTTTCTTTAGCTGTCAATCCAATAATTCAACGTCTCCAATCCAAACTAAATGTTTGGTATTTGGATGACGGAACTCTGGGAGGTGATGTGAATACTGTCTTAAGTGATTTAAAATTACTAATTGATGAATTTAAAAAGATTGGGCTTGAACTAAATTTTTCGAAATGCGAACTTTTTGTTTGCGATAACTGTTCAGACAAATTATCGGTTTTACAAAAATTTAACTCATTGGCTTACAATATAAAACTTGTAGACAAGTGTTCACTTAGCCTTTTGGGTTCGCCGATATTAGATGAATCAATTTTACCTTTTGTAGAAGAAAAAATTCAAAATTTTAAAAATTCTTCCGACAGATTGCTCAAAATTAACACTCATATGGCTTTTACAATTATTAGATTCTGTCATTTTGTCCCAAAATTTACGTATTCTTTAAGATGTTGTCCGCTATGGAAACATGGCGCGCTCCTCGAGAGCATGGACAATATCGTAAAGAATACTCTTATATCGGTTTTGAATATTGACATAGATGATAGGGCTTGGTCGCAAGCTTCTTTACCTGTAAGACTAGGAGGCTTAGGTATACGTAAAATTTCTAGTGTTTCGTTACCGGCTTTCTTGTCCTCAGTTCATGGTACTTCTAAATTAGTCGAAAAAATACTTTCACATAGTTTGGCTTCTTTAGAAATAGCAAACCTGACTGAGGCCAGAAGCGCCTGAGAGATGGCATGCCCAAATACCGGGCTCCCAGTGAGGTTATCCTCACAGAGACTGTGGGATCGGCCGCTCTGTGAACTAGCACGGAAACATCTTTTAGATACGTGTCCTAGCGTCACAGAGCGTGCTCGACTTCTAGCAGTTTCTGTATGGGAGTCAGGGCTTTGGTTGCAGGCCATTCCCTCTTTTAATACTGGTACACTTATAGATCCATCTGCTTTCCGTCTCGCTATATGCTTACGTTTGGGTGCAAGGTGCTATGTTGCCCATAGCTGTCAGTGTGGTACTGCTGTTGACCAGCTCGGTCACCACGGCCTCTCGTGCCAGAAAAGTGCTGGCCGAATTTCCCGCCACGCCAGCCTCAACGATATCATCCGCCGGGCTTTTACCAGTGCCAACGTTCCAGCCATTCTCGAACCGAATGGTCTGATGCGTGACGATGGTAAAAGACCCGACGGCATGACTTTAATTCCATGGAAGATGGGACGGCCTTTAGTATGGGATGCAACTTGTGTCGATACTTTAGCTCCGTCACATCTTCCTGAAACACAGAATGGGGTTGGCGTCGCGGCAACTTCGGCAGAGCAGCGCAAACGGCGCAAATATGGAAACCTTGGCAGTGGTTACATATTTAAAGTACTAACACTAATAACAACACTAGACACAAATATAACAACAATGTTAATAATATATATAAGTAATTATGACATCTTATTTTTAATGAAAGAAAACGTTTATTTTAGGATAAAAAAAAGTTGTACAGACAAAATATTGGTAAAACGATGACAGCTTCAGTAGTGTAAAACTGTGTCGCAGCTGCCCACGCCTTCCGAAAATGTTGTTACAATATTCACCATTTCAAACAATGATACTGTTTCAGACAAAGATAAATAATTTAACATACGAATCTATCTAGAAAAGAACTATACATAATATCTAACTTAATTAGGTTACATAGCTAAAACTTTTTTTTTACTTTATATATGTGTGTGTGTCAATGAGTGTGTATATTATGCATTAAATTGTTATATTATTATTAACTAGTTGAGCCCCGCGGATTCGCCCGCTGACGATAATGATGATTGAAGTAGCCTATGTCCTAATCCAGAGATAAGCTATCTACACTCAAAATCGGTTAATTTCATTAAAATCGGTTAAGTAGTTGCGGAGATACGCGGTAACAAACATTAACACACACACAAACTTTCGCTTATAATATTATAGTAGGATGAAGCATATCGTCCTTCTCTGCTCTAAATGGTTGTGCCCAACAGGGCACACAACGTACCTACTGTCATTTATTTCTACCACCTATCTACATTTAGAGTTTGCAATAAAGATTTGAATTTGAATTTGAATAACTACTTTACTAATTATCGTGCATCATCTTATAAAGATTTAATTTTCTTATATTATTGAATTTGTTGAATTATTATTTACTTGTAGAAAATAATAATAATGGTTTTTTAAAATAACATATTTGCAAATGACGCGAAGCTGCATAGTCAAACTTTAAACACGTTTATACTCACAGCTCCGCACTGAGTTTGAAGACTTGTGTTGCGGGTGCTGGAAACTTTTTATCGTATACTATACAATATAACACCCAGTAGATACCAGATTTGCATTAAATCCAATGGAATTTAATGCAAATCTGGTATCTACTGGGTACAGACTGGTATACACAATTTTTTTGCCTTTGCCAGGATTTGAACCTAGCATTCGTAGCGAAAGGCTAACCCCTGGAGACAAACTGTGAAATTAGCTCCGTTGAAATTATTCGTTGCACGTTGGTACAGTCAGCAACAATAAACTGTTCATATCGGGATTTTTAATGTACTAAATCTTTTCTACAAAAAATATATAAATATAATAATAATGTACGAGTATACAATAAACAAATTTTAAAAACTGCGCCCATTTAGCGCTTATAAAAAACACAACAGCGCATGCAAAGCATAAAAAAACCTCGTTCACCGCTGTATCTTCGGAACCCTGGATCAGATTGAAATGAAATGCATTTGAAATGAAATGCATTTATTTGCTTCAAGTGTAGGTATAAACAGATGTAGGTAAGGTTAAGTGTAGCAATATAGTTCACACACTTGGTCATAATAGTGACATGCAAATATTGATTTGAGGGCTAGGTAGTTAGATATCTTTATAGCGTCATAATAATAATTTTGGTTATTGTTAATATATTCTATATGTGGCCCAATTACAATAAGTAGAAATGGAATTAATTAAACACGCATCATTGAAGAATCAGATCTTGATTAAAACTAAATGGGACCACACGGGATGCACCAGCTTCAAATAAAAAAAAACAATGGAATAAGTCTACCTAGAAAAATGTTATGAAGTAACACACAAAAAAAAAAAACATTTGAAATGAGAACCACCTCCTCTTTTGCAGTCGGTTAAACAGATAATCTCTCATTTAAATGTAGTTTAGTAACTTTGAAAAACAAGCAATGTTCATACTTTTGTTGCCGATTGTACTAAAATACAACGTGAATCTATGGAGCTTTTATCTCTCAACGCGCTCGGTCTGATCGGAGCTTATAAACTACATAACCCTATAACTTCTATAATACCAATAAACTCCGTCACTGTAATCCGTCCATTACGCCTACAAACTCCAATATATCCAAGGATTTACTTATTTTAGGAATCCTTTTACAGGAAAGAGAACCTTCATGAATAAGAATAACAAAACGTTATTGTATATTCAGGTATTTGGGTGAATAAAATTCAAAATCAAAATCAAATCAAAATTAAAATCGTTTATTCACATGGGCCCCAAAGAGGCACTCATGAAAGTTAATTAATCTATTTCCTCTATTGCAATATTAGAGACCCTCTAGCTCTTTTCTAAGCAATCCAATAAGATGATTCGGTCTTAGCAAAATAGGTAGCTATGGCTATGAATGGAATAAGTCCGCTACTTGTTCCAAATCTACAACCTGATTTATTTGACGAGCGAAGCGTCGCCGTATCAGCTAAGGCTGATTTTGTATGTCCGGCGGATGTCCAGCTGTTATTTACCTTATAGGTCGCATTATTGAAATATTTGTGAGCAGAATTGATTTTTATATGGAAATTGTCGATTTTGACTGTATGTTTTTTGTATGTTTGTTACTCGATTACTTGAAGACGGCCGGACTGATTTGGATTTTTGAAGTGAAAACTTCTTTAGCGGCGTTTTGCACTTTTTTGGGATGGGTAAAAAAATTTAAACTCGCGTCAGGACACGTGACCTGATCGAAAATTCGTAAGACGGAAAATTCGTAAGACGAAGCAGAGGAAGTAATATCTCTTTCTTCCCCTCTCTCTTTCTACCGCGCGGCGATAGATGTTCAATTTTTCACTTCTGCCGGCACTCCCGGAGTGCAACACGTTTTTTTTTATATTTGAAAGAATATGGTGTCAAATTGGTCCCATATAACATTTTTCAAGATTTGATCAACGGTTCCGGAGATAAAACGTTGAAGTTGGTTGTTTTAAGCTTTGCTTGCGTTTCAATTAATAATATCATCATCTGTTGTCAAATGTCATTGATATGAATAAATAAATAAATTGGTACATTAAATAAGGTATAGATTAGAGACCTTGATAGGTTACATGCTATAAAAAAACCTGCAAAGTTTGATATGGATGTTAAAATAATAAATGTCTGCATTCTTATATATCTAATTGGTACAATAAGTCAATGATATTGTAGCTTAGAACATTCAAGTTGTTAATAGGGAAAGACAAAAGTCTCCATTTAAACAGAACCCTCAGCACCCAAAACACTCGATCCTAAACAACTCCTCTTATATTTCAGACTGATCCATCCGGAAGTGTTTCGGCCGTTTTTCCGTGGATCTCCACAATTTTCCTGAAAAACGACAGTAAGAGCAATCAATTCGAGTACTTCTGTGACGGCGCGTTGTTGAGCGAACGACTTCTGATTACGGGTGAGTGTGGCTTTACAGGTGGCAACTTTTTGTAGAATTAAACAACAATCGCGCAACAAAAATTCGATTTGGCAATGTAGCGACGGTAAGGCTGTACTTTGCATATTTTCCTGGTTTGATGATCTACGGAATCTTACTGTGGGGATTAGGTGTCTATGTTGAACTCTCTATAAAAAAGAGCGGTTCCTGCCATCTATAATATGGGACCACGTGAATCTCTAAGGGAATTCTTTAAAGAAACAGGCATACTTACCGTGCCTTCACTTTACATCTATGAAAATATTATGAATTTTAGGAAAAATATTGATAAATAGCAACTAAGACGCGACGCACATAATCTTAAAACTAGGTAAAAGTATAACATAACGGTGCGAGCATTTAGATTAAGCAAAATGTTCTGTTTAATCTAAATGCTCGCACCGCAATCTGTTATAGGAAATGGGATTAGATTTTACATTTAATTGTAACTGAATTACCACTGGGAAAGCTTAAATCAGTAATGAAATGAGCATTTATTAAGACAGCTTATTATAAAACGAATGACTAAATTTATGACAAGAATGCATGGAGGCAAACTTCACAAGCGCTTTCTGTTGACTACATAATAAATGTATACATAGGTTAATACAATTCCTTTATTAGTCATTTAAGAACGTTTATAAAAAACAATGAAAAAATTCACTGAAGAGTTTCCTGCCAGGTTATTCTCAAGATGGTTGTAAATTTGCGAAACTGGCAGCAGTCATTCATGAGTGCTTCTTTAGGGCCCATGTGAATAAATGATTTGAATTTTTTGCAGATTTTGGCCTTGTAACTCAACAACGAATTGTCGTTGTCGAGTTGCAAGGCTTGTTTTGATTAAACTACTTGAATACATACTGTAGGATTTTGATACCAATCTTTTACATGTCTCAACTCTATGCAATTAGCGGTTCATTAACACAACGACCGATTAAGAATATTCCATTGATGTCAGTCTTTCATCTAAAAGTACGCAGAGACGCCATAAAAAGTGTCTCTCTGTAAAGAACATCAAAATATGTTTTTTGAGCGATTTAGCGAGTTTTTGACGTGTTTGAGAGTTTTGGGACAGTTATAAGTTCTTTTAAGAGAGCGTACTTTAAGAAGTTTTAATTTTTTTGTTCAATAATGAGGAGAAATGTTGGAAAGAAGAGAAAATTTGATATAAAATGAATAGAATATAATAGAAAATGTCGTTCGGTAAATTTATATCTACTACATATTTTGAAGTGTGTCATAATTATGTGTATTTTATATTTTCAATAAATTAAACGCAAACAAACATAAACATAACATGAACATAATCGCATTCATACTCACAGCCCCACACTAAGTTTGATGACTTGTGTCGTGGGTGCTGGAAATCATTCACATTACACACTCAATCACAACCAATACCAGAAACACTAATCTCCTTGGGGAAAATACTTGTGTTCCCGCCGGGAATCGAACCCGATAGAAGGCTTAGAAGGCGAACGCTCTCCCAACCAAGCCTCGAACTTAGTGTGGGCCTGTGAGTGTGAAATCGTTTATGTTATGTTATGGTAAATGAAATTTATGCACTAAGTATATTCTCCGCAAATATTTTTTCTTCCTGGTACTGATAAGGCACAAGATCAAACAAAACAATTGAACAAACATCAAACTTTCGCATGTACTTGTGTAATTGCAATCATAATTATGATAGTAATTAATAAAGGTATTGAGTAGCTTAAGTTCAGCTACTATTGTTTAATCATTCATTTAAATCCGTTCAGCCCTTGCGATATTTTTTTTTATACACGATAGAAAAGCATTTGACCACTATCTTACCTGATGGAAAGTAACAATTCGGCCCAAGATGGTTACATCTTATGGCTCTATATCTTGGCAATGTATTAATATTGCCTAGAAGATACCTATTCACTCTAGACTTAAAGACTCCCAGATTAATTACACGATTATTACAAGATACTATTTATTCAAATTCAAAATTATTCTATTCAGACCATTGATCCATAACAAATAGTACAAACAATCTTAAAAATTTAAGTACACGTAAAATAAAATTACAGTTATTACTGATGCAGTAGTTTTATTTCCGATTCCGATCGCTGAACTTAGTGGACATAAAATGACCATATATTTCAACTATTACGTAATTATTTTTAATTAGCACAAAGTTGAAATAATTGGACGTTTTTGTCCAATAAGTTTAACTGGTTGAATTTATAGTTGAACTTAGTAGAATAGGTCGTAATTATTGGGACACAAGTTGTACATGGGGCCGTAGCCTGCACAACCAATTTCTGATAATGTTGGAAATCATATCCTCATTTACAATGGCCAGAAGACTATTGGTATATAGGTAGGTATCGAATACGTGGGGGCGTACGCGGCTCAACAGGGATGCTGTTCTTTTTCGCATAATGGCAAAGAAGTCATCTACGTGTTTGACGACCCAGTTGGCGCAGTGGACAGGTGTCCGCCCTCTGCGCCGTGGGTCCTGGGTTCGATTCCCGGCAGGAGCACAAATTCCTTCCCAAGGGATATTTGTGCTTCTGGTTCTGGGTGTAATGTGTGTGTGATGTGAATGTTTCCGGCACCCCCGATACAAGTCTTTGAACTTAGTGTGGAGCTGTGAGTGTGAATACGTTTGTTTGTTTGTATGCGTCTGCGAATATCCCTGATGCGCTACAAAAACGTGGCAGCTCTAACAACATCCTGAAACAATACAATACAATATCTACAAGTACTCTTTATTGCATACCAAGATTAATTATAAATAACAGAAAAAAATAACAATATAGCAGTGCCATCGGTGACCTTATCGCTAAGCAGCGATCTCTTCCAGGCAACGATGGTGGATAAAAAAGTTAAATAAAAAGCGATCGGCGCGGTGGTGCGATAATGATTATACATGCATTCTTTTAAACATACATATAATTCGTAATGTAATTAAATAAATCATATACATATAATCACATACATAAATAAATAAAAGATGAATACAAAAAAAATAAATAATGTTTTTTTTTTTTAATCTAGATAGGCAAGCATTTGACCGCTATCTCACCTGATGGAAAGTGACGATACGGCCAAAGATGAAACATGCTTGTCTAGAAGGTATCTATTCACTCTAGACTTGAAGACACCCAGATTACACCGTTCAGGGAACAAAGACGCAGGCAATGAGTTCCACTCCTTCGCTGTACGGATGATGAACGTAGAAGCAAAACGCTTCGAGGGAACTGGAGGTATAAATGGATGACGTTTGACAGTTTGTCTTGTTGTTTGATGGTAAAAAGGCTTGGAGGAATTATATCATGTAATTCCTGAGCACACTCTCCAAAATGTAAGCGATAGACAATACATATATAAATATATAATACACCATTGATATATTGGACTCGTAGAGAGTTGTAGGATTTCTGTGTGTTTTTGGCCCACAGACCGCACTTAATTATTTATCGTAGTATATTTTTTGCGATGCAGCTTGTGACATTTTACTCGTTTACTAATTATAAGCATCTGCAACGAATGGACGGACGCAGTAAAAAGGAAATCATTTGAGGTAGTAATTTGATCAGGCGCTGGAAGTTGCAGCGATTGCAGTGAGGTCACTAATTGTATTATGTCATCAACAACGTTGCAACGGAAAGAGCGAAATTGCTTAAGACTTTGGGTTCCGTTAAAAATAATCCTTACTAATATTATAAATGCGAAAGTAACTCTGTTTGTCAGTCTGTCGCGTTTTCGCGCCAAAACTACTGAACAGATATAAATTAATTTTGGTACACAGATAGTCTAGAGCCTGAGTAAGGACATAAGCTACTCTTTAATACGAAAAAAGGCTTGTAAGGAATTGAAAAGGGGGGGATGTAAAGTTGAAAGTATCGTCATTTTTATATAGAGCTAGAAGTTTGAAATTTATTTTGAGGCTGTTGATTCGATATAAATATATAATAATATGACATCTAGGGTGCAAAGACATCCCCCCCCCCAAAGTTTCTTATATACTCGCTTTAATGATAACGGAATAGAATAGGATACAATTTGGAAGGTTATACCTAGTATTAACTCATAGCCTATATTTTAACTTGATAAACGCGGGTGAAACCGCGGGGCACAGCTAGTACTATATACATTTAGAAAATCTTTAGAATTTATTACACGATTATTACAAAATTCCTTCAATCTAAGCTGCCCGCTAGCGTAGTTGGGTGCGTGTTCGTCTCCTATACAGCGCGTATCTAGTTCATTTCTCGGTGGGAACACAAGATTTTTCCCCAAAGGAAATTTGTGACCCTGGTTCTAGCTGTGTGATGTTAATGTTTCTAGCCATCGATACAAGTCATCGACCTTAGTGTGTGCTATGAGTGTGAAAAAAATAGGATACGTATTATTTAAGTTGTAACAAGTATTTACTGTGGTAGGATTGGTTTCTGCCTATAATTAACTATTTATCTATTTTTCTTATAGGTACCTATATTAGTTAATATAAATAACCTTTTCTATGGATCGTAGTATTTTTTCTTTAGTGAAACTTATTACAATTTACTTATTTGTTTTTTTTATTTACATAGCATTAGCCGTGCTAGGCAGAACTATATTGATAAATTTAGAAAGGAAAAATTATATCTTGAGGCGGGGATTGAACCCGCGGCCATGATAATTATTTGTCCGGGTGGAATCTTGCAACACAATTTTGAAGCAATGTCATCAGGGAGTTTTGCCGCGAACGTGAAAAAATGGCGTTGTTGATTTTGTAAAATTTTCCAAAACCTGTGATTCTTCGAGTGTTAATGTGTAATAATGGTGGATTATTAACCGTTAATATTTAGTGAACGTGCATAAGTGTAGGCAAATCATTCAAAGTTGAAAAACGTGATTTTCGTCTTCGCTCCAAAACTCCAATAGAAGTTCTAGTAAAGTTTCTACCACTTTACTAGGGCATGACTTGACTATGACTGACTACTTGACTTTGACTGTGACTTGTGACTAAGACTTTTATTATATAAAATAGAAATTGATAATATATGTTTAATATTTCGACTGAAGGACTATGCATCCATGGTCATAAAATAATAATAATAAAAAAAAAAAAAGCAATGTCATCATCCGATTGAGCTGCAATTTTGTATTCACGTTTAGTTTGGATGACAATGCATGGTTGGCTGTGTAACGTCATTCGAAATTCAACATGGCGGAACACCAAAAATGGCGGACAAGTAATTTTTAATGTACTCCTACAATACGGGTATCAAATGAAATGGCTTGCTGAGAATAACTCGAAAAATAAAATGACGTCACTTTGAATCCAATATGGCGGACATCTAAAAGTTTTTTTTTTTACTTTCATTAGAAAGCGTCGTACGATGTACATCGGGTTATTTGGTATCTAGTAAAACCTTGATAAGACGTGCCTTGCCAATAAAAAAAATAACGTAATTGTTTGATCGTGAAAAACATTGTTTAGTGTCAAGGAAAACTTGAGGTCGGCTTCATTTGCTGCGGTTACAATTATTATGCCCTAGAATTATAGTCTACGAAACTGAGAGATTTGTGTTTATATTTTATTCCACCTTGTGTATGCACATGCCTAGCATACATACGCAAGTAAAATACTTGCATCTACACCGTGAATAAATTAGTTTTTTCAGCTATGGCATAGCTTCTATCGCGGGCCTTGAGCGTGGAGACCGAATCCAGAAATTCCGTCACGAAAATAACCTAACACCCCCCACTTCGACCGGCACAGCGGTGATACTTTTTAGTTTTGCCATCTATCGATGAATAGCAGAACTTTTAATGACTTTTTTGAAATATCACGCTTGTTTCTTTAGTTCAGAAACTCGCCTCTAGGTGGCAGAAAAAAAAATACTGCATAAATAAAATAAATAAATAATTATAATTGCATAAGTTGATAAAAAATGCTATGCAATAGCTTTACCGCGGCAGTCCCCGAGTGCCACACGTCTTTTTTTTTTTGTTTGAAAGGTCACTTACCAATGTAAATAGAATTCTTAGCTATGGTTGATGGAAATCGGCGCAGCCGTTCTAAGCATCGGGGATATTTTCCAACGTCATTTCGCCACTTATTAAACAATTTGTACATTTTCCAGCGAAATATTTCGCATTATATCTGCAACAAATTATAACGGATCTCTAGAATTCCGCCCTTTTGTCGTCACTTTAATTCCTTCGTCCGTTCTCAAAGAACAATCTCCGTTGAGAGGTACAAGTATTTCTGACGATTGTTCCTGCGAGTTTTTGCCACCCCTTTGTTTTGCGACACCCCTGGCTATTGTTGCCAGTCTAGGTCGACGGTTTTAGTTTTAATGTTTGTTTGTTTGCTTTTGAGGTGTTTTAATATTGGCAAGTATTTTTTACAGGTTTTTTATTAAACTTTGCCTGTCCTTTTATCTGTAGGTTTGTATTCAAATCTTGCAAGATACATTTGACCCACTTTCCGATGTCCGATTGGACTCAAATTTGATGTACTTATGTCTTCGGTGACATTACAATGATATGGTACCATGGAGCTGGTCTGATGGTAGAGACGGAAGATGGCTTTAGGAGTTTCTGAACTGAATAAGATATACCCATATGATTTGAGCTCAATTGACTGGGTGTATAACTTTTTGTCCTTTTTTATTTACAATTGGTAAAAGCTTGGTTTTAAAAACTTTATAGCTAAGTATTACTAGTTAAAAAATTGACTGACCGCGAAACTGAAAAAACAGCGTTGGCAATTGTGATTCTTCGATATAGGCTGTAATTTTGCGAATCTGGCAGTAGAATCATTAACTTTCATGAGTGCCTCTTTGGGGCTAAACCTTGTGAATAAACGATTTTGATTAATCAATAATACTGGTGGATTATTAACCATCAATTATTCGTGTACTTATATGAGTGTTGGTAAATAATAGTTTTTTTTGTTTTTACTCTAAAACCCCAAATTCAAACTCATAATAAAAAAACCCAAAAGACAGTTGTAGTAAGTTTCTATATTATACATACAAGCTTTACGTGATTTGACTCTTTTACTTGACTTTGATTGCGACTAGGTCTTATCAGTGACTTTAGTCACTCAGTGAGTTTAAAATCAAAGTTTTGAGATAAATGTCGCAAGTACACAGTACACGTGACCCTAAGTAACTTTGCAAAGTGATTGTAATCATTTAAAGAATTTCTTTGCTTTTTATTCTTTCTAGCCTATAATTTGCCAAATTTACTCAAAAAGAATTTGAGTAAATTGGGAAAATATAGGCTAGCAGATTATTTTTATATAATTATAATTGAGAGATGAGACGAGTAAGTTGCTCGCCTGCGTCAGGACTGCCCAGTAAGGCTCAGTGTCACCCAAAGATTTTTGAACTTATGTAGATCATAATCCTGCGCAGCAAAGTACTGCTAGTCACCCCAAGGTATTATTAGACTACTAGAAACATTATTATTTATTATTTTTTTATTATAGATAGGCAAGCATTTGACCACTATCTCACCTGATGGGAAGTGAAGATGCGGCCGAAGATGTGACATGCTTGCCTAGAAGATACCTATTCACTCTAGACTTGAAGACACCCAGATTAACATATGCATATCAAAAAAAAATCTCTTATTATACCTTTAATTTTAAGATGTATGATGTGGCAGTGTTAAATTAAAAAAAATAGGTCTGATTTATGAACTCCCTTCCTAACTTCAAAAATATTTATCACATCGCACTGGGTTTATTTTAAATGTACATAGATTGCAGAGCTAAAAATAAAAAAAATACAGCCTGTTCTGATATAAAACATTAGGTGTTTTTTCTTTTCCAGCTGCAAGATGCGTGAATAAGGAAAATTCTACAGTGGAGGTAGACAGTGTTCTGGTAATCTTGGGGAAGAGGACTTTGCTCTCTATGGCGGAAAAGGAACAGATAGTCAAGGCAAGTACTACATTAGTAATTTCTATATGGTGAATTTTTTATATAATATTTTCACCGATCATGTGCACTATGCCGTAATATCCTCACTGCACCATGTCGAAATATCCTCGATGCACTGAAAAAAATGAAAAAAATGTTCATTCATCGGACCCATACAAAGGAAATTAAAATCTCTAATACCATACAAGGTTGTCTGGAAGAGATCGCTTTAAGCGATAAGACCGCCCATTGTAATAGGCTAAGTTATTTTCAATGTAATTGTTTTCTGTTATTTTCTTTTTTAATTGGTGTACAATAAAGTTCATATATCTATCTATCTATCATACGGACAATTAAAAGTTAAATTATAACATACATAAACAATAACATTTGTATTTTAATTATTTTTTGTTTCCACTTTATTATTACTTTATCACTATCTCACCTGAAGGAAAGCGATGATGCGACCAAAGATGTCAAGTCAAAGAAGCAAGAGTGAAAAGGTATGTTTAGGTAAACATGCTACATCTTCGGCCGCATCTTCACTTTCCATCAAGTGAGATGGTCAAATGCTTGACTATGTAACATAAAAAACAAAATACATATAATACTAGTCGTTCGCGCCGAACTGAGATCTCGCGCCTACATTATGCCTAACAGAGAAAAACTATTTCTTATAACTTTTTTTCCATAAAGTAATTGTTTGATTTCTGTATTTGTTGTTCAAGTACAAGATACAATGGATATGATACGTAAGTTTGAAGCTGTTTTTGAGATAGACCCCGGGACAAAATAGGTCTCAACAGTGACTTTGATGGCCTGCCAAATTGTTATTGTTCAACATAGATTTTTACGTTAAATATATTAACCACAAGATAAAATTATAAACACTTTTTTATTTTTTATATTTATATTCATCTGTACCTTCTCTCCACCAAATAGGTCACTTCTCTCCACCAAATACTCACCCAATAGGTGACTTTGTACTAGAAGTAGAATTAGTAACTTGAAGTTACCGGGCATATTTTATAAATATTTTTTAATTTGTTTTAACTGCGCTCTTGCCTGTACGCGATATTGGCAGAATTATGGTGTGACAGCCCTATAGTCGCCACTTAAAGTAGAAGTTGAAGTTAGATTTTTACGGTACGTCATAATTCATTTGATAATCTCTAGAAAACAATTTTTCTCGCCTCTCATAAGCGCTCCCTTATATGCTACTTAATTAATTTACTTTTGATTGACATATCTGGCTTTGGGCCATAGCTTTACATTTTCTCAGAATTTGAAGTCATTCGCTTGAATGGCTTAGACGCCTCTGAGAGACGGACGGTGTGACTTAGTCGTCAATTTAATAAAAATAAGGTATTGCGGTTCGCGTAAGTTATAAATTATATTTTCCAGATAAAACAAATCATAACCCACGAGAACTACACGAACGAGAATGGGCAGGTGGAGAACGATCTTGCACTCCTTGTGTTGGATAACCCGGTGACTTTCAACGAGGTCATCCAGCCAGCGAGTGTCGCAAACGATACGGAGGTGGTGGATAAATCAGTTGTAAGTAGCGCCTTGCATAGAAATAGTATTCCAAGTTTAAATCACTATTATTCTTTAAGTAATCAAAAATAAATTTATATAGCCACTGGCCTAGGTTACAAAACTCTAATTATCTTAAGACATGGTCACTCGCATTAACTATTGTTTATGTGAGTCTAATGTGAGTGACCAATTAATAGTCACTGTACAACATTAAATGGACGGCGTCGCGTCATCCATTTATGGTTGAAATACCTTTCATTCGCACGTAACGTTTCGCGGCTTCGTTTGTTTGTAGAACAGCAAAAGAATGGAACGCTTTGCCGACATCTGTACTTCCCGAAAGGTACAATTTGGGTGTGCTAAAAAGTAAAATGAATAGGTATTTAATGAGCAAGCGTGTTCCACGTTGGACTACATCGTCAGTTTCCATCAGGTGTGATTGTGGTTCTGACTTTTTTTTACTGACTAAGCAAACCTCTGAATTTGTTTAGTCAGTAATAAAAGAAACGCTTTTCTTTGTGGGGGAAAACCGCTTAGCACTTGGTTTGGGGGGTGTGGGGTCGAACTCATTAAAAAACCCCCAGTGAGCAGTTCCTTCCTGAGGTTTGGCAAGATGGAGTTGCGCTAGCGCGACTTAAGGCTTACTTATCATTATTATGCTGGTTCTGGGTGTGATTGTGTGTGTGATGTGAATGTTTTACCCATGACAAAAGTCGTCAAACTAAGTGTGGGGATGTGAGTCTGTAAGCGTCTATATTTTTTAATTTTAAATGTTATGTGTTTCACAAATAGGGTTAAGACTCCAAATTGTAGTTATCTGGGAACACAGACTCTGCAAGTAGTTCCAATCCTTTGCATTGCGCATAATATTTGTGTTTGTTATTTTAATTTTCAGACCACAGCATGGAATCTACAAGGTGATTTGGTACCAGTCTCTCTAGAATACAAACCTATTGACGCCTGCAGCAAAGGAAACATAGGAGAAAACGTGTTTTGTGCTGCTTACGGACAAGGTCAGTGAACCACATTCTTCATCCTTTTAAGATAGGAGATAAGCAAGACAATCGGGTGGTCGTCTATAATTACTTAGGATAGGTGAATCTCCTAAGTAATTATAGGCCAATAGCACAATTTTTTATAAGTATTATATGCTCACTGAGTAATGAAGATGATTAGAAATTAATAAAAATAAAAAAACTTTTAAATAGAACTGCGTAGCTTGATATTTTTCATCAAAACAATCTCTTGAATCTTTGACCGGCGAGCCAAGAAATTCGTTGGCGACAGTAAGTTGGTTGAATCTTATAAGTTACTTGTTTATTACTTTACAGTGACGTCTATTGGATTTAAAGTGAAGTCACTTTATTTTTCGAGTTATTCTCAGCAAGCCCTTTAATTTGATACCCATATTGTACCCACATTAAAAATTACTTGTCCGGCATTGGATGTTCCGCGATGTCGTATATAGAATGACATCACACAGCTTACGTTCATCCAAACTAAACGTGAATACTAAATTTTTGCTTAATTGGTTGAAGATATCTTCAAAATTGAGTTCCAAGATTCCACGTGGACAAACATTGCAAGTTAAATAAAAGCTTGTAAAATGCAATGTCTTGGTCACCGACGTAAGGTAGCAGGCCTATCGGTATTCTATATCTTACATTTTGGGGAGTGTGCGTAGGAGTTACATGAGTTAATTGCTCATGCCCTTTTTAGCTTCTAATAACAAGACAAGCAAACTTCATTTATTTATGGTTGTCATACCTCCTGTTCGCTCGAAGCAATTTTTTCCACCTTTATCATCCGTACAGAGGAGTGGAACTTATTGCCTGCGTCTTTGTTCCCCGAACGGTACAATCTGGATGTCTTCAAGTCTAGAGTAAATAGGAATCTTCTAGTCAAGCATGTTACATCTTCGGCTGCATCTTTACTTTCCATCAGGTGAGATAATGGTCAAGTGCTTGCATATTTAGCATAAAAAAATCATAATTAAAGTTTCTTTGGGTAAAAAAAAAAAATATTTATTAAACATAAGGGTAATTACTATTTATATCAAGTTTTGGTTATAACATTTTATTTCTGTTTTCATACTTTTTCCAGACGTACCTCTCTGTCCAAGCTATGGAGGGATCTTCGCTGGCAACCACGCTGGCAGCTGGTCCCTATACGGCGTAAGATCTGGCGACACTTCTGACAGAGGGATGTGTTTCGACAAAAACATTAAATTTACTGATTTGAGGATGTATTTAGATTGGATTTTAGAACACGAATAAATTCATTTTATTTCATTGTTGTTTATTATTTTAGTACGAACTGGACAAGTTCTATATTATTATGACACCTTTTAAAACAAACAAACAAACGCTTTAACACTCACAGCCCTACGCTAAGTCCAAAGACTTGTATCGTGGGTGCCGGAAACATTCACATCACACACACATTACACCCAGAACCAGAAGCACAAATATCCCTTGGGAAGGAATTTGTGCTACTGCCGAGAAACGAACCCAAGACTCACGGCTTCAAGTCTTTGAACTTAATGTGGGGCTGTGAGTGTGAATGCGTTTTCTTGTTTTAAATCTTTTGAAGCCTTGATGGCACCGTCTTCAGAAACACACCATGTAATTTACATGTATTTACATTATTAAGATACAATTTGCCCTTTTCTGCATAAAATTTGGACTAATAGTGTTGGCAATATCGTAAAATTAGTTTAGCGTGTTAGCGGCAGGCCGAATGTATCACAGATTGATTAACAGTTACTACGTAATTAGGCACATTATGCGTGTAGTAACAACTCAGTTGGACAATGGGCAACAAACTGAACTCGATGGTTTTTTATAAATTAATGTTTTAAGGATCATTTGTGTTTCTGGTTCTGGTTGTGATTGTGTGTGTGATGTGAATGTTTCCGGCACCAACGACACAAGTCATCGAACTTAGTGTGGTTCTAAATGAAATGAAATGAAATCTTTATTTGCTAGAATATAGGTAGGTTTTACATGCAGGTGTTCTATAAGTTGGGCATCACTACATTCGACAGCTATTTAGGTCGTGCAAATGTTTACAATTTAGTTGAGGAATTTATATACCTACAAACAATTAAAAACTTTACAATAAGATGTCAGATAAGGATTCAATTATAAATGTCAATAAGATAATAAATCAATACGATAATATAATAGAACAAGTATAGAGCAGATCTATGAGTATGTGAGCGTTATGATAATGATAGGCAAACTATAGTCAACTATCTTACTAATTTATCCACCCAGGCGACCATATAGGAACTTTTTTACAGGTGCCGCCGGGCAGCTCAGCTAGTATTAGTTATATCCTGTACTTGAGCAACAAATACAAAAAAAAATCAAAAACAAGATGTGCAATTTCACGTAAAAAGTTTTTGCCACCTGGCAAAAAAGAAAAGTAGACGTTATGCCTCTGTTTATAGCGAACTAATATAATAATATATATATATATATATATTATGTAGACTAATAAAATTGTTTTGATATCGTAATCCATATCAAATTTAATTGAGTAAAATTAATTAAGTGAATTATTCCTTTGTATACTGTTACTTTGCTAGTTTCAAGGGCACCACGTGGATGTGTATTACATAACAAGTTATACATAAAAGTTTTATATCGTTGAATTAATTCGTCATAATATAAATAACGATAAAGAACTGTAGGTAAAACACAAGACCTACTTATCGTATAATTATTCGGATTTATAGTTTATATCTCAATACCTATAAATATCTAAATGCAAAAATTGGATATTTGTAAGACTGTTTGTTGCATGTTTGTTACTCAACGAACGGTATAATCTGGGAGACTCGAGTGAATAGGTATCTTCTAGACAAGCATTTCACACCTTCGGCCGCATCATCACTTTCCATCAGGTGAGATAGTGGTCAAATGCTTGCCTATTCAACATAAAAAAAGGGCTTGCTAATGATGCGTGAATGGTTACTGCAGTAGTGGAGCGATGCTGGACGAGTTTGTAAATGATGCGTGAATGATTAATGAGTAGGTTGCTGCGGTAGTGGAGCGATGCGGGAAGGGCTTGCTAATGATGCGTGAATGGTTACTGCAGTAGTGGAGCGATGCTAGACGAGTTTGTAAATGATGCGTGAATGATTAATAAGTAGGTTGCTGCGGTAGTGGAGCGATGCGGGAAGGGCTTGCTAATGATGCGTGAATGGTTACTGAGTAGGTTGCTGCGGTAGTGGAGCGATGCGGAAAGGGCTTGCTAATGATGGCATCACGCAGCGATATATTATTTATTATTGTATTTTGTTTAGATTTTTATGTGTTTTGTCTTGTTTTCTGTAAATAGTGTAACGTTGCATGTTGTTATGAAAATGTGTTTTCTTTCTTTATTTAAATTATTAATACAATGGGCAGTTGAGTTGAACAGTCGTTTTTTTTATAAAAAAAACATTATTTAATTATCCCCAAAATGGGAGATAGGGATGGAATTCATTACCCGAAATGGGAGAAAACTGTTGATTTGCAATTGAAACTTTTATATATATGTACCTATATAATTCTTGTTTTTAACTTGTAATACGTGTGCATAACCTTTGTTTACAGCAGCTGGTCAATAGTAGTTGCTCTTTACTCATATTTCAAACGTGACTACTCACACGTTGTTTTAAACAATTTAATACAATTTGAGTCACCTTCACGAGACAGATGATTCGATACATAGAAGGAAACAAATTTGCATACAAATACAGTTGAGAACACATTAATGTTATAGTTAACCGCTGGTATACTTTCAGATGAGATGCTTCTTTGCAAATATCCAAATCACAGATAAAATAAAATGGAAATAATTTATTTATGACAAAACATAAAAGACACAAAAGGCAGAAACAAAAATAGTTTGTCTCAAATCGGCTCCAATTCAGCATAATACTGGCTGAACACCAGCGCTGGTCTTCCACTGGAGCTGTTTGGCGAAGTCACGGCACATACATACAATACACACACAAGTATGAATCAACAAAACAATGAAGTAAATTGAACGGTTATAATATCTGGGAAGGTCAAAAACAATGGTAAGATTTTATTTATTTTAGGTTTGGCGTTTGGACAAATTGAACGGTTATAATATCTGGGAAGGTCAAAAACAATGGTAAGATTTTATTTATTTTAGGTTTGGCGTTTGGTGTTTTTTATATTGCACTCGTATCGTGTCGAAGAGTTTTTTCTTGTTTTTGATGTGCAATAATATATTTTTTTAGTTTTATGCTGAAACTTTGAACATTTTGAAAGTTCTTTATCGGCAGGGGAATATTGTTCCAGCATTTGCTTGCTGCGCAGCGGAAACGTGAACGTTAGATATTTTTTATTAAAAGAAAAATATGTATATAGAAAACAAATAAACGCTTTCACACTCACAGCCCCATACTAAGTTCTTATAGACAATAGGTAAGATAAATCCACTAAAATATAATTCATTGTCTAGGGGATAAAAACTTATGTTTTCAACGGGAATCGAATCCTACAGCATGCAAGGCAAATACGCTACTAACTGCGCCAACGGGCAGTTCAACGTTTTCCATCAGGTGGTCAAATGCTTGCCTATCAGGCATAAAAAAAATAAATGTAATATTTTTTCTTTGTCCCTATCACATCACATCACATCACACTCATATTATAAAGGCGATAGTTTGTGACTGCGTTTGTATGTTTGTTTCATCTTCTCGTTCAAACGGCTTGACCAATTTTGATGAAGTTTGGTATGGAGGTAGCCGACACCTTGGATTAACACAAAGACTTTTTAACCAGGAATTCCCGCGGGTCCGGTACGCGGGTAAGACAGCGGGGCGCAGCTAGTATAAAATACAAATATGTTTGAATAAGTTGCCTATAGGAAACAAAGATGGATCGGTAGCAAGCGCGAAATACATCTGCATACAAATGATCACCATGCTTGGACATTGCACGTCAATAGTACGGGGCAAGCAGACGGGCGACAAAATTGCGACATTTTTTAGCGAGGGCCTTCATTATCATATGCATATTTTTATGCTTTTTATTGGTAAATTGCCAAAAATAGAATTTTATTCAACAATTCAATACATTTTAAGATCAAAATATATATTTTAATATGTTGTCCTATTTATTTTGACATGAAATGTAATCCATGATAGCAGTGATGATTCATCAATATCACATAAACAATCACAACCAGACACAGAAACACAAATTTCCTGTGAAGATATAACTTGAATTCAATCCGGGAATCGAACCCAATACCCTTGCTTAGAAGGAAAACGCACACCCAACTAGGCTGCGGGCAGTTCAAATCACTCTTAAGAACTGATCTGTACCCATTTTAATTTCCGTTTTTAATTTATGTAACCGCCAAGCACTATGTGGACACTGAGGAAATCATTGCTACTAATATGCAATTTAATATAATTGGATACATGTTCACTGCATCGTGTCACCTCTAGGGGACAAAGATGGCTTGATATTCTTGTGAGGCACACATCTGCATACGAATGGTCATTGGTCATCGAGGCTGGAGTGAGGCGTCAATAAGACGGGGCAAGCAGACGAGCTACAATATAGTAGTAAAAAATATGTGACTTTTAAATTGACAGTAACCGATTAGAAACAACTTAAAATGTTTGTTAACCACTTAAGTTACCTGTGTATTCTTACAGATATTTTAAATATTTTTTTTCTTTTTAAAATTATGCTTTATTGACGTTTTTTGTAGGTAAAATTATTTATTGAATCCATAGGCTCCTGAACTAGTCAAACTGTGTTTCAGGAGCGAGTGGCTTCTCCCATCAATTAAATACATAAAACTGTCGTTAGCATTTGTAATCACATTATGTTGATAGTGGGTGAAAATTGTCAATGGAGGTAAAAGTGCTATATATTCCGTCATTACGGTGAGTATGTATATTATATTGATCATTGCAATTGACGCAATATTTATTTAGAATGTAAGTCATTTTCAACATATTTTAATATTTATTTGCAAAAAATATTACACTTTACTTGTTTACATTAAATAATTGAAACGTAATAAATTAAATATATTAAATAACTTTTGAAAAAACTGTTTGCATTACCATAAACATTAAATGTTCTGTTTGCGTAGCTGTTCAGGCGTCTGAAATTTAGCGGTAACCCCATCGCATTGTCACAATCTCTAGGTACAAATGATCTTTTTTTGTATCCCTTATAGGCTTGCGTTTGACCACGATCTCATATGATGGTAAGTGATGATGTGGTCAAGAATGGTAATACGCTAAGGCTCAAAACTGCCGGAACATACTATTTAGTGCTTGGCGACATTTTATTTTTGCTTGAGGGTAAACTACAACATTTAGCTACAATGTCGTAGTTAACCAGGCGGACATGGGAAAATGCCCTACCATCATGAATTTTAAAATGTTACCTTCACTGCAAGCTCAAGCCCTTGTGAGATTTGAACCCGTGACTACGGATCAACAGTCGGGATTTGTCACTACTGAGCTCTCATCGCTTCATATAACTCCTAATTAATAAGCTTAACCATTGTCTTTAATTATAGAAAAACTTAGATTTTTATGTTAAATGTATTTGCGGTCAAGTCGCATATTGCGACTAACGACTTGTGGAAAACTTAAAAGTCGCAAGTCTACTCCCGCCACTTCAACGATGCGATCGAAGACGATTACGTCCGCGTTCGATTTAAAAACAATAGCGATTATCACGCAAACGACAGCAGTACTCGGTCACACACCAGCTAGTTCATACATCATAGCAATCCATACAAAAATCAATACATTTCTTTTACATCGAAAAAGTGACCTTGAGAAACAATTGAAATTTGAATAGAGTCAAACCGTAGGGCATTGAAAGAAATAAAGACTTTGTTAAACAACCTAGGATCAAAACAAAGTGAAATTACAAGCAATTAGCATTTGTGTTCTTGAGTGACAAAGAAATATAGGATTTTAGAGTAAATTCAGTGACAAAGATTCTATAGTATCATAGACTTTACAAAAGACAGTAACAAAGAGTGTTGTCAATCATATGCTTTTACAGAGTTAACTATAAAGACAAGAGACTGTATATTTTAGAGGTAACTTAACTTAACAGGTTAACTTACTGTAGTAATATATGTGGTTAAAACATCGGACAGCCTTGTGCGATTCAAGCAACTTTAATTCTTCTGTGAACACACAGTCACAGCGAAATAAAATCGCAAAATGTGGTGGAGAATCTTGACCTTCTGCATCCTGGTCACCATCGTCCTCTTCATTGTACTAAGCTGCATCAACGGCCGTCCAGTATTTCATCTATTCTTCCAAAGATGCTGCGAAGATACAATCGAGAACGACCAAGTGATCTTCGAGAATTTCGGAAACAACTTCCTGAGGGAAAGGTTAGTTGGAGCTGATATTATAGAAGTTGATAATTCGACTCTGTTCCCTGAAGAAGAAGCAGTGGAAATGATGGAGAAGTTGAGAGGAGTTATTAATGTTCACGATCCAAACCATAGAAACAGCAGTGACAGTGTACAAGGAACTTAGGTGTGGGCTAAGGCCATGAGTGACAGTTCTTAGAGTTCTTTTGAAAATGAAAAAGGTGACAAAAAGTTTTCACAAGCAACAGGATGTGAGCCTACAACCATTGGAATGGATCAGATTTACGATTCCTGACGGAAGTTGTGGCTTTTGCAAAGCAATACATCCACTATTTTACATTTAGTTTTGTTATACTTTGATGTATTAAATGAATTTTATGTAGTTGAGAAATAATTTGTAGACAATATTAATATAGATAAACAGGTAGATGTCGTGTTAACCAAAAGTGAACGCATTCCACCACATAAATATCAACTTCATCATATTTTGTAAAATAATTAAATTTCAAGTACTTGAATGATAGTGGGGCGTTCACTTTTATCTTGATTTAAAAGATCTCTACTAAGATAGATTTTAATGTAATGTGCCATAACATTAGGATGTTTTAGCAGTATTATAAAAATGTTTACAAGTCATAATGATCGTTATTAGTAGTCAAATATATTTATATTATTATACACTTAAATTGTATTGTATATAATAATAATATGTAAGGTATACATTAACAGATGTACATTAAACTTACGTTCATAAAAGTCTAAACGGAGAATAGAAAAATGACTGAAAAAATGTATGTTAAGGTTATATATAGATAGGCTATAGGAAATGAAGACAGAAAGAAAATACATTTGTTCCTGACAATTACACGCAACGTTACATTATTTACACAGATCAAGACAAAGTGTATAACAAACAATATACAATGACAAACAATATAACGCTGCGTGATGCCATGAATGAGGTTCGACTCAGCGTATGACTAAGTAGGTGGGTAGGTACTCACCTACCCAGTAACTGATTTTCAGGCGGAACTCATGCATACCAAATCATCATGTGATCGACGTTCAGAATATTCAGGAAGCATTTTTTTTTTCATACTAGATAGCCAAGCCTTTCACCGCTATCTCACCTGATAGAAACTGATGATGCGGCCGAAGATAGAACATGCTTGCCTAGAAGGTACATATTCTATTCTTCTCTACTTCTAGTATTAGTAATGGTATTTATTAAGTTAATTAGGTATTCCATACGCCTATTTATTATATCCCGTCTATTACATTCTATAGTTCTCTCCATCCGAAGGTTGTCTGGTAGAGATCGCTATTAGTGATAAGGCCGCCTGTTGTGATACTTTACGTATAAGCTTGCTTGTTACCTTTGTTTTATCCCATCTTATAAAGTGGATCAATAAAGTATTATCTATCTATTCACTCATAGACTTGAAAATTGTACCGTTCAGGGAACAAAGACGCAGGCAATTAGTTCCACTCTTTCGCAGTACGGATGATAAACGTAGAATTATCTAAACTACAACACAATCAATATCAATCTATCAATCTTCCTGTTTGAATATGAGAAAGATTGACAATGCCCGAATGGGGTACGTTTTAGTGAAATGCACTAAATTATATAAAAACGTTACTGTAGCGGTAGGACTCTTTTACTGAGTCCGTCTGGGGCCATCGCCAAACATTCAACCACCAAGGAATAGAGTGCAAATATTAAAGCATATCGGATCATGGGTAACATCTAATATTCCAGGGTCATGAGCGCAGTGATTTGCCGCGCAGGAGTATCTCAATGACTGAAAAGTAGATTTATTTATTTGAAAAAAGAAAAGAGTACTGGCTACTACATTTATTCTCTATTTTAGTTTGTTTTATACACTAACTTAAAATTACGTAATAAATCGTACCACAATCTCACCTTTTCATAACCTTTTTGTTTGATTTCCACGGGCATTATTACAGTGTATTGTTATTAAAGTTGATTCGTTACAATCAAGATGTTTTTCTTCTATAATTCTAGAATTATTATTGTTTCTAATCACTGTGTTAAAACCAAGGTTTTATAGAAGGTAAGAATTATGCACACATAATCATATTATACCTACAAAAA
The DNA here is from genome assembly GCA_948107665.1 of Lomographa bimaculata. NCBI lineage: Eukaryota > Metazoa > Arthropoda > Insecta > Lepidoptera > Geometridae > Lomographa > Lomographa bimaculata. The sequence goes on along the minus strand of OX403608.1, from coordinate 13,489,125 downwards.
AAAGTATATTATAAATATTCAGTAATAATTATATGACAAAAAATTTGTGTTCCATGTATTTGTGTGTGTGAAGTGCACTATATTTTTGTGTGAATGGTTGCTAACCAACTTTTAATCGTTATAGATCCTAAACGTGATAGAAATTTTATATCTTCTATTGGAGTTTTGGACCGAAAGCAAAAATCACGTTTTTCAACTTTGTATCATTTACCTACACTCATACTCATTTACGAACTATTCAAAATCAAAATCAAAATCGTTTATTCACATGGGCCCCAAAGAGGCACTCATGAAAGTTAATGAATCTATTGCAAGATTCGCAAAATTACAGCCATCTCGAGAAGAACCTGGCAAGAAACTCGGCGGCTCATTTTTTTTTCATAAATTTTTTTTTAAATCATTCTTAATTTCTAATACATAATTTTCTTACCCTAGGTGTTATTATGGTAGTCGCTAGAAAGAGCCTGTGCAGTTTGCCTCCATGCATCCTTGTCATTAATATAGTCTGTGGTCTTATAATAAGCTTTCTTAATTAATGCCCGTTTTATTACAGATTTGAACTTTCCCAGTGGTAATTCAGTTACGATTTTAGGAATTCTATTGTAAAATCTAACCCCATTTGCCATAAAAGATTTATTCGTTTTGCTTAATCTAAATGCGCGCACTGTAATTTTATGCTTATATCTAGTATTAAGATTGTGTGCGTCGCTTCTTAATTTATATTTAGGTACTAATATTTTTGTGAACATGCATAATATTTTCAAAGATGTAAAGCGAAGGCATGGTAAGTATGCCTGTTTCTTTAAAGAATTCCCTGAGAGATTCGCGTGGACCCATATCATATATTGATAGTCAATGATCCACCATTACAAACTGCCCGATGGCTTAGTTGTGTGAGCGTTCGCCTTCAGAATCGAGCCCGATACCCTTGTAACGGGCTTATTCCCGGAGGTAACACAAGTTCTCTCCCCAGAGAAACTTGCTTTGGTGTTTCTGGTTCTGGATGTGATTGTGTGTCTGATAAGAATATTTCCGGCACCCACGACACAAGTCATCGAACTTGGTTAAGTGTGGGACTGTGAGTGTGAAAGCTTTTTTTTATTATTGCACATAAACACTCGAAGATTTACAAGTTTTGGAAAAATAATACAAAATCAATATCGTCATAATATTTTGACTTTCGCGCCAAAACTCCCTCTTACTGTTTTGATGCTCAATCTTAACTTTTTTTTTTTATTTATTTCATGACCATGGATGCATAGTCCTTCAGTCGAAATATTAACAATTTCTATTCTTTATAATAAAAGTCTTAGTCACAAGTCACAGTCAAAGTCAAGTAGTCAGTCATAGTCAAGTCATGCCCTAGTAAAGTGGTAGAAACTTTACTAGAACTTCTATTGGAGTTTTGGAGCGAAGGCGAAAATCATGTTTTTCAACTTTGTTTGATTTGCCTACACTTATGCACGTTCACTTAGTATCAACGGTTAATAATCCACCATTATTACACATTAACACTCGCAGAATCACAGGTTTTGGAAAATTATACAAAATCAACAACGTCACTTTTTCACTTTCGCGGCAAAACCCCCTCAATCTTAACGATCAAGTTATGTTGCCTTAAAACAAAACTGTTTGTCGATCCCATTGTTTATATGCCACCAATTGAAACAAATACTTATTATTCTATGAAGCACACTTCCGTTGATATGACAGTGTCTTTATAAGGCACTAGCTAGGTCACGAAACGGTAGATTGTATTTTTAACCGGCTTCAAAAAAATTGAGATTCTCAATTCGACTGTATATATATATATTTTGTGTTACCTCATAACTTCTTTCTATGTGAACCCATTCCGATGATTTTTATTTTATTTGAAAGCTGGTGCTTCTCATGTGGTCCCATTGAATATCAAGATCTGATCGGTTGTTTTAGAGTTATCCTCAATAATGTCTATTTAATCTGATCAAGGCTCCGAAGATAAAGCAGTGAAGTCGGTATTTTTTAAGCTTTGTTAGCGTTTAAATTATGTCAATACTATACCATTGTTTATTACGCACACTTGCGATTCGAAGGACGTCTTGGACGGTAGTTATTTCGCTGGTTATGTCAAACAACAAAATACACAAATTCCACTAAAGAGAGAAACAGATGAAAATCAGCTCACCGAAACGCCTGTTTGTAGAAACGCTTGCTCTTCCTTACTATTTTATTAAATAAATACAGTTTTGTAAACACCAAATAATAATATTTAAACTAAAATTGACAAAACTTAGTGGAACAGACACCATCACTTATACGTTACAAGTAATACAAACTAGTCGTTCGCGCTGAACTGAGATCTCGCACCTACATTGTGGCTCATAGAGAAAAACTTTTGAGGTTACTTGCTTATTACTTTTTTTCTATATAATAATTGTTTGATTTCTGTACTTGTTGTACAAGTATAGGATATAACGAATTTTATACGTAATGTTCGGCATTCAATATCAAGCTGTTTTTGAGATAGACCCCGGGACAAAATAGGTTTAAGTACAATGACTTTTGTGGCCTACCAAATTGTTATTTTCATTATTACAATTTTAAAAGCGGTTTTGTACTCTACTTGCCAAGACCTTTTCAACAATACCCTCAAGGGTAAATAAAAAAATAAAAAATATTTTGTTCCCCACTTACATGTATGGGAGCCCCCTTAATATTGTCATCTATATAATTTTAAATGTCTTTCTGGTTTTAAGCCGTAGCTTTACATGTTATATGAGAATTTGAAGTCATTTGCTTATATTGTTTAGACGCTAGATGCCTCTGACAGACGGACGGACGGACGTACAAAGTGCTGAACGACCCAAGCCAACTAAGAGATCTCGCTTCGTTCGATTAAATATAAATTAATCGGACAAAACGTTAGTTTAACCCCGCTCGGTACAAAGTTAGTTTCCCCGGGTTTGAATAAGTTACAAAAAGTTTAATTACATGGATATACAAAATAATTAAACGCAAGCAAAGCTTAAATACCCGACTTTATCTTTGGAATCTTGATCAGATTAAATATATTACACACGCATTATTGAAGATAACTCAAAAACTTCTTGATCAAATTTAAATGGGACCAATGGTAAAGCACCAGAAATAAAAAAAATCAATTTTTAATTGGTTCACTTGGAAAGACGTTAACGAGATATCACAAAAAAATAATAAAAATACAGTCGAATCGAGTACCTCCTCCTTTTTTGTGAAGTCGGGAGAAATTACAGATACAACGCATGGAACATAGAGACTCAAGAGAGTGTAACAGGAAGTGTGTCTGGAAAATCTGGAAAGCGAAATTCACTCATAGTTTAAAACCTATTCATTTCTATTTATTTAAAACGAAAATGTTTTCTTACACCTCGTTACATTTTGACATTATTTTGTAAGAACCTTGTCAAAAAGTGACAGATAGTAAACTACTCAATCATTTCACTGCTTAAATAATAGGTTTATAGTTGAGTGGTATCCGGTTTTTCGGCTTTACTACTATGTTCCTTGTATTGTATCTGTATATTTTAGTATATAACGGTTTATGTAGCTTTTTCCTTTGGCATGTAGTAATTTTGAAGTTGCTTCAAGTCCGATTCTGTTGGTTGGGGATCAGTGTTTTCACCAATGTCTTTTCTGAAAAAATAAATCATATTTTTGTTAAAGCTAGTGTATATAATAATATATACTGTATATATATTTATGTGTAGTGGTAGGATTCTTTTGCAGAGTCCGTTTGGGACAGTAACACACTATTGCCTGACATTCGACCGTCAAGCAGTAGTGTAAGGCAAAACCCCTCCCCCTCCGTCCCCGTGATCAGTCCTTCAGTCCTTTACCGAAATAAGGCAAGATAGAGTAGCTCTAGCAGTCACTATCTTGCTCCGTCGGTAGCCGGAAGCACTGCGGCCATGGAATGACCTTTCCCACCAAGGCTACCCCCTAGAAGTATGGGGCCGTGCAAGCCCGCGGAGAGCGGAGCTGTTAAGTCTCTATATGTCCTGTAATTTTATAGGAAACATTGTCTTTCAATCCAAAATACAGTACACAGTTTGCACACTACTGCTTAGCGGTTGATTGACTGTCAAAAGTTTTAGATACTTCCCAGAAAGACTTTCAAAAGAGACCTACGCGCTTGAAACGTTTCACACTACAACAATTTTTTTTTCAATACTTTAACACTCACAGCCAACACTAAGTTGAATTAATTGTTTCGTGGTTTTCGTGACCAGAATCCAGTACAAAGTTTTCTGTAATCTGTGCTCCAGCCGGGCATCGAAAGAACCACGGCGTCGTGTGAAATATGGGATTGGCTACCGCACCAATAGGTACGACCCTATTCTTTACAACCTATTCACTTACTTGTCCGGCATTAATAAATTGATCATGTTCACGAGAGGTGCCTCAACCAGGAAGTACACAAGAGCTACGGGAACCATACTTATAAGCACCGTGCCAGCGCCGTTAACACACTGCAAATATATACAAAACATTATTAATTTCCTTACAAAATAATCAATACTTAATAGAGAATATGCATAGTTTAAAAACACTTTCACACTCACAGCCACTCTAAGTTCCATCGAACTAAGTCGCACTTACTAAAATTAATACAACACACCATTTACAATTTAATTTTAGCAAGTGTTTAATATAGTGACTATTCACCTTCTAAAATTATCACGGCAATTATTTCTTAGAGTGCGTTGCAGTTTTTCTTGCAATTTTAAAGGTATGATTCCGATCTCGGCAGCACGCACTAGTGATGCCACTGTGGTGCAGCGCAGCAGTGCTGCGCAGTGGTGTTGCCTGCCGCGCTGTTGCGCTGTTCGTGGTCAAAATTAATCATTTTGTTGCCAATTTACTTCACATTCACGTGTACCTACTATTGCTGCGGGCGCCGGACGCGTCACTACTTAACTGGTCTGTGGAAGTGAGCGATGGGGCGACACTGCAGCAGTGCTGCCGTTGCATTGCTGCCGCGGCATTCTTAAATCTATAGGGAATATAATGATTATGGACGCCAGTTGTGCTGCTGCTTGCTGCCGAGATTGGAATCATACCTTTACGATTTATCGCTTAACCGAGATAATGCGACGGAGCACAGCTTATAAGTTAATCTCTTTTTAATCGACTTCAAAAAAAAAAGAGAATGCTCTTAATTCGACTTTATTATTATTTTTATAAGCGTTACCTCATACCTTTCCAGGTGAACTGATTTTGATGATTAGTTTTTTGTTTGAAAGCTGTTACTTCCCATGTGGTCCCATTTAAATTTTATCATGATCTGACCACTACTTTTTGAGTTATTGTCAATAATGCGTATTTTATTTATTTAATCTGATCAAGGGTTCCAAAGATAAAACGGCGAAGTCGGTTTTTTTAGGCTTTGCTTGCGTTTAAATTATTAGTGTAAAATAAAGCAAGAAATGTAGCACATACGGTTATATTAAAATATACAATCTGTAACAAAAATGTGTAGTAATACTTGGCGGTGTGTATGTCTATCGTTCCAGGAATTGTCTGCCAGAGAATGAAAGTCGAAATTGGAGATATTTTTTCCCATACAAAAATGTATAATTAATTATATTATATTTTTATAATTATTATTATGTTTTTCAAATATGTTTGACAACCCTACGGTTACATCTGTGGCACGTGACCTTGACCTTTGTTATGGCCACCACTGTCAGACATCTAGGTCAAAGACTATGTGGCGTAGAGCGGTAGCTGATGAAATAGGGTTGCAAATGTCATAATTTTTTAGAAACTTTGATCATAGCTCAATAATATTCATGGTGCTGCCGCGAATTCATAAGTTCCTGTCAAACTCCATACATGTTGCTAGATACGTAGCTTGAATATTACTACACTTTTTTTGTTACACATTGTATTCAATTTTGTGTATCGTTTTATTTTTTTATTTTTTTTTATTATTATTTGGAAAACCAAACAGCCTTCTTGCAAAATAAGTCAAAAAACTAGCTGCTTTAACTATTAATAATCTACCATTTATTGCACATTAATAATAAATAAATATATTATAAAGAATCGCTATCGCTAACACAATTAGGTATTAATTATAATATTTACCAAATTAAAGAAACTAAAATGTACCCCACTCCGCTGCGAGTACAATCTTTTGCGTATGATAAACGGATGAATCAGATACAAACTGTAGGACAGCTGGCCAAGAGGCACGAATCCAGACCAGCCCAGCAAGTAGTTCACAAACGCTGTAAAAAAACACAAATCAACGACAAACACACGCAAGCCTTAGGTTATAAGGTGAAGTTATGACTATGTGTAACGACTGAAAATCAGTGACTATGGTTAGACCTCTCTAACCATAGTGGTATGCCGAGTCGTGACCTATATTCATGACACTCACATCACACTTCTTTTTATTTTACTTGTTATATATACCTTTATTTATATATATGTACTTATATTCTTGTGTTTTTATTTATTTATTTAGCTGTTTGTTTTTTAGTGTAGTGTTGTGTGTGTCATAAATAAATGTATTTTCTTTTTTCTTTCTTTCAAGCAGTATTGCCGCGGACCTGAACAAATGTGGCGGGTACGCAAGATTCTGTCATACTTAAACATTTAAAGTATTTATAGTTTTCGATAAGTAAGTAATAAATATTAGATTGTCAGTTGGCTTAGCTAGATGATCGCGCGCCTTCTCAGCGTACCCGATACCCCGGGTTCGATTCCCGGCGGGAACACAAGTTTTCTCCCCAAGGGAAATTGGGTGTTTCTGGTTTTGGGAGTAATTTTGTGAGTGTGGTGTGAATGTGTCCATCACCACGACTCAAGTCATAGAACGTGTAGGGCTGTGAGTGTGGGACTTCACGATTCACTAAAGTAAACACCACGTATTATCTCCTCAAAAAGAAATCGCAGGAAGTAAGATCAGGTGAGCGTGCCGGCCAAGCTACTGGCCTACCACGTGACCACGGCTAATCCAGCGGTCTCCGAACTGTGATCTTTTCTCCAGCCATGAAGTACACACGAATAATTGAAGTGCATTTACGAGGGGTAAATTGATAAGCCATCGCGACAAGATGGGGCGGCGATGCGTATGCGTCTAAGGATTGCAAGAAATTTACGCCCACGATATTTCACGGCCCGATTTTGTACAGCCAATAATGCACACCCTGTTAATTGATGTACATTGATCGAAATATCATGCCGTGCATTCCCGGGTCGCGAATTATTTCCTGTACGAAATCGGTCCGTATCGATAATGTACGATCAATAAAGTCCAACCAATAATTCATGTATGGCTTCCAAATATCAGTATGTGCAATAGGTACTATGCGTGCAATACTGGCTGTGTAAAATCACTCCGTGTCGATATTGTACGTCCAGTATTGCACAGCCAATAATTGGAAGCCATCCATAGACAAACATTTACTATCTATGCGATGCTTCGTCTGTTTAGGCCAGTCGGTAGGAAGAGTTGCCACAGACTATTAAAAAGTTCTAACGTAACAACATTTAAAACATTTGCTTATCTGTGGTCTTATATGACTCCATATTCTGTCAAATTTGTTTTGTGAAATGACTCTTATAAAAATAAAGTAATAAACGACAAAACAAAGCGCGAGCCGAGGGAGCGAAGCGAGCGTGCCGCGGCAGCGGCCGACGAAGCGCATAAAATTAAGTTATTAAAAGAAAAAAAAAATGAAATAAAAATGAACAAGCAACAAAATAAACAGTTTGTATGAAAACTTTGAACAGCGGAAGGTCCTTGCCCTCTTGAAATTACTGGATCATCCAAACGAGGCTTTAACTTTAACATTTGCTTGTACTAGAATTATCAACCGTGCATTATTGGCTGTGCATTATCAGACCTCGCTGATATTTGCCGACCTGTATTGTACGGCCAGTATTGCACGATCAAATATTTCGTGAACATTGAATACACATTTTAGTTGAGTTTTCCTGGCTGCGTATTATCAGCTGAACAAAATCGATCCGTGTTGTTATTTCACCTCCAATAATGTAAGGACCCTATTGCATAATCTGATAATTCGAAGCCATGTCACGGAATACTGATTGCGAATTATTGGCCGTACATTATGACTCGCGCGAATGACGCGAATCGGAAGTGATCGGTAGCATCGAAAGTGATCGGCCGATTCTCCCGAGCTTCTGAGAACAATTAATGAAAATAGGCGCCGACACGTAAATGCCGATATAGCGATCGAGTTTTGCCGAACTATCCCGAGCTTGCATGTTCTGGTGGGAATATTCATGAGTACGATCGAATTTTTGACCAATAATTACCCATTTTTAAGGATAATTTTTCAACGTAATTGCATTGGTTACTCTTTCGTGAATGTGTTCAGTAAGGCAGTAGATAACGCTGTTTTTTATTTTGGTAATTCAAAACTAGTGGTGTATATTATTTCTGGGGCTAGCACTTAAAAACTGAAAAGCTACTCACGCACACTTCCATATTCAGATATTCCTATTATACAGCACACAGCCATCGCCCATATCGTCCTATTCGTGGCGACGACCACTGCTGCTTCTAATGGACTACTATCGTAGAAGATCAGGTCGATACTAAAGACCAGCCCCATGGTAACAAGAGAAACCAGAATGAAGAAGTAGGAGCGCACCTGAAAAAAACGTATTTTTTTCCTTTTCGTTGAAAGAAAGAAGATAAGTTACTCACCTGATGATAAACGGTCAGCGCTGCCTATACACTCCTGCAAATCCTGAATCAATCCATACGAATATTTTTGATTTTTCTATATTTAGGATTGAATAATTTCACTCATGGTTAGTTTATCGCATTGTTGCGAGACTAGTTTCGGCGAAGTCGGCGCTCCTCCATCAGTCAAGTACGCGCGTATACTGTTCTGCGGCATCTCGGCGTGTAAGAGTGAAATTATTAAATCAAACTTATATTATAAATACGAGTGTCTGTGTAATGTGAGTTTTCTCTTCACGCTCTAACAGCTGAACGGATTTAGATGAAATTTGGAATGAAGCTTATAGCAAGGATTAACAAATAGACTACTTTACTTTTAACTTAACTAATGCGTACGCAGCTGCAGGGAACAGTTAGTCCTAAATATGTTTAAAACTTACGTACGAATCTTTTTTGTTTTCTCTTCTAAACGTAGAACAAAGTGGAACTCATTGCCTGCGTCTTTGTTCCCCGAACGGTATAATCTGGGAGTCTTCAAGTCTCGAGTGAATAGGTATCTTTTAAGCAAGGATGTCAAATCTTCGACCGTCATCACTTTCCATCATTTGAGCTAGTGGTCAAATGCTAGCCTATTTGCATTAAAAAAAGATCTTTTGGCAATTGATTTTTATTTGTAGATTTTTGTATTAGGACATTTTAACATCAATAGGAATTTTAATATAAATTTTGGAGCTACTCTGAAAGTTCTTTACGTAGTAAGTAGATCTATACTGATATTAAACAAATACAGTTGATTAGAATTGTACTATTAAAAAGGAGGGACTTTTAATAGTGCTGCTTACCTTACTTATTCTGTTTCTATAGTCCTTAGGTCTAAAAGTTGCCATTATATAAGCCATGATTATACCGATAAAGTAGGGCCCGGAGCGGTGCCACCCGTTTAAGTATACCGTGTTGAAACTTTTGAGATCTTTGATGTGCTTTACGACACTGAAACATAAATCACAATTACAATCATATTATTATTCAAATTATTCAAATATCGGTCGACATGTTTGTGCACTATGTTTCGCCTCACAGAGCAAACAATATTTCAAAAAGTAAAAAAATAAAAATTTAATGTCTTGATGTGATGTTGATGTGTTGATAATGACTTTCAGCAAATTAATAATTAAATTTGCAATATAGTAAGAGATAGTGATTATGTCAACAAAACGATAATATTAATTGAAATAAAATAATAAACATAAATAAAGACTCAATGACCATCAATACTTATAACAAATATTACATATTTTTGTCACAACTCATCATCCCAAGAATCGTTGACATAATAATAAAATTTTGACTAACAGACAGGGCCAACGGAATATACAGGGCTTGTACAAACAAACACATTCACACTCACAGCCCCACACTAAGTTCAAAGACTTGTATCGTGGTTCCCGGAAACATTTTTATCACACACATGCACAATCACACTCACAACCAGAAGCACAATTGCTCCTTGTGTATGGGTCATAGGTTAGATCAATAAGCCGCGAGTTCAATCCCCGCATCAAGCTATATTTTTCTTTTCTAAATTAAGTATTAACTTTACCTTTGCTTAGGAAGGGTTAAGATACAGAAACAAAAAAGCCATAGTAATGTTTATTAGCAAGGACCCAAAGAGGCTCCTAAAGGTAAATTAATGTAATCAATCAATTAGCGAAACTTACTTAAGACCCTGCAACGGAAGTATTGACAAGTTGTTATTATAAACAACGGTCCCAAGGTTCAAGGCTACTCCGAAGTTTAACATAACAAAGGCAGCAGTGCCGAGCTTATAATTTTTCTTGAGGAGGAAGAATAAACAAGCACCAAGAACAGTCAGTTGGAAGTCGCAAGGGACGTACCAGGACATAATGTTGCACTGCAAAATAAGGTAAGAAAAGTGTAACTACATATTATTTGATGATATTACGTAGAAGAGAAGCAAATGTCGTTGATAAACGTCACGACACACAACAATAGAGTCCCAGCAGTCCGTAATCCTTCTGCATTTGGGCAGCGTCAAATTTTTTTTTTTTTTTTTTTATTCTGGATAGGCAAGCATTTGACCGCTATCTCACCTGATGGAAAGTGACGACGCGGCCAAAGAACATGCTTGCCCAGAAGGTACCTATTCACTCTAGACTTGAAGACACCCAGATTATACTGTTCAGGAAACAAAGATGCAGGCAATGAGTTCCACTCCTTTGCTGTACGGATGATGAACGTAGAAGCAAAGCGCTTCGAGCGAACTGGAGGTATGTCAACCATAAATGGATGACGTTTGACAGTTTGTCTTGTTGTTTGATGGTAAAACGGGCATGGAGGAATTATATCATGTAATTCCTGAGCATTCTCTCCAAAATGTAGGCGATAGAATACCTTAATTAATTACCAAATATTTTAATTGAAAAGTAAATTCTTATCTATTTGATAAACGTAGTCCTAGTCACAGTCAAGTAAAAGAGTCAATGCCCAGTCATAGTTAAGTCATGCCCTAGTAAATTGGTAGACACTTTACTAGAACTTCGGAAATTTGGAGTGAAATAAAAAATCACGTTTATCATTTTTGTATGATTTGCCTGCACTCGTTCGTTCAAGAACTCTTAATGGGCAATTTTCTAACATTTTCACACATTCATACTTGAAGAATTACAAGTATTGGAAAATAATACAAAAAATTGTCTATGGCATTTTTCACTTTTACGGAAACACGCCACGTGACAATAATTGCAATTCCCTCTTCTTTTCATAAGCCAGGAACACTGGCAATTCGGTCTATTAGCTGGAACCAGTTATACTAGCGTAGTGTTGCCAAAAGCTGTTTGGAACAGGTAATACCGCCTTTGGCGGACTCGCAAATTCCTACTACCTCTGTTGATGGAGTTTCATCTCTGCGGCCTTGTGGTCCGTGAGAGATTTATAGTTCTTTGGAGAGTCAAGTGCATGTCTCTAAATCATTCCCCTATCCGCTATCTAGGGCGCCTCTAGGGAATCAGGCTTTTCCGATAATACTGAATCCTGGAAAACAGTAGAAACTGCAGACAGGCTACAGAACATGAAAAACCGTCAAACGTCATCAATTTATGGATCATATACCTTCAGTTCCCTCAGAGCGTTTAGCTTCTACCTTTATAATCCGAACAGCAAAGAAAACAAACTCATTGCCTGTGTCTTTGTTTCCCGAACGGTACCATCTGGGTGTCTTCATATTTTAAGTGAACAGGTATCTTCTAGGTAAGCATGTTCCATATTTCCGTCAAGAGCATAAAAAAGATTAACGTTTGTTTAGTTATTATTACCGCTTCATCAATATTCGTATTGACCATCAGAAAATTAAACCACCAGTAGTCGTCGCAGTGATCCGTTTCCATTCTACGACACCTGTTCCAGAGAGGACCGTCACCAGCGTATTTCAATGATGAGATATAGTAGAGGGTGGTGACTGCGTATGGTCCTATAAGCCTGAAACGCGATATATACTCGTATATAGTGATGTTTGGATATTCATGTGAAGTCAAAGCAATAAAGGAATTTAGCGATAAATAAAATTATTTTTTCACATGGGCCTCAAAGAGGCTCTTATGAAACTTACTGACTATACTGCCAGATTCATAAAATTACAGCTATCTTGAGAAGAACCCAACAAGAAACTCGGTGGCGCATTTTCTTTCTAACAATCTTACATGACTAATATAATTATGAATTATCTTATGTTATGTAGTCGCCAGAAAACTATTATGCAGCTTGCTTTCATGCATCCATTTAAAGTAATAAATATAGCAATTTTCGAAACCACTTTATAAGCATTGAATTATTTATATCGTCTTGGCTAAGGCTGTAATGCTGTTATAATTGTGTGTGTAATAAATGAAATAAATAAAATTTATTTAACAATTTAAATTATTTCTATGTAATAATCAAGAAGGCAGTAGTCTATAATAATATATTATGTATAAATTACACATCAAAATGACTTTGAAAAAGGTGCTTCTATTTATATATACTATTTTTTTTTAAGTTGAATAGGCAAGCATTTGACCACTTTCTCACCTGATGGAAAGTGATGATGCGGCCGAAGGTGTGACATGCTTGCCTAGAAGATAAGATATAAGATTTTTTTAATCCAGGTTAAAATTATTACAAGAAATCAACACAGCTTAGCCCGTGACTACTACTACGATGGCTCGTTGACCCTAAAGTGGATCTTGGCCTCCGACAGCAATTGATGCCACTGCACCCTACACTGCGCCGCCAAGTGCCAATCAAAAACTAATAGCTTGCGCAGATCTTTTTCAACTTCATCTCCCTAAAGTCATCTAGGGCACCCAATTGTGTGACGATTTGCTACTCATCCAAGGTAAGCACGTTTAGCAGCGCGATCGTGTCCCATTCGATCCACGTGACCTATCCATAACTTCACACACCCTTTTTAAAACAAATCACAAACTACATACATTTTCTTCGAATGAAAATGATTATCGCCTGTCGTGATGTTCAGGTCTGAGTAATACTACTAAAAAGTAGGGCTACCTAAAAGACGAATGAGTACATGCAGCGGAGGAGCGAATGGATTGTTTTTAACAACTGACTAAGCAAACTTTTGACCACAATCACATCAAATTCAAAATGAAGATGTAGTTTAAGGACCTACTACCTACCTACGCTTGCCAACAAGTAAATATCTATTTACTTTTATTTTGAACACACTTAAAGACTGCAAAGCGTTCAATTCTTTTGAGACGCTGAAATGTTTCTTTATTCTGTTAATTTTCAAAAATAGATTAAATAAGGAATGAGCACATCAGAGGATTTTTGAAAGTTGCGCCAGTGACAGAAAAGTTGAGGAGTATATCACTCACCTAATATACCGCTTGAAAATGTGCAATTCAACATCACCTACGTAGTTACTTCGTAGTAGTCCACCAACAAAGAGCAGTCCTGATATAACAAATTGTGTGTCCACTAGTACATCTGAGTGGAGCAAAACTCTACCAGTTCTGGAAGAAAGGAACTGTAAGAAAATATATATAAAATAAAAAAAATCTGAAACAAAATTAAACTATACGAAAAAAATTTTAACGCAAGCAAAGCTTAAACAAACCGACTTCATCGCTTATATTTCGGTTCTGGCTCGACCGATTTCGATAAAATTTATTTGGGACCACTTCTGATGTATTACTGTGGAACTTATTGCCTGCGTCTTTGTTCCCCGAACGGTATAATCTGGGAGTCTTTAAGTCTCGAGTGAATGGGTTTATTCTAGGCAAGCGTTTCCCGTCTTTGGCCGCATCATCACTTTCCATCAGGTGAGATAGTAGTCAAATGCTTGCCTATTCTGAATAATAAAAAAAATACTCCACCAAACAAAAAAAATATCAAAATCGATGCATAATTGGCGGAGATATCGCGTAACATATCTACTTACAAAAAAACAGAAAAATCAAATTGAGAACCTCCTTTTTTGAAGTCGGCATCCATTTGACCACTATCATAAAAATTGTGGTCAAATTCTTCCCTATTTAGTATTTAAAAAAAATATATATCTGACCTGATGAAAAGTGATGATGCGGCCGAAGATGTGACATGCTTGCCTAGAAGATACCTATTCACTCTTGATTTAAAGACTCAGATTGTACCCCTCGGGGAACAATGACGCAAGCAATGAGTTCCACTCCTTTGCTGTACAGGTGATGAACGTAGAAGCAAACCACTTCGAGCGAACTGAATGTATGTCAACCATAAATAGATGACGTTTGACAGTTTAATAATGGGGGCTGAGTCACCCACGTCCGTAGGAGGATACCCCTTAAGTCTGACTCCCTACACGTGGTCCCCGGGTGGTACTAATCCGGTGACGTTTGAGAGGTGGTAGAGCATTTTGTGAGTTGCTCGCCTGGCTTGCTACCAAAGTAGCTTACCACAATCAAGTTGAAAGTCTGCCGCCAAGCCAAATACGGTGTTCCGGCAGTTATCCTTGAGAACCTGCGTATTCCAGGTCTAGTGTGTTTACCAGCTTCGATCACATCGTCACTTACCATCAGGTGAGATAGTGGTTAAACACTAGCCTGTCACAAATAAAAAAAAAAAAAAAAAAAATAGGGGCATGGTGGAATTAACTCATGTAATTCCTGCGCACACTCTCCAAAATGCAAACGATAGAATACCGATAGACTTGCGACCATACGTCTGTGTCATCCAATTAGTAAGTGTACGCGCCATTTATTAACGCTTCCTTTCTTTCCTTTCCTACCCTCATTTTCCTAAGAAAACAGTGAATTTCGCTAGAATTATCACTTCATGGTAGATGAGGGTACTGCTTGCTTAAGCGACCAGTCTACGGTCGTCCCTTGTCGACTGTGGATGATTCCGCACGTCCGTCAGTTCTCTCAACTTTTACGTTCCTGTCCCAACCGCCTTTGGGATTTGTGAACATCATCTGAAAGCCGTGTACTAACGGCTCCACCCGCGCTCGCGCCGCGTGTTCTACATAATTACCTACAACGACGACGCCTGATCAACTACCAGGAATATCTCCAGGACACCAGGAGACCGAGGGATGCCACAACTATAGTCGTCAACCCGAGGATACCCAGGTTAGTCACTCGTTTTCTACCCCTTTCAAATACAGTCCACTACATCATCACCTAAACCTTTGATCTACCAGCATCCTTCTTAAACCGCAATTACTTCAAACGTGCTCCGCCATATAGCTTGGTGGCCGCGTTAACAGTAAGTACCTATTAATAAACTCTTTACAAGAGTTACAATACAATACAATACAAAACACTGTATTGTATACCAAAAAATATAAACAATGACAAATAAAATATTACAATCATCGTGGTAGTACAATGGGCGGTCTTATCGCTTTAAGCGATCTCTTCCAGACAACCTTTGGATGGACAGTAACAGAAAAATGAATAGACGGTGGTGTAAAATAAAAAAAATATATATATAATAGTACATCATTATTCACACCTACTCTAGATACTGATACATAAATAAAACAATAAAATACACTAATATATATTATACTAATATATACATACATAAATACTGAATGCAAATAATTATAGAAAATAATAACTTATAAATAGAATATAAACTGCAATTTATGTAGCGTTTTAAAAGTTGGTAGATACGTTCAATAAATAGTGTTTTTTACTAAATTTTTAAAAGTTGGCAGAGCGTTAGCAAGTTTGATTTCTGATGGCAAATCGTTCCACAAACGGACAGCTTGTACTGTGAAGGATTTGTCATAGTACATGGAAGTGTGTAATAATAAAGTGTGTAATAAAGCAAGCAAGAGTAGAACTCAGTTATTATTCAGTTTTAAACCACTCTTAAAAACAGCTAAGTTGTCTCTAAAACATCAATCGGTAATTTATTGTAATCTTTTGGTCCGATAACGTGTATAGTTTTTAACGACTTCACAAAAAAGGACGAGTTACTAAAGTTTTAATTAGAAGTTAATTTTTTTTTTTATTGGTTTTACCTCATAACTTCGTTCCACGTGAACCGTTTTGATTTTTTTTGTTTGATGTTGCTTTCCAATTGGTCCCATTTAATGTGATCAAGATCTGACTAGTAGTTCTTGAGTTATCCTCAATAATGCGTATTCTTTGGACTACATTGACTATGTTCTTGTTTTTAACTGACTTCATAAGTTACCTTATAACTTCTTTCTTTGTGCGCCGATTTTGATGATTATTTTATTTATTTGAAAGCTGGTGCTTTCCGTGTGGTCCCATTTAAATTTGGTCAAGATCTGATTGATCACTAGTTTTTGAGTTATTGTCAATAATGCGTGTTTAATACGTTAAATCTGATCAAGGTTCCGAAGATAAAGCGGTGAAGTCGGATTTTTTAAGCTTTGCTTGCGTTTAATTATTATATGTTATTACACTGGTGAGCTAATTTTGTTTAAGTGTACCAACTACATTTGTTTCCTTACTACTAAAGGTCTAAAAATGTACTAGCTACTCCAATTCTAGCAAGGCTAAGCTATACAGCAGAAATGCAATCAGTCGACTTCCTCACCTGGTCTATTTCGATAGAGTTTGATTTGTTTGTAAAAGACATTACTGTGAACATAAGTTCATGTAAGATGACAATGGAAAGTGCAGTGACCGTCCTTATTCCGTGTAAAACGTGGATATTGCTTCTGTTTGTTTTGAAAAGATCAGTTAAATTCTTTTGTAGGCAGAAGGTATTGGCGATAGGGTCTGAAAAGTATAATTTAAAATTATTTTATATGAAAGAATTAAAAATAAAGGCCTTCGTTTCACAATTAGGTGAATTGGTGATAAATTGATCCATCAAACGTTAGCTTATAGCGAATAAAAAGAGAAACAAAACTTACCAAAATGTCTGCATTTGATTACCACTTTGTTGTAAAACGTAGAAACGATGGTCACAACCAGCAAAACCAGAAACGTTGTCCTGAAATAAAAGACAAGTTAAAAGTGTGTGTGTGTGTGTATTTATGTACGCACGTAAGAAGTTAGTACCCGGATGACCGAGCTTTGCTCGGCTGAAAACACGGATTAAACGACGTTTTCTAAAATTGAAACCTAGCTAGATCGATTTATCACCCCCGAAACCTCTGCATACTAAATTTCATGAAAATCGTTGGAGCCGCTTCCGAGATCCTGAATACACATACAAGAATTGCTCGTTTAAAGGTTTTAGATATTTCTTTAGTGTATCAAAACAAAAGTAGCTAAAAGTTTTATCTTCATATCATCAGTAGGTACTCTTTGTTTGTGAAAAATGACACTAGATGTTTACCTTGAATATAGTAATCAGCTTACCATGACCTCCTTAGAGAAGGCCAATAAAAGAACTGCCCTGCAAAACGGCACGATAACAATCCTAAACTGGCGAGCCAGTTCTGCGTACGTCATCTAGCAGTCCAGAGACCACGTGACCGCTGAATGCTTACCTACCGATACTTGGCCTGTAATCGTTCGCACCGTGACGAAGTTTATGACGTCAAGTTTTCCGTTTATTTGTCAAATAAAACAATTCAACGAATGTAGCTTTATTTGTCCAGTTTTACGCTATGCTTTGCTACGTAGAATGTTGTTATCATTTATGTTCAAAACCAGCTGACACCGAAGGGTAACGAGCAATCGCGACACTTATCGTCAACCAAGCGACTTGCTCTGCTCATGTCCCAGTTACAATAAAAAAAACATAAAATCTTCTTGTAACATAATTCTAACGAAGGGCGGCGGTATTTCGACATCGCCGCTTTAAAACATAATTAAACGCAAGCAAAGCTTAAAATAACCGACTTCAACGCTTATATTTTGGTTTTGGCTGGATCGATTTCGATAAAAGTAAATGAGACCACCTCTGAAGTATAATCTACCAAACAAAAAAAAACATCAAAATCGAATGATAATTGGCGGAGATATCGCGTAGCATACAAACAACAAAAAATATACAGATGAATTGAGAACCTTCTTTTTTGAATTCGGTTGAAAAATGGGCTTCTCTGGTTAAGCCAAATAATAATATGTAAAATCTTAAATTATATACAATACAAGTGACTTCTTGAAAATGACTGCGCCGTTTTTCACCAAACATAACTGAGAACTCCAATTTAGATCAAGTCACCACGTAAACAAAAACAATTAAAATCTAAATCAGTTTAGCCGTTTTTAAGCACGATGCCACTGCAGATAAACTCGTTAAACTTGTAACACCACTCTTTTTGCGTTGGTTGTTAAGAATACTTACCAGAACGCATAATATTCCATGGAATACTCCTCAACTTTCCTAGCTTTTTGACAGTCTCTCGGGTCCACTGAGATACTGCCGGCTGGGAGATATGCCTTATTCCATTGAGCAATCAAAAGTTTGGATATCTTGGCGATGGATGCAGGATCACACGCTGCTGGGAGACAGACGCCGACTGTTTGCTCGTTGAGATGACAGCCATGATCAGTTGGTGTCTGTAGTAAAGGTTTATGACTTTTTTGTGTTTTTAGACCTATTTTGTCCCGGAGTCTATCTCAAAAAAGACATAATTTACAAAATTGCTACTTGTGTAGGAATAATTTTACTTATACCCTAAGTAAAATTATACCCTGTACTTAAACAACAAATAATAAAATTAATCAATTAGTTATCATGACTTTAATTCCATGGAAGATGGGACGACCATTAAACGTGTGGGATGCAACTTGTGCCGATACTTTAGCTCCGTCACATCTTCCTGAAACACAGAATGGGGTTGGCGTCGTGGCAACTTCGGCAGAGCAGCGCAAACGGTGAAAATATGGAAACCTCGGCAGTGGTTACATATTTAAGCCGTTTGGTGTTGAGACACTGGGGCCGTGGGGACCGGGAGCTCATTCTATTTTCAAAAATCTATCAGAGCGCACTTATTTGGCTCAACGTATTAGCATTGCAATTCAGAGAGGGAACGCTGCCAGCATGATGGGAACGCTACCCATTGGTGGGTGGGCTTACTTTTTATTCCGGAATTCCCACGAATCCGGAACTTACGCGGGTAAAACCGCGGGGCGCAGCTAGTAATAATAACAACTGCTCTTACTTGTAAATACAATCTTGCATCATCATAAGCATCAAAGTGTCTGTCCTCTTTTGGCGTAAATATCACATCCACGAGACAGTACTGAGTCTTCAGTTTAGGGTGCGATGGCGCCCAGGGGGACTGGAGACATTGGTCGTAATTGCCGAGGTGGTAGCGAGACCCGTAGAATGATGCTACTGGGGGTTGCATGGAATCCCATACTATGAGCGGAAAATTACATTCAAGAAATTTTACATTTCAAACATTCCTATCCAGCATAAAAAAAAAACACATTCAAGAATTCTTTGAATTGGATAAACTATCAAATTCCCTTCATCCCATTTTACCATTGGACTATCAATCAGCCATACGACAACGGTTCATGGTTGATATTCCAAGGGTGCGCACCAATAAGTTTTGCTTCTACATTATTATTTGTTTCACGTCATGAGGAGGCTGGCAGATCACATGACCAGGAAAGTGCTCGAAACAGCGCGAGAGATCCCGACTTACATGGATGTCTGTACTTAGAAAAGAAATAAAACAGAACAAAATTGACCCATTGACGATCCAGAAAATACATCTATGGAGAAGAATGATTAGGAGAGCCGATCCCAAATAAAAATAGGACAAGGCCAGAAGAAGAACAAGATACGTGAACAAGTGGAACAAACTTATCGTCTGAATCTGTGTTTCCTGATACGTATTCTTTAAATCTCTAGTAAGCAGGTATCTTCTAGGCAAGCTAGCTCCATCTTCGACCACATAGCATTAGGCGAGATAGTGGTCAAACGTTAACCAATACAGCATAAAATAAATATTTTAGACGAAAGACTCCCACCGTCCACGGCTGTGAGTGTGATACCAGCATTTAATTTTTTTGTGTTCTGAGGTTTTCTTATTACGCCGTATACTTACTCCATATCGCCCAAAGAGTATTGTTTTTCACACTTCTTAACAAATCTACGGTGTTTTTGAAACAAAGTTCATTATCTTTCCAATCTTCTATATCCAGGTCTTCTATAATGCTGTCGAATGCTGTCCAAGCTTGTTCTCTGATTGGATCGGGTGTTACTTCATTTGATTGTATAATCTCTTCGTGCACGGATAGTTCACTTTCTGAATATAATTTGGGTGCTGAAATATTTAATATTCATTTTTTTTATACAACAAACGCGACTAACTAAATTTGTTTAACTATATTTGTTCTTATGGAATCTAGCAATACAATTTTGATGCAGATATCTTCAACCAATTGAACTGAATTTTTGTGTTCACGTTTAGTTTGAATGATAATGCATGAATAGCTGTGTGACGTCATTCTTAATCCAACATGGCGGAACGTCCAAAATGGCAGACCAGTTATTTTTAATGCACTCCTACAATATGGGTACCAAAATGAAAGAACTGGCTGAGAATAACTCGAAATAAAGGACGTAACTCTAAATCCAATATACCGGACATGAAAAAACTTGTTTTTAAAAAGTTTTTAACAAATATAAATATATTTGTTTTGTCTGTTTCACAATAATATCGTATTTTTTATTTTTCAGCTCCACAATAAGTTTGATAACTTAGAAAACTTAACTTACTTGCCTGCGTCTTTGTTCTCTAAAGAGTACAATCTGGGTGTCTTGTCCCTAGTCTAGAGTAAATAGGTACCTTCTAGGCAAGTTCTAGTTCGCTCGAAGCGTTTCACTTCTACATTTATCATCAGTACGGCGAAGGTCATTGCCTTCGTCTTTGTTTCCTGAACGGTATAATCTGGGATTCTTCAAGTCTAGAGTGATAGATCTTCTAGGCAAGCATGCATATAAGCATAAATGGTGGACATATGCTTGACTATCCAGCATAAAAAATTGAGTCAGATTTTTATATTTCGGTACAAGGTAGCAAGGTTGGCGATCACAAGAATTAGCTTCAACACTAAGGATTTGATTATGTTTCCTTCACTGGACCCTTTACCCCGTTGTAGCATTCGACCCCCGAAGGCGTAAGAAGGCAGGTGTTTATATGACGGCTACATCGCAGCGTCAAAAACTACCATTAAAACATACACATACACGCTTTCACACTCACAGCCCCATACTAAGTTCGATGACTTGTGTCGTAGGTGCCGGATACATTCACATCACACACACAATCACAACCGGAACCATTACATTTATTTTAAATTTTGTTCAAAATCTAAATCTTTTATTCACATGGGCCCTAAAGAGGCACTCTATTATATTATATAATTAGCTGCACCCCGCGGTTTTGCCCGCGTAAGTCCAGGACCCGCAGGAATTCCGGGATAAAAAGTAGCCTATATCCTTTTCTAAGCTCTAGTCTATTCCAACCTCTGTACCAAATTTCTTCAAAATCGGTTTAGGCGCGAAAGCGTAACAGACAGAGCTACTTTCGCATTTATAATCCTAGCTGCGTACCGGATCCGCAGGAATTCCGGGAAAAAAGTACCTTATGTGTTTACTCAGGATGTCAGCTACCTCCATCCCAGCCAGTTTGAGCGTGAAGAAGTAACAAATATACAAACACATCACAAACTTTCGCCTTTATAATATTAGTGTGATTAGGGGTTTAACCACAAACCTGAAGAGTATATAATTAACACAATTATAAAAGTTTTAATTATAAGCATTGTCTGCTTCGAACTTGCAGCTTGTGACGTTACAGCAACTCTAGCACATAAAATAATTTAAGTTAGATACAATGCATGTTTTTTTTATAAATCTATTCATAATAAAATTTTACTAAAAAAAAATATTGTGTTTGTTATGTACACAGAATACTATTACAATATCTTTGATTACTCCCTACCATTGATAAATAAGATATATACGCACTCCCTACCATAGAAAAGAATATACTCTACCCTACCTCCTTACCGGGAGAGTCATTTTTTTAGACTCATAATATGCATCAAACCTTCTTGACTTTGACTTACAATTTATGGCAGGCGGTCTATTAGAATAACTTTTGTATATATTTATAGCTAGTTATAGTTATTTTTGGTTAGTTTTTAGTTTAATGTAACAGGATTATCTAATGGTATGCAATAACTGTAAAATTGTCTGATGTATATGTATTAAATATGTATTTATGAGGCCACCAAAAAGTTAATGTAAGAAGAGGTATTAATTTTGACTTACATCATTATTATATTTACAATGTACGTATACCTCCTTTGATTATATTATTTAAGAGCCATTTCGCAAAATGTGGCCGCTTGCGCCGTGGCGTACGGCGCTTGCATTTACATCGCAATTTATAGCAGTTTCAAATGATGATAAATATTATTTTGTGAGTAATTTAATGAATTGATAATTTTTTTAACATTTGATTTAGATTCAATAAAGATCAAAGTCACATAAACGCATGAATTTTGTGTCACAAATGTGACTATTTTAAATAAAGAATGGAAGTAAAGTAGGTTTAAAATAGGGTTATTATTTGTTTTTTATTAATCAACGTAAATGAAAATCAAAATTCCGCTACATTATGTGTCAATAATATTACGTGCCTGATGTTTAGGCATATTTAACTAATCGATTCAATTCATTTTAATCAATGTATGAAGTGCTTAAATTTTACTCTCTTGTCGTTTTTATTAAAACTAAGTTCTGAAGATTGAATATTATAAAATAATTAGAGATATTATAAAAAATCTGGTACATTATGTGACAATACCAAAGATTGATCTTTATTTAACAAATATAAAACAGTATGAAATCTTTTTCCAAGATACTAAATTAGGAGCTCAAAATCTTCGATTATTCACTGAACGTGTGAAATGGCTCTTAAGTGAAACTTTTTATGGGAAGGGCTTTGACTTTCTGATCCGCAACCTTTTTATGTGACGAAGAGTGGGGTTAAACACTGTGATGAATAATAAAAATGTTTCCCTGTAATATAAAAGTTTTACTTCTAACGTGTGTCTATACGACACCCGGTTATTTTATACTACCCTACTAATATTATAAATCCGAAAGTTGGTGTGTAAGTGTTTGTTCCCTCTTCACGCTTTAACGGCTGATTTGGATGAAATTTTGAATGTTCATAGATTATGCCTAGGATTAACACATAGGCTACTTTTAACTTGATAATAGCAGGCGAAGCCTACTATTATCAAGCCGCAGGGCACAACTAGTTATTAAATATAATTTATTGTCACCTTATGTGACAGTTAGTGCTTTTTTTTGGAATGCTAGCGCGAGCTTATCTTGCTTCTCGGCATTTACACCCCTTAAAAAATATAAAAAACAGGGTGTGTCGTAAAGTTCGCTCGAAGCGTTTCGCTTTACGTTTATGATTCGTACAGCAAAGGAGTGGAACTCATTGCCTGCGTCTTTGTTCCCTGAACGGTACAATCTGGGTGTCTTCAAGTCTAGAGTGAATAGGTATCTTTTAGGCATGCATGCTACATCTTCGGCCGCATCATCACTTTCCATCAGGTGAGATAGTGGTCAAATGCTTGCCTATTGAGTATATTAAAAAAAGTACCTTCTAGATAAGCATGTCCCATCTTCGGCCGCATCGTCACTTTTCATCAGGTGAGATAGTGATCAAATGCTTGCCTATCCAGCATAAAAAGTCATACGATAGAAGTAAAACTTTCGTATTATAGGGAACCATTTAAATTCTTCACCACATTTTTTACTCCCACGAATTTTCGTCACACAAAAAGGTTGTGGATTAGAATTTCAAAGCTCTCCCATAAAAGCTTCACTTCATTAATACTTGCTGAAATTGAAATATTTTGCTTTTCTAGACACTTGGTCTAGAAAAGCAAAATATTCAAATTTAAATTAACTTACTATTTTAGGTAGTCTTTAAATAATGCGTTTATATAATGTAACGCTAATTTAATAATTAAACGCAAGCAAAGCTTAAAAAAACCGACTTCACCGCTTTATCATCGGAACCTGGATCAGATTAATTGTATTAAGCACGCATATATTGCCTATTAACTCAAAAACTAGATATCATATCTTGATCAAATTTAAATGAGACAAATTAGAAAGCAACATCTTTCAAACTAAAAAAAAATTTTTAAAATCGGCTCACGTGGAGAAAAATTAAGAGACAACACACATAAACAAAAAATACACGTCGACTTGAGTACCTCCTCCTTTTTTGGGAAGTCGGTAAAAATGGTCCTCAAAACGCAAAGGTGATCCATTAAAAGCCTTTCGGTGCCGAAACAGACGTGCAGCCGGTGTCAATTTTTTGTCAGTGAGGAACGGATACGGTTACACAATAACCGGTATAGAACCGGAATGTATTGTAAGGCTTCAAAATTCAAGCTACAGCTGTAGATAGCTGTATACAACCTGTAACAAAAAGGTGCAGTAATACTTGGTGGTGTGTATGTGTATCGTGCCAGGAATCGTCTGCCAGAGAACGAAAGTCGAAATCAGACAACATTTTTTGCGTACAAAAATTAAAAATTCTATTTTTCAAATACTTTTGACAACCCAACAGTTACATGTGCGGAAATCGGAGATATTTTTTTCGTACAAAAATTTAAAAATATTTTTTGCCAACCCGACGAATTACGTCTGTGGCGCGTGACCTTGACCTTTGTTATGGCCACCACTGTCAGACGTCTAGGTCCAAAGGCTATGTGGTGTAGAACGGTAGCTGATGAAATAGGGTTGCAAATGACATAATGTTTTAGAAACTTTAATTCATCATAATTACTTAATATTCATGGTGCTGCCGCGAATGCAGAAGTTCCTGTAAGACTCTATACATTTAGCTAGATGTGTGACTTGAGTATTACTACACCTTTCTGTTACAAAACAAACAAACAAACGCATTCACACTCACAGCCTCACACTAAGTTCAAAGACTTGTATCGTGGGTGCCGGAAACATTCACATCACACACACATTACACCCAGAACCAGAAGCACAAATATCCCTTGGGATGGAATTTGTGCTCCTGCTGGGAATCGAACCCAGGACCCACGGCGAAGAGGGCAGACTCACTGCGCCAACTGGGTTTACTCACATTGTATAAGTCACGTAACGAATTTGGGATTGAGAGTTTTGTCAAATTTTAACTGTTTGCTGGCAAAATTCACTGGCTAAATTGGATGCGCGTTCGCCTTCTAAGCAGAAGTATCGGGTTCGATTCCCGGCTGGAACACAAGTTTTCTCCCCAAGGGAAATTTGTGTTTCTGGCTCCGGTTGTAATTGTGTATATTTAATGTGAATATTTTTGACAACCACGACACAAGGCATTAAACTATGTTTGGGGCTGTGAGTGTGAAATTGTTTGTGTTTTGTGAAATAAAAACGTGAAAGAAATACTTTTTTTTTTTATTATAAATAAGCTAACGTTTGATCATTATCTCACCAGATGGTAAGTGATGATTAGGTCGAGGATGGTTAAATCGCTAGGCCTAGATCGACTGGATCTAAAGGTTAGCTGCCGGAACTAAGTGTTTAATACCTATGGCAACAGATTTTCAACTTGAGGGTGATGAACTACGATCGTATCTTGGTATAGGGTAGCAAGCCAGGCCAGCACGAGAAAATTCCAAAAACAATAAACCAAATAAAATTAATTTTGTATATGCAATGTAAAAATGGTTTTAATTTTAATACAAATTACGATCTATCAATATAATCTTATCTCGAATATACCGCAAAAGAGAGGTAAAGCAAGCCTCGCTCGTCATACTCTTCCTACGCCAATTTAAATGCAAAAGCCTCTTTCCTTTGGCTAGAGCTAAAAAAGGCAGGTTTAGTGGCTTGGGATTCAATGGATAGTGGTGGGACGTGCTTTGAGACTTTGTGACTAAAGTGACTTATTTTGGGATAGAATTTTTATTGGCTGTTTAGTTTTTTTAAACAAATGAAGGTATTATTTCGAAAGGATATATATGCCGGTCTGTATCTATAAAATGTATGTTGTGTTATAAGTTTTCAAAGTATATATCTAATATCTTTAAACGAGCAATTCTTGTATATATATATATATATATATATATATATATATATATACTAGCGATCCGCCCCGGCTTCGCCCGGGTGTAATAAATGAAGAACCGCTCGACCGATTTTGTGCAAACTTCACATAAACCATCTACTAAATAGTCCGAACAAAGCCTAAACATTTGGTTTGGATAGGTGAGCCCGTTCTTGAGTTATAAAATAATAACGAAAAGTGGCATTGATTTTTATATATATATATAGATATGTGTAATCAGGTTCTAGCTAGGTTTCAATTTTAGAAAACGTTTTTTATTCGTGTTTTCAGCTGAGCAAAGCTCGGTCTTCCAGGTACTGTTAATTTTGGTATGAAAGGTTGAGCGAGGGTTTTCTTAGATATGTTTGGTAAAAATCGGTGCAGCCGTTTTTCAATTTTGTCGGGAGATGTTTTCAATTTTTTAATTTTTGACACTAATTGTTAATTTAGACATTTATTTAAAAACTAAAGTCAAGATTTTTGTACGTATTAATGACGAAATATGACTGATCTGCGCTTTAGCTGCGTTATAAAATGCATTGTTTAATTTATTTGATGTAAATAATCATCATACACAAGTTGTTATCACTATTTTTTTTGTTTGCCTAGGGTAGTCAAAAGCATTCAAGATCACTTTCAATGACAAT
This sequence comes from Lomographa bimaculata, assembly GCA_948107665.1. Taxonomy (NCBI): domain Eukaryota; kingdom Metazoa; phylum Arthropoda; class Insecta; order Lepidoptera; family Geometridae; genus Lomographa; species Lomographa bimaculata. The sequence continues at coordinate 13,462,235 of OX403608.1, read as the reverse complement.
GGCGACTGTTGAAATAGTACGCTATTCACGTCCATAATGATATTTTTTTTTGTAACTTTCATAAGCATGAACCCTTTCAGACTCACAGCCTGCACCAGGTTAAGAGACTTGTGACGCGGGAGCCGGTAACATTTTCATTACACGTATAATCATACCCAAATCTAGAAGCACATTTTCCCTTGGCGCGTTACATTGTGCTCCTGCCAGGAATCAAACCCACTGCGTAGAAGTCAAGAACTTTCCCATAGCGCCAATCAAGTCCATGCACGCATGTACTAGCAGAACATGCTGAATCTACTCCTATTGCCCTAAACTGCACTGATAGATGCGACCGTTTCAGTCTTGGCTTTGGTAAAATTAGTTTCCACAAAAGAATAATATGCCTTTCCCCTCAATGGACCAAAAGATATGTGGTGTAGAACGGTAGCTGATGAAATAGGGTTGCAAATGACATAATTTCTTAGAAACTTTAATGGATCATAACTCAATATTAATGGTGCTGCCGCGAAACAGAAGTTCCTGTTAGACTCCATACATGTTGCTAGATGTGTGACTTGAGTATTACTACACCTTTCTGTTACACATTATAAAAATGTGTTTTTATGTATTTCATTTATTTATTTAAGTCGTCAGTCAACTCTCGATTTATAAAATATTGAAATCAAAATCGAGACTGTACTTTCATAACACTACGCCTCATCCCTAATGTAATGAGCCTAGCTAAGATCTAAATGGATCTACTCTCCATGCAGAGCTCCGTCTTTATTTGTTTCCTGAGCTGAATGGTCTATAGAAAACTTCGAAAAGATTTGATTTTGAAGAAATATTGACGTGATTTTAGCGGAATTTTTGACAAGCCTCAATAATCGGGCATAAGTGTACACTGTATTATCCTACTAATATTATAAATCCGAAAGTTTGTGTGTGTGTATGAGTGTGTAAGTAAGTATGTTTGTTCCCTCTTCACGCTTTAACGGCTGAACGGATTTGTATGAAATTTGGAATGTACATAAATTATACCTTGGATTAACACATAGGCTACTTTTTAACTTGATAATAGTGGGCAAAGCCGCGGGGCACTGCTAGTAAATAATATATTGGATGAAAAGCAACTATAATAATTATTACACAAATTCATACTTATATTATTATGATTAATAATATTGTTATGAACACTTGAGTTTTTTTTCTTTTTATGCTAAATAGGCAAGCATTTAACCACTATCTCACCTGATGGAAAGTGATGATGCGGTCGAAGATGTGACATGCTTCCCTAGAAGATACCTATTCACTCTTGATTTGAAGACTCCCAGATTATACCCCCCAGGGAACAATGACGCAGACAATGAGTTCCACTCCTTCGCTGTACGGATGATAAACGTAGAAGCAAACCGCTTCGAGCAAACCGGAGGTATGTCAACCATAAATGGATGACGTTTGACAGTTTGTCTGGTTGTCAGATGGTAAAATGGGCATGGGGGAATTAACTCATGTAATTCAGTCCAAAATGCAAACGATAGAACACCGATAGACTTGAGACCATACGTCTGTGACCGAGGCTCTGCAATCTGGACTCGATCAGCTTACTATCGCCAATAAGTCTTTTTGCTCGTCGGTCAATCTATAATCTCGATGCCTTAGCTTGGGTCTTTGCTGTATATATATATATATAGATGTATATAATTTATACAGCGTATATGCGTATATGCATATATATGCGCATATATGCGGGATAATAGGCAATTATCCCGCAGATCGAAGAAGTTATTAAAAAAATATAATTAGTTGACATTAACTTTTAATTGATAATCCCATTTATTTGTTATTAAGTAATTTGTTTATTTATAATGTTGACAATTACTACTACGTTATTATATAACAGTAGGTAACTGACATTTGGTAATATAAAAGTTATCTATTTTTAACATGACGCTAATTCTAATTTTCTTCAAATTTTGTTAAAATATTAGAACGACGGATAAAAATATTTTTTTAAATAATATAATTTATTTCACTGACCCAAGTATTATTACACAATTAACATTATCTAATATATAAAATTCTCGTGTCACAGTTTTCGTTGCCATACTCCTCCGAAACGGCTTGACCGATTTTGATGAAATTTTTTGTGCTTATCCGGTATCTATGAGAATCGGCCAACATCTATTTTTCATCATCATCATCATCATCACTTTTCATCATTATCAACGCGGGTGAAACCGCGGGGCGCAGCTAGTCTAATATATAAAATTCTCGTGTCACAGTTTTCGTTGCTATACTCCTCCGAAACGGCTTGACCGATTTTGATGAAATTTTTTGTGCTTATCCGGTATCTATGAGAATCGGCCAACATCTATTTTTCATCATCATCATCATCATCATCACTTTTCGTCATTATCAACGCGGGTGAAACCGCGGGGCGCAGCTAGTAATTTTATAATATTTACACATAATGCTATACGTAGTGAGCCCTGTATCTAACCCTCTCACTAGGTGTGGTGGGATTCAGTCTCTACAATATCGTTCAATAAACATTTTGTACATAATTTTAAGAATTATTTTTGTATCTATCTAAATTTTTTTTCAAATAATATTCACTTTATAATTATTTGCAAGAAAACAAAATAATAATACTAAATGAAATGAACAATTAAATTGATAAAAAAATGATTGTACAGGAGAAACTAGATGCATTAAATTACTTTAAAACGGCGAATGTCAAACATTAACAAAGGTTTGTGAACAAAGTTTGCAAAGAAAGTTCCGCTTAGCCATAAAATGGTTAGGATAGGTTAGGTAATAACCGGAATAACTAATATTAAGGATTTATACCATTTAAACCCGGTTTTTTGCTCGCATTGTACGAGACTAGTTTCGGAAAAGTCGATGCTCCTTCATCAGTCGAGTACGTACGTAGACCATCCGGGGTTTCGGCGTGAACAGAAGATGAAGCAGCACCGACTGTTCCGAAACTAGAAATAGTGAGTGAAATCGTATAAATCCTTTTAATGTGTCATCATCATCATCATAATACTCAGCCTATCTTAGTCCACTGTTGGACATAGGCCTCTCCCAAAGCGAGCCACTGAGCCCGTTCTTCGGGTCTTCTTTTCCAGTCGTTACCAGCAGCCCTACGAATATCGTCACTCCACCTTGTAAATCTTTAATACTTACAAATCTTTCAATAAAAAACTAATTCCTCATGAACAACTATAAAGGCGTATTCCTAATGTACCATAAGATATTTTAAAAAATTGCTATCTCTCTCATGCATACGTAGGTATTTTCAAATATATAAAATCGACATCCGCGAGCCAATCGTATTTATACGTTCTCATAAAATTTTATGTTTCATATTTTTATTCGCCAATGGCTGTGGATAAACCTAGAATGAATTATTTTACTATCTTTATCCGGAGCCTCTAAAATTCTTAGAATTTTCAAATCTTACAAAAAGAATTCTAAGTTTAGCTCGAGTTTGCAACTTCACTTATGTGGATAGGAAATTCTTGTTTTAAATGTATTTCTCTTTCCGTCGGACTCGAAATATTATATTTTTTAGCTATGTTTCGCCTAAGATAAAATAAATTACCATTTTCTCTATTTCACGAAAAATATAGTAAATGCAATATGTTTTTGTCTCTTATATATTACTAGCCGTGCCCCGCGGCTTCGCCCGCTATTATGAGGTTAAAAAGTAGCCTATGTGTTAATCCTAGGTGTAATCTATGTACATTCCAAATTTCATCCAAATCCGTTCAGCCGTTAAAGCGTGAAGAGGGAACAAACATACTTACACACAAACTTTCGGATTTATAATATTAGTAGGATTATATCTGCACAAGCGCTTTCTAGCGACTACCATAATAACACCTAGGTTAATAAAATTATGTATTAGAGATTAAAAATCTTTTAACAAAAAAAAATTAATGAAAAAAAATGCGCCGCCGCGTCGAGTTTCTTGCCAGGTTCTTCTCGAGATGGCTGTAATTTTGCGAATCTGGCAGTAGAATCATTAATTTTCATGAGTGCCTCTTTGGGGCCCATGTGAATTAACAATTTTGATTTTAATTGATTTTGATTTTATAGTGTTCTTGTAAGTTAGACACAGGAAGGTTGTTTTTGATGGTAAGCGTCACTCTTGCCCGTAACAGTTCAGTACCATACAAAGTTTAAAACTTTTATATAGGTATCAAATTCTACGCGGTAAAGAACTGCGCTCACCACCCTGTGATTTTAGATGTTTAATCCCTTTACGTTCCATAAATACACTGAAAATATTGCCCTTGAATTCGGAATACTTTTCTTTGTTTCCCGAACGGTATAATCTGGGAGTTTTCAAATCAAGACTGAATCATCACTTTCCGTCAGGTGAAATTGCAGTCAAATGCTTGCCTATCGGGCATAAAAAAAAGAATACAGTAATGTTTGCACACTACTGCTTGGCAGTTGAATTTTCTTTCCGTAAGAACCTTCTGTAAAGTATTAGAAAACTAAAAGAAAAAAAAGATTAATGAAATCGGTAAAAACGTTCTCAAGTTATGTCGGTAGCCTGACCAAGGTAAATAGAGATTCCTTTTACAAGCTTTAATTTAGTTTCACCTGTCTATTTGTCGGTCTGTTATCAAATGACGACCCAGTTTGCGCAGTGGACAGGTGTCCGCCCTCTGCGCCGTGAGTCCTGGGTTCGATTCCCGGCAGAAGCACAAATTCCTTCCTAAGGGATATTTGTGCTTCTGGTTCTGGGTGTAATGTGTGTGTGATATTAATGTTTCCGGCACCCACGATACGAGTCTTTGATCTTAGTGTGGGGCTGTGAGTGTGAAAGCTTTTTTTTTTTTTAATCTTGTTGGCTAAATTAGACCCACTTTCCGATGTCCGTTCGAACTCAAATTTGGTGTAATTTTGTATCTTCCGTGACAGTATTGATATGGTAACATGGAACTGGTCTGATGATGGAAACGGAAGGAACGATAAACCAAATCGAGTTTGGACTCATCTGATTTGTCTGGACATGTTCTCTGGTTAGTTACATAACTTTTAAGTCTTTTTTTTATATACAACTGGTTTTTTTTAAAGTATTACTTGTTATATGAATTAAATTTCCTATCAGCCTCTAAAATTTTGTAATCTACATATAAATGCTTCAAGCAGTTACTATACACAAGACACTCGGTTATTTACTCTCTTGCGGTTGAATCGACGCCATATTTATTAACCCTGCTTCCGTTTCCGGTGCGAGTGGTTGATTTAAACGCACATTTCCGGTGCATCACTTGACTGAGTTCCGGTGTGCTTATTGTATTAATAAATAGTGGGTATAAACGTGATAAATACTGGCGTTTAAGGAATACATTAATGATCTTTGCTACCATAATAATTTTTGATTGCGCGAAGCGAGATCTATAAGTTGCATTGGTTCAGCACTTTTTTCGTCTGTCTTCCTATAGGCATATCTAAAGCCAAACAAGCAAATAACTTTAAATTCTAACAGAATATGTAAAGGTACAGCCCAAAGCCAGAAATTTCAATTAAAATTATATAAACTAAAATATTAAGTGGGCACCCATATATGTCAGTGGCGAGCATTTTTTTTTCTGCCCGTGTATACCCTACTTGGGAATTTCATGGGATGTTTAAAAGAACTAGACAAATATATATAGATAGAAAAACAATTGTCTTGAAGTTATTCGCTTTTAGGGTTTCGGTGCTAAATGCCTCTGGCAGACGCACGGACAGACGGACGGACAAAGTGCTAATCCACGCTAGTCAACTTAGAAAGCTCGCTTCGTTCGATAAATTAAAGTTTGAAAAGAAGTTTTTATGAGGAACTTATACCGATGTTAAAGGGGTGGATGCATTATATTTGACATTGAATTTTTATTTTATTTTATTTAACATTTAATTTTATTTTATTTGACATTTATATTAAACTAGCCGTGCCCCGCGGCTTCGCCTGCTATTATCATGTTAAAAAATAGCCTATGTGTTAATCCTAGGTATAATCTATGTACATTCCAAATTTTGATCCAAATCCGTTAAGCCGTTAAAGCGTGAAGAGGGAACAAAGATACTTACACACTTACAAACAAACTTTCGGATTTATAATATTAGTAGGATTTTGCATGTTTTTTTTAAATATTCAATCAATTATTATTATTATTTTATTTTTTATTAGACATTTAATTAATGTATTACTATAAATTGTTATTATTATATACTAGCCGTGCCCCGCGGCTTCGCTCGCTATTATCAAGTTAAAAAGTAGCCTATGTGTTAATCCTAAGTATAAGCTATGTACATTCCAAATTTCATCCAAATCCGTTCAGCCGTTAAAGCGTGAAGAGGGAACAAACATACTTACATACAAACTTTCGGATTTATAATATGAGTAGGATTTATAATTGATTTTTTAAAATATGGATTAATAATCTGAAATAAATAAATTAAATTGAATTATACGTAGAAACATTTTTCAGCCAAATTTTGAATCCAGAAATGTCAGTTATCTCGCGATGTTTTGTGTGATGCCCAATTTAACCCGAACTCAGTAATTTCATGGCTCAGAGATGGTTAGAGGTCCGGATCGTTGGCTATTCGCTTGTTGGGTTCTTCTGAAAGGTTGGAATTAAATGTAGCGGAAATTATAATCTGTACGTGTGGACGGGTTTAGATGGGAAATAAATATTGTTGCAAAGTTTTATGGCGATGATAAGTTTGTGGTAGAGCTCAGCTGTAGCGGTCGTAAATTAGAAATGCAGTAATATATTTAGATTATATCCTCAATTAAATATTGTCAATAATATTTATTTACTGAAGACCAACAGCCGAAGCCAATAATGGTCCTCACGGATAGAAACAATATATTTTACTAATTAACGCAAACATGACATTAACGCATCGATACACAAAGAAAAAATAGAAAAGACGTAACAATATTTCAAAATTGAGTAAGTATACATCCAAATGAAGACAATAATCAGAATATTGTAAATAATTTAAACAATCGAGTCTAATTATCAAAGAAGTCGCTACTAAGCAACCGCCTCGCCGAGCTCACGCTTGTGCAAAACAAGTCTAACGTACTATTATGTCTACATATGTTATTAAAGTGTATACTCGCTCTTTATAAGTAAGACTTTTGACGATAATTGGTATTAACTACTGGGGTACTGAGAGGAAGGTTGTATCTAACAAAAAATGAGGGAACATTCAGATGTAGACTACTGACTATTATATGAAAGTTTTATCTTTTGTTTTTTTCCGAATACGACTACTTTTTAGTGGTCTAAAAATTTGCATAGCGCCTTTAATAACTCCAACATACTGACCAAAGACACGATTGATACTACACCTTCGCAAAACAAATAGCAGGTTTCCCCAATGTACGCTGTAACTTGTTGAGTGTAGTTCTATAATTTCTGGTCATATGGGACTTATTATATCTTAAGAAGTCTCAGGGATAGAAGCGCATTGCAGTCCGGTGACACTACAAATGTATATGTGACATGCGAATCGATCTTGGAGAAACCAGGCGTGACAGCACGGCAATTATTTCTAAGCTTTTATTTAGTTACAATTTGACTACAATCTCACCTGATGACAAGTGATGGTGTAGCCGAAGATGTAGCATGCTTGCCTAGAAGATACCTATTCACTCTTGACTTGAAGACTCCCAGATTATACCGTTCGATGAACAAAGACAAGGGCACTGAGATCCAATGCTTCGCTGTACGGATGATAAACATAGAAGCAAAACGCTTCGAGCGAACTGGAGGTATGTCGACCATATATGGATGACGTTCGACAGTTTGTCTTGTTGTTAGATGGTAAAATGGGCATGGGAGAATGAACTCGTAAAATTCCTGCGGCCACTCTCCAAAATGTAAACGGTAGAATACCGATAGGCTTGCGACCTTACGTCGGTAACTCTGCAATTTGGACTCGATTAGCTTATCATCCAACAAGCTTACCAGTCAATGAGTCTTTTTGCTCGCCGATTGATGGACTCAAGAACTTCAAGCTGGTACTTAGCTGAACCATAGGTCGCCGCAGTACTCCATACACGAACGGACTTGAGCTTGACATAAATTTAGAAGCCGCCCCGGTGTGAAGTACTGCGTCTTTACAAATTTTCTGATTATATAACATTTAGTCCTTTTTTATTAAAAACTAGTATAAGCTTAATTTTAAAATCAGTTTTTAAATTCAACTTGTTTTTCGCGTCAAACATTATTCAACACTGTATCACAGAGGAACATTCGTAAACGTGTCATAAAAGTAAAAATTCCGACACATTTGTATTGTCCAGCAATAAACCCAGGGTGAGAATAAAATAGGAAACTTGCAGTTGATATATTCCTCCATTTGTATGTGCTTTCAGACAAATGCGGGAAATATGTCTAGAAAACTTTGCAGGTAAAACGAATGGGGTTGAATTTTAGACAAATGCTAAAAGTTGGGTTGTATGTACCAAATTATTTGTAGGCATTGCATATTTAAATTAAAATACGCAGTGATCGTAGTTTTTTTTTAATCAGAATTAGAGTCAGTAACAATTTTATTGCATATAACTGTGTTAACAAAAGGGTCTTATAAATTTATTCATATAAAAGTATCAACAGTAAATGTCCATTTCGGACGTACAATAATATTCAGTTGAACAATTTGGTTCCTATAGAAAATTACAAAGAATTTTTATTTTTTATATTTACAAAAAAAGTATAATTAATAAATATAAATAAACATGTGATTCTGGGATTAATAATAACTCTTCATTATTACTTACGCTTTATTATGAACGCTTTCACACTCAAAATTTTATTCACCACACTAAGTATGATGACTTATGCCGTAAAACCTAGAACCAGAATCACACATTTCCCTTCGAGAATATACTTCTGTTTCCACAGGGAAATTAAAACGACACCCGCTACTTATAAGGGAGGCATTCAACGGGCAGTTCAATCATACTATTACACTAATGTTATAAAGGCGAAAGTTTGTGAGTGTGTTTGCATATTGGTTACTTCTTCACGCTCAAACGGCTGGTCGAATATCGATGAAATTTGGTATGGAGGTAGGCACTCTGGATTACCATGGAGGTCCATAATAAATTACTACACTACCGTAGGAACCTACTCATTTACGCGCTAGCAGAGTACGAATATTTTAACTTTCATCTTCATAAAGAGACAATATCTCCGAGTCATCATCCTGCTCAGACATATCATCTTTTTCATACTTCACTAAATTATACCCATGCCTAGTGTTGCTTGTATATTTCTTCAACACGCTCAATAGCTCGATTTGAGCATCAATTTTCTTCTGTAGTGGCACTAGTTTTAGCATCGGAACGAGAGATAAAGCGAAATTTGTATCAGCATCGGTATCCAGAGCCTTTGCTGTGCTACATGATGCTGAAGCATCAAATCGGATGACTTCATTCTTATTATACGCTAGTTCTTCTTTAAGTTGGTTTATAGAGTTTTGAACGAATCTTTCGATGCTCTTTCTTTTATTAGACTTCATTTTTAAATGTGTTTTTGATGTTTTCTTTTCTGTATTGCTTGCATTGTTTTTATTATCAACGAATTTTTCTGTGTGATTTGAAGAGTCGTCGCCAAAACGTTCTATAGAAGTAATGGTATCAAAAGTTGAGATAATCTTCTTTCCATTAGATTGTTCAGTATGTGTTGAAGTTTCGTCTTCGTACCGCTCTATAGAATTAATAGTATCTATGATCATGTTTGTTTCTTCTGGCGATTCTTGGTAACCGGGGTATGGCTCTGCGTTGCCTAGAAGGAATGTGAGTTTGTCGAAATATATGTATTTTTTACTCTTGTTTTGTAGCGGGTCTCGCATGATTTTGAGTTCTCTGGAAAAGCAGGTGCGTAAGTTGTTCCAGCGTTTGATTACTTCGGATCCTGTAAAAAATTAAACATTTTTTTAGTTTGGTAAGTTAAAAGGGCTCCCTTGTCTACCGACTTCACATAAGAAGAGGAGGTACTCAAGTCGAATGTATTTTTTTTATGTTTGTTACCTCATATCTTGCTTCCGCGTTAAACAATTTCGTCATTTTTTTTTTAGTTTGAAATATGTTGCTTTCCAATTGGTCCCATTTAAATTTAATCAAGATCTGATTGGTAGTTCTTGAAATATACTCAATAATGCGTATTCTGTGGAATACATTGACGATGTTCTCGTTTTTAACCGACTTCAAAAGTTACCTCATAACTTCTTTCGTTGTGAGCCAATTTTGATGATTATGTTTTTATTTGAAAGCTGGTGCTTTTCATGCGGTCCCATTGAATTTGATCAAGATTTGATCATTAGTTCTTGAAATATCGTCAATAATGCGTGTTTAGTACATCTAATCTAATCAAAGTTCCGAAGATAAAGCGGTGAAGTCAGTTTTTTTCAGCTTTGGTTGCGCTTAATTATTCTAACTTTGCTTGCATTTAAATTAGTATGGTAAGTTTTGGCCATTGTAGAGTTTAAAAAGCTCTTGTGAAAAAACCTATCGCGATATTGACTGTACATGTTCTGCAAATGCTTATTTAACACTAAATATTTATTAGAAAATACCCACAATTTAGGAAACTTATGGATAACTTAAGTGACCCGCGTGGCCACTCCAGGGTTAATTTTAATTCACCGTTGTATGTGATGATGTTTGATTTTGATCGCCATATTTTTTTTAAACCTATAGGCCAACATGTCATCTACCTGTCACCATATGGTTATTTAGGATGTGGACGAAGATGGAGCACGCTCCTAGAAGATATGATACCTGTTGACTAGTGATTTAAAGACTCTCAGTTTATACTTATCTTCCGGTTAAATTACCTTTGTAACTTTGAATGAAAGAATGTATGTTTTTATTTTTTCATACGATGTTTTTTTTATGAATCTTACAATAATTTATACAATATTATCTTAAAATAACGTAAGTACTACAAACGTCAATTATAGTCTTTGTATTTCATATTTACAATTTGAACTACCTCCTATTATCGGATAGACACATAATTTAGTAATTTTGAACTAAAATATAGTAATTTTTAAACAAAAAATATTACGATGCAAAATGGACGTACAATATATACGTAGGTATTCCAAGATGTAACTTTCATTTAGTCTGCAAAATCTACAAGAAGATTGTAATTCAGTTTTATCCTTCTCGACTGAAGTTGGTGAACTCAGAGTGCCTCTTTGGGGCCCATGTAAATAAACGATTTTGATTTTGTTTTTCCGATAGTCTGTTATTTGAACATACATAATTTTAATAAACTACAAATAAATAAAACATTTCACAAAATACACGCATTGAACGTATCTTATCGAATCGGCGATTAAAATCGTGCCCGATAACGACGAGTGACTTACAAACGAAAATGAACCTTAAACACTGTGATCGATACATCAGATACTTACCTAATTGCGTTACACAACTGTATCGTGTCACTTAAGTTCAAAATAAATTATTAACTTACGTTTAAATTCCTTTGTCGTCTCATCCATTTTGTCCCACTCATCGGCGAATATCTTTTGATTTATCTCTTCCCACAACCTCTTTTTGTAATTATTATCGCTGTACTCACTCACAGTTTTATCGTACAACGCTGGTCGCAATTTAACTTCAGATATAAGAATATAGTTGTTAAGATCTCTGTTGAACGATTTATTGAGCATCATTTTGATAAAAATTGGGTAAAATCGGCGACGCGTCTGTTACAACTGCGATTTCTCGGCTCACTGATAGTTGGAATGATATTATAAAGTCGGGGGACTCGTGTGGCGTTGTCGTTTTGGCACACGCCAACTCTAAATGGCTCGATATGTTGTGCGCCGTTGCCAGCTCGCTTAAAATCGTTGACGCAAAGAAGCGGCGTCGTGCGATTTGCACCCGATATTGTTATTTTATCATTGAGTTTAGAGCAGTTATCTTGCCACAGACATAGGTAGATAATTTTATATGTTGTGCCCTGATTAAAATACTAGATCGTTTGGAACGCGGGATACCTATGTGTAATATGCAGTAGTTTTTTGTGATTGCTTTTGTAGTTTTATTTTAGAAGCCAATTATATATGTATTTAGTTAGTTTAACTTATAACGCGTGTAATAAATTAACTAAAAAGTAATAAAACAAATAAAATAAATAACACAATTAAACGCAAGCAAAGCTGAAAAAAACCGACTTCACCGCTTTATCTTCGGAACCTTGATCAGATTTAATGTATTAAACATCCATTATTGACTATAACTCGAAAACTAGAGACCTTGATCAAATTTCAATGGGACCACATTAAAAGCACCAGCTTTCAAATAAAAAAAGAATCATCAAAATCGGCTCACAACGAAAGAAGTTATGAGGTAGCTTTTGAAGTCGGGTAAACGAGAACATCGTCAAAGTACGCATTATTCTTCACAAAATAGAGATTATTGACGATATTTCAAGAACTATTGATCGAATTTAAATGGGACCAATTAGAGTGTAACATCTTTCAAACTAAAAAAAAATTTCGAAATCGGCACGAGGTAACACATAAAAAAAAAAATACAATCGACTTGAGTACCTCTAGCCTGGGAAGTCGGTAAAAAGTCATAAAACAAAAAAAAAGATATAATAAATCTGTCGTTGATCGCGTTGCCATCAAATTAAATTCGTTGGTAATACAAGTTTTCTCCCTAAGGGAAATTTGTGTTCTGGATGTCATTTAATTGTGTGTGTCTGATAAGAATGCACCCAAGATACAAGTCTGATACCCTGACCTTAAAGCAGAGCTGTGATTGTGAAAGTGTTTATGTTTAAAATATCAAATTCGAATCATCCCTCTTCATAAACCGGAAATGCCGTTTCTCGATCAACCTAACCCAAACAGAGTCCAGCAGAGAAATAAATTTCATCATATTTCTCAAGATATAAGTGGCCATTATTTCCACTATATTGCTGTTACAGTAAATCAGCCGATTCCTGTTTAAAGTTATGACGCGTTATAAAAATGCCTTGGTGCCGTCTGGTGTAGAAACAAATAGCCAAAACAAAGAACAACGGTGAACTGAAACAAGACTAAGGTTTAACGTATCTTATAGTTTTATTTAAGGTCAATACATTCATGATCATTCAAAATACAGATTTAACTAAACTACTTACCTAATACAAAAAGTCGTTGGTCGGCAGTGTGCCCAAAATGCTGGCTGCGTTACCTCGTTGCACAGCGAGACTTAATTGCTGTGCAAAATACAAGCCGGCATTTTGGTCACGTGTCGACTCTTTCAGTTTCAAGTATTTTCGCCGTTTCGAAGATTCAGCTGTGGTAGCAGCGCCACTTGCCTGCTGCAATGTTGTTGGAAGATGAGACGGCGCCAAAGTTTTGGACACAATTAGCGTCCCACACTAAGGGTCGACCCATCATCCAAGGAATGAGTGTTAATGTTGAGATGGAAACGGTGTTCTAAAACTCTAACTAAATAAAAAAAAGAAAGTTAAGAGTAAAGAACCTTCTAGGCAAGCGTGCTACATCTTCGGCCGTATCATCGCTTTCCATCAGGAGAGATTGTGGTCAAACGCTTGCCTATTGTACATAAAAATTAAAAAACTCCAGATGTCCTGCTGTTTTGGCTACAGGTCCCATGTCAAAACTATAAAGTCGAAATTTAGACGTGTTTCAAGCCGTACACAACATTAATTATGTGTAATACTCACGATAGTTTTAATTTTCATATTGCAAACCGCTACGGCGCGGAGTGCCTAAGCAAAGTGAGACTACAAAGTAAGTCGAAATTTAGACGTGTTTCAAGCCGTACACAACATTAATTAGGTCCCATGTCTCTTGAAGATTTGTGTGCAGGTTCAACAATTATAATAACATGGATTTATTTTGCATATTAAGATTTCTAAAATTAAAAAAAAATATTGTTTTATTGGGTTAAAAACGTAAGAAATACATAGTTAGCCATTATACGCAGGGTCTCCAACTCACAAAGCTACTAGTTCAAATATGTACTCTAAATTATTCAAATTAACGTTTTCTATAATGGGACGTACATTTTATTTTAACAGATCTGTATGCGCATGAATTGTTATATCTGGTGATTTTTATTCGTTGGGTATATTTTATTCATCTGTTTTCAGTAGAGGTGAGTGCGAGGTCGGGAAACCAAATGTCCACTTAAAGCTTCCAGGTAGTCGTAGTGATGTAGCCAGTCGATTATCGATACAAGTCAATTCAAGTTTACCATCTCAAGGTTAATACAAATTATGTTTTACAAAAAAAAAATAGGTTACAGATGGTTTAGACGATCTTTAATGTTCGGCAAAGTTCCCAAAATGCTTGCTGCATTACCACGCTGTATAGCAAGGCTTATCCTCTGCCCCAAAAACAACCCAGCATTTTGGTCATGAGCAGACTCAATCAGTCTCTTAGACAAATCTTTGAAAATTTCTAATTTGATCTATATTTTATTAAATCAAATTAGAAATTTTCAAAGATTTGACGATTGAGTTGGCATATGACCACTTTATATTTCGGATATGAACGAATGCAATACAATGTTTTTCTAACAAAACACATCTGCACAAAATTAATTAAGTGGATATTGGTAAGATAGAATTTTTTAAACATTCGCGAACTTCAATCATATTTGTATGAGAAAACCGGGGTAAGGCACGAAAAGACCCGGTCTTCTCATATAAACATGATTGATAAGATAGTTATCAAATATAGTCCAATATTGGATATGAAAAAGTAGAAAGCTTACACAAACTTTTTTAGATTTAGAAATGAACTACCTAAATACTATTTATCAATAAATTTAGAAAGGAAAAATTATCGCTTGAAGCGGGATTTGAACGCGCGGCCATAGAGTGTCATGCCCTATTGCTACCTAAATACTTTTTAGAATTACTAAGATGACTTGAAATGGACAAACTGTTGGCACAAAATTGTAACATCCACTATGAATTGTAACATCCACTACTAAAATACACAAAATTGTAACATCCACTACTAAAATAAAACTGTTCTTTGAAGAAAATCCACTATACTCGCTTAATGAATTTATGGACATGCGTATATCGGCAACAACATTTTAAATTAAGAGTATTGACATGTCAGAAAATGTAATAATTGGAATCATTTAATTTTATCATATTCAGTTACTTATTAATGACATATTAATTTATTCATGTAATGATTATAATAATGTGACACAGCTAAAATTAGATAAGTAAGATATTTAAAAATGATATTTTGAATTCAATAGTATTAATTAATTAATGACATGCTTTTACATTTATTTTTTTACTATGGAATATAATTTAAAAAATTTTTAACTTATTTATTTACATACTATATTATTATAAATTTTTAGTTAAGTGTCAAAATTATTATAAATATAAATAAGTTTATCCTACTGTTATTTAAGATGTAGATACATATACATTTATCGGATTTTAATTGTAACAATGTGACTTGCCCAGTGTAACAATCTTTGTTATAAGGCGAATAAATAATTCTATTCTATTCTATTCTATGAGTTACATAGTGGATGTTACAATAATTATTTTCACAGTTATAAAAAATAAAATAATTCTTATATTAATATAATTAAACGCAAGCAAAGCTTAAAAAAACCGACTTCACCGCTTTATCTTTGGCACCTTGATCAGATTTGATGTATGAAACACGCATTATTGGCTATAACTAAAAAACTAGAAATCATATCTTGATCAAATTTCAATGTACCACATGAAAAGCACCAGCTTTCAAATAAAAAAATAATCATAAAAATCAGCGCACAACGAAAGAAATTATGAGGTAACTTTTGAAGTCGGGTAAACGAGAACATCATCAAAGTAGTCCACAAATTAGGCATTATTGACGATATTTCAAGAACTACTGATCAGATCTTGATAAAATTTAAATGGGACCAATTAGAAAGCAACATCTTTCAAACTAAAAAAAAACTGACTTGAGTACCTCCTCCTTTATTGGGAAGTCGGTAAAAAAACTAAATATTTTTGATTTGCTTTCACGCTGATTATTTTTTATCGATAATGTATGATAAATAAAATGAATGGTAGCATCCCTTCAAAGCCAGTGGAGCGCGTAATCAGACGACTGTAGAGTCCGAATAACGAACGAACGGAATACAATGTTTCTCTGTCAAAGCACATTGTAAGGAACTCTACTGTGACTTTAATAAGTAGAGTCACTCTGCAAAATTTAATAGAATCGCCTTTTATTGATGAGCAAATTACATTGAAGAGTCTGTGGAAAGTGTGTTCGTACGTTTTATTCAAACCTATAAAGGACCACGGATTTGAAATAAATACGGACGTAGCCTCATACAATTATGACTGAAGCATGCAAACAGTGTATCGCGCTGCAAACTGTCACTGACTTCAACGCTTATATTTTGGTTTTGGCTGGATCAATTTCGATAAAATTTATATGGGACCACCTCTGAAGTATAATCTACCAAACAAAAAAAATAATCAAGATCGATTCATAATTGGCGGAGATATCGCGTAACATAAATACAAAAAAAAGCTTAATTCTGCGCAAAAGTTACATCAAACGACTTATTTAAGTTTTGATTCCAACAAAGTTCTGAATCTTCTTTTGACGAAGTTTTAAAAACTAGGTACAACGACTAAACTTTGTTGTCGATATGACCTTTTCAGAAAGTGCACTTCTTTCAAACGAAGCTATGGTGAGTTTCACTCAATTCCACATTTTTGGCTCAAAGCGTCTTCAAGACTTTGCATTTGAGGGTAGGTATCGAGAGATTTGGCATGCACACTGTATGGTGAATTTCAGTACGTCAAATCATGCAGTTTTCGTTTATTAAGTTTTAATTTTATGGTTTAATTTAATTATAGTTTTCTTTGTTTAAAGGGAAAACAAAATGCAGATAGATGCATTTGAATAAATAATCACCGTCATTAAAAATAAATTTAAAATATTGAAAGGCAACAAACTAAAAATAACTTTTACTAGCTGGCTTCTAAGCCATTGTATCTAAAGTGGTAAATTATATGATTGTAGATATAAATAATATTTATTTAGTAAACATGAAAATCATCATAAGCACGTCTGCTTGCAGATTGAATATATTTTGTAACTGTTTTATATGGGAATAAAAGCCGCGATATACGCGAATGACACCACCTTGTATTCGAGACTGATTTTATTTAAAGAAAGAGACAGGTATATTCTAAACATATAAAAATAAGGTAGATAGAAATGTTCTTACATATATAACATCTTCCCACCCCTGTTTACAACTTATCCCTTGTTTATATTATAATTACTAGTAATAAAAAAAACACAAAACACAATGCATACAACCTATGTTAGTTTTAGCCGTACTTAAGTCATATTTCGCCAGGCATGACTTATTACAATAATTACAACCAATGCTTATCTACGTATACATATTTATAATTAAAGTAGAAATTATCATAATAATACCTATTAGCCCTTGAATGAAACAACACTCTGCATGACCCCGAGTTCACTATAAAATTAGTTATGCTATTTGGAATCGGTCTATCGGCTTACGCTTTCGTTTCGGTCTTTCAGTTCGCGTCTGTTCCCTGCCTGCAGCAGCATCAGGTATTTGGGTTTCAACAGTTACGATTGCCGGTTCTGTATATTCAGTGACGCCCATATCGTTACTATCAATATTTTTATCTAAATAAGGGATTGTGTTGAAATCACCTATCTCCTCGCTCGTGTAGACTATTGTCTCCTCACCTTTTGTTTCCCCATGAGGATATTGTTTTACAATGTGATCTACGTGTTTTTTGTAAAGTTTGCCATTATGCTCAATAAGATATGACACAGGCCCCATAATTTTATGTACGCATCCTTTCTCCCATGTGAATTTGTTATTCCTAAAATATTTAAACAAAATCGTATCTCCAACCGTAAAATAGCGCTGTTTACCTTGCCTACTGTTTTTCATTTTAACCTGTCTATCGCGAACAATATCGTTGATGTCCGGTCGTAAGATATCATAATGCGTACGCAACTTCCGACCTAATAGCAATTCTGCCGGTGACCTACCTGTTAGGCTGTGGTTAGTGGACCTGTATGACAGTAGGAACTTGTCCAGAGCCAAGTCCAGGCTCTGTTTTTCGATGAGGGCCTTTTTCAAACAATTTTTTATAATTTTTACTGAACTTTCCGCCGCGCCGTTGCTGCTAGGTTTATATGGAGACACTAGAATGTGCTTAGTACCGCAACTATTCAAGAATGATTTGAATTCTTTGCCATTAAACGGTGGCCCATTGTCTGATACTAGCTCTCGACATAAACCGAATTGACTAAATATTCGCCTCAGTCTATTAATTGTGAGCATAGCGGATGTACTACCTATACTGTGCGCATCTATCCATTTGGAATGAGCGTCGACAATTATAAAATATGTCAATTTGCCGAGCGAAAAGAAATCGACGTGAAGCCTATACCAAGGCAATTGTGGCCAAGCCCACGGGTGGATCGGCGCGTGCGGCGGTGAGGCGCGGGTAGCGGTGCATGCCGCGCAGCCGAGGCACTCGCGCTCGATGTCGCCGTCTATGCCAGGCCAATATACATACCCCCTCGCAATGCTTTTACACTTCACTATACCTTGATGACCAGAATGCAACATTTCTAGTATAGAGCTTCGTAACACTTGCGGTATGATAACTCGGTGACCGAACAATATACAACCAGACTCCACATTTAGATATTGTTTTATATCGAAGTATGATTTTAATTCCTCATCTTTGCAATAAACCCAGTTGGAGTTGATTGCATGTATTAATTTCTGTAAAGTAACATCCTTCTCCGTATACCTAGCTATCATTTTGTAATCTATAGGCGCCTGTTCTGATATAAAATTGATGTACGACTCCGATTTATATTCCTTGTTGTCATCGTCGATAGGTAACCGCGATAAACTATCCGCCACACAGTTATGTTTTGAGCTAATACATTTTACCTTGTAGTCGTAGGCGCTCAATATTACGGCCCATCTTTGAAGTCTATTACCGGCCATCGAAGGAATCTGTTTCGTCTCGCTAAATATTGACGCTAACGGCTTGCAGTCCGTGACCAGAGTGAACTTATGTCCATACAAATAATCGTGAAACTTATTAACTGCATAAACAATAGCTAAACCTTCGCGACAAATCTGCGAATAATTGCGTTCGGCCGGCGACAGGGTGCGCGAGGCGTGGAGCACGGGCCGCACCGCGCCGTCGCCCGCGCGCTGCGCCAGCACGCCGCCCACCCCGTGCGGCGACGCGTCACACATCACGTACGTGGCCAGGGCCGGATCCCAGTGCGCCAGGACGGGGGCCGAACTTAAACTTTTTTTTATGTGTATGAAAGCCTCTTCACATTGCGGGGACCAAACGAATTCCTTATTAAATTTTAGTAAACCGTGTAGGGGCTCTAAAATTTCGCTTAAATTCCTAACGAACTTCCCATAGTAATTCACTAAACCCAAAAATGCTTTAACTTCGCTTACATTTTTGGGCCTCGGTGTCCTGTTTAAAGCATCAATTTTAGCTACATCGGTTTTTAAACCGTTTGCATCGATTACATATCCCAGATAGGAAACAGACTTCTGAAAAAAACTACATTTATTTCTTTCGACTCTAAGACCGCTTTCGGAAAAGATTTTAAAAACTTTACCCAGTATTGCCATGCTTTCGGTTACATTTTTGGAACTAGTTAGTACATCATCTTGGTAAACGGCCACGTTTGGCATACGTAACAGCATTTCCATCACTCTTTGGAATTTACTTGCTGCGCATTTAATTCCAAACGGCAGTCTGTTGTAGGCAAAAGTACCTTTATGTGTAACTATCGTGCAATATTTTTTTGCCTCATCACACAAAATCAGCTGTTGATATGCTCTGCTTAAATCGATTTTATTAAATATTTTGCCACCCTGCAAAGAAGCAAATATATCCTCAATTTTGGGCAACGGGTACTTATCATCTACCAATACCGGGTTAAGAGTAGTTTTAAAATCACCACATAATCTTACCTCACCTGATTTTTTTATAATAGGCACTATTGGGGTTCCCCAGTCGCTCCACTCGACCGGCGATATGACGCCCTCTCGTTCGAGGCGCTCGAGTTCGGCCTCGACCGCGGGCCGCAGCGCGTAGGGCACGGGGCGCGCGCGCCGCCACACCGGCACGGCGCCCGGAACCAGCTCCAAGCTGACCTTTCCTTTATTAAAAGCACCTATGCCACAAGAAAACACTTCGGGGAATTTTGCTTCTAATTCTTTAATAGCCGTTTGCCTATCCATGGTATGCTGTACGTTATCGCTTACGTGAGCTAGTGAATCGGGGCACGACCTAAACGGGAATTGAATACCGAACGCGCGCATCCATTTGCGACCAAATAACGGACTACTCTCATCGTTATCAATGACTACCAGATTCAGATCATGCACGGTGTTGTTATCTAACGTGACACTACATTTAAATTCCCCCATAGGCTTAACCCTTTGGCCATTGTACATTTTTAAGTTGGACTTTCGCGGACTCAAATGAATATCGCTAAAATGTTTCTCATACATACTTCTATTGATAATACTCATTCCCGCTCCAGTATCGCCCTCCATGGTGACGTGCTTCCCGTTGATCACGACGCGCAGCAACCAGCGCTCGTCCTCCTCTTTATCACTCAGCTGATAAACATAATCATCTTCTTCTTTATCACTCAACTGATAAATATACTCGCCCTCTTCCTCGCTCGACTCCGCGGGATTGAAATCTACGGCGGCCACTTTATGTACACCTGTACGCTTACGGGAGCGACACACTTTAGCAATGTGGCCCCGATTGCCGCAAACAAAACACTCCACATTGATGAACGGACATTTTTCCGCCCTATGCGATGATTGACCACACCGAAAACACTTGTATTTCTGCTGTGAGCCGCCTGGCCCTGTAGTCGTCTTAGCGTTCGCATTCATCCAAGCTCCCTCACGACGGCGAAGGACGCCCGCCGCGCCGCCGCCGGCGCCGCCACGAGAAGAGCTCGCGCCGCGCCACGCGCCCCTGCGTGCGCCGCTCGGTCCCGCGATGGAATGCACCTGGTCACCGTGTCCGGCTCCGGCGGCTCCCGCCGTCGTCGCCTCCTGTGAATCTCTCACTGCAGCTTCCAAGGACAGCGCCAACTCGACGGCGCGATCGAATGTTAGATCAAGCTCGGTTAACAAACGTTGTCTGATTTTGTCGCTTTTCAATCCAAACACAAATTGATCTCGTAAGTTTTCTTTTAGAATACCGGTAGTGGAGAATGCGCACGATTTGCTGTGTTTCTTGAGCTGAACTAGATAATCTGTCACCGTTTGCGACTCGCTTTGTTTACACGCTCTGAAGATCATGCGCTCTGCGATGACAGAACGCTTCGGTGCGAGGTGAACTTCGACCAACTTCACTATGGTTTCAAAGTTCACGTTTTCTGGCTTCTCCGGAAAACATAAGTCGATGAGTAGATCCAATGGTTCTGTCCCCACTACAGCCACAAGGTATTTCGAGTATTCTGCCGGTTTGATATCCTGAATTTCCAGCCATGCTCTTAACCTGCTCACGTATGTTGACCATCTGTCTACGTTGATCTTGAATTCTTGAAGTTGGTTAAGATTCATGTTGTTTTTCGTGAGTCTCGAACTTTCGTGCACTAATTAGAAGTACCGATGCACTTTTTAACACGCTATGGGTCTTATCTCGTCGCCAAATGTTTTATATGGGAATAAAAGCCGCGATATACGCGAATGACACCACCTTGTATTCGAGACTGATTTTATTTAAAGAAAGAGACAGGTATATTCTAAACATATAAAAATAAGGTAGATAGAAATGTTCTTACATATATAACAGTAACTACTTACATTAAGATCTTACTAAAAAAACAAAGTGTATGTGTTTAATTGTCTATTTTGTGTATTTTTAAGCTGTGTCTAGTAGTACGCCTTTAAATTATGTAATTATATTATGATGGCAAGAAGTATAGAGAAAGGGACGTATGGAGAGGTTTAGGTTTAGGGGCTTTCACCGTGCATGTAAATAAAATTAAGAATTGTATTTTGATAGCAAAAAATTAAGGCATTTCTATTTTATAATATATAAATAAAATAAACAATTACATACTCACAGCCCCACACTGAATTCTAAGACTTGTATCGTAAGCGCCGAAAACATTCACATTACGCACACACAAATCACAACCAGATCAATCACTAATATAATTATTTAAAAACAAAAATGTTTCATTTTATATGTGTGTTCGTCAACAGGTCAACACTCGCTCGTTCCCTAGCACTTGTTTGAAGTTGATGTACTGTTTGTGATTACACTGTGAATGAAGTGCCGGTGTACTCTTATGTAATGCAATAGAGCATTCTAAACTTCTCTTGTGACTTTGAACTGAAGAATGTGGTTTAAATGTAGTCCTTATTATGTTACCTTTAGAATTGCAATTGGTGAGACACTATTACTTTGGTTGTAAGGTCTCCAGCTGTTGATATTGACAACCCCGTGAGTACTATGTAAGAGTATATACGAATGTTTGTTTTTAACCGATTTGGAAAATTATTATTTTATTTGGAAGCGTAATAGTATTATTACGATCTAGTTGTACCCGTTATAATTTGATCGATATCTGATGAAGAGTTTCGGAGATATTTGCCTCGGTTTTGTATTTGAAGTCAGCTATTCGTTTTTTAAACTTAATATTATATTAATATTTATTATGGTAGTATTGCAGTACTTAAAACACATGCGTGTCTTATTTTCACCAAACGGAGACCATCAATTTATATCCTACCTTCGAAGATATGAAATTACCGATGAATAAACTTGAGCATCTTGGCGTTACTTTATTAGTTATAGAACTTTAACTTTGGCACATAATTATATTGAAACCAGAGCTCAACTTCCCGCTAACAAACTAGGCATCCGCTCAAATCCTTCGTGTATTGAGTACTGTGACCACCTCGGAGATAGATTCGATACCAGCTAAAAGCACTTGAATTTATTGACCGACGAGCCAAAAGACTCTTTGGCGATAGTAAGCTAGTCGAGTCAAAATTGCAAAGCCTCGGTTACCCACGTAAGGTAGCAAGCCTATCGGTATTCTATTGCAAACTCAAACTCAAACGTTTATTTGCCAGAATACATGTCAAAAAGCTATAAATAATATTATGCAATGAATTCAGCCTGCATGCAGACGTGCAAATATTAAAAAATATTATTGTCGCTAAATTTTATAAATTCGTTAATAGTATAAAAACAATTACTTAATAGCCAGTCACTCAAATTCGTCTTAAAACTATTGCCTTCTAAAATTTTTATATCGTTAGGTATTTTCTAATATATAAAATTCTCGTGTCACAGTTTTCGTTGCCATACTCCTCCGAAACGGCTTGACTGATTTTGATGAAATTTTTTGTGCTTATCCGGTATCTATGAGAATCGGCCAACATCTATTTTTCATCATCATCATCATCACTTTTCATCATTATCAACGCGGGTGAAACCGCGGGGCGCAGCTAGTATTATATAAAGATATACACATATGACATACGTTCTTTTTGTAAATATATTTTTGACAAGTAGGTTGATATAATAGTGAGGTGAATTTTGCACGCTTTTGTTTTTTATAAAAATGCATACGGAGAGTGTGCGCAGAAATTACATAAGTTAATTCTTCCATGCCCTTTCACCATCTAATGATAATACCAACTATCAAACGTCATTTACACTAAAATGATTCAATATAATACACAATAAAATGATTCTTATTCTTATTCTTATTCATCCATTATTGGTAAACTTACCTCCAGTTCGCTCAGAGCGTTTCGTTTTTACGTTCATCACCCGTACAGCGAAGGAGTGGAACTCATTGCCCGTATCTTTATTCTTCGAACCGTATAATCTGCAAGTCTGAGTCTAGAATGAATATGTATCTTCTACGCAAGCATGCTACTGTTTCGGCTGAATTGTCACTTTCCATCAGGTGAGATCGTCGTCAAATATTTGACTATCGAGCGAGAATATAACCATTTTTCTTCTAATACTACTACTCACGGTTTACTGCCTAAATCCCACCCCTTTTTCTTTTTCTACTCTAAAAAAAGACGTGTGGCACTCGGGGACTGCCGCGGTAAAGCTATTGCATAGCATTTTTTATCAACTTATGCAATTATAATTATTTATTTATTTTATTTATGCAGTATTTTTTTTCCTGCCACCTAGAGGCGAGTTGCTGAACTAAAGAGACAAGCGTGATATTAAAAAAAAAAAGTCATTAAAAGTTCTGCTATTCATCGATAGATGGCAAAACTAAAAAGTATCACCGCTGTGCCGGTCGGAGTGGGGGGTGTTAGGTTATTTTCGTTACGGAATTTCTGGATTCGGTCTCCACGCTCATGGCCCGCGATTGAAGCTATGCAATAACTTAAAATGCTAAAGCTTCAATGTTTAGATGTTGGTTACTTAATCACACCAAAACTGAACTGAACTGAGTTAGTTGAAATTTTGAACATGGATAGTGAATTTGATATATTTCTTCATCATCGTTCGTTTTCATCGCATCATCGCTTATAGCAAGGATTAGGTCGCTGAGCTAGCAATAGAGATAATATACTTGGGTACCCGCGGCAATAGGGTTATTGCCGCGGGTACCCAAGTGATATTATTCCTTTCTAAATGTACCATTTCAGTAATCTTGTTTGTTTTGTTCTCCATTTGACCTAAATATGAACTGCCTTCGGCGTATATATCTCTGTCAGCCCATTTTCCATCTCCCCAAGGTTAATCGCACATCGAGCTCAGAATCAGAATAATCAATGGAGATCCTACTAATATTATAAATCCGAAAGTTGGTGTGTAAGTATGTTTGGTTCCTCTTCACGCTTTAACGGCTTAACTAATTTGGAATGTACATAGATTATACCTAAGATTAACACATAGGCTACTTTTTTACTTGATAATGGCGGGCGAAGCCGCGGGGCACGGCTAGTGGTAAATAAATAATAATTAAACCTAGACTTAGTATTGTAACGTCTTAAAGAAATGCACTAAATTCCTGATAAAATAAACATCCTACTAATATTATAAATCCGAAAGTTTGTGTGTAAGTGTGTAAGCGTATAAGTATGTTTGTTCCCTCTTCACGCTTTAACTGCTGAACGGATTTGGATGAAATTCGGAATGTACATAGCTTATACCTAGGATTAACACATAGGCTACTTTTTAACCGATAATAGCGGGCAAAGCCGCGGGGCACGGCTTGTATTTTATAAAATAAACATATTAATAAACTGCCCACTGGCTGATTATGGTTGCGTCTATCTGTTAAACAGCTGGTTTGATTCCCGGTAGGAACGCGAGTTTTCTCCCCGATCGAAATTTGTGTTCCTGGTACTGAGTGTTATTGTGTGTATGTTATATAGATAGTTTTTTTTTTTTGCCAAACAATATTGTAGGCACATAGGCGAACTTAATGCTGTAAAGCATTTTCTTCCAGTTAACCAGGGTATGTCAAGGATATTTCGACATATTCGAGGATATTTCGACGGTAGTGCATATGATCGATAAAAAGAAGTGTTTTTTTATGTAAATGTATCCGGATCCTTTGATAAAAATTTTGGGACGTACTGTGGGGGTGCGAGTGGGAAAGCGTTTCGCTTTTACGTTTATTAACGTAGAAAATGCTTTATCTACTTATGATACACATAATTTTAATACAACGAATGGAAAAACTTGACTCTTATTACCCTGCTAATTAATATTTAAAAAAAAATTATTATTAATGTACTTCAATTTTGACTACAACAAAATTATAAATAGTACAAATTACTTATATACTCTGTGTGCCATGCGCCTTCTTCTGCTATCTTTCAAATAGATTTAAGCTATTTGTTAAAAAAAAACAAGCTTTTACAAGTCCCTCATATTGGATTTAGTGACGTCACTTTATTTTTCGAGTTATTCTCAGCAGCTTCATTTGATACCCATACTTAAAGAGTACATTGAAAAAATCCTGTCCGCCAATTTAAATGTTCTGCCATGTTGGATTTAGAATGACGTCACACAGCTAACCATGCATTCTCATCCAAACTAAAAGAGAATACAAAATTTCAGCTCAATCGGTTGAAGATATCTACTTTAAAATTGAGTTGCAAGATTCCACCCGAACAAACATAGTTACATACCTACATTGCAAGTCAAATAAAAGCTTGTAAAAGGTAAACACAGCATACTTTTTATACCTCTTTATTAAGACAGGGACGTCTCTAGTTACAGCAATAATTAGTGAGTATAAAAATAGTTCGCACTGGCCAGTTTAGTGTAGCCTAGTCTTTCTCAGCGAGAGAATACTCCAAACCTGTGTCCCTGTGGGATGGTTCTGCCAAGTATCAGCTGCGGCTTCGGATTCGATAGAGCGACGCGCAAAGAGGCTAATTAACAATGACGCTTTAGTTGAAGCCAGATTGCAAAGTCTTGAACATCGGCGTAAAGTTGCAAGCCTGTCGGTATTCTATAAAATACATTACGGGGAATGTGCTCAGGAATTACACAACCTTGTTCCCGCTTCACTTTTTTTCCACCTTACATCTAGAAGAACGGCGTCGCGTCACCCATTTATGGTTGAGATACCGTTCATTCGCACGAAACGTTTCGCGTCTTCGTTCATTTATAGAACAGCAAAGGAATGGAACGCTTTGCCGTCGTCTGTATTTCCCGAAAGGTACAATTTGGGTGTGTTCAAAAGTAAAGTGAATAGGTATTTACTAAGCGAGCGTGCTTCACCTTAGACTACGTCGTCACTTTCCATCAGGTGTGATTGTGGTCAAACGTTTTCTTAGCAAGAATTAAAAAAAAAAACATTCTAACAGGGAGAAAAAAATAACTTTTTAGCCTTACACATTTGCATTATTTAAATAGATATATATGTATAATAATATAATATTTTAAGTTGTAAGAATTTAAAATCTTAATCCTTCCAATCACGACAGTCATATTAAATTATCAAAAAAAATCTCAAATTATAAAAAACTTAAACACACATGTTTGTACGCAACTTTCTACACCATTGAACATGCATTCTTTAAACATTAGCAACCAAACATCAAACACCCGAACTGCAAACAAGCATCCGAAAGCCGCAAAAGCATTACGCCGCAAAATATGTCCCCACTTCCCAGTGCCTCCAGCCCCACTTGTCCCCACGTACCGTTTAGAATGAAATACAGCCCAAAGTTTCCACGTCTGATCTAGACAAATGAGCTCACATCTAGGCACCGTTGCCGCGTCCAAAGTGCCTCAGGTTATCGCTCAAAGTCCGTTGCCATGGTTACCGCAGTTGAGTTTGCAGTATGCAATATCGTACAGGCAATATGTAGTAAGTATTTATTCTTAGTGCAAACTACAACATTTTTTTAAAACTGTACTAATACTATTATTATGTACCTAAATTTTTTAAGCTTTTGCATAGCTTCTATCGCGGGCCTAGAGCGTGTCGACCGAATCCAGAAATTCCGTAACGAAAATAACCTAACACCCCCCACTCCGACCGGCACAGTGGTGATATTTTTTAGTTTTGCCGTCTTTCGATGAATAGCAGAACTTTTAATGACTTTTTTTGAAATATCACGCTTGTCTCTTTAGTTCAGCAACTCGCTTCTAGGTGGCAGAAAAAAAATACTGCATAAATAAAATAAATAAATAATTGTAATTGCATAAGTTGATAAAAAATGCTATGCAATAGCTTTACCGCGGCAGTCACCGAGTGCCACACGTCTTTTTTCTTGACGAAGGAAATCTTTTAAACATACCTTACTACTTTTGGGGAGCAACCGGGCTATGTGAGATTTTCACTAACTAAAACCCCCTCAATGGCCAGCTTCATTGTATATCGAAGGGCTTTTCTGGATTATTAACCGTTCATTGTTCATGAGGATTACTGAGTGTAGAAAAATCATATAAACGCTGAGTAACGTGATTTCACTTTCGCTCCAAAACACCATTAGAAATTCTAATAAAGTTTCCACCGCACTAGGGCCTGACTTGACTATGACTGGACTAAGTTACTTTTAAAAATATATAGATAGACTAGTTTTTTGGGTGGGTGGCGCGGTCCGCGAGCGGCCCGCGCAGGTGGGTGGTAAGTACTTTTGCCATACAAATCTTCAAATTGAGTTGAAATTTAATTTCGGCATTTCTAAAAAAAATTTTGTGCGGCGGGGCAACCCTGATGCCGCAAGCCGATATTTCATTGAAATTCGTGATGAGCACTTCAAAATACCCATAGAAGTCGATTTTGGGCCGTCGGCGAAACATAAAAAAAAAATGGGACGCTTGCCGCCCAAAACATTTATTTTCGGTCGAAAACTCGTAAAATCTTCATTTGAAGTGAAATAAAAGAAAAAAAAATCTAAAAAATTTTGGGTGCATGAAGGCGTCCCTAATGCCGCAGACAAAAATTTCAATCAAATTCGTGATAAACGTGTCAAAACACCCAGGCAGTTCGAATTTGGTCTGTGGCTGCAGATTTTATAAGTGGGTACCAAAATGGGCCGCTTGCCGCCCACAAAATTTATTTTCGGTCGAAAACTCGTAAAATTTTCATTTGATGTCAAAAAAAAAAAGAAAAGAATTCATAAAAATGTTTGCTTGCAGCAAGGCGTCCCTAATGCCTCAGTCCAGAATTTCATTCAAATTCGTGGTAAACTTGTCAAAAAACGCTGGCAGTTCGAATATGGTCTGTGGCTGCAGACCTGAAGCGGGCCGCAAGCGGCCCGCCACCTGTTTTTTTGGTCGGACTGTAGGTGGGCATCCCCATTGACATCCGGCCCAAAATCGATATCTGGGGGCATTCGGGGGTGCTGATCACGAATCCGGGCCCTCAAACCAGGCGCGCGGGCCGCAAGCGGCCCGCGGCCTTTGTTTCGGTCCCGTATTCGTAATCAGCACCCCCGAATGCCCCCAGATATCGATTTTGAGCCGGATCGGTGAACCTCGATTTTGACAATGTTCGGCCGCCATCTTTGAAAAAAGTCTAAAATTGCTTTTCAGTTTTTTAATAAAATTAGGTTATCCAAACACCTTCAGATATCGATTTTGAGCCCGATTGGTGGACATCGATTTTGACAATGCTCGGCGGCCATCTTTAAAAAAAGTCAAAAATTGCTATCAATATTTTTATCATAATCAGGGCACTCAAAACCCCCTAGATATCGATTTTGAGCCGGATCGAAGGACTTTGATTTTGACAATGTTCGGCAGCCATCTTTAAAAAATTTTCAAAAATTTTTTCAATATTTTTCCTGTAATCTGGGCACCCAAAAACCCCGGGAGCCAAAATTTCGGTCCGATCGGAGCAACTTGACAAATGGCGGCCATCTTGAATCCGCCATTTTGGATTTTTGACATTTTTGACAGATGTCCCCCATCGTCCTCTATGACATTTGGTCGAGCACCCCTAGCCTATCTCTTATGGTTAAGGAGATATAATTGATTTAATTTTGTATGGCGGCAACACATTTTTGTATGGCAACACCCATTTTTTTTATTTTTTTTAAAAGGTTCCCAGGATTGTCTATGACTTTAGTTTTTGAACTTTTGTTCCAAGTCTTACCGTTTCTGAGATCCCATGGGGTCGGGGGGTCCGGAAGCCAAAATCTGGTGATTTCGGAATTTTCCCAAAGTCGAATCCCCACCCCCTACATTTCCCCCCTACATCATCAATACCCCCCATGACTCCTTCTGGGAGAACAATTATGTCAATATATAAGTGAGTCAATGGTAGTTTAACAATATATAATAGAACTAGTTTTTTGGGTGGGTGGCGCGGTCCGCGAGCGGCCCGCGCAGGTGGGTGGTAAGTACTTTTGCCATACAAATATTCAAATTGAGTTTAAAGTATATAAAAACCTTAAAATAAATTATTAAGTGCGGCGGGGCAACCCTGATCCCGCAAGCCAACATTTCTTTGAAAATTGTAATCAGCAACTCAAAACACGCATGGAAGTCGAATTTGGGCCGTGGGCAAAACATTAAACAAAATGGGCCGCTTGCCGCCCACAAAATTTATTTTCGGTCGCAAACTCGTAAAATCTTCATTTGACGTCAAAAAAAAAAAGAAAAAATTATAAATAATTTTTGCTTGCAGCAAGGCGTCCCCAATGCCTCAGTCCAGAATTTCATTCAAATTCGTGGTTAATATGTCAAAACACCCAGGCAGTTCGAATTCGGTCCGTGGCTGCAGACCTGAAGCGGGCCGCAAGCGGCCCGCCACCTGTTTTTTTGGTCGGACTGTAGGTGGGCATCCCCATTGACAACCGGCCCAAAATCGATATCTGGGGGCATTCGGGGGTGCTGATCACGAATCCGGGCCCTCAAGCCAGGCGCGCGGGCCGCAAGCGGCCCGCGGCCTTTGTTTCGGTCCCGAATTCGTAATCAGCACCCCCGAATGCCCCCAGATATCGATTTTGAGCCGGATCGGTGAACCTCGATTTTGACAATGTACGGCCGCCATCTTTAAAAAATGTCGAAAATTGCTTTTCAGTTTTTTTATTAAAATCAGGGCATCCAAACACCTTCAGATATCGATTTTGAGCCCGATTGGTGAACCTCGATTTTGACAATGCTTGGCGGCCATCTTTAAAAAAGGTCAAAAATTGCCATCATTATTTTTATCATAATCAGGGCACCCAAAACCCCCTAGATATCGATTTTGAGCCGGATCGGTGAACTTTGATTTTGACAATGTTCGGCAGCCATCTTTAAAAAAATTCCAAAAATTTTTTCAATATTTTTCCTGTAATCTGGGCACCCAAAAACCCCGGGAGCCAAAATTTCGTTCCGATCGGAGCAACTTGACAAATGGCGGCCATCTTGAATCCGCCATTTTGGATTTTTGACATTTTTGACAGATGTCCCCCATCGTCCTCTATGACATTTGGTCGAGCACCCCTAGGCTATCTCTTATGGTTTAGGAGATATAATTGATTTAATTTTGTATGGCGGCGAGGTATTTTTGTATGGCAACACCCATTTTTTTTATTTTTTTTAAAAGGTTCCCAAGATTGTCTATGACTTTAGTTTTTAAACTTTTGTTCCAAGTTTTACCGTTTCCGAGATCCCATGGGGTCGGGGGGTCTGGAAGCCAAAATCTGGTGATTTCGGATTTTTCCCAAGGTCACCTCCCAACCCCCTACACTTTTCCCATACATCATCCATACCCCCCATGACTCCTTCTGGGAGAACAATTCTGTCAATATGTCAGTCAGTGAATGGTAGTTTAAGAATATATAATATGATAATACTTTTTTGATCTAATTTATAAGATGCGATGAAACAAAGGTAACAAACAAGCTTATACGTAAAGTATCACAACAGGCGGCCTTATCACTAATAGCGATCTCTACCAGGCTTTCTCTTTAAATTTACTTACTGTGACTAAGACTAGTTTTTAAACTGATTAACCTGAAATATTGTATTAAGGTCTAAATGCATTTAACTTACCCAATTAAATAAAAAAATAACACTAAGAAACTATGAAAAGTAATTTAAATTGTGTGGTACTCCCGGGTATTAATCGCGTTTGATTGTCAAAAATATTCTCCTATATGCTCGAAACTAGCTGAGGCATTGTTAACTCAAAAACTCACGCAATTAGTAGCCGTTTAGTATACCTACCACTATGATAATACCACAACGCAAACGCTATTGTTTTCATAATTAAATTGAGATTTATTCAGCGGAAATTTTAAACACGAGATGTCTAAATTAGAGAAGCGTTATAGAGTTAAGTAATTACGTCCGCTTTGATTCCTCTAGTTTACAACACCCCCGTAATTTCAGAGGTTCACGATTCTCCTTTCTGTTAGTTTGAATGTAACAAATTATTATGTCTGTGTCAAAGGATTGCACTACGTTAGAAGTATGTACTGAAAATACCGGATTTATAATATAGCGACCCGCCCCGGCGAACGGCTGTAATTTCGTACGGATTATTTATCTGACTAAATTGTAAATCTAAACCATTTTTGAATATCGAAATCGGTCTAACCATTAAGGAAGACTCTTTTTTTTTTTTTATTCATCTTTTTTTTTTGGGACTTTTACCTAATTTGGCATGCCAGCCCCATCATACCCTAATCTTTGTCTTCATCTGAGCAAAATTATATTGTACAGAGAAAGTGCCACATCAGCTGAAAGGAAGACTCTGTCACATAAACACTTACAGAAAAATTATATCTATATATATAAAAATCAATGCCACTTTCCGTTGTTATTTTATAACTCAAGAACGGGCTTACCTATCCAAACCAAATGTTTAGGCTTTGTTCGGACTATTTAGTAGATGGTTTATGTGAAGTTTGCACAAAATCGGTCGAGCGGTTCTTCATTTATCACACACGGGCGAAGCCGGGGCGGATCGCTAGTATTATATAAAGATTCATGAACAAACGTCGGACAACTGAAGTCCAGAAACAAAATTTGTTAAGCAATGTCAAAGCTGATATGGGTGAAAGAAGTGCAAACCTACATGTAAACTTTCGCATTTATAATTCACAAGTAGGAGTTTAAATGACACATATATTACTTGTATTAAGATGGACATTTACAACAAAGCTCGCAGATCAAAGATCGCCGAATTACAGAGGCGTCAGTGAATTAGTTTCGCCTTGATTCAGTTAGTTTAACAAGAACACCCCCATTCATTAATTGTAGAGGAAAATCCGTCCTTAGTGAGTTTCGCTTGTAATTATGAATGAGTATGTCTATCACTAAACGACGCAAGTTATAAATAAGGAGCAATTTATTTATGTTAATAGCAGATATTTATCTTAAGTGGGTATCTTAAGTAGATTGTCATTAGAAATAATTGAAACGCAAGCAAAGCTTAGAAAAACCAACTTCATCCCTTATATTTCGGTTTTGGCTTCACCGATTTCGATAAAATTTATATGGGACCACTTCTGAAGTATACTCTACGTATAGGTATAGAAGAGTAGACTTATCGCATGTCCCAACTACAGCAAAACCATAAGTTGTTTTTTCTTAAAGCAAGCTACTTGGTTAATAATATTTGTTTTTTATCTTCGGTGGGTTGTAAATGACTACTTGTTATATATATTAGCTGTAAGCCCCTCAAACATCATAAAATAAAATAAATCTTCAATCAATCAAAACATTTATTGACATATATTTAGAGGTGCGTGTGTGTGTGATGCACGCGTGTATGTGGGTAGTGTGTGTGTGAGATAGTAAGAGTGATGTATGTGGTTTTATTGTGTCTTATTTAATTTGAAATCAATTTGCAAATTTTCCACATCTTCATAATCTAGAGTGTTGAGCCAGAGAGTTATACTCCAGGTGAGTATTTTTTTTTCACACTCACAGCCCCACACTTAGTTCAAAGGCTTGTATCGTGGGTGCCGGAAACATTCACATCACACACACATTACACCCAGAACCAGAAGCACAAATTTCCCTTGCAAAGGAATTTGTGCTTCTGCCGGGAATCGAACCCAGGACCCACGGCGCAGACGGTGGACACCTGTCCACTGCGCCAACTGGGTATAACTTATTTAAATCTTGGGAGAGATGAGAGCAGTTCTGGCGATAGGCACTATACTATTTCATTTTTTAACCGACATCGAAAAGGAGGGGTTCTATGTTCGACTCTGTGTGTTTTATTTTTAATGTATATTCACCGATTTCTCCCCATTTGTGGACCAATTCTCAATTTTTTGTTGTTTGGTAGATTCAGAAGTAGTACCATATAAATTTTATCGAAATCGATCAAGCCAAAAAATAAGCGGTTAAGTCGGTTTTTCTAAGCTTTGCTTACGTTTAAATTATTACAAGCTTTTACTTAGTTTCACACGCCCCGTTGTCTGTCATCAAATCTTGCAAGCTAAATTAGACCCACTTCTCGATGTCTGATAGGACTCAAATTTGGCATGATTATGTATCTTCGATGACAATACAATGATATGGTTTCATACATATGGTCTGATGATGGAGACGGAAGATGGCCATAGGAACTTCTGAACTAAACAAGATAAACCCATCGAGTTGGGTCTCGTTTGATTCGTCTTGACAAGTTCTCTGGTTATATAACTTATTAGTCCTTTTTTACTTACAACTGGAAAAAAGCTTGATTGTTTAAATCTTTTTAAAGAATTAAATTAAATGGTAATTAATTAATTTTCAATTTAATGGTGGATTATTAACCATTAATACTTAGTAAACGTGCTAAGTGTATAAATAAATTAATTAATTGGTAATTAATTAAAATTAGAATTGTTTCAGTGTGTTGTTTTTTTAATTATATTTTTTTTTATTTTGTCTTCGCAATGTTGTGAATTTAGCCAGTGTCAAGTAATAATATATTTTAAGTGTATTTCGTATTGATAGTCCTAGTCACAAGTCACAGTCAAAGTCAAGTAAAAGAGTCATATTCAAGTCATGCCCTAGTAAAGTGGTAGAAACTTTAATAGAACTTCTATTGGAATTTTAGAGTGAAAGAAAAAATCACATTTTCGACTTTGTATGATATATACACTTAGCACATTTACTAAGTATTAATGGTTAATAATCCACCATTATTACACATTAACATTCGAAGAATCACAGGTATTGGAAAATTATACAAAATCAACTTTACTTCGCGGCAAAACTCCAGTTTTGTTTTTTGTATGGTACCGTAAATTTTGACAGAATTCCGTCCCACCTTGAGTCGTACAATTATTTCGGTTTCGAGTTGCAAATGTTATTTCGGAGCCCCGAGCGTTTCTTCGTCGTTTTACAACGAGACATTTTCCTCTGTAAAAAAAATTACCCTGTATAAAACGAATACCTTTGTACCGAAAATGGAGTACTCATGTTGTTATTTATGTAAACATTAATAATGAATTTGAATTGAGAAGAGTTGTCTTATAATTGAAGGAACATTTTTCGCCATATTGGTGATAGTAATTTCTATGGGACACATGTTGGAAAAATAATTTCGATGGAAATCCTACTTAGATATTATAAAACCGAAAGTTTGTGTGTAAGTATGTTTGTTCCCTCTTCACGCTATAATGGCTGAACGTATTTGGATGAAATTTAGAATGTACATAGCTTATTGCGGTATAAAGAAGCTGGCTTCGCCACCTATTATCAAGTAAAAAAGTAGCCTATGTGTTAATCCTAGGTATAATCTATGTATACATTCCAAATCCGTTCAGGCTTAAAGCGTGAAGATGGAACAAAAATACTTACACACAAACTTTCGGATTTATAATATTAAATATGGAGTTTGATGTAATAAACTTGAAATATTTTATTACTTGACATTAGCGAAATGCACAAGAAAAAAATAGTATGAAAATATTTAGTATTGTAATTCTTGAGTATCATCTCAAAGCTTAGTGTAATTCTTGCGTATCATGTAATTCTTGCGTATCATCTCAAGCTCAAAATTCCTAGTGTCTACTAGGAATTTTGAATAAGATGCCTTAGTCACGCGTGACACTTACCATCACACGAAATGCTTATTTGTCTATTATAAAATAAAAAAATCAAAATCTTTTATTCACATGGGCCACAAAGAGTCACTCATGAAAGTTAATGATTCTATTGCCAAATTCGCAAAATTACAGCCATCACAAGAAGAACCTGGCAAGAAACTCGGCGGCGCTTTTTTTTTTCATTCATTTTTTTTAACAAACATTCTTAATCTCTTATACATAATTTTATTAACCTTAACTTAGGTGTTATTATGGTAGTCGCTAGAAAGCGCTTGTGCAGTTTGCCTCCATGCATCCTTGTCATTAATATAGTCGATCGTTTTATAGTAAGCATTCTTAATTAATGCCCGTTTGATTACTGATTTAAACATGGTAATATTTGGTAACATGTAAATTTTTACCTTAAATAATATGATAGCGTTCGACAACTATCTCACCTAATGCTATGCAATGGTGTGATTACTTTTAAGCCACAGCATGAAGAGGAATCAACTAAAACGCATTATAAAAGGGATAATGAACACCACTAAACAACAACACGTTATTACGTGCGCGGCGGGACAAAGTTATAGCGGCAATATATTGTGCGGTTAATATCTCGTAAATATTGTGGGAAAAATATTTATGGCACACCATCGGAAGGCGATTGAGGCTCTTTTTAGATAACATTTTGTTTTTAAAATGCTTTACAAGGCGTTAAAACTAAACCAGACTAATCATCATGATCATCAGCCTATGAAAGTCCACTGTTGGACATAGGCCTCTCCAATTGTACGCCACTGAGCACTATCCTCGGATTCTCTTATCCAGCTCTTGCCAGTCACCTTGCGAAGATCGTCGCTCCACTAAGGGCGTCCTGAAAGGTTTCAAATAAGAGGTCATGTTACCAATAAGCTCACAAAATTAGTGAATGCAACCGTAATCAGAGCAGCGCTGCTTAGGGTACAACGTAAAATGGACTGATTTTAGGACATTATGGTACGAATTTAGAAAATGGTTCATTTTAAGTCTTGAACTGAACCGCAATTAAGGATGCTGGTAGGCCCTCTATTCTACGTTTACAGATTCGCGGTCCACTCAAAAACACGTTTACCCCAACGGTTATCGGTTCTCCGGCTAATATGGCCAGCCCATTGCCACTTCAGCTTGCTAATTTCCTCGGCTATGTCGACTACTTTGGTTCTCTGTCGGAAATCTCGTTCCGGATTCGATCCTTCAGAGAAATCCGAGCAAAGCCCTTTGCATAGCTCGCTTAGTGACTTTTGTGGAGCCCAACCGTGAGTGTCCACGTTTTGGCACCGTATGTCATGACAGGCAAGACCTACTGATTGAAGACTTTCGTCTTTAGACTCTGCGGAAAAGACGACGGGAAAATACTCGTTGAAATTTCCCAAACGCCGCCAAAAATAATATACTCAAACTAAAAAACATACTAAACAGCTCTTAAATTTAGAAAACTTATGCTTATTTTCTTTGACTTGTCTCTCTTATTAGCATTAAAATGGAGTGATTAATGATCCATCTAATAAAAAATATGACTTTTATTGAAATTGCCATATCATGTTTTTATTTGATAGTGTGTGCGTAATTGTGTAAATATGTTTGTTTGCTCTTCACGCTGTAACAGCTGAACGGATTTGTATTAAATTTGGAATGTACATAGCTTATAACCAAGATTAACACATAGATTACTAGGATACTTTTTTACTCGGTAAACGCGGGCAAAGCCTCGGGGCACGGCTAGTAGTTAAATAATTTAAAAAAATTAAAGGCACAATTAAAATTATTTAACTACTAATTACTTACAAATTAATCACAATTAAAGGTAGATATCAAGATAAAAAAAAATTACCTGCTTAGATCTCAAGCATATTCTCTTTTGTCATTGCATGTGATGACATTTGATTTTGACAGCTGACAGCTATTTATCATTTAAGTGCCATCACACAGTTAAACGACCGTCAAGCCCTTAATACTCCAAAGAGTGGCGTTATTGGTCTTCATCGTAAAGTCACATCAAAATGTCATAAAATTTTATGACCAAAATAGGTCATAAAGTACCAATGCGTGCTGAAATAACTTTCACTTCACCTAACGTGGTCAAACCTAATGAGTTAAAAAATATAACAACCCGAGCGTCTAGCCAAGTAATTACGTTATCGTCCGTACTTTTAACCCAAGTGAAATTCAGTTAGATTTTATTCAAATGGGGCCCATTATAGAGACTTTCATAAATGTTTTTTTTTATAAACAACAAACGCTTTCACACTCACAGCCCCCACACTACGTTCAAAGACTTGTATCGTGGGTGACGGAAACATTCACATCACACACATTACACCCAGAACCAGAAACACAAATATTCCTTGGGAATCGAACCCAGGACCCACGACGCACACCTGTCCACTGCGCCAACTGGGTTGTCTGGTTTTTTATGCTAAATATGCAAGCATTAGACCACTATCTCACCTGATGGAAAGTGACAATGCGGCCGAAGATGTGACATGCTTGCCTAGAAGATACCTATTCACACTAATATAATAAATCTGAAAATTTTGTGTACAAATGTGTAAGTGCGTATGTATGTTTGTCTTCTCTTCATGCTGTGACGGCTTTGATGTGAACACACCATCGCATAGCATAAGGTGAGACAGTTGTTGAACGTTAGCATATTATTTAAGGTAAAAAAAACGGCTTTAACATGTTACCAAATATTACCATGTTTAAATCAGGGATCAAACGGGCATTACAAACAACAACAACAACAAACGCATTCACACTCACAGCCCCACACTAAGTTCAAAGACTTGTATCGTGGGTGCCGGAAACATTCATATCACACACACATTAAACCCAGAACCAGAAGCACAAATATCCCTTGGGAAGGAATTTGTGCTCCTGCCGGGAATCCAACCCAGGACCCACGACGCAGAGGGCGGACACCTGTCCACTGCGCTAACTGGGTCGTCCCTAACCCTAATTAATTAAGAAAGCTTAGTATAAAACGAATGACTGCATTAATGACAAGGATGCATGGAGGCAAACTTCACAAACTCTTTCTGGCGACTACACGATATAGATATACCTAGATTAATATGTCTTGTGTTTAAACACCGCCCAAAAAAGTACCTATTTTACTACCAAAAAATTCTAAACGGTTACCAAAATGGATAAATGGTCACCAAATTACGTTTTCTAAAATATTATGAAATAAATCAATTTTTTTTGGACATAATATTAATCGGGTATGACTGCCACCAAAAATTCTAAACGGTTACCAAAATGGATAAATGTTACCAAATTACGTTTCCTAAAATATTATGTAATAAATAATTTTTTTCGTATTATAAATATTTTTGTATAAATTATAAAAAAACCTTAACCTACTGTTTTCCGATTCGGTTCTGTCACAGGAAATTTTATTTTAGGAAACGTAATTTTGTGACCATTTATCCATTTTGGTAACCGTTTAGAATTTTTGGTGGCCGTCTAAATTATACCCGATTAATATTATGTAACTAGCGATCCGCCCCGGCTTCGCCCGGGTGTGATAAATGAAGAACCGCTCGACCAATTTTGTGCAAACTTCATATAAACCTCACGGAGCCCGAGACCTCTCCAACGAATGCAAAACCGTGGAAATCGGTTCGTGCGTTCTGGAGTTATAGCGTCAGGAAGGAAAACCCGACTTATTTTTATATAGTAGATAGTGTTAAGGAATTTAAAAATAAAAAAATCGTCTAGTTTCTTGCCAGGTTTTCTCGAGATGGCTGTAATTTTGCGAATCTGTAGAGTCTCAGTAGAGTCATTAACTATCATGAGTGCATCTTTGGAGCCCATGTGAATAAACTATTTTATATTTAGAATTTTTGAATTTACCATTGCTGAAGTATTCAACAACCCAATATTACTAATAGAAATACGAAAGTTTGTGTGTGTGATTATATATGAATGTGTGAGTTCGAAACAAGAAAATATTACTGGCCCGGTTTTATAATTTATCATAATCATGGATCGATGCAATTACCTTACTCCAAATTTAATTACCATCGTTATTCTCCGAAGTTTGTATCAACACTATGCCCTGTCGATTATAGGAGGAAAGGTTGAGTGCACTTTTATAAAGTTTCTTTTTATATATAAAAAAAATATTATTTTATACCGTCATGCGTTGCAATGCCACGTTTAGAAAACGTGTTTTACCTCTTTTACGTTTATGCTCGCCTGGTACTTCAATACCATACTAAAAACTTTTTAGATATTGTTTACACAAAAATATTAAAATTACTATTAATAAATAAGGGGTTGGAGGAAGAGGGTGAAAAATACTTTACGACCTATTGTCATACCTACCAAATATACAAAAAAAATCTTTGAAATCGGTTTAGCCGTTTCGGATGTGTTCGACCACAAACACAGTGACGCGAGATTTTTGGTATTAGAAAAAGTTATATAAATCAGATCAGTTAGGTAGTGATCAAATGCATAGAAATAAAAATACAAAACCTACTTGCGATATTGGTCTGGTTAGGTTCTCCAATCATAGCATGCTTTAAGTTTGTTCATTTCCGACGTGAGGATGTTTGAAAAAGTGGGTAATTAACAGTCAGTCTCGTTTTGGCAGCCAAAGATATAAGACGTTCATCAGAACGTCTCTTAATGCCTTTACTGTTTATCAAAACAGTGTAGGCATTAATAATTTATTCTTAAAAATATTATGCATGTTCGCAAATATACCAATATAAATTAAGAAATGACGCACACAATCTTAATGTTAGATATAAGTATAAAATTACAGTGCGGGCATTTAAATGAAATATTTATGATACAATTTTTTTTTTGTGGCAAATTAGGATAGATTTCACAATAGGATTCAAAAATTGTAATTGAATTACAAAAAAATTATATAATGTATTGCGCCAAACTTCATGTCATGTTCTTCTTTAGATGCCTGTAATTTTGCGAATCTGGTAGTAGAGTAATTAACTCCTCTTTGGGGCCCATATGAATAACCGATTTTGATTTTGAATTAAGAGCAAAAGTAAAATACCTGTATTTAGTATATAAATATCCAAATAAACAAGTGTACTAAGTGTATTTTTGATTGCCCGGTTGGCGCAGTGGACAGGTCTCCGCCCTCTGCGCCGTGGGTCCTGGGATTGAATCCCAGCAGAAGCACAAATTCCTTCCTCAGGGATATTTGTGCTTCTGGTTCTGTGTGTATTTGTGTGTGTGATGTAAATGTTTCCGGCACCCACTATACTAGTCTTTGAACTTAGTGTGTGGCTGTGAGTGTGAATGCGTGTGTTTGTTTTGTATAGATATCATTTACATCAATTATGATGATTTTAACATTGCAGGTAAACCCTACTCAAAGTAGCCGTAGTCTCCTGTGCCACAGTTCTTGAGTGCTGTAATGAAATCCAAAACTTTGGATAACTTTCTTCAGGTAGCTCTTATTAATTGTAAGAAGTTTTCTCCAGTTACAACGAGCTTGTTGTTGTTTTATTTATAAGTTTGGCTGGTTTGGATCATCCGGGTACAAGTTATAGGTTGTAACTTGTTAGAAAAATTGTATGGACAGCCTGTTTGAGGTCATAGATTAAATAAATAAACGCGTTCACACTTTTTTTTACTATATAGGTTTTTTTTGACCGATATCTCACTTGATGAAAAGTGACGATGCGGCCGAAGATGGTACATGCTTGCCTAGAAGGTACATACACTCCCCACTAAAAGTTTGAAGACTTGTTTCGTAGGTGCAAGATGCATCACACACATATGTTCCTGGTAATTGTCAAGTAAAGTATGGCCCTCCGTTGACAGCCGCTACAACAATAGCTTCCAGAGTAGGTGAGTGCTACGAGTGCTACGGGGTCATTGAACTAACATGTGACGAGAGGTCACATTTCAGTGTGACCTCTCGGCGGTTCAGGAATTAATTACCTCATAATAACTAGGACCGACTAAATAAATAACGATTATCATAACTGAAATGGAACCTTTTTTATGCTAAATAATAATAATAATTTGCCATTCTCTTAACAAGTTGGTTGGTTCTCGTAATTCCTGAACCGCCTTTCAGTGTGACCTCTCGTCACATGTTAGTTCAATGACCCCGTAGCACTCGTAGCACTCACCTACTCTGAAAGCTATTGTTGTAGCGGCTGTCTACGGAGGGCCATACTTTACTTGACAATTACTACTGAACTGCCTGCAGGTCAGTCAATTAAAAACTGAAAAAAAAAAAAAAAAAAAATTAATTTTTTAATTTGCTCAGTTGTCGATTCCAAACCACCCCCTGCAGTATTGTGCACTACTTACCCATGGTGGTATATATATATATCGGTTAATATAAAAATGAATCTCTATTTCTCTTGGTCATCGCATCACGCGTGAACGGATGGAACAATTTCGCTAATTCTTTTTTTGTTGTGATAATAATTGTGAGGAGAAGGTACGCAGGTAAAACCGCGGGTCCGCCGCTAGTATAATATAAAATGTTTCCATTTTAACATCTTAAGAAGTCATACAATGCAATTCACCAAAGCGACTAACAAAAATTAACATAAGCACCACAAACAACACCGCCTGAAAATACGAGTATACGCCTTAGAAGACGTTCATCACAAGCCCTTCTCAAGCCTTTGTAGCTCTCTCCCAACTTACAACCACACTCCTTCTAAACTCTATCCCATTGACACAAGTCTTAAAACGCAGATCTAAAACTGCACCGATAAATTTGTACCACGCTGAGATGAAATGCTAAGCAAAGTTATTAGTACACATATCTTAAGCTCTATTTGTTACGTTGTAAGGGTGAATACCTTGTGAATAATGGTTGAAGTTTGGTAGTTTAGTGCTAGATTAGGACTTAGGACCTAGGAGTAGTAATTACTAACTATGTAGTATACGGGAAGATTACGTTGTAGCAACAAAAGTAGTCAGAATGTGTGTTGTTGGGTTGAGTTAAGATGCTTTACTTGATTTTTTCATGTTGGAAGAAAGCTCTTCTTTGACTCTATACTCGTTATATTCCGTGGTTTCGTCTGTATTCATTAAGTTATGTTGTATAGGAGTATTATTTATTTTCTGACGTATAAGTAATGTTATATTAAAAAGCAAAATATATACCATAACTAGGGTAGAAAAATTATGGGTATGAAAAATAGATGTTGACCGATTCTCAGACCTACCCGATATGCACACAAAATTTCATAAAAATGAGTCAGATGCGCGATACGCGGAGGCGTGCGGCTCGAGCCTCGGCGCGTGACTGACCAGTGACTCATCCTGATGAAGGACAACAAATTTGTACGAAACTTGTCGACTACAAAGTAAGTACAAAATTTTCGTGTTATAAGCCGGATATAACATTGAAACATAATGTGTAATACTCACGTTTTTTCATTCATTTGATTAACACCAAATCTAACAGAACAGTATGAATAAAATAAATTACAACTTCGCTAAATTCGTTTCCTAATTGCAATGAATGTACGAGTGTTTCTGTACGGAACATGAGGCGACGTGGTATTTATTATGTTTATTTGAGTACAAAATACAAATACAAAATCTTTATTTGCTTGAATATGGGTACAATTAGCTAGTGAGAGTTATGACAAATAGTGCTCCATATTCCGCCATTGCGGCATGCAAAAATTAAACAATATCAGTGACCAGAGATCACATATTATACCATGTTAATGTATTAATTAACACATACACACAGAAATTGGTACTTAAACGAAAAAAAATATAAGTAGGCACTTATCTCTAAATTATATAAAA
Source organism: Lomographa bimaculata (assembly GCA_948107665.1). Taxonomy (NCBI): domain Eukaryota; kingdom Metazoa; phylum Arthropoda; class Insecta; order Lepidoptera; family Geometridae; genus Lomographa; species Lomographa bimaculata. The sequence continues at coordinate 13,418,887 of OX403608.1, read as the reverse complement.
GTAAAAACATTTGAAATTAAAAATCAGAAGTCAATTCATAAACAATAATAACAATACACCGAACACAAGAATAACGTTTTTTTAAAAACACAACTACAAAAGTTAATATGAAAATTACAAGAACTTGTCAGACAGATTTTGACCAATAGTATAGTAAGATTTTTTGACTAATAAGTTAAAAAGATTATTTTTAAATGTATCAATATTTTCGAATTGTAAAATATATTTTGGTAAATTATAGTTATATATTCTGGGTGACATACAAAAAACACTTTTATCAAATAATGCACTTTTGTGAGAAGGGAAACAGATATTGTTCATATTACGCTTGCTTTTGAATAGATTAAATAAATTCAAGTTTTTTAAATTTCAAATTCAAATTCAAATTATTTATTGGACTTTATAACTTTTACATTCTACTGACATATTAAACTGTAGATACAAAATTATTGTCAACAGTAGCATATTATGAGCCTCAGATGCCTAAGCTAGGCTTAAAAACCTGTAATATAGGCATTTTACTTTTCTGGTGAATAGGCATATTTCATATATATAAAGACAAGGCAATGTTAATATTTTATGTTTTTGAAAATATGTTTGCAAGATTCTGTTATTTGTAAGTGGAAAACGGACTTCAACCATTTCTTTTGTGCTTTAAAAATTGTTTCACGGTCTGTACAATTACCCCAAAATAAGTAATCGGGCGAATGGGACCATCTCATAAATGAACCGCGGTCTGTTTTGACCGATGTATTTATTTTATTATTTTTATTCGGGTGATTAGTATTTCCTGAGCTTCTCCCTAGTCTACCAGTCTACCTAGTCTACCTACCACAACGAAAAACATCTCTATCAGTGACTAATGCTTGCCTATTGGGCATACAATAATTAAACGCAAGCAAAGCTTCAAAAAACCAACTTCACCGCTTTATCTTCGGAACCTTGATCAGATTTAATGTATTACACGAATTATTGTCGATAACTCAAAAATTAGAGATCAGATCTTGATCTAATTTCCATAAGACTACATAGAAAGCACTAGCTTTCAAATAAAAAAAATCATCAAAATCGGCTCACAACGAAAGAAGTTATGAGATAACTTTTGAAGTCGCCTAAAAACGAGAACATTGTCAATTTAGTCCACAGAATACGCATTATTGGCGATATTTCAAGAACTACTCATGAGATCTTGGTCAAATTTTAATGGGACCAATTTGAAAGAAACATCTTTCAAACTAAAAAAAAGAATTCGGTTCACGTGGAAAGAAGTTATGAGGAAACACACATAAAAATTCTGTCGACTTGAGTACCTCCTCCTTTTTTGTGAAGTCGAGTCGGTACAAAGTATATGTATCTATAGTCCATAATATAATTTTATTATTATACTAGTTCGCACCAAACGCCCTCGCGCCTATATAATTAATTGGCTAGTGAAAAAGGCATAGCATCCCAACAGTGGGATTTCTAAATTAACAACACGTCTGCCTAAATAACGTACATTCATGATACAGGAACGTCAGTCCGCTAATTTACATAGAATTTGAATTTAATTGACCCTTCAAATATTCGCTATAATAAAGTCATTTTATTATGTTAATTGGTATGTTCATAATGAAACGATATCGTTAATTAATCAGTCATGTGTTCTCATTAATAATGAGCTATATAATTAGTAAATTTATTTTAATTAGAATTTAATGCGATTTGCTGGGATGCAGTTTTTAACACAATGAGTTTTTACAGAACATAATGTATTGTTGTGGAAAATTGAACCACTTATTCATGTAACTATAAGGGAGATGATATACAAGCGCCTGAGGCGCGCCCTGTACTCCCGTCATAAGGAAAGTGAGTATATTTTTGTCAAAATTGAGTGATATGCATCAGAAATGTCTTTGCTATTTATGATGTGTTATGACTATTGTAGCAGATGAGTCTAAATTAAATGAAGTAACTGTCAACCTTTTTTGGTTAGTATCTAAGTCAGTTCTTATACCTAATTAGGTAAATGTTCTTCTTCTTATAGAGTCAATTGGTCAAAAGTAATAATTTAAACTATACATTTTTTGCTCCTGGATTAGTCCCTGGAGGTATTTGTTATCAATCAATCAATCAAAATCGTTTATTCACATGGCCCTCAAACAGGCACTCATGAAAATTAATGATTTTATTGCCAGATTCGCAAATTACAGCCATCTCGAGAAGAACCTGGCAAGAAAATCGGCGGCGTATTTTTTTTTTTCATTATTTTTTTAAAAAGCATTCTTAATCTCTAATACATAGTTTGCCTCCATGCAATCTTGTCATTAACATAGTCGATCGTTTTATAGTAAGCTTTCTTAATTAATGCCTGTTTTATTACAGATTTGAACTTTCCCAGTGGAAAATTCTTCAGCTTCAGAGTTTGGACACGAAGAACAGGACAATAAACAGGACATTGTCTGACCATGCGCTCCACAGGTGCACTTAATGCGGGAATGGTCTATGTACTCCCACTTAGTCAAGTTGTGTTTACAGCGGCCAACCTGAGCTCTCAGGCGGTTCAGGGATTTCCATATTTGCCACTGCAGCTCATGGCCAGGTGGTAGGGTCTCAGCAGGTTGTATTAGAAGGTACGGGCCGCTTAGCTTGCCATATTTTTAATCTCTCTTCGCTGGGGGCATAATTGCTGAGAGCTGTGATATGGGACAGGAAACTCAAACTGCTTTGGAGTCTTATTTGCTGCTTCATATGATGGTAAAGGGTATGTGGATAATCCGTTCCTGTTTTCGCTTCTCTAAGGCACAGAAAACCTCTCGCCGGACTACAGGGGTGCAATACCTACTAGGAGGTATAGTATATAGTACCTATAGTAAGGTGAGTGGCGTCGGTTTTAGATAGCCGGATATGAGAGCTGTATCTACACAGTTTGCATGTGCGGATCGATACCACACTGGGCATGCAAATTCGCCTGCGGTGAAACACAATACGTAAATGAAATTAATACGTGTTTCAACAGTAAAGTCATTATTTATTAGGAGTAGGTATATATCTAAAATTCTCGTAATTTATGAACAGCTGTGACCTCTCGTCACATGTTAGTTCAATGATTCCGTAGCACTTAGCACTCGTAGCAGTCGTAAGCTGTTATCGTAGCAGCTGTTTAAGAGTTGCCATGGTTTACTTGACAGTTACTAGAGTAGTACACCAAGATCCCCTGGGGGATTGGGCTAGGGGATCCTGGTGACCGATCTCGATTATTTGCCTGTTCTTAACTTAAAGAACATTTTTTTCTTTATTTATTTCTTAAATTTCGCAAAATAATCGTTCCAACGCAGCTACCTGTTTAACCTGCCATAACTCAGCGGAACGCTCTTTAAGCCTGTGTCAGGTTTTCTATTACACCATATTGTAACATGAATTGATTTAAAAAACGCTCACAGTAATAGGAACAGATAAAATTCAATAAGCACAAACTATTACTGCGACTGCATAAATAGGTCAAATAATTGTGATTGCCGTAAGTGTTTCAGTGATAAAAATAATATTTACATCAAAGTTAAAGACTAAATAAAAGATCCAATGGTGAACTAAACGTTATTTGTAGTTTATTAAAAAAACATCTTTAAGTTGGAAACACATTTTATTGAACAATAAATTCAAGTTGGTAGATTTTAGTTATCTCGTCAGAGTTCCATTGAGGTTTATTTTGAAGCAGGGTGGAACAAAGTACAGTAAAACATACCTGAAGTTAGGATTTTGATGGTTCGTTGGTACAAAAACACAAAAACACAATTTTGTTGACCAAAGTGAACTACGTGTATGTTTCCAGCATCCACGACACAAGTCATCAAATTGGTGTAAGGCTGTAAAAAAAAACAGGGTGTGTCGTAAAGACACACGATAGAAGTCAAAACTTTTGTATACAAGGAAGCATTTTAATTATTCTTCACTTTTTTTTTCAAGATAGGTACACGGAGAAAATAAATTTGGATAACTATACTACTAAAGTTCTCAGAAACATAGATTCTAGTCAAAATTACAGAAAAAAAAATGAAAATGAAATAATTTTGTGATAGTTACAAAATATTTATAGTTGTCACATATAGCACTAGAATGTTAGTAACAGCAACGATACATTTTTTTCTATTTAGGCAAACTTTTGACTACCATCTCACCTGATGGTAAGCGAGGATGTGGTTATAAATATAATTCATGACATGTTAATTATTCAGACCTCCTAGTAAGAAGTTTCACTTTAAATAATTAAACGCAAGCAAAGCTTCAAAAACCAACTTCACCGCTTTATCTTCGGAATCTTGATCAGATTTAATGTATTAAACACGTATTATTGACGATAACTCAAAAGATATCGATCAGATCTTGATCAAATTTGAAAAGTAGTCCCATTTAAATTTGAATGGAAAGCCCAGCTTTCAAATAAAAAATAATCATCAAAATCGACTCACAACTAGAGAAGAAATGAAGTAACACATAAAAAAAATACAATCTAATTGAGAACCTCCTTTTTTTATTTGAAGTCAGTTAAAAAAGTTGAATTAACCATACGTAACGATGCACAGATTATTCAGCACTCAGATAAAAAGTTTCACTTCTTTTTTATAGATTGAATAAACCATACGTGACGGTGTAACGTACAACCATTTTCCTGCTTCGAGCACAGTTTTAGAGCGTGCGCTAATCCGCGGTTCGTACTCCAGATACGTCGATTTATTGGCGGATATCCGTACATGTGCGCCGTTATTCAATTAACGCCAGTTAACCGTTAACGCCTCATTAGGGGCGTTTGTGATTATGTGTGTAATGCGGCAGTATATCGGGTAGTTAGGCAGATATTGATCGGTAAATTGGTAACACTTTCGCAAGACTATTTACTGTGGAGTATTGCCGCGAAAGTGAAAAAATGGCGTTGCTGATTTTGTATAATTTTCCAAAACCTGTGATTCTTCGAGTGTTAATGTGTAATAATGGTGGATTATTAACCGTTAATAATTGTAAATGTGTATAAGTGTTGGAAAGTCATACAAAGTTGAAAAACGTGATTTTCGCCTTAGCTCCAAAACTCCAATAGAAGTTCTAGTAAAGTTTCTACCTCTTTACTAGAGCATGACTGGACTATGACTGACTAATTGACTTTGACTGTGACTTGTGACTAAGACTTTTATTATGAAAAATAGAAATTGTTAATATTTCGACTGAAGGACTATGCATCCGTGGTCATGAAATAATAATAATAATAAAATGTATATATTTACTGTATAGGGTTAACATGGACTTTTTGGGATTCATTCATTACCCAACATTTGCTTACGCTAAGAAAAATATCTCATTGCTTTGCATAAATGTTTTCACACACACAGCCTCACACTAAGTTCAATAACTTGTGTCTTGGTTGCCGGAATTATTCACATCACAAACACATGCACAACCTGAAACAGAAAGACATTATATCCCTTGAGGAGAAAACTTGAATTCCAGCTCGAAATCGATACCGATACCCGAGCTCCTGCTTAGAAGGAAAACGCGCACCTCAATAAGTCTGGAATTTTTAATAGGTATTTACTAGGCAAACATGCTACATCTTCGGCTGCATCATCACTTTCCATCACGTGAAATAGTGGTCAAAAGTTTGCCTATCGAACATAAAATAAAATAATTTTTATTTATTTTTAGCAGCATTAAATCCATCTTATAAATGTCGATGGATATCAATTCAGATATTTTAAATCTAGATTTTCTAGTTATCCCAAACCTAACAATAAATAAAACTTATCTCGGCCTAGGTATTGCCTACGACTTCTTATTTAGCTCAGTAATCCATGACATTTCTCACTGTTTGGTTGTAGAGAAGAGGTGTGATATGTATTTAAAGTAAATTATCGATAGTGTATAAATGATACAACCCTTTATCCTACACCGGTTTTTATTATATGCGGTAGGGTCCTATGCAAATATCCTCCGATAAGGATCTTCATCATATGTGATTATTTCTATTTAGTTTCCTCTTCGTCTCAGCTACAACACTACCATAACCATTTCATCCATCTTTTTAGCCGACTTAAAAAAATAGAGGATGAAATTATCAATTTGAATGATCGTGATGGATGAATGATGTGTGTTACCTCATAACTTCTGTCTAGATGAACCGATTTTGATGATTATTTTTTATTTGAAACCTGGTGCTTCCCATGTGATCCCGTTTAAGTGATCTGCGTCTAATAACTAATCAAGATCTGACCAGTAATTTTTGAGTAATCTTTAATAATGCATATTTAATTCATTTATTTCGATCAAGGGTTCCGAAGATCGGATTTTTAAGCTTTGCTTGCGTTTAAATTATTTCTCTGATTGATGTCTCTCTCATCGATCCTGAGCTGTCAGATTCGCCTGTAATCGTTCCAATACCCGGTGTCTAGTGTGCTAATAATAGCAAATTAGTAACTCTACAAGATGACGACCTAAGAGAAACTTTCGAAAAACTTTGTATCGTTTATTTGTGTTAGATTTTAGAAAGTTGTGTATCATGTTTCCTGAACTGATCATACCTGGGAGTCTTTAAGTTTAGAGTGAATAGGTATCTTCTTGGCAAGCATAGATAGACAGAATGATGAACTCCTTATTGTATACTAATTCAGAAAGAAATCATTGTAAATAATAATTTAAAACTTATTTAAAATTATTTAACTACACCTTCGGCCAAATTATCACCGTTTCCATCAAGTGAGATCTTATCTGTCTAACATAAAGAAATACAAACTTATATTAAATAAATTAACCAAAAAAAAAATTTATATTTATCAACCGACTTTTAAAAAGGAGGTTCTCAATTCGACTGTATGTTTTTTTTGTATGTATGTTACGCGATATCTCCGCCAATTCTGAATCGATTTTGATGTTTTTTTTTAATAGAGTATACTTAAGAGATGGTTGTGGTCTCATATACATTTTTATCGAAATCGGTCAAGCCAAAACAAAAATATAAGCGATGAAGTTGGATTTTTTAAGCTTTGCTTGCGTTCCAATTATTATTTGAATACTAGCCGTACCCGGCATGTATTGAAATGCCACGCATAGAAAAGTTGTTTTACCCCTTTCACGATTATGGTCGCATATTACTGTAATACCATACTAAAAACTTTTTAAATATTGTTCATACAAAAAAACATACGATTAAAAATGTTGGAGGGTGAAAAATACTTTACGGCCTATTCTCATACTTATCAAATTTACGAAATCGGTCGAGACATTTCGGAGGAGTCCGACCACAAACACCGTGATCCGAGCTTTTTATACATTGGATTTACAAGTGAAATTACAATTTTTATCGAAAATGACTATTTTTATCGATGAATTCCATGATATAACTTCATCTCTAGTGTTTATTTACATGCGTATAGGATCGCATAAATATCCCGATTTCAATCTGTGGGCCGATCGCACATTGGAGCTTTCCGACCTTTGAATTGGCAGGTAACGAGAAAAACCAAAGCTGAGGGATTTTAGCTGAAAACGTGTTTTTCTTTACCATTTTGTTTGTCAGTTTAAAATTTGTTCCTTTTTAAAATAAGCTAGCTAAAGTACCTATGTACTTTGTAAGGTATTGGGTTTTTATTTTAATAAATAAACTTAAAAATATACACAAATTTAAAAAAAACCGACGTCAAAGAACGCGAAAAATCAATACATAAAAGAAGTGAAAAAAATTTGATAAATGAGACCTCTATGAGATTTCTCTTGGGGATTTGTATGGGGCCAATCAAAAAAGACACCATTAAAAAAAGTATATATTTTTTCAAATGTTGAGGTATAAAATATTTATTTTCTTTTTAAAGCAGACAATTTTTTTTTAAGCGTTTCACTACAATCACACTTGTTGGAAAGTGAAGCTAAAGTCTGAGGTGGAGCACACTTGCTTAGTAAATACTTATTTACTTTTCTTTTGAACATTACAACGGGCATTTATAAAGAAAGCTTACTAAAAAACGATTGACTACATTAATGACAAGGATGCATGGAGGTAAACTGCACAAGCGCTTTCTAGCGACTACATTTTATATAGATACACCTAGGTTAATACAATTATTTGTGATTAAGAATGATTAAAAAAAAATGAAAGAAATGGTTGTCTGTAAATTTGGTTTACGGACGATAATTTTACGTGATAACGTCATAAGAAGAACGCTTGGCCGATCGTGCCTTTCTATTGCTTGTTCCGCGCTCTCGCTTGCACGCTCAGGCTCAGGCGGAACGTGACACTTTTTCGTGCGTGCAGCCGATGTTCATCGATTTATAAGACGTTATTTCATAAAAAAAATGTGCCACCGAGTTTCTTACCACGTTCTTCTCGAGATGGCTGTAATTTTACGAATCTGGCAGAAGAGTCATTAACTTTCATGAGTGTTTCTTTGGCGCCCATGTGAATAAACGATTTTAATATTTTTTTGGTTTGAACACACGCAAACAGAATTTTTCGGGATATACAAATGACGGCAAAGCATTCCATTCTTTTGCTGTTCTATAAATGAACGAATGCGCCATAAATAGGTGTCGCGACGCGGTTCGTCTGGATTATCAATAACTACCTAGTACTTAAGGCAAATAAAATATCATATTATACTTATATTATATTCGTGGTAATGCAGCAAGCATTTTGGGAACTTTGCCGAACATTAAAGATCGTCTAAACCATCTTTAACCTTTATTTTTATAACTTGTATCTTATTATGTATATCTATAATAATATAGTTTGTAAATAAATAAATGTTATTATACTGGCTTCAAGATATAACGCGTGGACAAAAATCTGTAAAAAGATCAGACTTCCAACCAGCTTGTAGAAAGGCTTTTTGAACAGGAAATAAAACTATTAAACGAATCTTAAGTATTTACATCTCAGCTCTACGTCAATATTAAACGATTTAAGTCAAGTGAACGTACGAAAGAGTGAGTGAATGAACGACAGAACTGGTTCGGAGGTTTAATTAATCGCGCTTGAATCCTGCGAGCTAAACCGTGATCCGGTGAAGAGTCGAGCTTGAGGTGTTTTTTGTAGAGCGAATGAGTGGTAGAGCGGACATTTTGGATTAATTCTTGACCGGTCAAGTCGGTACTCAAATAAACAATAGCATGTTTTATAACAGTCCTTATATAAATGCAGTTAAAATTTACAACCATCTTCCGCTAGAATTCAAACTTTTGAATGGAAAAAAATTCAACAATGGTCTGAAAGATTGGCTATTAAGCAGGGTTTATTATAATTTAAAGGAATATTTTGACATCCCTTAGTATAATATTGTAAGTAGCCTAATTATAATGTGTAAATAATTTAAAGATATTTAAAAATTTTATATAAAAAAAAATTATGTAAACAAAATGCTATTACTATTTTTTAATAAACAAAACATGTATAATATCCAAATGTCGAATTGTACGCATACTACTTTTCAAGTTTAAGACCATGTACCTAATTCTTAGTTCACAAACAGTTTATGAAATAAAAATGATTTCTATTTCTATTTCTATAAATCTAGCAATTGAAAGATTTCTGTTTTATACTTCCAAGATACAAACCTAGCCGCGCCTGGAGCCCTCAAGAAAATTGTTACATGAACCTAGTTTTAAGAGTGAACTAAATAAATAAATAAATTTAAACGATGATTTGTGTGGTGGGTGCCGGAAACATTTACATCTCACGCAAAATTACACAAAATTACGAAGAACAAGAAACACAAATTGTCCGTGGGGAGAAACCTTGTGTTCCCGTCGGCAATCGACCGGCTCTTTTAACTATTCGGTAGCCTCGATTGCGCCTCGCAATTATATATTGGCTAAATAAACTTATGAGGTTAATAATAAGTAACGTTTTACCTTTAAATGTGTAGCCATTTTTGAGCTAAATTTTGGGGACAAAATAGGTCTATTAACATTATTTTCTCTTTATTCTTCTCGAGATGGCTGTAATTTTGCGAATCTGGCAATAGATTCATTAACTCTCATGAGTGCCTCTTTGGAGGCCATGTGAATAAGCAATTTTGATTTTGATTAACTTTAGTGTTCCTACCAAATTATTATTTATGAACATAGATTTATTTTTATAAAATGGTTTCACATTATTTGCAAAGTTCTTTTTAACGATACTAGTTTCATCGAACCCCTTAATATTTTCATTTATATCATTTATATTGTCATTTTAGGTTTCTGGTCAATTTGAAGTTATTCACTTTTACAATTAAGACGCTGAATAACTTTGACATACGGACAGACGGGCGGACGAATAGTGCTCAACCACCTTAATTAACTTAGAGACCTCGTTTCGCTCGGACAGTTATTGTTTATTATAACTGTTTTGTTTTTTTTATGCATAATAGGCAAGCATTTGACCACTATCTCACCTGATGGAAAGTGACGATGCGGCCGAAGATGTAACATGCTTGCCTTGAAGATACCTATTCACTCTTCTTATTATTTGTTTTGTATAATATTAATGTCCTTTAATATAGAAATATTATATAGTTTTGTATAGAAAAATAACAGTAGATACCTAGTTATGTATCCCTCTTGCTCTTGTGTATTGGATTAGAGAAGGCTTACATGAAGATATAAATGTTAAGTTAGCATTTATATCTTCGTGTGAAAACTAGCGCTAAATCGTTAGTGAACATTAAAGCCTCCAAATTAAAGTTTTAATTAAAATTAAATAAGTTTTGAAAAAAAAATGAAGTCAATGCCCCCAAAGTTTTATTACCTATCTAACAATTCGTAACTCTACATCTTTCTTATTTACTGGTGCTCGATCTATACCGGTAGCACATGCGGCACTCAAATCGCCTCTATCTCTATTAGGTACCTGTTCGTAGATAGGTATTGTAGTATACTATTCCTGGCGATTGTTAGGACCGTTCGTTCAAAGGAAAACTAGGAAGATTATAAACAGTGGGTGCTGCGTTCGATTTCTGGTAAGTGCAGAACTTGCGTTCCCATGGGATATTGAGCTTCTGGATCTGGGTATGACTGTGTGTCTGATTTGTAAATGTTTTCGGCATCCACGATTCAAGTCTATAAACTTAGTGTGGGGCTGTGAGTGTGAGTGAGTTTGGTCTAAAGATTTAGTGAAAAAATTATGTATGTATTTCTTAAGGTCTCAAAGCTATTACTGTTTCGAAAGAAAATTAACTATATTTAATATATAAAATTCTCGTGTCACAGTTTTCGTTGCCATACTCCTCCGAAACGGCTTGACCGATTTTGATGAAATTTTTTGTGCTTATCCGGTATCTATGAGAATCGGCCAACATCTATTTTTCATCATCATCATCATCATCACTTTTCATCATTATCAACGCGGGTGAAACCGCGGGGCGCAGCTAGTTAGTGTTATAAAAGAAAATAAGTTTGAAAAATATTTAAATAATTTTATCGAGAAAACTTTCACCAATTTGAACTGCTCGTTGGCTTAGCTGAACTGCTAGTTGGCTTAGCTGAACTGCTTGTTGGCTTAGCTGGATGGCGTTCGCCTTCGAATTAGGGGTATCGGGTTCGAGTCCCGACTAATATACAGGTTTTCTTTCAAAGGAAAATGTGAGTTTCTGGTTTTGGTTGTGATTGTGTGTGTGATGTGAATATTTCCGGCAACCACGACACAAGTCATCGAACTTAGCGTGGGGCTGTGAGTGAGAAAGCGTTTATGTTTATTTTATTTCATTATATAGACATCCTCAAATATATTTTGTTCTAAAATAAAAACTTTGGTCTTAAACTTAAACGGCCACACAATATAGACGACGCTGATCATCAGTCTCTTAGCCAGTCTCTCGGTTTTGTATCGGATACATTTCGGAGAGTGTGCTAAGGAACTGCACGATCTAGTTCCCCCATCCTCGTTCTATCATCGGACAAGCAGACAAACTGCTAAGCGACACCGTTATATGGTGGACATTCCACAAATGCGCACTAAGCGTTTTGCCTCCACATTCATTGTGCGAACCGCTAACGAATGGAACTCCTGACCCGAGTCGGTGTTTCCTAATGAGTACAATATGAGAGTCTACAAGTCGCGAATAGGTATCTTCTAGGCAAGCTTGCTCCATCGTCGACCACATCGTTGCGTACTATCAGTGGTCAAAAGTCTGCCTATCTTGTTTAAAAAAAAAACAGACTAGTGTCCCACTTGCCTTTTTCTTTCTAGCATAAAAAAATCTTGTGATTCAAAGTCAATTAAAATGTCAAACTAATGAGTACTGGGAAAATTGTGACCCAAAACCTAAAATCGATGTGGACTTGTCAGCCAGTAATTTTGCATGTTTATGAATGAGGCGCCTTTTCGATACGTGATCAGATTTTGGTATGAAATCGCCATGTTTTGGTTGATTAAGAGGGGAAAGACTTACTTATACGTATAAATAACTCGCCGTTCGCCTCAAACTTCGTCTCATAACATTTGTCCTAATAGAGAAAATCTTTCGAGGTTAAAGCTTCTGACTTTGTTCATGTGAAATAATTGTTTGATTTTTGTATTATTTGTTGTTCAAGCACAGGGTGTAACAGATATTTTAGATCATACGCAAGTGTAAGCTCTAAATGTGTAGCAATTTTTGAGATAGTCTCCTAGACCAGGAGTCGGCAGCCTTTTGAGTTGGAAGAGTCAAAAATTACAATTTACAAAATTTCAAAGTTTTGTAGAGCCACAATTTTTTTTCTTGCCTACAATAACCTTAATGCCAACAATAATACCTACTATACTATAAGTATCGTATAGAAAACGCTATGCACGCGTATTACCTACATAATGATCCCATAATTTACTTGTTTCCACTGTATAAATGTACCTACATTTTTGCTACCTTTGGAGGCTTGTTAATGGCTCGATAGAAATGGCGTCTGATTCTCGTTAATCGATTCAGAACTTTTTTTAAATGTTTTTTTTAATAATATTTGCGTATGGAACTAGCTAGCTTCACATCCAAAGAGCCGCATGTGGCTCGCGAGCCGCAGGTTGCCGACCCCTGTCCTAGACAATTCGATTGTATTATTTTTTTGTATGTATATTTCGTGATAATTCCGCCAATTATTAATCGATTTGATGATTTCGTAGATCATTCTTCAGAGGTTATTCCACATAAATTTTATCGAAATCAATTAAGCCAAAACCAAAATATAAATGGTAAAGTCGGTTTTTTTAAGCTTTGCTAATATTTCGATAATTTTAGTATAAAATTGTATTTTGATCTTGTTATAAATAAAAAATAAATAATTAAACGCAAGCAAAACAAAAAAAACCGACTTCACCGCTTTATCTTCAGAATCTTGGTCAGGTAATTAAAACAGAAAAAAAATTTAGTACCTCCTCCTTTTTTGTGAAGTCTGTAAAAATAAACATTATGTTAGTTAATATCTTCTTCAACCGAATAAATAATTAAACGCAAGCAAAGCTTAAAAAAACCGAATTTACCGCCTTATCATCGGAACCTTGATCCACCAGCTTTCAAATAAAAAAAGAATCATCAAAATCGGCTCACAACGAAAGAAGTTGTGAGGTAACTTTTGAAGTCGGGTAAACCAGAACATCGTCAAAGTACGCATTATTCGTCACAAAATAGACATTATTGACGATATTTCAAGAACTACTGATCAGATCTTGATCAAATTTAAATGGTACTAACAAGAAAGCAAAATCTTTCAAACTAAAAAAAATTTTTCGAAATCTGCTCACGTCGAGAGAAGTTATGAGGTAACACACATAAAAAAAAAAAAAAAAAAAAACTCGACTTGAGTTCCTCCTCCTTTTTTGGGAAGTCGGTAAAAAATATATTTTTTAACTGTTGCAGCAAAATTTTATTACCCAGCAGTGCAACAGTAGATATTGCACTGAAATTTGGAATTTGCCATTTCCATTCCAATAAAGGAACAAGCCGGCAAAATTGCATTCTTGTAATATGAAACATTTCTACTAAACGTCCTCCTTTTGTTTGGTATTTTCTAGATTTTATACAAATAGGGGTGACATCCGGTACGTAGCAAGAACAAGATTTTGCAAGTTTGTATACGTAAATGAAACTATTATAACATTATTATGTAGAAGCAAGAAAGTCAACTAAAATGCTAGTACTTACTTATTTTGCTTAGCTTAAAATTAATAAAGAAGCTCGCTCCATATAAATCAAATTTTATCGTATTTTTACCCAAATACAACCAAGGGTTATGTTTATGCAAAGATAATACAGTGAAACTTGGTTAAATTGGACCTGGATAAATGAGAAACCTCTATTATTGAGAGTTACAATGAGGTCCCGGTACTTTTTCATTGAATAACCTCTATTAATGGGACTTTTCGAACCTGGTTAAATGAGATCTGATTTCTAGGATTTAATCGATGTTTACCTTTATAATTGGGACTCTGTAACTCAATTCCCTCTATAAATGAGACAAATTAACAGGTTGCGACAGGTTTTGACACTTTTGTTTACACATTAGAATGTCTTTCGCATACGCTTTGTTTGTCAGTACTATCTCAAGTTTTGACCTAAAAACAAAGGAGTAAAAGTGTACAAAATGCCCAAACGTAAATATCAAACTTGATGAAAAAAAAAAAAAAAATTCCACGTTATACATAATGTTTGTACATTCATACCTACATAATATATTAGATTCATTACACCAAAAATACGCATTTTTATTAACATTTCCACCTCTCCCTCTAAAAATGAAATAGCCGTACATTTCAACCTCTATAAGCAGGAGCCTCTGTAAATGAGACAACTATAATTTTAAACCTGCCTAATTGGAAAACTGGATTAATGGAAACACTCAATAAATGGTACAACATTCTTGGTCCCTTGAGATCCCAATTAACCAGGTTCCACTGTATAACCATTTGATGAGGCATGAGGCTATTTTTCAATCAAAACACAACTCATCACGTCGGGGTCGGGGGACAGCGTAATAATTACGCTTGTGATTGGCCGACGTGGCCGCCGCGGCGACGCGAGCCGAAGCGGGCCGATCCCGGCCGAAGCGCGAGTTCTAGCTATACGTAGAGATATAGATTAGTGATGTGGTACATACTACTTACAATACGACCGATAGCAAATAATACAATGTATCGATTACATCGGCTACAAATATTTGTCTGTTGTAAATATAACAAACAAACGCAAACGCATCCACACTCACAGCCCCACACTAAGTTCAAAGACTTGTATCGTGGGTACCGGAAACACTCACATCACACATACATTACACCCAGAACCAGAAGCACAAATATCCCTTGGGAAGGAATTTGTGCTCCTGCCGGGAATCGAACCCAGGACCCACGGCGCAGAGAGCGGACACTTGTCCACTGCGCCAACTGGGATAATATAAAGAAATAATTTACGAATAGCTTACGAATCACGTGTGCAAAGACCTCTTAAGAGCCGCGCAGTAATAATACTATGTGCTGATTCTCGTCAATAGCATACCTATCCTATCTAATATATAAAATTCTCGTGTCACAGTTTTCGTTGCTATACTCCTCCGAAATGGCTTGACCGATTTTGATGAAATTTTTTGTGCTTATCCGGTATCTATGAGAATCGGCCAACATCTATTTTTCATCATCATCATCATCATCACTTTTCATCATTATCAACGCGGGTGAAACCGCGGGGCGCAGCTAGTTTTATATAACAGTGTCAAATTTACCCACCAAGGGTAACGTTATAACAATCACGCGAAGAAAACCCGTGATTCGGCCGTATTTATTGTTTAAAAAATCACATGTTTTCTGTACTTACCTTTATAATATTATGTAATGTTAATTTGTAAAAAAAAACTTACAACCATGTTCGTACCGAACCCTCGGTGCCCGAGTCAGACTCGTACTTACCCAGTATATTACAATATTTTTCCATTCCAAGATGGAATACTTCATTACTATATGTTAGAATAGGACATAATAAACATACATTATGTTTTTCGGGCGTATCTTGTTTGTATGTATATTTCTTTATTACCTTGTATCTTCCAAACGGCTACATGGAATTTGACAGCTAGGGTATCGTTATAAATATTAATCTTAAAAATGAAAAGTGTCTTTAGATAGGTGTTTAAAAATATTAAAATCTCGGATTTTTGGCGCAAAATAATATAGTAATACGGTAATAAAAAAACCAACCCTATATATAAGGTAGGGTATAAAAGTGGAGGAAATTAAAACGGGATTACATAAAAAGTAAGTTCACATTACTCACAATTGTGTTTTTTGAATATTTAGTACATTGACTTATTACCCCACTACGGCAAACAGCAGGGTTATGTTATTATCACTTGTATGTATGTATCTACTAGCCGTGCCCCGCGGCTTCGCCCGCTATTATCAGGTTAAAAAGTAGCCTATGTGGCCTAGGTATAATCTCTGTACATTACAAATTTCATCCAAATCTGTTCAGCCGTTAAAGCGTGAAGAAGGAACAGACATACTAACACACTTAGTACACACAAACTTTCGTATTTATAATTTTATGGTAGGATGTATGTATGTTCCAGTACGCTATTATATAGATACGTAACAGTGGTTTTTCCCGATTCTCACATGTTTCTCAAAAATATGTAAGATTTTTTTGTTTATTAAAAGAATAATAAAATGTTTATACTACTAATTACAAATCTATGTATATAAATTACAGTTACGCCATTTATGACTCAAAAATTTCTTTGATTTGTCACCACTCTAAATAGCATTGATAAACTACCAATATCATCGAAAATTCACACAAAAATATCTTTTTTTTTTTGAGAGGCTTTTTTGATTATCCCTTGAACGGACGGACGGTTGTGATGAAAGTCAAGTCCAAAAAAGGTTGGAAAAGTTGCATGTAAAATTTGTTTTTTTTTTATTATAATTTAGGACTGGATCACGTCTGTCAGACTTGCCAAAGTACTAGGCAAACATAATCATGAAAAAGAACATATTTAATACTTTAGTCAAATTAAGTTTCTAAAGTACTAGGAAACCATGAACGGGAAAGAGCTAAAACACTTTTTTACTTTACGCGGCATTACAACGCATGTAAGCTGTACCCAGTTTAAAATTATAAATAACTCGGCAACGGTCTATTTATACATAAATAATGGTTTACGGAAACAATCACTTAATTTACCGAATAGCAAAGTCAATGTCGGATGTTGTCCGTCCCGACTGATTGAGTTGCAAGGCACACAGTCAACATTGTGCCGAGGCTTACGAGTTCAGTAAACAATGATAATGATCCATTAAATTACATCAAACTACAAGCTTTCACTGCTAGAGGATTCGTTATGATTGTAATAAATTATTGGGAAATATTATTGGGGATATCTAGAATAGTTTGAACGCAAGCACAGTTTAGATAATTAAACGCAAGCAAAGCTTAAAAAAACCGACTTCACAGACACTTTTGATCAGATAAGATGTACACGCATTATTGATGATATTTCAAAAACTACTGATCAGATCTCGATCAAATTTAAATGGGTCCAATTAGAAACCAACATCTTTCAAACCAAAAATAATTAAACGCAAGCAAAGCTTAAAAAAACCGACTTCACCGCTTTATCTTCGGAACCTTGATCAGGTTTAATGTATTAAACACGCATTATTGACTTTAACTCAAAAACTATAAATCAGACCTTGATCAAATTTCAATGGGACCACATGAAAAGCACCAGCTCAAATGAGTATCTTACACACAAAAAAAATACAGTCAACTTGAGTAGGTACCTCCTCCTTTTTTGTGAAATCGGTAGAAAAATCGAATTCACCGCTTGATAGATTAAACGAATTAAATACGCATTATCGAGGATAACTCAAAAACTACTGGTCAGTCCTTGGTCAAATTTAAACGGAAAGCACCAGCTTGTAATAAAATAAAAATCTCATCAAAATCGCTTTACCAAGAAAAAAGTTCTGAGGTAACGGTTGATAATTAATGCCATATTCCCAAATTTACAGCCATCTCAAAAAGAACCTGGCAAGAAACTTGATTCAATGAACCTGATTTTCATCCATTCAAATAAAAACCATATAAAAACTTACTTCTCTGATATAGAAGTTATTTAAATCTACGTTTATCTGCATTTTACCGTCGCCACAAAGCGCACGTGCGGTTTTTGCGGCGAAAGTGAAAAATGTCTTTGTTGATTTTGTATTATTTTCCAAAACTTGTGTTTCTTTGAGAGTTCGTTTGTAAAAATTGTGGATGCACGAGTGTTGTCAAATCATACAAAGTTGAAAACGTTATTTTCGCATTTAAAAAAATCCGCGTCTCTGATATTGACCGTTACATTATTTTTTTTATAAAGGTAATCCTGGATGTCGGTTTAGCTCATGTTTACCATAAATATTTACGAAGCTGAACCAAAATTTTAAAATTCATTTTCGTAGGATAATTGTAAGTGTTTTTAATTTAGCTTGCAAAGTTTCTCCTAAAGAAACTAACATATAAACATTGCTAGTTAAATAAAATCCTGTAAAAATGAAAGCCACTGCGTTTGTCAAATTAATCCCCAAAAAACGTAATGACAGAAGTAAAACTTTCGTATCACAGGGAAACATATTAATTATTCAACACAGTGTTAACCACCTCCACTTTTCGTCACACAAGGATTGCAGATCAGAATTACAAAGCCCTCCCATCAAAAGTGTCACTTCAAATAACATAGGCACACTTATTGTCAAAACAAAAGTCATTGAAAACGGCTTACAAGCAGATTTTGTTTCATTTGACAAAGTTGTCCAATGTTCGGCCCAAGCAAGCCCAAGTCTAAACAAACAATGGCATTCGGTGAGCATTCAAATGGAAATGAAGCAAGAGTTCCATTTTCATCATTTACACCGAAGTGAAACAATATATCGAACAGTAGGTAAGAATAGTACCTATCATGAGAACTGTTACCACACATAGAAGAAACTTAATATATTGGAATATTAAGTTGATTCTATGTGAACTTAGAGCACATTTTATTTTAATGCATGTTTGTTTAATTTTTTTGTAATAATTAATTATCATCTAAGTCGAAACAAAATCCCCTGCTTGTTATAGATCTGCCCCATAGATTTCCAAAAGTAACAGGTGGAAGATTATAAATTATTAACATACCTTAATTTAATTCGTCGAAATTTAAACTAATAAATAAATCAGGCTACTAACTGTAGACTTCAATAAACCGGAAACAATTATAAGGATTCAGAAAAGCAATGCATATTTCTCTCCAACTTATCAATTGCAATTTGATCTGTCTTCCGAACTTTTCTATTGCCTTCGCTTTTGTTCAGCATCTGATTTTAATGCGTTCAGAAACTGTATAACGTTGAGGCGTATTTGACCAATCATTTTGTTTGTACTCGAGCTCCAACTATTGCTACAGTTATTAATCGGATGCCTTCCACTGCTGACCAGAGAAATTTTGAGCCAGCCATAAATATAATCAGCCATAATTATTCTAACTTTAACAAATTTTGATAATTTTCACTCATACCTACTTAATATTGGTTTTTTATGGGTGGTGTCGTCGCTCAGCGACAAAGCTCTGAAGTAAATAAATAAAAAATATTTTTTTTAAATATAGTTCCACCCTTCAATAATATAACCCTTAGTTAATAATGCCAGAGCACCACATAATATAACCACTCTCCTCGTGTAATTGTTTTTATGTAAATGTAGAGTTTTCCCCTTATAGGAACGTCCGTTGAGAGGTGAAACTCCCCAAGTTTAGTGTAAAACTGTTTCGGCAGTTATAATTGAGATGTGGCCATTCTTAAATAAAATAAAATATAAAAAAAAAATATTGCCAAAAAAAAAACACGTTACAACATAAAAACACATTTAGGTACATCAAAATTTAACTAGTGGTAGACGGACCACTTCAGCCTAAGAGACAAGGCTAGTCTATTGTGAAAACTAATTTTACCAAAGCCAAGACTGAAACGGTCGCATCTATCAGTGCAGTTTAGGGCAATAAGAGTAGATTCAGCATGATCTGTTTTTCAATCTTAGCCTAGCGTTTTTGAAATCCTTGAGCACATAATTAGTTACCGTCAAGTGAGATAGTAATTACACGCTACGCATTTTAGAGATCGAAAACACCGGGCCATCATCACTTAACAGTATGAAACATATTAGATAAACGCTAGACAACAAGTTAAATTACTTGTGTGAATATTTACCGCAACCATGTGCGGTAAATATTCACGTCACACACACAGTACCAGAAACACAAACTTCCCTTGGGGAGAAAACTTTTGTGTGATCCTGATACTAAACCAACGAGCAGAAACATACTTAAGGGAAATCTAGCTCGTATAAGTGTAACACGCAGCCCAACTTGATTTAACAAAAGGTGTCGACGGTCGGACAAACTCACAAGCTCCAGATAACAGTTTCTAGGCTCTCTTGCAGGCCAATTGTGATGGACAAAGCATTTGGAATGAACAATCTAATACTGAGGCGGACAAGGGAGATACTTTGATTAGTATTGAATATACAGTAATACTAGATGTACCCGGCATTCGTTCCTATGCCAAGTAAAAAAATACATTGTTTTACCTCTTCCTCTTGTATGGTTGCCTTTGTTTACTAACCTGCTGTTACTCGCGGTGGTTTTGTCGGATTCTCCGACTAGTTTCGGCCATGTACGATGCCCATCATCTGGGAGATGGCTGATCGCAACGAATCAAATAATAATGAGTAACACTTGCGATAGTTTTTAAACTCAGGTTGCCTAATACTTTAATACCTTCCATAAAAACTTTGTGACTAAATTATTACCTCTTTCGTGTTAAGTTTGACTAAATGAAAAACATTATTTGTCGGATCGAATTAAATATCTAAACCTATCTTCTTGACAATGGTACATCTTCGGTTGCATCTTCCCTTTCCATCTGGTGTGATAGTGTTGAAATACTTGCTTATTTAGCATAAAACAAAACACCCTATATCCACTGCTTCAAGTCCTGATGCAAGAGAAGTTACATTACTAAAGTTTTCTAATACAGACCTTAGTTATTAAAAAACAGATTATCAGGCATTACCTAATTTATGCAAAGAGACTTCGTAATGTTTCTATTGAGTCCAGTCGGTATTACAGATCGTTAAGCAGCAACAAAGGGATTGAAATTGGATTAAATGTATCGAAAGAAGATTAGATACACTGGGAAACTGGGTTTAACGTTGTTTAAGAGTAACTTTGAGAGGACCAAGAATGTAAGAGTGGTTTAAATAACCAGCCTATTCAATTTCGGTTTGGGACATGGCTACTTTTACCCCGAAAATTAGTGCAGTTCCAAATTTATAAATTGTTTGACGTAAGGTTACTCTGTATCTGCTGGTGGATTTCGATACAATTTTACATTTCCTGGAATAACACATTGGCTACTTTTTATTAGAGTGATTTTGAGAGTATCAAGAATGTTAGGTATTTGGAATTAATAAGGGTGAAATTAAAACGCGAATCAGACAAACGCGTTGTCGAAGTCTCAAAATGGCGTTTGGTAAAACTAATCAAACTCAAGTCCTTGAGTCCCAGTTTTTCCAGAGTACAGAGATTTATATCGTAGGTGCCGAAAACATTTACAAATCACACAATTTTGTGATCGTGTTTAATAATTATATGTTTTCTTATTATTATTTTTTTTTAATTCAAGATAGGCAAACTTTTGACCACAATCTCATCTGATAGTAAGCGACGATATGGCCGACGATGGAGCAAGCTTACCTATTCACTCGCGACTTGAAGACTCCCATATTATACTCATCAGGAAACACCGACACAGGCAAGGAGTTCCATTACTTTGCAGTTCGCACAATGTGTGGAAGCAAAACGCTTTGTGCGCATTTTTGGAATGTCTACCATATAGCGGTGTCGCTTAGCAGTTTATCTTATGGATTCTATGATTCTATGAATTTTTGCAGTGAAAACTTCTTTAGCGGCGTTGTGAACTTTTTTGGGATGGGTATAAAAATTTTAAACTCGCGTGGTGTCTATTCCGGGCATAGATTATGTTTATATCGACGTCGAGAACGAACGATTTCTTTTCTTGTGAACCATCGAATCAACTGAAATGTCAACCAATCGACTGTCGTATCGACGTCGCATCAATTCGAACAATCGTAGTAATAGACCTACTGGACACGTGACCTGATCGAAAATTTGTAAGACGGAAAAATCTAAGACGAAGGGAGAGTAGACCGCCGGCGCAGCGTAGGAGTGGAAGTAATATCCCCCTCTCTTTCTACCGCGTTTCTATGGTGATGATGGTATTGTTATTTCATAAATGCACAACGTTAATATTCAAGTTTTCACTTCTGCCGGCAATCCCGGAGTGCAACCCGTTTCTTTTTTAATGGCAAGTTTTTAAAACATCAAGAAAACATGTTTCAGCTATTTCGAATACTCGAGATCGTAATCATTCATAGCCACCAGTATTAAAACTGATCCATCCCTTTTCAAATCATACAATAAATGCGACAGATTTCAAAATATTAAAATCCGATTTCTCTAATTACATTAGATGAGGAAAAAGAAAAAGGGAAATGCTAATTTCTTTATCAGAACAAGCTGTCTTAATATAATTTTTCCGAAATTGACTTTCTGATTAATTTTATAGCTTTTGGCTTTTTCAACTGATGCTTCTTTTACAAACCATATTATATACTTATTCATAGCGTGACACTCGTAGCACTCCGCCTGGTCGATTGTAACTGATTGACAAGGTTAAGCAATTTCAGTCAGACCAGTGCTAGGATGGGTGACCGTTTAGTAGGATTTTCAAAATCAAAATCGTTTATTTACATGGGCCCCAAAGAGGCACTTAAGAAAGTTAATGAATCTATTACCAGATTCGCAAAATTACAGCGATCTCGAGAAGAACCTGGCAAGAAACTCGGCGGCGCATTTTTTTTCTCATTCATTTTTTTTTAAACATTCTTAATTTCTAATACATAATTTTCTTAACCTAGGTGTTATTATGGTAGTCGCTAGAAAGAGCCTGTGCAGCTTGCCTCCATTTTGAACTGAGTATCACTGTGATTTGGAGAGCACGCTAAGCTGTCGGTCCTGGTTGTTACCCGTAAGACAATAGTCGTTAAGCCATGTCGGATGACTTCAGGCGGCCTGAAATATCCTACACTAAGATTTCCCACTAGTCTTTACGATAAGCAAGCATTTCCTTAATAAGATGATAAAAGATTTAATAAACTTTCAATAGTTGAAATTTGACTTATTCTATTTTCATAGATTTTTAATATCACGATTCAGAATTATAGAAAAATAAATAAATAGCTTTCCTTGGAGTACGCTATTGCAAGACTGTATTTACTGACTATCTATCTTATACCTTTAAACGAGCAATTCTTGTATGCATGCATATAATTATATATTATATAATCTGAATCTCGGAAATGTCTCCAACGATTTTCATGAAATTTAGTACGCAAGGGGTTTCGGGGGCGATGAATCGATCCAGCTAGGTTTTATTTTTAAAAAACGTCATGTACTTTTATAATTATGTGTTACATAGAACTTGCTTGCTTGATTGTTGTACTGATCGAAGGTTCGCAATCGGTTACGCATCTGCTATCTAAGCAGCAGAATTTGGGTTCGATTCCCAGTGGGAACAAAAGTTTACTCCCCAAGGGAAATTCTGGGTGTCATTGCGTATGTGATATAACTGTTGCTGCATCCAAGTTACAAGTCTTTAAACTAAGTGTGGGGCTGTGTGTGAATGCGTAAATTTATAATATATTTTTACCAAAAAAACCTAAATTCTAAATCGTTTAATTACTGCGCCCCAAAGAGGCACTCATGAAAGTTAATGACCCTACTGCCAGTTTCGCAAAATCATAGCCTTCCCGAGAAGAAACTGGCAAGAAACACGGCGGCGCATTTTTTAATAATTTTTTTAATCACTCTTAAATGACTAATACAGGAACGATATTAACCTAGGTATATCTATATTATGTAGTCGCCAAAAAGTTTGCCTCCGTACATCCTTGTCATTAATTTAGTCATTCGTTTTATATTAGCTTTCTTAATTAATGTCCGTTTTATTATTTTTATTTTTTTTTTTTATATCTGACAGGCTAGTGTTTGACCACTATCTCACCTGATGGTAAGTGACGATGTGAATGAAGCTGGTAAACACACTAGACCTGGAATACGCAGGCTCTCAAGGATAACTGCCGGAACACCGTTGTTGGGTAGCTAAAGTGGGCATGCGAACTTACTTGGGAAGTCCGGTACACCACCTCGGGGGTGCGTCCATGTGCTTATATCCAGGGGGTGGTGATTCCAGCTAGGGCCTAGGTAACAACACTGGGACCTCGTGTCCCTCGGTAGGTATATAGGTCGCTGTTCAAGTTTTTCTCTAAGCTAGTCACAATATCGTAAAACACAGCACAGTTTATGTTTTTGTTGGTAAGGATCGGTCACTCACGACGCGATGGCTAAGTGCTTTGACCACACCAGCCCACAAAGTTACATGCACCTTGATACGCAAGTGCATGCGTGTAGTTATCTCAACGGGCGCGCACGCAATGCCCGCCAATGGGTCAATGGCCGACAAGACGACACCCAATGTCGCGCCACACTCGCTACCAACACACAAAAAATAGACAATTGCTTGTCTATGTGAGGGCACGTTCAATAATTACACTTTTAGTTAGCATAACTATCCTAACAAAAACAAAAGAACGGTTTCGGTACGAAACATACCGCTCACCTTAAATGAACGTAATTCATTTAACACCTAACTCTATAATACGTTAGATACTTTCAAAAGCTCTAACTCTTAAGTAAATATCTTACCTAAACTATACTAAGAAACTAATATACGCTTCGAAAACAATTACTCTAAGGGCAGTTTACATACTTTGACAACAGCCCTTTTGAAAAGACTCTTGCCGGATTGCAAGGTCACAACTCTCACTTTATTATCAGATCCAGGATGGAGTGCATGCACACGAGCGAGCCTCCACTGGAGTGGAGGTAAATTATCATCCACTACGACAACAATGTCACCCACACAGATGGGAAAACCACGATCAGTATACCATTTGCTACGTTGTTGTATTTCGTGTAAATATTCGCGACTCCACCGTTTCCAAAAGTGCTGGACACATTGTTGTACCCAGCGCCAACGAAGAAGTCTACCTGGATTCGCCTCTGTTAGGGGAACGTCGGGTATTGCCGTTAAAGGGCCTCCTACAAGAAAATGCGCGGGGGTTAAAGGTAGCGGATCTGATGCATCCGCGCTCAAGACGCACAAAGGTCGCGAATTGAGTATCGCCTCGATTTGACATAACAAAGTGTGCATCTCGTCATAAGTTTGCACTTTTGTACCTACAACGCGATGAAAGCAATGTTTGAAACTACGCACTGCAGCTTCAAACAGGCCACCAAAATGGGAAGCATATGGTGGCTGAAAATGCCATGTAATACCTTGCTGCAAGGTTTGCGAATTCAAGGCGCTCTGTACAACATCATTTTTAAGAAACTCGTACAACTCTTTTAAGTAACTGTTACATCCTACAAAATTACGTCCTCCGTCCGAGTATATATCCGTTATTAATCCCCTACGAGATGTAAAACGTCGTAAAGCCGCTAACATGCCGGCTGTTGAGAGCTCACCCACAATTTCTAAATGCACACATTTCAAACTCACACACACAAACACTGCAACGTAGCATTTAACGATTTTAGCATTTCGAACCTTATTGGCTCGCACGTAGAATGGCCCGGCGAAATCTACTGCCGTTTTTAGGAAAGGTCGCTCCGGACGTATTCGCGATGGGGGTAGTGGTGCCATAGCAGGCTGTGGACGAACGGGACGTGCACGGAAACAACGAACACATCGAAAAATCTGTTTTCTGATTATATCTCGACTAGATAAAATCCAATACCTCTGTAAGAGTAGGTATCGAACCGATTGGGTACCCGCATGAAGATGTGTAAAGTGCGCATCGTCAATTATCAAACTCGTTAAAGTGTGTCTCTTAGGTAAAATCAATTGATGTTTAGAGTCATATGACAACAAGGATTTGTGAAGACGTCCACCAACACGTAAAAAATTATCCTTATCAACAAAGGGATCTAGACGTCTCAATTGATGCGAGGGCAATTTTCCCTGCGAAATGTTTTTTATGTCTTCTTGGAACACTTGATGTTGCACTAGATATATAAGCCGCTTAAGGGCATAGTTATATTCGTGGACTGTAACACAACTTGGGTAAGAAGTGTTTTGTTGTTTATTAACTCGCGATTTCAATATTTTGAAAAATCTAAATATGTAAGATGTGACTCGAACCAATTTACCTAAGGTTGAAAATCTACCAATTATTTCAACTTCTTCGACCAGCGTAACTGGTGCCGACGTGACTGGCAAGTCACGTTTTTCTTCACCGGTACTAGGAATGTTTTTCTGTATAGGCCACGCAGTGGAATCCTCGCGAAGCCACTGAGGGCCGAAAAACCACAACTCATTTTGTAATAATGCAGATGGCAGTATGCCCCTAGAGGGAGCATCTGCTGGATTACACGGAGACGGCACGTGTCTCCATGTACAACTCGGAATTCGGGTAAGAATCTCACTCGTACGATTCGAAACAAAAGTTTTCCACTCATAAGGAGGCGAGCGAAGCCACGCCAACACAACAGATGAGTCCGACCACGCACATACCTCTTCAATATTTAAGCGGTCACGATAGGTGTGTAACACCTTTTCAAGAAGTTTCGACAACATGACAGCTCCCATGAGCTCGATGCGCGGTATCGACAAGCAAGGGGAGATCGGCGCGACTCGTGATTTCGCCAGCAAAAGAAACGTCTTGACAAAGTTTTTTGAGTCTACAAACCAGTCAGAAGAATATCGTTCAAACTGGTTCCGTTAGAACTCGCGGAATTCGCATCAAAGACAACTCTCGTTCTCGTCGTTTCAGACGACTCTTTCACCACGCAATGATGAGGTATGAAGAAATGATTACCCGACTCAGGAGGGTCGAAAACCGGCTCCATATGATTCAACTCCAAATATTCTCGTAAACACGAATGATATTCCTCTTTAAGACTCGGGTTCCGTGCCAAACGTTGCTCTAGTTTGAGGAACCGAGCGAGGGCAATCTCTTTTGAGTCACCTAGTGGCTTGGCATCAGGCTTACGAGGTAAGGCTACCGAATACCGGCCAGTGACGTCACGACGATGTGAATTCTCGAAAATGGAGTCGCATAGACGTTCCTCGGGCGAAAGTACCTTCGCTTCAGGTACGGATTCCAACTCCCAGAATCTTTTCAAGTTGTCGTCATCGGAAAATGAGCTAAAACAAGCTTGAACTGGGCCGGAAGTCGGAGAAATGAACGCTAGCTTCCCCATCAGTAAATAGCCAAAAATGCTATTAACAGCAATGGGTGTACCGGGGGGACCGGTAATTATGTCCCCCAACAAAATTTGGGACATAATTTCAACTCCTAAAATACAATCTACTCGCTCTGGAATGTTAAAAAACTCATCAGCTAAATTCAACTTATCAATGTGCGACCACCCTGTATATGGCAAAGGTACCGACGGCAATTGCGGAATCAGTTTTGGTAAAATTAATGCACTCATTGAGATAAACCTATCACTTGTATTTTTCGGCGACATACAACATGACACCATCCCTCGCGGACGGACCGGTTTTGTGTCACCTATCCCGTAAACAGGTACATTTGCAAATCTTCTACTCAAACCTAACCTTTGCACACACTCCTCAGTAATAAAATTCGCCATAGATCCGGAATCAATCATACACCTCATAGTTCCTCGTTTCTCATTATCTACAAAGACATCAACAAGCGCGGTGGATAACAATACGGTATGCTTACGATCATATGGCGCGGTGGATGACGAACATTGAATAGGACTCGAAACAGTAGGCGACGTAACACCTTGTTGAGTGCACGTGGACGCAGCGCCCTGTCCCGCCAACTCGGGAACTTGACTCGAAATAGCATTACTTTCCGTAGGAAAATGAATGAGCGTATGATGTTTTTTATGACACGATCGACACACAAAAGTCGACTTACACCGGGACACATTATGACCTCGGCCTAAACAATTAAAACAAACATCTTTATTTTTTATCAATAAATACCTCTCGTTAGGTATAAGACTCAAGAACTTAGAACATTTAGATAGCGGGTGATTATCCCCGCAACTCACACATTGTTTGTCATTGTTTACATTTGCAGTAGGCGAACGATACTGGCTTTTGTCTGCCGTAGTAGCAGTAGCAACAAAAGAACGTTTATTCGGAGACGCGTGAATGCGAGTGGTATTCTCATTTGTAATCGTAATCTTTTTTGCATCAGAATCGATTACCTCGTTCGCGGACAATTCTCGTTCTAAAAACACAATCAACTCGTCTACTTTAGGTATATCGGAGGGTTTAGTTAAAGATAACTCAAATCTCTTACGTATGGAAACGGGTATTTTACGAAGTAAAATATGCAACAACAAAAAACTCCATTCTTTGATCGGAAATAGCATTACATCGAGTGCTCGTATGTTTTCGTGATATGTATTTAGTAAGTTACGTAAATGTACGTTAGATTTCTCAGAACACTGTTCGACATTCAAAATTTGATCTAAATGTTTCGAAGCTATCACTCTTTTGTTCTCGTAACGGGCAATTAAAATGTCCAGCGCAATAGAATAATTTTCATCGGTAATAGGTATCGACTTAATTAAGTTGAACGGCTCGTTTTTAAGTGTAAGAAGTAGGTATCTAAACTTTTCCGCTTCTGTGTAGGCGTCATTGTTGTGTACTACCGATTTAAACAAATCATAATACGGTGTCCATTCGGTAGGCTCACCGGAAAACTGAGGTAGCGGAAGAGTAGGTAGCTTTTTTATGCAACTATAACCATGATTGGGAACAATAGAAAGTCTGCTCTTGCGTCGGCACTCCTCTTGGACCTCTTTCAACTCATCTAAATGACTCACAATTGTGTAATAACTATCATTGAATTGGTTTCGAAAGCGTATTTGTTCCTCGCGATCAAAAGTTTGTGTTTTTAAAGAAGCCTTCTCAATTTTAGTTTGCAATTTAAGAAATGTTCTCTGAATAGATTGAATGTCTTTAGCTCTCACTCGAAACTGCTTCTCATTAATTTCGTAAAATTCTAAAATGCGTTTGACCTCATCGAGAATTATTTCTCTTTCGAATAAATCTTGTTCCGCCATTTTGCGTAACAAGAATGGCTCAAAAAACAAGATTAAAACACAGAAATATTGTCGGGACGCGTAACGTCGCTACAACAATACACCAAATATACGAGAAAACTACACTTCTAAAACGAAATATGCCCTAATAATGCCAACAAGTGAAATTAAAGCACATGGCCTCAACACAGAAAAACAACGGATCCGGCTCGAATGGATCAAAATTATGTTGGGTAGCTAAAGTGGGCATGCGAACTTACTTGGGAAGTCCGGCACACCACCTCGGGGGTGCGTCCATGTGCTTATATCCAGGGGGTGGTGATTCCAGCTAGGGCCTAGGTAACAACACTGGGACCTCGTGTCCCTCGGTAGGTATATAGGTCGCTGTTCAAGTTTTTCTCTAAGCTAGTCACAATATCGTAAAACACAGCACAGTTTATGTTTTTGTTGGTAAGGATCGGTCACTCACGACGCGATGGCTAAGTGCTTTGACCACACCAGCCCACAAAGTTACATGCACCTTGATACGCAAGTGCATGCGTGTAGTTATCTCAACGGGCGCGCACGCAATGCCCGCCAATGGGTCAATGGCCGACAAGACGACACCCAATGTCGCGCCACACTCGCTACCAACACACAAAAAATAGACAATTGCTTGTCTATGTGAGGGCACGTTCAATAATTACACTTTTAGTTAGCATAACTATCCTAACAAAAACAAAAGAACGGTTTCGGTACGAAACAACCGTATTTGGCTTGGCGGCAGACTTTCAACTTGATGGTGGTAAGCTACTTTGGTAGCAAGCCAGGCGAGCAACTCACAAAATGCTCTACCAGCTCTCAAATGTCACCTGATTAGCACCACCCGGGGACCACGTGTAGGGAGTCAGACTTAAGGGGTATCCTCCTACTGACGTGGGTGACTCAGCCCCCAAACTGATTAAAACTCTCATACTTACTTTAACAGTTCCTCACCTTCAATAGTATTTTTTTTAAAGTTATTTTCATAGAATGTAGATACGCCTGTTTGTAACTTGTTAATTTAAAATATATTTTTACCAAAGAAGAGAGACTGCTAAAGTCATAAAAGATATATATTTAATTTCACAAAAAGCGGGATTTTCAGTTCTCCGACCCAAAAATCCTAAAAAACATTATCCTAAACATAAATCTAACCCATTTACAGCGGTCTTTTTAGTTCATTGTTCAAAACTCGGGAACTTATTGTTTATGAGCACAGTTTTTGGATAAATGAGGGTATTCGTAAGTTTTAATTTAGATTTAAAACTGAGATCTGTAGGGGTTTGTTAATATGTATAAGTTTTAATTATTTTCGGCGGGTGGATGTTGTGTTTTTATAATTTTGGCAAATTAAGGCGTTCTAAACGACTACTCAACTACAGGGTAGTTTGTAAAATACAAGAATATGCATGCTCTCTGACCCTGATCACTATATTTTTTATGAAAAATAAGTAAGTATTTGGCTGCTATCTCATCTGATGGAAAGTGATGATGCGGCCGATGATGAAGCATACCTACCTAGAAGATACCTATTCACTCTAGACTTGAAGACTCCCGGATCATACTGTTGGGGAACAAAGACGCGGGTTCTAACTCTTAGCTCAATTTGCTTACGACTTTCTTATAAAAGGTATATTTTCCGTAATAATTCAGATGATGTATTTCGTACAATCTATATTTAATAGATTTTTAAACAATACTAACCTATAAAAAAACGGGATCGCCTCGCCGCGCCTTGAAATATGCACGTCGTCGTCAGTTGACACTCCACACCTTAGACTAAAAAGAGAAGATAAATAATATATCATATGTAAATTTATTTAAAAAATCAAGAAACATAAAACAGAAAACGCATCAGCTGAACCACAAAAGCAATTGGTCTCAAGAACGCTCTGCGAGTAAACCAAAGGTTGGAATGATGTCCCAAGAGATTTCTGGTGTTTTAAAAATTAGCCAGTATATTTTCAAATTCAAATTCAATTTATTCAAAACTAGCTGACCCGCCCGGCGTCACCCGGGTAAACAAAAGCTTACACATAAACGCTTTCACACTCACAGCCCCACTCTAAAAGTACTATAAGTTGTGTCGTGGGGCCGTAAACAATTAACACCACACACACAACATTCACGTCATACCCAGAACCAGAAACATAAACTTCCCGTGGGGAAAAAACTTTTGTTATTGTGTTCCCACCGAGATTCGAATCCGCTGCTTTGAAGACGAACGCGCACTCATCTACCCAGTGGGTAGTTCAAAGTTCAAAGATTCCCCACCCTGCGTCACCCGATTAAAAAATCTACACATAAACACTTCCACGTTCACAGCCCCACACTAAGTTCAGTGACTGGTAGCGTGGGGCCGTAAACATCCAAGATTCACGACATATTAAAAACAAAAATTTCCCGTAGGGAGAAAACTTTTGTTACCACCGCGAATCGATCTCGCTGCTTTGAAGGCAAACGCGCACCCATTTACGCGAGTAGATAGTTCAAAGTTCAAAAGATGACCCGCCCGGCGGTGCCCGGTTAAAAAATATACAAATAAACACTTCCACATTCACAGCCCCACACTAAGTTCAATGACTTGTATCGGGGGCCCGTAAACATCCAAGATTCACAAAGCATTCACAACATACTCAAAACCAGCAACACAAATTTCCCTTCGAGAGAAATCTTCTAGGTAAATTACCACCGGGAATCGAACCCGCTGCTTTGAAGGCGAACGCGCACCCATCTACGCCAGCGAGCAGTTCAAAGTTCAGGAACGACCCGCCCGGCGTCGGCCGGGTAGTAAATATTAAAAAACATACCCATAAACGCTTTCACATTCACAACCCCACACTAAGTTCAATGACTTGTATCAAGGGGCAGTAAACATCCAAGATTCACACAACATTCACAACATACTCAAAACCAGAAACACAAATTCCCGTGGAAAAACACCTGTGTTCCCACCGGGAATCAAACCCGGTGCTTTAAAGGCAAACGCCCACCTAACTACTCCAGCGGGCAGTTCAAAGTTCAATGATAAGTTATAGCCGACTAAACAAAAAAAAACAGTCGAATTTATATCCTCCTTATGTAAGTCGGTTCAAAACATAGAAGTATGCCGGATTACGCAGTAACTGTTACATTCTGTGATCCACCGTTTTCACCCTCAAATAAACTTAACGATTTCTCATAGACTATAGGTCCAAATTATATGCAGTGAAGAGCAAATTGCATCTACGTGAACTACGTAAGCCGATGAAATAGGTTTTTTTGATAAGGATTAATATTAAATACTTAAAAAAAGGCAACGAAATAGAAGCCGCTATTTTTATGTGCAGGAATACGTAGTACGTGTCGATAAATTTCTGACCCGTCCCGTTCACGGGAGGACTCCCGTGAAACTAATTTCACGATTTCTCATAGACTATTAATTATCCAAATCACATGCAGTAAAAAGCAAATTGTATCTACATGAACTACGTAAGACGATGAAATAGTTTATTTTGATAAGGATTAATACTGAATGTCTCAAAAAGCCAACTAAACATAGGCCGCTTTTTTTTCAGATTTTTAACAAAGAAAAGTATTTTTTCTGAGCTATACATACATGTTAGATATATGCTGTCGCGGACTTTTTTGTAAAACTCATGAAGGCCAACATTTTTGCAGTACATTGTATTCACCGATGTCTAACTGTTTAGTCAGCGTACGCCGATAAAGCGGAAAGTTAGCAAATTTTTCACCGACCTGTCTTACGAATATTATTATTTCGAACTCATAACTAACTTTTATCCCAACAAAACATAGTTTATGACACTCATTGATAGTGTAGCTATCTATTACTGAAAGAATTTTTGGAATCGGATCAGTAGTTTCAGAGATTACCTTTTACATACAAACAAACAAACAAACAAACTTTACCTCTTTTATAATATTAGTATAGAGTATAGATAACAAGTGGGCACTTACAACAACGTAGACAATTATAAACAATATAACTTATTAGTATAGGTTCATAAATATATGCTGTTGAACTTATAAGCTCTCTAGTTCCCACACTAGGATACGCTGTGTTGTGGGCAACCAAATATAAAACAAACTCGTAAGTTACTACACCATTTTTGACTCAAAAACGGCTGGACTGAATTTTACAATATTTGATTTGTTGTATTTGTCTCCATCCCGAAAAACAGAATAACTATTTTAACATTGGAAAAATTAAAGAAAAAAAATATGATCAAAATATTTTTCTCATACCTGTTTCTGAAAAAAATATCAAATTGTATAAGTCATCAATAGTCATCATCTTTTTCTACTAAGTGGCGTTTGTTCCTTATACATTCTGCACTTACCACCATGTCGAAAATCATATTTGAAATAGCAAAATTATTTGTTGCCGGTGGCCGCTCGACGTCAATTCTTCTTGTGAATGAAAGTCACGTTGATGACTGACCATCAAAATAATTCTTAATTCTTAATTTCCTAGTAGATCCAATAGTATTATTATTACTATTTTTCTTTTACATATTCTTCATATTATTAAAAAATGTATCTATTTACGTATATTATTTGTTTAAATATGTAATATATTGTGTATGTATGTGTATATATTGTAAATATGTATATCTAAATATCTATAATATAAAATAGACATGTATATTATGTATATATATATATATATATATATATCCTAAAATATGTATAATACATTCGGTTATTTTGTTTCTGCCGCACACCCACCACTTTTCTTTCACGGCCAGGATGGCTGGTAGAGAATGCTAGTTGGCATTAGGCCATTCCCTGTACTCTGATTTGTGCAAAATGATTAAATAAATTAATTAATAATTCCGTAACACTTACAATTTATTTCATACAACTTGAGGACATATTGTAATACGTTTCTGGGCATGTTCCTTTAGAACAATTACTTTTCTCTGTTCATTAAATGTTTGTTTACGTTAGCAAATTGTTTTTCTAATGAACAGACGTCTGTCACAGCAGTTGTTTATAGAATATAAAGTTTGTAGGCCACTGAGGGGTTGATATTAAAGCGAATTGTGAAAGCTTCGCAAATCTTTGAATAATTTAAACGCAAGCAAAGCCTTCACCGCTTTATCTTCGAAACTTTGATCAGATTAGATGTACTAAACACGCATTTTTGACGATATTTCAAGAACTACTGATCAGATCTTGATCAAATTTAAATGGGACCAATTGGAAAGCAACACCTTTGAAATGCAATTTGGTGCAATATATGATATGGGTCCACGCGAATCTCTCAGGGAATTCTTTAAAGTAACAGGCATACTTAACATGCCTTCGCTTTACATCTTTGAAAATATTATGCATGTTCGCAAAAATATTAGTAAATATAAATTAAGAAGCGACGCACACAATCTTAATACTAGATATAAGCATAAAATTACAGTGCGCGCATTTATATTAAGCAAAACGAATAAATCTTTTATGGCAAATGGGGTTAGATTTTACAATAGAATTCCTAAAATCGTAACTTAATTACCACTGGGAAAGTTCAAATTTGTAATAAAACGGGCATTAATTAAGAAAGCTTATTATAAGACTACAGACTATATTAATGACAAGGATGCATGGAGGCAAACTGCACAGGCTCTTTCTAGCGACCATAATAACACCTAGGTTAAGAAAATTATGTATTAGAAATAAGGAATGTTTAAAAAAAAAAATGAATGAAAAAAAATGCGCCGCCGAGTTTCTTGCCAGGTTCTTCTCGAGATGGCTGTAATTTTCCGAATCTGGCAATAGATTCATTAACTTTCATGAGTGCCTCTTTGGGGCCCATGTGAATAAACGATTTTGATTTTGAAACCAAAAAATAACTGAATTCGGTTCACGTGGAACTGAGTTATGAGGTAACACATAAAAAAAAACAGTTGACTTGAGTACCTCCTCCTTTTTTGTGAAGTCGGTAGAAAATCATTTGTCATTGTACCTAGTGGCTTATAAAATTCAAGCAAAATTCGACAAGTTTTTTTTCAATTTTTTTTTAAATTTAAGATACGATGGTCCTTGCTTGCCTAGAAGATACCTATACACTCGCGACTTGAAGACTCCCATATTGTACTCATCAGGAAACACCGACTCAGGTAAGGAGTTCAATTCCTTTGCGGTTCGCTTAATGAATGTGGAAGTAAAACGCTTTGTCCGCATTTGTGGAATGTCTACCTTATAATGTCGCTTAGCAGTTTGTCTGCTTGTCCGATAATAGAACGGGGATGGAAAGTTACTAGTGTTACGTTTAAACTTTCTTTATCTTTGTTATACATGCAAGTAAGTGGCGAAAAAAATGCTTATTAAACATACCAACGCATATTTAACACTTTAAAATTAAATTAAAACTGGGAATAAGCATGACTTTACGCGTTGTCGAAGTTTAGACCAACAATAGTTTTGGCTTCATTCGAAAGCCTTCTTCAGGATTTAATATTTTAAAATATGCGTGAGATTTTATGAAGTCATATTCCATGTTTAAATATGTAAGCAGTGGAACGAATCCACGAATGTAATTGCCCTAAAGTAGGTACAGTCAGCAATATCACATTTTTTAACAGTCCGCTGGCGTCGTTTTTTGGGTATGCTTTATTGCCTAAGCAGCACAAATAAAACAAGAAAAAAAAGTGAAGTGTGAGTGTCATGAATACGAACCTGTATACAATTTTTTTTTTTTATACGACTAAGGTAAGACCTTTTCTGTGCATCTCTTTGTGGTCCAAATGGCTGCACCGATTTTGAATTAGTTTTATTAATTTGTTTACCTTGATCGAGAGTTTTTCAGATGATTTGGTGAAAATCATTGCATCTGTTTTCCAGATAGAGCATCAATGGTATTTTCAAAATGTTAATTTTGACAATTGTTATTAATTTTAAATGTCACATGTCGAGTTCGGTAAATACCCCATTTAAAAAAAAGAGATCTCAGTCTAAAATAAAAGGATTTAACATCTAAAGAGCGCATATTTTCCCCGCGCAGACCTTTAAAAGTTCATAACTCCTGGTAGCACTGGATTGTAATGAGCAAGCGTGACGCTTACCATCAGACGAGCGACTTGCTAGTCTAGTCACTCAATAATATGAAAAAAACTAGATATGCTTTTGCTGCTGACTGTACCCAACTGTGCCACATACCTTACCACTCCTTTCTTGATAGACGAGAATTTTTATTTTCATTTTGTCACTTTACGTTCTGATAAGTGTTTTTTTCTCTCTTTGCAATTTTATTCGCGTTTGTTTTCTCTTTGTTGTTTTGATAAAAAAACATTTCCTTGAATCCGTAACAGATTTTTTTATTGAAAAATAATAAGAGTGGTTTGGTTTTCTTTGACGGTTTCGACAGCTGATTAGATTTTTTTTGTCGGTTGAATGTTATTTTTCCGTATTGAATTGTGTACCTATTTCTGCAGTTGGAAATCGAGCGTTTTCAATCGGACATATTAAAACAATTTTGTTGGCCGAACGAAGCTAGGTCTTGAGTTGGGTGGTTCGGTACATTGTCCGCCCGTCCGTTTATCTGTCAGAAGAATAGCGTTTAAACCATACAAGCAAATAAACTTCAAATTGTCAAAGAATAATATTATGTAAAATTGTAGCCCAAATACAAAAATAACATTTAAAATTATTTATTTGAAAATGTCAAGAGGGAACCACGTAAGTGAGGGGCACTTGAACAACGAATACAAAAATCAATAAATTTTTGTTCAAATAAAAGTATAAGTAGCAGATAACAACAAAAGTTTTTCTCTATTAGGCAAATTATATGCGCAAGTTCTGGGCAGACTACTGGTATATTATACTATATGTATATAGATATTTTTTTATCATTGTTATTTTTGAACGCTATTAAAAATTTACTTGTTAATAAGAAATGATGTGGTCGGAGGTGCTAAGCAACCTTTTCATAAGTGTCAATGGTACAATTTTTTATCATTGCTAATACCTCAGCTTAACTATTACCCATCTAAGATGCTGGTATCTAGTTATAGTAAACCAAAATCCAAACTATTCATCTCAAGATAGCCATTGATAAAATCTAACAATGGAGCAAACTGAGAGTGTTCTTACCAAATCACTAGCAGAAGTGTAAGATCTATTTCTTGTTAATAAATCATATCAATTGTGCAGGCGTTCTATGAGTCATTGCTGTCGTTTAAGTTTTAAGAGAAACGCGATTTGTGTTAGAGATTTAGTTATCTAGAAAAAATTTACACAAAATCACTTTGAATGGAACTTTGAAGGATGCATATAGAGACAAACTGCACGAGCGCTTACCATAATAGATATATAATATAATTCCTGTATCAGTCAATTAAGTGTTTAAAAAAAAAATGCGTGGCCGAATTTCTTGCCAGGTCATTCTTGAGATGGCTGTGATTTTGCGAATCTGGCAGTAAAGTCATTAACTTTCATGAGTGCCTCTTTGGGGCCCATGTGAATGAACGATTTTGAATTAAGAATTTAGAATGATGCTCCAAGAGCTATTATAGAGACTAGCTAACTATATATAGAGACAGACATTCTAGTTAACGATCATTCTCTTTCTGATTTATACCACTTTTTCTATTTTCTTCTGTATGTTATATAGACAAGCATTTGATGACTATTTCACCTGATGGAAAGTGATGAAAGGCTGAGAATGACACATGCTTGCCTAGAAGATACTCCTTTTATTCATTTATTTTTTACCGTAGGAACAATTATGGAACACTTGGTCATGTCTTAAAATCTCTACACAATTAACATAAAATCTAAAATTATTTGAAGAAGCGACTATGTATAAGCGTTGTCAAGAAAATTGCAATAATAACATAATAATCTGAACATATCCTGATTTGAAGACTCCCAGATCATATCATTTGGAGAACCAAGACGCAGGTAATGAGTTCTACTGCTTCGCTGAACGAATGATGAACGTAGAAACGAAACACTTCGAGCAAACGGGATGTATATCAACCAAAATCGGTTGATGTCTGACAGTCTGTCTTATTGAACGTAGGGGGATGGTGGAATTAACTTTTGCGCCCACTTTACAAAATGTAGGCTTGCAACTTTAAGTCGTTGACCTACACTCTGTAATTTAATGTATTTATTCACTCTATACTTGAAGACACTCAAATTGTATCGTTTGGGGAACCAAGCCGCAGGCAAAGAGTTCTACTCCTTCGCTGTACGGATAATAAATACCTAATATGCAAAAGAGTTTGAAAGAGATATAAAAAGTCTGCAGAGTTGCGGATGGTATTGAACCCAGTCAAATAAAATACATATCATAAAACATAAGATTTCCATCTTAAAAAACAATGAAAAGTAAACAAGATACTCCAAATCAAAAGAGGTCATCTCCAACTACGTTAAAACCTTAAGATAAAGCTCACGGATATAAAACTCCTCCGGAACCAGAAACTTCCATCTTGAACCACTTCCAATATTTTCCTCCAAGTTTAAAGGAAATTGGGTTAGGATCGTTAATCACCGGAAGTGACGTGGCTGGAGCTCACTTCCGGTCGTGCCCTTATATAACCGGTTGGGGATTCTTTGAAGATGCCTATGTCACTGGCTGGTGATAGGATCTTTATTGACCACTATATTTTGAGGAAGGATTGGGTGAGGTTTTTATCCGGCTTGAGGGTGTATAAGTGGTTATGTTTTGTTTATGAGATAAATAATAGTTAGCAGTTGACACATTCTTTGTTAAACACGTAGCATCCCTTCAAAATCGCCGAACATATAGACAGAGATAATTTAGTAAATAAATAAAGATAAATAAAAAACCAGGCAAGCAAATATAATTATTATGTAACTGTAAGTTGTGTTTATTAATTTTGTTATTTTTATATTCGGTTTAATATTATCACAGAAACAATTTATTATCTTCTTATAGATTGATATATAAACTGTAACAAAAAGGGGTAGTAATACTTGGTGGTGTGTATGTGTATCGTGCCAGGAATCGTCTGTCAGAGAAAGAAAGTCGGAATCGGACATAATTTTTTCCGTACAAAAATTAAAAAATATGTTTTTCAAATACTTTTGACAACCCTACAGTTACATGTGCGGCAATCGGAGATATTTGTTCCGTACAAAAACAAAAAAATATTTTTTTGCCATCCCTACGATAACATCTGTAGCGCGTGACCTTGACCTTTGTTATGGCCACCACTGTCAGATGCCTAGGTATAAAGGCTATGTGGTGTAGAACGGTAGCTGATGAAATAGGGTTGCAAATGACATAATTTTTTTAAAACTTGAATTCATCATAACTCAATATTCAAGGTGCTGCCGCGAATGCAGAAGTTCCTGTTAGACTCCATACATTTAGCTAGATGTGTGACTTGAGTATTACTACACCTTTCTGTTACACATTGTATATTATGGGTTATGCCACTGCGCTCCTTTTTAATAAAAATAGGTGTAAGGTATGACAAATTTGATTTAAACACAGAAATGTAGTTATAGGTATTCTGTTCATCACGTGAAGTGTGATTATGTAAATCTAGCACAAGTCCTATTTGATAAATCTGAAACCCAGCGTCCGGACACCGGACACCTGGCGGGCAGTTCGCCTAGATTCCTGAATCTATTTGAATGGAATGTATTACATACTCTGCCCATAAAAATGGCACATTAAAAATATAGTTATATTTTTTAAATATATTGACATAACAACTTTTAATAAATTGAGATCTTTTTATTTTACATAATTAAACGCAAGCAAATCTTAAACACCGATTTCACCACTTATATTTTAGTTTTGGCTTGATCGATTTCGATAAAATTTATATGGAACCACCTCTTAAGTATAATCTACCAAAAAAAAGCATCAAAATCGATTCTGAATTGACGGAGATATCGCGTAATATACATAAAAAAAAACACATGCATAGAGAACCGACTTTTTTGAAGTCGGTTGATAATAAAAATTTGCGCTTGAGGTGGGGATTTTTAATTTCGTCGCTTCAGACAAGGTTTTTGTAGCTCGGAGATTAGAACAATAGGCACCCTATGGCTGCGGGGTTAACTACGGCAAAAGGGTGTTCAAACGGCCATTTTTATTTTCCACAATTACATAAATATAATAGTTATTATCTTGCTTGTAATAGTGGGTAATGCTGGTG
This sequence comes from Lomographa bimaculata, assembly GCA_948107665.1. NCBI lineage: Eukaryota > Metazoa > Arthropoda > Insecta > Lepidoptera > Geometridae > Lomographa > Lomographa bimaculata. The sequence continues at coordinate 13,378,523 of OX403608.1, read as the reverse complement.
TCGATTATATTATTATATCTTATTCTAGCTTTTACAGTCTTACTTATAAAAAAAACGTTAAGCAATAATTAGCCACTTAGTTAAGCAGCTCTTAAGCCCATAATCAATGAATAATTCCTTCCAAAGGGATATATGTGCTTCTGGTTCTGGGTGTAATGTGTGTGTGTGATGTGAATGTTTCCGGCACCCACGATGGGGCTGTGAGTGTGAATGCGTTTGTTTGTTTGTTTATATATTATTTTACTCATAAACATTAGTTAAGGGCTTGGTAGTTGAGAAACGCATAGAGAATTGAAAATAATGAAATTCACATGATGGCCACAGATTATAATCAAAATAGTCGACTCACAATTAAATTATACGAATGCAGCTGTCAAAAATGTGTTTTTATTAATCTGTTGAAATGAAAATAAAAGACAGGTGACATTCAACGGATGTAAAAGTAAACAATTTGGCGCCTTACGTAAAAATTTTTGACACATTTATTGTTGAAAGATTTAAGTCCCGCCATCTTGCCTAGCAAGGTTTAAAATAGGCAATGGCGGCGCTTAATTTTGATAACTATTTAAGCATTACTTAACGATCTTTTAACGGTAATACGCGTTATAAGTGAAATTTTTGTTAAACTGTTGCAAAGCAATTGATTAAAAATTAAGAGGAGTTTATAAGTAAGTCTGTTAGTCGTAAAATAACCGTCGTTTAATCTTATCGAGGGGCTTTAAAAATCATTTCTTACAGTGATGATTAACTGCATAATGTATACCAGATCTACAAAAATCAGCAATTGAAAAATGAAATACCTATATATATATACCTATACACTCGCGACTTGAAGACTCCCATATTGTACTCATCAGGAAACACCGACTCAGGTAAGGAGTTCAATTCCTTTGCGGTTCGCTTAATGAATGTGGAAGTAAAACGCTTTGTCCGCATTTGTGGAATGTCTACCTTATAATGTCGCTTAGCAGTTTGTCTGCTTGTCCGATAATAGAACGGGGATGGAAAGTTACTAGTGTTACGTTTAAACTTTCTTTATCTTTGTTATACATGCAAGTAAGTGGCGAAAAAAATGCTTATTAAACATACCAATGCATATTTAACACTTTAAAATTAAATTAAAACTGGGAATAAGCATGACTTTACGCGTTGTCGAAGTTTAGACCAACAATAGTTTTGGCTTCATTCGAAAGCCTTCTTCAGGATTTAATATTTTAAAATATGCGTGAGATTTTATGAAGTCATATTCCATGTTTAAATATGTAAGCAGTGGAACGAATCCACGAATGTAATTGCCCTAAAGTAGGTACAGTCAGCAATATCACATTTTTTAACAGTCCGCTGGCGTCGTTTTTTGGGTATGCTTTATTGCCTAAGCAGCACAAATAAAACAAGAAAAAAAAGTGAAGTGTGAGTGTCATGAATACGAACCTGTATACAATTTTTTTTTTTTATACGACTAAGGTAAGACCTTTTCTGTGCATCTCTTTGTGGTCCAAATGGCTGCACCGATTTTGAATTAGTTTTATTAATTTGTTTACCTTGATCGAGAGTTTTTCAGATGATTTGGTGAAAATCATTGCATCTGTTTTCCAGATAGAGCATCAATGGTATTTTCAAAATGTTAATTTTGACAATTGTTATTAATTTTAAATGTCACATGTCGAGTTCGGTAAATACCCCATTTAAAAAAAAGAGATCTCAGTCTAAAATAAAAGGATTTAACATCTAAAGAGCGCATATTTTCCCCGCGCAGACCTTTAAAAGTTCATAACTCCTGGTAGCACTGGATTGTAATGAGCAAGCGTGACGCTTACCATCAGACGAGCGACTTGCTAGTCTAGTCACTCAATAATATGAAAAAAACTAGATATGCTTTTGCTGCTGACTGTACCCAACTGTGCCACATACCTTACCACTCCTTTCTTGATAGACGAGAATTTTTATTTTCATTTTGTCACTTTACGTTCTGATAAGTGTTTTTTTCTCTCTTTGCAATTTTATTCGCGTTTGTTTTCTCTTTGTTGTTTTGATAAAAAAACATTTCCTTGAATCCGTAACAGATTTTTTTATTGAAAAATAATAAGAGTGGTTTGGTTTTCTTTGACGGTTTCGACAGCTGATTAGATTTTTTTTGTCGGTTGAATGTTATTTTTCCGTATTGAATTGTGTACCTATTTCTGCAGTTGGAAATCGAGCGTTTTCAATCGGACATATTAAAACAATTTTGTTGGCCGAACGAAGCTAGGTCTTGAGTTGGGTGGTTCGGTACATTGTCCGCCCGTCCGTTTATCTGTCAGAAGAATAGCGTTTAAACCATACAAGCAAATAAACTTCAAATTGTCAAAGAATAATATTATGTAAAATTGTAGCCCAAATACAAAAATAACATTTAAAATTATTTATTTGAAAATGTCAAGAGGGAACCACGTAAGTGAGGGGCACTTGAACAACGAATACAAAAATCAATAAATTTTTGTTCAAATAAAAGTATAAGTAGCAGATAACAACAAAAGTTTTTCTCTATTAGGCAAATTATATGCGCAAGTTCTGGGCAGACTACTGGTATATTATACTATATGTATATAGATATTTTTTTATCATTGTTATTTTTGAACGCTATTAAAAATTTACTTGTTAATAAGAAATGATGTGGTCGGAGGTGCTAAGCAACCTTTTCATAAGTGTCAATGGTACAATTTTTTATCATTGCTAATACCTCAGCTTAACTATTACCCATCTAAGATGCTGGTATCTAGTTATAGTAAACCAAAATCCAAACTATTCATCTCAAGATAGCCATTGATAAAATCTAACAATGGAGCAAACTGAGAGTGTTCTTACCAAATCACTAGCAGAAGTGTAAGATCTATTTCTTGTTAATAAATCATATCAATTGTGCAGGCGTTCTATGAGTCATTGCTGTCGTTTAAGTTTTAAGAGAAACGCGATTTGTGTTAGAGATTTAGTTATCTAGAAAAAATTTACACAAAATCACTTTGAATGGAACTTTGAAGGATGCATATAGAGACAAACTGCACGAGCGCTTACCATAATAGATATATAATATAATTCCTGTATCAGTCAATTAAGTGTTTAAAAAAAAAATGCGTGGCCGAATTTCTTGCCAGGTCATTCTTGAGATGGCTGTGATTTTGCGAATCTGGCAGTAAAGTCATTAACTTTCATGAGTGCCTCTTTGGGGCCCATGTGAATGAACGATTTTGAATTAAGAATTTAGAATGATGCTCCAAGAGCTATTATAGAGACTAGCTAACTATATATAGAGACAGACATTCTAGTTAACGATCATTCTCTTTCTGATTTATACCACTTTTTCTATTTTCTTCTGTATGTTATATAGACAAGCATTTGATGACTATTTCACCTGATGGAAAGTGATGAAAGGCTGAGAATGACACATGCTTGCCTAGAAGATACTCCTTTTATTCATTTATTTTTTACCGTAGGAACAATTATGGAACACTTGGTCATGTCTTAAAATCTCTACACAATTAACATAAAATCTAAAATTATTTGAAGAAGCGACTATGTATAAGCGTTGTCAAGAAAATTGCAATAATAACATAATAATCTGAACATATCCTGATTTGAAGACTCCCAGATCATATCATTTGGAGAACCAAGACGCAGGTAATGAGTTCTACTGCTTCGCTGAACGAATGATGAACGTAGAAACGAAACACTTCGAGCAAACGGGATGTATATCAACCAAAATCGGTTGATGTCTGACAGTCTGTCTTATTGAACGTAGGGGGATGGTGGAATTAACTTTTGCGCCCACTTTACAAAATGTAGGCTTGCAACTTTAAGTCGTTGACCTACACTCTGTAATTTAATGTATTTATTCACTCTATACTTGAAGACACTCAAATTGTATCGTTTGGGGAACCAAGCCGCAGGCAAAGAGTTCTACTCCTTCGCTGTACGGATAATAAATACCTAATATGCAAAAGAGTTTGAAAGAGATATAAAAAGTCTGCAGAGTTGCGGATGGTATTGAACCCAGTCAAATAAAATACATATCATAAAACATAAGATTTCCATCTTAAAAAACAATGAAAAGTAAACAAGATACTCCAAATCAAAAGAGGTCATCTCCAACTACGTTAAAACCTTAAGATAAAGCTCACGGATATAAAACTCCTCCGGAACCAGAAACTTCCATCTTGAACCACTTCCAATATTTTCCTCCAAGTTTAAAGGAAATTGGGTTAGGATCGTTAATCACCGGAAGTGACGTGGCTGGAGCTCACTTCCGGTCGTGCCCTTATATAACCGGTTGGGGATTCTTTGAAGATGCCTATGTCACTGGCTGGTGATAGGATCTTTATTGACCACTATATTTTGAGGAAGGATTGGGTGAGGTTTTTATCCGGCTTGAGGGTGTATAAGTGGTTATGTTTTGTTTATGAGATAAATAATAGTTAGCAGTTGACACATTCTTTGTTAAACACGTAGCATCCCTTCAAAATCGCCGAACATATAGACAGAGATAATTTAGTAAATAAATAAAGATAAATAAAAAACCAGGCAAGCAAATATAATTATTATGTAACTGTAAGTTGTGTTTATTAATTTTGTTATTTTTATATTCGGTTTAATATTATCACAGAAACAATTTATTATCTTCTTATAGATTGATATATAAACTGTAACAAAAAGGGGTAGTAATACTTGGTGGTGTGTATGTGTATCGTGCCAGGAATCGTCTGTCAGAGAAAGAAAGTCGGAATCGGACATAATTTTTTCCGTACAAAAATTAAAAAATATGTTTTTCAAATACTTTTGACAACCCTACAGTTACATGTGCGGCAATCGGAGATATTTGTTCCGTACAAAAACAAAAAAATATTTTTTTGCCATCCCTACGATAACATCTGTAGCGCGTGACCTTGACCTTTGTTATGGCCACCACTGTCAGATGCCTAGGTATAAAGGCTATGTGGTGTAGAACGGTAGCTGATGAAATAGGGTTGCAAATGACATAATTTTTTTAAAACTTGAATTCATCATAACTCAATATTCAAGGTGCTGCCGCGAATGCAGAAGTTCCTGTTAGACTCCATACATTTAGCTAGATGTGTGACTTGAGTATTACTACACCTTTCTGTTACACATTGTATATTATGGGTTATGCCACTGCGCTCCTTTTTAATAAAAATAGGTGTAAGGTATGACAAATTTGATTTAAACACAGAAATGTAGTTATAGGTATTCTGTTCATCACGTGAAGTGTGATTATGTAAATCTAGCACAAGTCCTATTTGATAAATCTGAAACCCAGCGTCCGGACACCGGACACCTGGCGGGCAGTTCGCCTAGATTCCTGAATCTATTTGAATGGAATGTATTACATACTCTGCCCATAAAAATGGCACATTAAAAATATAGTTATATTTTTTAAATATATTGACATAACAACTTTTAATAAATTGAGATCTTTTTATTTTACATAATTAAACGCAAGCAAATCTTAAACACCGATTTCACCACTTATATTTTAGTTTTGGCTTGATCGATTTCGATAAAATTTATATGGAACCACCTCTTAAGTATAATCTACCAAAAAAAAGCATCAAAATCGATTCTGAATTGACGGAGATATCGCGTAATATACATAAAAAAAAACACATGCATAGAGAACCGACTTTTTTGAAGTCGGTTGATAATAAAAATTTGCGCTTGAGGTGGGGATTTTTAATTTCGTCGCTTCAGACAAGGTTTTTGTAGCTCGGAGATTAGAACAATAGGCACCCTATGGCTGCGGGGTTAACTACGGCAAAAGGGTGTTCAAACGGCCATTTTTATTTTCCACAATTACATAAATATAATAGTTATTATCTTGCTTGTAATAGTGGGTAATGCTGGTGTCGATTATATTATTATATCTTATTCTAGCTTTTACAGTCTTACTTATAAAAAAAACGTTAAGCAATAATTAGCCACTTAGTTAAGCAGCTCTTAAGCCCATAATCAATGAATAATTCCTTCCAAAGGGATATATGTGCTTCTGGTTCTGGGTGTAATGTGTGTGTGTGATGTGAATGTTTCCGGCACCCACGATGGGGCTGTGAGTGTGAATGCGTTTGTTTGTTTGTTTATATATTATTTTACTCATAAACATTAGTTAAGGGCTTGGTAGTTGAGAAACGCATAGAGAATTGAAAATAATGAAATTCACATGATGGCCACAGATTATAATCAAAATAGTCGACTCACAATTAAATTATACGAATGCAGCTGTCAAAAATGTGTTTTTATTAATCTGTTGAAATGAAAATAAAAGACAGGTGACATTCAACGGATGTAAAAGTAAACAATTTGGCGCCTTACGTAAAAATTTTTGACACATTTATTGTTGAAAGATTTAAGTCCCGCCATCTTGCCTAGCAAGGTTTAAAATAGGCAATGGCGGCGCTTAATTTTGATAACTATTTAAGCATTACTTAACGATCTTTTAACGGTAATACGCGTTATAAGTGAAATTTTTGTTAAACTGTTGCAAAGCAATTGATTAAAAATTAAGAGGAGTTTATAAGTAAGTCTGTTAGTCGTAAAATAACCGTCGTTTAATCTTATCGAGGGGCTTTAAAAATCATTTCTTACAGTGATGATTAACTGCATAATGTATACCAGATCTACAAAAATCAGCAATTGAAAAATGAAATTAACATTACAAATATTGCCATTTTTTTTACCAGGCACTGCACGTCTCTTTGTCGCCTACCTGGAAACCGCAAGGTGACCATTCCATTCAATATACCCATATACACACCTATATGTTAACATCTATTCGCCTGGGACTGACCGCATTTACCTTGATTTGGACTCGACAAGACGTTAGACACAATGACGTAGGTACAAGGTACCTTAAACTATTATATAGACCTTCGTCTGGAATGGTGTGTAAGATGACGCGGGTCTAAATCTTTTGAAATTACTGGAAAATTTGCTAAATGCCAGTAAATAATCGTTTACATTTCGCCTGAAAATCAGTTAAACGGGTAGATGGTAATAGTTACCTTCTAGGCAACTATGTCCCATTTTTGGCCGTATCGTCACCATCAGGTGAGATAGTGGTCAAATGCTTTCCTATTCGGCATAAGATAAAAAGATGGGTACCTTTACACCACACTTAGTTATATGCTGAGTCGGAACCACATTCATGGCATCACGCAAAGTTAGGTATATTGTTTACCATTTTATTTTCTACCGACTTCACAAAAAAGTAGGAGGTGCCTCAAGTCGACTGTATTTTTTTTTTTATGTGTGTTGTTATAACCTAATTAGGGCTGACATAGTCGCAAAGTGACTCAAAGCCCTTGAAAAATAAAGATAAAAAAAAAACTGCGTTCCACGTGAACCGATTTTGATATTTATTTTTGTTTGAAGGATGTTGCTTTCCAATTGGTCCCATTTAAATTTGATCAAGATCTGATCAGTTCTTAAAATATTTTTAGTAATGCGTGTTTCGTACATCTAATCTGATCAAAGTTCCGAAGATAAAGCGGCTAAGTCGTTTTTTTAAGCTTTGCTTGCCATTAATTATGTTTAGTTTGTTTTTTATTGTCTTGTTTTGTGTAAATAATGTAATGTTGCGTGTTGTCATAAATAAAAATATTTTATTTCTTTCTTTGCGTCTTTTGTTTTTCTTTCTTTCTTAATATTTAGGAGTGTGTCGTATGAATTACATGAGATAATTCCCGCATGCTCATTTTACCATCTAACAACAAGACAAACTGTCAAACGCCATCTAATTATGGTTGACAGCGAAATGGTACCTCCATTTCCGCGTCATCATCCGCGTTACACCTACCTAATCATCCCATAATTTACTTGTTTCAACTGTATAAATATACTTTTTCCTATCTTTGGAAGCTTGCCGGCCCCTGGTGCAGGCAGATGCTACAGCCGCATTTTCAGTTTTCATCAGGTGAGATGGTGTTCAAATGTGTCTATCTAGAATAAAATAATTAAACGCAAGCAAAGCTTAAAAAACCGACTTCACCGCTTTATCATCGGAACCTTGATTAGATTTAATGTATTGCACACGCATTATTGACGATAACTCAAAAACTAGAGATCAAACATTGATCAAATTTCAATGGAACCACATAAAAAGCACCAGCTTTCAAATAAAAAAATAATCATCGAAATCGGCTCACAACAAAAGAAGTTATGAGGTAACTTTTGAAGTCGGGTAAACAAGAACATCGTCAAAGTACGCATTATTCGTCACAAAATAGGCTTTATTGACGATATTTCGAGAACTACTGATCAGATCTTGATCAAATTTAAATGGGACCAATAAAATAGCAACATCTTTAAAACTAAAAAAAAATTTCGAACTCGTCTCACGTGGAGAGAATTTATGAAATAACAAACATAAAAATATACAGTCCACTTGAGTACCTTCTCCTTTATTGGGAAGTCGGTAAAAAGAAAATAACTATCGGACCTTATAGTGCAGCAGTACTTTAGTATCTTTCAATAGTTCTAAAGTCGCGTTCTCAACGTGGCATTGCAACGCATGCCGGGTACAGCTAGTAATAAAATAAAATAAAATAATTGTACATTCGAATATAAAAATTATATTTGAAATGATTTTAAGGAAGTAATAACGATTTAGTTAATTGTAATTATACAGTTGTAGTTAAACGAGCCGACGCCAAAATTTACGCGCTCGAGTTAACTCAAAAGGAAGGAACTAATGAACAAGATCAAAGTGAAGGAAAGTTATTTAAGAATTAGTACAATTTTGTAGGTTTGCAAGTAAATAAAAGTATAACATTGGCATTGTATCGAACTATAATTTTTAACTAGGTTTTTAAACTGTAATATTTACTAACGACCTAGTTGGCGAAGTCTCTGCCCTCTGCGCCGTGGGTCCTGGGTTTGAGTCCCGACAGAAACATATTTTGAACTGCCCGTTGGCTAAGTTGGGTGAGTGTTTGCCTTCTAAGCAGGGGTATCGGGTTCGATTCCCGGCGGGAACACAAGTTATCTCCCCAAGGAAAATTTGTGTTTCTGGTTCTGGTTGTGATTGTGTCTGTGATGTGAATGTTTCCGGCACCCACGACACAAGTCATTGAACTTAGTGTGCGGCTGTGAGTGTGAAAGCGTTTATGTTTATGTTTATTTTTCTTCTTTAGGGACATAATAATATGTGCTTCTGGTTCTGTGTGTGTGTGATGGAAACCATGATACAGTTCGTTGAACTTGAAACTTCAATTTCCTATGAAATTACAGAGCTTAAAGAGAATTAACATCGGTCAACAGCGTCTGGTTATACTCATATTGATTTCTTTTTCTCTCTTTTATGCTAGATAGGCAAGCATTTGACGAAAAAAAAACCAAATCGATTGACGATAGAGTCATCAAAATCGGTCCACGCGTTTAGTTACTATAGAGCCACAAAGGAACAAACATACAAATATACATGGGCTGATAAACATAACCCTTCTTTGTAAAATATGATCGCCTGCACTTTCACAAATTTACTCGAAATGTGTCATGTCAGACCATGACCGAGTCTAGTGGCGAAAATTGTTGGAAGAGTAACTGCCAATTTCGTCAGTGTACAAAAAATAATTGCCAAGCGCGAGCCGAAGTCACACACTGAGGGTCCCATACTACCAGCTAGCTTAATCGGGTGCGCGTTTGCGTTTTAAGCGGCGGGTCGGGTTCGGTTCCCGATGGACATCCCGATGGATCCCCAAGTTTTCTTCCCAAAGTTAATTTGTGTTTCTAGTTCTGGATGTGATTGTGTATGTGATGTTGATGTTTCCGGCATCCACGTTATATAAGTCTTCAAGTCGCGAGTGAAAAGGTATCTTCTGGGCAAGCTTGCTCCATCGTCGACCTCATCGTCGCTTACCATCAGGTGAGATGGCGGTCATAAGTTTGCCTATCTTGAATTAAAAAAAATTACATAGAAATTAGTTTTCTTGTAGACCTACGTTTATAAGTGTGAAAGCGTTTTTTTTTAATTTTTAAGCGGTGATGTGGTCAATGGTGTTAACAGGCCTACCGAAACATTTTTTTTTTGATTTTGGTGACAGATTTGTTTACTTGTACAACACCTGTATTTCAGTACAAGTCAGGCAAGTAAAATAGACCACGGATTTCATTACGATATAACCTTCACCGGAGGCTCCAGTCCGTCATAGGATTCGATAAAGCAATCCTCAATCAGAAGGAGAGCGCTATACGACGGCGATATTGACTTACTGATCAGTTCAAAATACAAACCTTTATATATAGGAATGTAGTCTGGATGCGCCAATCACCAGCTTGAAGGTCTTGAATCTATTGACCGACGAGCGAAAATACTCAGTGGAAGAAAGTTAGTGGAGTCCAAATTGCAAGGTCTCCGCACCGACGTTATGTCGCAAGTCTACCGGTATTCTTTCGTTTCCATTTTGGAGTGTGCACATGAATTACATGAGCTAATTCCCCCATGCCGGTTTTACCATGTAACAACAAGACAAACGCCATCCATTTATTTTATTTTATTTTATGATGTTTGGGGGGCTTACAGCTAATGATACAAAATAAGTCTTAATATATATAACAAGAAGCCATTTACAAGCCTCCGCAGATAAAAAAACAAATATTAAAAACTAAGAAGCTTAAGAAAAAAATAATTTAAACATGACTAAATATGCAATTTACACGCGATGTCGTTTTAGGCGCCTCAGGAGACGCCAAACACTTCGTAGATAATACCTTTTTTATCGATGACAAAGTACTTGTGAACAAGTCAATAGTCGTGAAATTAGACTTATTAGTAAAGTCTAATTTCACGACTATTGATTTGTTATTATGTGTTTATATGTGTTTTATTGTTGAACGATTTTGTAGAGCGTAGTTTAAAAGCGTTTCGACGGTAAAGAGTGCGAGTGAAAGGAACATGGAGCAGTTTTCTTATGCGGGAATGGCGAAACGGGACACTAAGTGCTACTTTGGAAACAAGTTCAGGACAGTCAACCTTGGATTGAGCTAATCTTACATCTTCATCATTCTTCATCATCATTTATGGTTGACTACCTCCAGTTCTCGAAGCGACTCCTTTCTATTTTTTTTATCCGTACGGCAAAGAAGTGCAACTCAATGCTGGCGTCTTTGAGTCCTGCACGGTATAATCAGGAGCCTTCAAGTATAGAGTGAATAGGTATCTTCCAGGCAAGCATGCTAAATCTTCGGTCACATCTTCACTTTCCAACAGGTCAGATGGTGGTCACAGCATAAAGATAAGCATGTTAATAATTCAGCGCTTATATTTTAGTTTTGGCTTGATCGATTGCAATAAAATTTTTATGGGACCACCTCTGAAGTATAATCTACTAAAAAAAAATTGGAGAATCTAAAAATTTTTACATTAAAAAAATACATACAGTCGAACATAGTACCTTCCTTCTTTATTGAAGTCGTTAAAAAGGCATTAGATACGGGACCCTTAAAATAAAACGAAGATCTAAAATACGAGAATGTTGCGTCCAAGTTACGATAGAAGAGTAGAGCAAATTGCAACCGTAGTAGCGAGGTATGTCATTCAATCTCATATTTCTGCATCGATAGCTGGACACAGAAATGGAATCGAGTGGTTTGTGAAAACGGACTTTTCAAAGCAACATTTTCAAAGTATTGGATTAATACTTGGAAAAGGACTCATATCAAAGAAGTTGCGATTTTATGGGTTTTTTATGACCAGACTCGGTAGTTATCTAGAAATTATGAAAAAGAAATTAAATACCTATTCTTTTAATATTTATTTGAAAACCCAGTTGGCGTAGTGGACAGGTCTCCGCCCTTTGCGCCTTGGGTCCTGGGTTCGATTCCCGGCAGGAGTAAAAATTCCTTCCCTAGGGATATTTGTGCTTCTGGTTCTGGGTGTAATGTGTGTCTGATGTGAATGTTTCTGCACCCACGATACAAGTCTTTGAACTAAGTATGGGGCTGTGAGTGTGAATCTTGATTTAATTACAAATCAACGCAAATCAAATCTTAAAGATTTAATACTTTTTCTCCAATCTAGCGTAAACATTAAAATAGTTCTTACTTTTGTCTGTATGTGTCTACGTATACGATGTATGTGTGTGACCGGGATCTAAAAGTGAAACTCGTCGCTAGTGTTGCAGGCAGCATGACCTGCCCGTTAGTTTAGTTGGGGCCGCGCCTTCTAAGCTCGGGTATCGGGTTCGATTCCCGGCGGGAAGTTTTATCCCCAAGGAAATTGTGTGTTATCGGTTCTGGTTATGATTACGTGTGTGATGTGAATGTTTTCGGCACCCACGACACAAGTCATTAAACTTAGTGTGAGCTGTGAGTGCGAAAGTGTTTATGTTTTTAAGCGTTATATCTCTTTGTAGCTAGGTGTGTATGATATTTTATGCCGTGAATAGTGAGTGCTGTTAACAAAGAACTCAAGAACAAAGTGTATTTCTTTTAATAGAGACAATAAGAAAAGTGTTATTGGACACATTCTTAGAATACTACCAAATTTGCTACCAAACCACAAAAAATTACGAAAAACAATCGAATAAAAGATTAAAAAACTTACGAATATTATTGCAAATCCATTCGTTTCTTCGTAAAATACAGTATCAATAATCTAGGTTTGTGATTTAATAATGGTAACGTAATTTTCTTTGTATATAATAAAAATATAAATAATTAAAATTAACTAATCAATACATTGGTAAGTAATTATAAAGTATCATAAAAGAAAGATATCCAAAATATTTTCAAACATAAAAACACAAAAAAATATATTTATATAAAAACAACAAAAAGTAAAAAAAATTTAAAAAGAACAACATAATTTATTTATCAAAAATGTGTACGTTTAAAAATGGGTAGCATTTGTTACGTACTAGAATTTTAGTTCTAAACTTCCTTCTTCTTATGTAAAACTATCAAGTGCTTGGTCAAACTCAAGTAGATTCGATAAAAGTGGTCCGATAAAACCGAATCCGTACTTTTCCTATCTATATGCAAATTCTAGCCGAGATTTTATAGACTTTTTAAAAAACATTCCGTGTAGTGCAACTTCAACTATAATTATGTGAGGTAGGACGAGATTTTTAATAACTCTGTACTTCCTTTACTTGAAACTGTATGCTGTGTACTTTTTGTATCTGCGATCGGCTAGCGTTTTCCCAATTTATTTTTGTGGGGGAAAATGCCCCACACTTCTCTTCCTTTACAGGGGTAAATGTTTGTATGTTACGCGAAGATATCGCGTAACATACAAACAAAAAAAAAACATAAATTTGAATTGAGAACCTCCTTTTTTGAAGTCGGTTGAAAACAAATATTATCATACTTCAAAGGGTGTATTTTTAGCCTTTTGATCCGATAGGGTAAAAATAATACACTGTGATATTTTGTTTTATCCGCTCAATATTATAACGTCTTGGGTTCTCAAAGGTTTAACCATAGTAAATAATAAACAAGAGGAAGAACACTTCAAAAGCCGCCTATTTCTTCGTTTCGTAACAAGATATGATTCTACAAGTTTGTTACACTACCATTTGCATGTTTCTCACATTTACATCGCTTTACATCTTTTAAAATATTATGCATGTTCACAAAAATATTGATAAATATAAATCAAGAAGCGACGCTTACAAAATGATTTTTTAATACAATATAGGCAAGCATTTGACCACCATCTCACCTGATGGAAACTGACGATACCTATTCACTCTTGACTTGAAGACTCCCAGATTATACCCCTCGGGGAACAATGACGCAGGCAATGAATTCCACTCCTTCGCTGTACGAATGATGAACGTCGAAGCAAAACGCTTCTAGCGAACTCGAGGTATGTCAACCATAAATGGATGACGTTCGACAGTTTTTCTGGTTGTTAGATGGTAAAAAGGGCATGGTGGAATTAACTCATGTAATTCCTGCGCACACTCTCCAAGATGCAAACGATAGAATACCGATAGCTTTTGTGCAATCATTACTTCCTCACTACACCTAAAGCTATACGCTGCGTATTCTGCAGGGTTATATTTCTAGTCACCCACGTCCGTAGGAGGATACCCCTTAAGTCTGACTCCCTACACGTGGTCCCCGGGTGGTGCTAATCAGGTGACATTTGAGAGGTGGTAGAGCATTTTGTGAGTTGCTCGCCTGGCTTGCTACCAAAGTAGCTTACCACCATCAAGTTGAAAGTCTGCCGCCAAGCCAAATACGGTGTTCCGGCAGTTATCCTTGAGAGCCTGCGTATTCCAGGTCTAGTGTGTTTACCAGCTTCGATCACATCGTCACTTACCATCAGGTGAGATAGTGGTCAAAAACTAGCTGTCAAAAAAAAAAAAAAAAAAAGGAGCAAAATTTTTCTCCCTACGGAAAATTTTGTTAGATTGCTAATTCCGTTAGCGACGTATATGCTAGGATTTTAGTCACGCATTGCATAAAACATGCGAATAATCTTTATAACACAAATTTTATGCATGCAAAAGTTTGTGTGTAAATATATAATTGAGTAAGTATGTTGGTTTTCTCCTAACGCTGTAACGACTGAACCGATCGGAATGAAATTTGAAATGTGCATAGGCTATACCCAGGATTAATACATAGGCTTCTTAATTTACGCGGGTGAAGCCGCGGGTTACAACTAGTAATATATACAGTAGGCCCCAATCAACCCTCAAGGTTAAAGCGTAGAGGCTCTATATGCATTTGTGCTCTCTGAGGTATAGACTTTAGAAGGCTCAAAGAATTATGGATATACAGATGCAGAAAAGTTATTGAACCTAAGTCGACAATTTTAATTAAATTACTTTTTTTTATGCCTGATAGGCAAGCGTTTGACCAAAGTGATAATGAGGCCAAAGATGTAGCATGCTTGCCTGGAAGGTACCTATTCACTCTCGACAAATTTTGAAACAAGATTTTAGATTCTCACTTTTTTATTTGTTTTACGCGTATTTATTTGTTTTCTTTCCGATTTTAAAATTGTTTACCGATTACTTTGCTACTTAATAAAAGAACGCTGGATGCAGGCTGCTTAAAACCGTTCTTTTTGGATATCTTTGGGGAAGGCATATATCCAGCAATGGACTTCGCGACTAATATAATGATGATTTAAAGTAATACAAAATATTTTCCCGTGCTAGTAAATAAGTAAAAAAATTTTTTTTATATAAAATTTTAACAAAAAGCTCGCGATCGAATTCAAGTAGTAGCTCCCACGTTGTGGCGCAGAACACTCGACGATCGCAG
Organism: Lomographa bimaculata; assembly: GCA_948107665.1. Taxonomy (NCBI): domain Eukaryota; kingdom Metazoa; phylum Arthropoda; class Insecta; order Lepidoptera; family Geometridae; genus Lomographa; species Lomographa bimaculata. Next base: position 13,363,259 of record OX403608.1, on the reverse strand, counting down.
TGGCTAACGATCACTTGAATACCGGCGCTCCACTGTATGTATACACTACTGACTTTACATACTTTTGTCGAGGTATTAAAATTGTTTAAGTATTTTTATATTTAAAATTCGTTTATTAAAATTTTAAGCATAGTGTAGTAGACCCATCTCTAAGAAAGAACCTAACGATGTTTTGGCTTCACATTGTCACAACGTGGTCAAATGCCAACACATTTACTTTTGCTTAAAAGGAATCTCTGGTCGTTTGAAATTGTCTATATATTACTGGTTACTGAAATAAAGTTTATTATTATTATTATTTATTATTATTATTTATTTACAAACACTCTGTATACCAAAAATTCAGAGAAATAAAGGGAATCTTAATTCCTCTGACACCAGTTTGTTTTTCTCACTCTTTATTTGTTTTCTCGGTCATCACTTTATTTTTTCTCTACTTGCGTTTGATTTAACAGTTTACTTGTTTTTAATTGATTGTTATTTAATAAAAATGCAAATTTAGTTTGAATTTTTGCGTGGTTCGCTTCTACGTTTATCATCCGTACTGCGAAGGAGTGAAACTCATCGCCCTCGTCCTTGTTCCCCAAACGGTATAATCTCGGAGTCTTTAAGTCGATAAGTAAGTATTATCTAAGCAAGCTCGCTAGATCTTCGGCTGCATCTTCGCTTTTCATTAAGTTCAAGGCAAATCTAATCGTCAACGATAAAGAATTCATCGCAAGCAAAGCTAAAAAACCGACTTCACCACTTTATCTTCGGAGCCTTGGTCAGATTAAATGTATTAAACACGTATTATTGACGATAACTCAAAAACTACTGATCGGATCTTAATCAAATTTAAATGGGACTAATGAAGCTTTAAAACATAATAATTTCAATATCGGTTCACGCGGAAAGAAGCTATGAGGTATATAGGATAACACATATAAAAATTTAAAAAAATACATTCGAATAGAGTACCTCCTCCTTTTTGTGGAATCTGTGGATAAAGGAATTATGGTTTCTAATTTTTTGTAAAAATCCTTAATCTATCAAGCATTAATAAACTTAACTACTCACTTGTTTTTTACAGATTGTCATTTGTTTTTATCTTCCTTTGTTCTTACTTGCATCAGTTTCCCGTACTACTTTGGAAGTATTAAACGCGACTGCATAATCAGGTAGTTTTAAAACAAGTAACTTATCTCTCTTAAATAGAAGTTTGCTTAAAATCGATGCAATTTCCTTAGAGGTATCTTAATATAATGCACACAAATAGGGCATAATATTTCGATTTAAATTCATATTCTCTCTCGATATAGACTGCTGTGCAACTGGCTTCGACATAAAGAACCCGTTCTGTTTGTCTGTTCACTTATACAATAGAGTATATGCATTGTGTATCCAGAAAATATACCCAATAGGAAATACATATCAATTTTGGGGGCTGAGTCACCCACGTCCGTAGGAGGATACCCCTTAAGTCTGACTCCCTGCACGTGGTCCCCGGTGCTAATCAGGTGACTTTTGAGAGGTGGTAGAGCATTTTGTGAGTTGCTCGCCTGGCTTGCTACCAAAGTAGCTTACCACCATCAAGTTGAAAGTCTGCCGCCAAGCCAAATACGGTGTTCCGGCAGTTATCCTTGAGAGCCTGCGTATTCCAGGCCTAGTGTGTTTACCAGCTTCGATCACATCGTCACTTACCATCAGGTGAGATAGTGGTCAAACACTATCCTGTCAAAAATAAAAAAAAAAAATTTAGATTATACAAATTTTTTTGTCTTATTGTTTTGATTTTTGAGTGTCATCTCAGTTTTTTTCTTTGAATAATTTAAACGCAGGCAAAGCTTAAAAAAACTTCACCGCTTTATTGTCGAAACCTTTGATGAGAATAAATGAATCAAATAATGCGTATTTGATATAACTTATTATTATTGTAGATAATTTAAAACTTCTGGTCAGATCCTGATCAAATTTCAATGGGAAAATATGTGATATGGGAACCACCGGCTTACAAATAAAAATACATTGAAATTGGTTCGGTAAAAAAAAATATATAAGTGTAACTATATGCGATCTTATCGCTGAGACGACCCACTTGGCGCCGTGGACAGGTGTCCGCCCTCTGTGCCGTGGGTCCTGGGTTCGATTACCGGCAGGAGCACAAATTCCTTCCCAAGGGATATTTGTGCTTCTGATTCTGGGTGTAATGTGTGTGTGTGATGTGAATGTTTCCGGCACCCACGATACAAGTCTTTGAACTTAGTGTGGGGCTGTGAGTGTGAATGCGTTTGTTGTTGTTTGTTTGTTGTCTTCCAGACAACCTTTGGATGGAGAAGAATAACGCAATATAGGACGTCGTTCTATGTTCATAAAAGATCAGAACAGTGATAAAAAATAGAGGATACATAAATTATAATTTTACATACACGTAAACAGATACTATGTAATTATAAAATACACACACTACATATTCAGGGTTAAAAGAAATGTAAGATCTAATATCCCAGGGTGACGAACGCAGTGTTGATTTTGACATAAGTTCAAGCTCTGGATGGTACTGAAATGTAATGGCAGACGTGACGCTTACCATCAGGCGAGTGACCTGCTAGTTTCGTCATTCAATAACAAAAAAAAGAAAAAAAAACCGGACAAGTGCAAGTCGAACTCGCGCACAAAGGGTTCCGTACCATTATCTATAAAAACGGCAAAGAAATCATGTCTGTTGTATTAAATATTTATCTTATTTTTATTATAGCGGCAATAACAATACATCATCTGTGAAAATTTCAACTGTCTAGCTATCACCGTTCTTGAGATACAGCGTGGTGACGGACGGACGGACAGCGAAGTCTCAGTAATAGGGTCCCGTTCTTTCCCTTTGAGTACGGAACCCTAAAAAATACTAACACATTGTTTAAAAAACATAAACATTACATACCAATAATACTATCAAAATATATTAAATAGCTTACATGAAATAAATAATTACATATAAGTTCCTATACTACATACAAATGCGTACGAAGCGTTTTGCCACATTCATTATGCGAACTGCAAAAGAATGAAATTCCTTACCTGAGTCTGTGTTCCCTGATATATACAATATGGGAGTCTTTAAGTCACGAGTGAATAGGCATCTTCTGGGCTCCATCGTCGACCGCATCTTCACTTACCATCAGGTGAGATGGCGGTCAAACGTTTGCCTTTCTTTAATAAAAAAATATTTAAAAATACATATTATTTTACACATATAGGTAGTGCACATAATAATATAGTATTTTAGCGAGCAATTCGATAGGGTTGAAATTGCACCTTTTGTGTACAAACCCCTTCAAAACATCATTAACATTAAATACAATGGAAGTGGGCATGCAGCACTACAGATTGCAAACAGTATAATAACTATTGTAACTCTAGTTTGCAGTCCCTGTCTCTAATCTCTCTCGTAAATTGCGATCAATAGGCGTACTCTAGTACACAATGCAGTGGTTCTCTGCATTAGCTTACTGTTATTACCGACTATGTCGATTTAATTATAATATGATTTGCATACGTGACCTAGAAAAAATCATGTTTGATAGTAATAATAAACGCTTTCACATTCACAGCCCCACACAATTTTATTATTTGTGTCGTGGGTGCCGGAAAAATTTAAGTATACAATCACTACCAGAAACACAAATCACTCCCAGGGGAGTTTTTTTGTTTTTCGCTAAAGTAATTAAAAAATGGCGTTATCATTTTGTGTTTTTTTTTTCAAAACCTATTTCTAGGAGTGTTAGTAAAAAGTACTGGATCATCACAATCACAACCAGAACCAGAAACACAAATTTCCCTTAGGTAGAAAACTTGTGTTCCCGCCAGGAATCTAACCCGATACCCAGGGGTATCTGGTTAGATTCCTTTGAAGGCGATAAATGTAAACCTACTTTATGTAATCCCCTTTTAATATCCTTCATTTTTAATACCATAATCGATAGATTTGGTTATTTTAACCGAATTCACAAAAAAGGAGGAGGTACTCAAGTCGATTTCTTTTTATTTGAAAGCTGGTGCTTTCCATGTGGTCCCATTTAAATCTGGTCAATTTCTGATCACTAGTTTTTGAGTTATTGTCAAAAATGCGTGTTTAATACGTTGAATCTGATCAAGGTTCCGAAGATAAAGCGGTGAAGTCGGTTTTTTTTAAGCTTTGCTTGCGTTTAATATTTTTTTTACGCGTCATCAATCCGCCATTTGTTTTTTTTTTTCAAACACATATCTAAAGAAACTATAGGGTTTTTAAAACGTCCCTAACTAATAGAATAAAGGAAAAACTTTTTCCATTACAATATTGTTTGATTTTTGTATGGTTTAGGCACTAGATGCCTCTGATAGACGGACGGACAGACAAAGTACTGAACCATCCAAGTTTACTTAGAGATATCGCTTCGTTCGATCAATCATCACTTAATGGGCCTTTGACAAATATTAGTGTTAATGATGAGGTCAGGATAGTAAACACGGTAGTGCTAGAACGACGGAGTTGTATTTGTTATCAACAGTAAAGTTTGTCAAATGTTTGCTCGGAACGAAGAATACGATGAACCTTATTTTCAACCAAGTGGTCAGCAACTTTTGTATTTGCTTCAAGTTAAAAGTTTCAGTTTGACTTGCGAGTTGTTCTGGAAAAGACAGTTAACTTCTTAACGATACCCGTTGTTAAACATTAGTTAGAGTAAAACGTGTTTTGACTTTTTATTAGAACCAAGTGAATATTTAACTTTTGCTCTTTTTTTTTTTTGGGTATAATGCCTGTCTGTGTGTTACCTCAGATCTTTTTCAGATATTTTCTTTTTCAGCTTTTGATTGTTTTTTTTATTTGAAAGCTAGTGCTTTCCTTCTAGTGACATTTAAATTTGATCAGTCCAGTATTTTGTGAGTTATCTACAAAAATGCGTCAACTTGAGAGCCTCCTCCTTTTTTGTGAATTCGGTAATTTTTTTTTATCAAGTTCTGATCTGAGTAGTTTTTGAGTTATCGTTAAAAATTCGTATTTAATACATTTTATCTGATCAAGTTTTCGAAGATAAAGCGGCGAAGTCTTTTTTTCAAGCATTGCTTGCGTTTAATTTTATTATTAAGTTTAACCTTGCCTTTCAATTATATTGTATTTTTATACTATTACAAAAACTCAGTTACAATTAACATTTAAGGCCTGTTTTTTATTCGAACCCAAATTACTTAAATTACCCGAAACAGCTATCTTACACGCCCGAGTGGATCCACAATAACGAAGTGGGGCCACCAGTGGGCCCAATTGGTAAGACGATATTCAGGGAGCACCACGGGTTTTTCCTCAAAGCCTGGATTAGTTTGCGTTACATTGCTAACGAGGGGATATAAGTAACAAGCTTATAGCGGATCACTTTGGAACTTAGATAGCCGAGTCGCAATGTGCCTGTGTAAAGGGACAACAGCATGAATTATCAACAGCAGCCCTAGTATGACCATGTCCAATGGATACTTTTCCTGAGAATAGATAAAAATCTTGTCTTTTTTTTTATTTTGTGGTTAAAATGCTTGCCTTTCGGGCATACAAAATATCTTACTTTCTGTGATTTCGGTGAAGACAAACCCCACGTCTTAAGAAAGGATAAATTTCTCTCTGCCAAATGTCAAACAGAGCAGTATTATCCCCATTTCGTTAAGCTCATGTTATGAAAAGAGAAATATGTCTACGTCATATGTCAAACAGGGAAGTACTTTCCCTTTCCACTGCTGGCATGCTGTCTATGGTAGAGAGGACAATCTTGTTTCTTGTCAGTGGATAAAAACAGGATATATATTTTTATCCTAATACCATGCTAAACCTGCAGAAGAGATAATAACCGATGCTTAAAAGGTTAAAGGTTTGATATGAGAATGTCTCCTGGAATGCATGACTTTGTAAGTTTTACTCGGCATTCTAAGTTACGAAATTTAAATCAATTCACGGGCCAAAGAGGCACTCATGAAAGTTAATGACTCTACTGCCAGATTCGCAAAATACAGCCACCTCAAGAACCTGGCAAGAAACTCGGCGGCGCATTTTTTTCATTCGTTTTTTTTAATTAATTTGCACTATTACATGAATTATCTAAACCTAGGTATATCTATATGATGTAGTCGCTAGAAAGCGCTTATGCAGTTTGCTTCAATGCATTCTTATCATTAAAATATTGTAGGTGGTATATTTTTTTTTGTAAAAATTTGAATGTGAGTAGCATAAAACTTTTTTTTTTTGCTTTTCTTATTTTTAATGTACATAAAATCTTTTCTACCGACTTCACAAGAAAGGAGGAGGTACCCAAGTCGACTGTATTTGTTTTTATATATGTGTTACCTCATAAGTAATTTCGTTCTACGTAAACCGATTTTGTTTTTTTTTTGTTTGAAAGATGTTGTGTTCTAATTGGTCACATTTAAATTTGATTAAGATCTGATCATTAATTCTTGAAATATCTTCAATAATGCGTATTTAGTACATCTAATCTGATCAAAGTTCCGAGGATAAAGCGGTGAAAGCGGGTTTTTTTCCCGCTTTTATCAAGTTAAAAAGTAGCCTTTGATAGTACAAAGGCTACTTTTGAAAGATTTTAAGCTACCAATGGTGACTTTTATTATAAATGTTTGTATCAATAACGGGATATTTACTATCTTCATCCAACAGTTTCGTATGCTCGTAAATCTAAATCTTCATCCACCCTCACTACTCCAGTTATTCCGTGATCATGGCGCTTACAACAGTGCCGAAATATCGGAAACTCAAAACAAACAAAATACAAATGGTAAATATCCCGTTATTGATATAAACAATTTTAGCCTTTGTACTTATCACAGGTATAAGCTATGTATATTCCAAATTTAATACAAATCTGTTCAGCCGTTACAACCTTTTTTTTTATACTATATAGGCAAGCATTTCACCGCTATCTCACCTGATGGAAAGTGACGATGCGGCCAAAGATGGAACATGCTTGCCTAGAAGGTACCTATTCACTCTAGACTTGAAGACACCCAGATTATACCTGAACAGAAAACAACATAACTTACACACTTACTTTATAATATTAGAATAATGTACCTACACTTGGTTCTGAATTAAAGAATTATTGTATTGTAGAGAGACACAAACTGTGTGATCTTGTACCACAAGCCATCGTCGCTTATGTAATCAGAGCGAGCAGTGTGAGGCCGAGCTCAGCTAAATTGTCAATTTGCCGATGTGACGCCGATGCAATAGTTGTGATACGATATGTTGGACATCGTGGCCTAAGCTGGACGATATTGAGCCGTTGAGCTGTTTGTAAGAGCTGTATGTTGCAAGGTCTTACTGAGAGTGGCGTTACAGAATGACAAGTCTGTCAATCTGCACACGCAAGCAAAGCTTTAAAAAATCTGACTTCACCGCTTTAACTTCGGAACCTTGATCAGATTTAATGTATATTAAACACGCATAATTGAAGACAACTCAAAAACGAGTGATTAGATCCTGATTAAATTTAAATGGGACCACATGGAAAGCACCAGCTTTCAAATAAAAAAAATATAATCATAATCGGCTTACAAGGAAAGAAATTATGAGCAGATGAGCAGCTTTCAAATAATAAAACAATCATCAAAAAAAGTTATGAAGTAACACACAAAAAAAAATGCAGTCGAATTGAGAACCTCCTCTTTTTTTGAAGTCGGCTAAAAATATACAAAATAACGACTCAGATAGACAACCTCAATACATAAACATAAAGGCTTTCACACTCACACTCTCACACTTATTGTGGGGTACTAAGTTTGATGACTTGTGTTGTGTGGGTGCCGGAAACATTCACATCAAAAAAACAAAAAAAAACGCATTCACACTCACAGCCCCACACTAAGTTCAAAGACTTGCATCGTGGGTGCCGGAAACATTCACATCACACACACATTACACCCAGAACCAGAAGCACAAATATCCCTTGGGAAGGAATTTGTGCTCCTGCCGGGATCGATTCCCGGCAGGAGCACAAATTCCTTCCCAAGGGATATGGGACCAGGATCCACGGCGCAGCGGGCGTACACCTGTCCACTGCGCCAACTGGGTCGTCAACACACACAATCACAACCAGAACCAGAAACACAAATATCCCTTGGGAAGGAATTTGTGCTCCTGCCGGGAATCGAACCCAGGACCCACGGCGCAGCGGGCGTACACCTGTCCACTGCGCCAACTGGGTCGTCAACACACACAATCACAACCAGAACCAGAAACACAAATATCCCTTGGGAAGGAATTCGTGCTCCTGCCGGGAATCGCACCCAGGACCCACGGCGCAGAGGGCGGACACCTGTCCACTGAGCCTACTGGGTCGTCGTATAAATTAAATATATATTAATAGATTAGTTAGTTGATTTTCTTTTTCAATATTAATATTAATTTATTTTCTTAGAGCTGGTTATAAACATAACAGGACTAGCTGCGCCCCGCGGTTTCACCCGCGTGGTGATGCTAAATTGTGATAATGATGATAGAAAGTATTTTATGCGTTAGAAATAAATTGTAAAATTTTATTGTATTTTTATGATTATTTTTATTTTTTATTTTGACGATAATGTATTTATTACACATAAAAAATAGATATGTGCTGTCGCGGGCTTTTTTGTTAGAAAATTTAAGATAAACATTTCAATTATACATTATATACGTGTAACTCCAACGGTTTCTGCGGCGCACGCCAGAATAGCTCGCAGATGGCATAATTTATTCCTACTTACTTGACACTTATCGTTATATAATGGATAATTCACACTACATCTTTATAAATTATAGCCTATGTGTTTATCTGATGTAGGAGCTATATTATTGATATTATTGTAAAGTTTCATCAAAATTAATTCAGTAGTTTTGGCGTGAAAGAATAACAAACATACATCCATTCATTCTTACAAACTTTCGCGTTTATAATATTAATAGTAGGATAGTAGGATAACTACCATGTCATTGTGATTATTACATTACTTTCATAGAGTAGAATGACTCCTCAGTTGTACTGTAACGAACTTCGTAGTTAGCTCTAGTTCTACAACTCTCCCGCTTTGACAAAGCGGTAATTCAAAATTAAAGGTAAACGTACAAAACGTATCCATCTTCTCATAAACTTCGATGTTCCCCAACGTCTTCACAAACTTGCATTATGGATGTATGAACTCGAACATTCTTGCGGTCCAAGTGGACAAAGTTACTACTTCACAAATAATGTCGGGTAGTTTACAAAACTAAATTAAAACTTGGCCGGTACAAGTCGGCGGTAGACACGTATGGAAATCGTTTTTGTCGGATAGTGATCCGGATTTATCTATTTAAATTTATATTTATTTATTTATGTACTCTATGCTAGATGCACATCACAGAGAATAGAAGGTAAAAATATCATGGTGTTATTAAGATCAATCAATCAAATCAAAATCAAAATCTTTTATTCACATGAGCCCCAAAGAGGCACTCATTAAAGTTAATGATTATATTGCCAGATTCGCAAAATTACAGCTATCTCGAGAAGAGCCTGCAAAAAACTCGGCGGCGTATTTTTTTCATTCTTGTTTTTTTAAACATTCTTAATATCTAATACATAATTTTATTAACCTAGGTGTTATTATGGTAGTCGCTAGAAAGCGCTTTTGCAGTTTGCCTCCATGTATCCTTGTCATTAAAATAGTCGATCGTTTTATAGTAAGCTTCCTTAATTAATACCCGTTTTATTATAGATTTGAACTTTCCCAGTGGTAATTCAGTTACGATTTTAGGAATTTTATTGTAAAATCTAACCCCATTTGCCATAAAAGATTTATTTGTTTTGCTTAATCTAAATGCATAAAATCAATTCCGTATTCCAAACATATGTGCACACAGCATGGTTAAAAAAGTATTGTATTACTTATAATATGCTAAATTAAACCTTATTGCATAATGCATTAATAATAATAAAAAATATAAGAATACTGTACATAATAGAAGCAGCAGCAGAATCATTAACTTTCATGAGTGCCTCTTTGGGGCCCATGTGAATAAACAATTTTGATTTTAATATAATTTAAAAGAAAATCAATGTCTAAATATGCAAAATTTAACGTTTACAAAACATATATAAATGCTATTCTTAAATTGATTGAGATAAAAACTCAATAAATTAATACCTTCTAAACTGCTATCTACGTATAAGCATTTTTACAAGCGCCACTCTGCATTTCATTGTAATTTGTTCGGTTTCAGCTGTTAACAATGTTTTTTTATATTAAAGGCGACGTAAAACTACAAAACACCACAGTACAGTGGTATCTTTGGCTATATATTTTTCAATCTTATCGCAAAGGGTGATGGCATACATATGGGAGGGCCGAATTAAGAACCAAAGATGAGGTAAGCGAGCCCTAGGACACACCCAGCAGATGAGCAGTTTGTTACTTTGCCTTCAAGATGCTACACTAAGACGTAACGCCGCACGGGTTTGTGTAGCAAGGTAATTGTTGTATTTTTACAAGCTTTTATTTAGCTTGCACTGTATTTATGTAAGTATGTTTGTTCGGGTGGAATCTTGCAACTCAATTTTGAAGCAGATATCTTCAATTGATCGATCTAAAATTTTGTATTCACGTTTAGTTTAGATGAAAATGCATTGTTAGTTGTGTGATGTCATTCTAAGTCCAACATGACGGAACACACAAAATGGCGGCGAATTTTTAATGCACTCCTACAATATGGGTATCAAATAAGGGCTTGCTGAGAATAACTCGAAAAATAAAGTGACGTCACTTTAAATCCAATATGGCGGACTTCTAATAGCTTGTCTTTAAAAAAGTTTTTAACAAGTAACTTATGATATACGTAAATTTAAGTCGAGGCAGTTTGTTCTACGCTCTTGTCTACAAAATATAAAAAAAACAGACAATTAACACCATATACATCACCAAACATTTGTTATCCAGGAAATGCCGGAATAGTGTCCGGTAACAAAGCCCCCTCTCTAGTCTGGATGTTGTAAGTCGTAACTTTGTACAACGGTGAAGTTGCAACCGTGTCTTATTTTTAAAAGGTTAAGTATCTGTGCTTATTCAATTAAATTTACTTGAATAAGAAAGTTACTCTGTAGTTTTACTTAAACAGTTTTTTATGGTTTGTGTAAAATGCCAAATCAGTTTCCGGTAACAAAGTCTCCTCTCTAGTCTAGATGTCGTAAGTTGTAACTTTGTACAACTGTGAAGTTGTAACCGTGTCTTATTTTTAATGGGTTAATTAGTATCTGTTCTTATTCAATTGAATTAACTTGAATAATACAATTTTTCTGCAGTTTTACGTAAACAGCTTTGTGGTGTTTGTAAAATAAGCTGGAGTAGCAAGATAATGAGCAGAATTTTAAATGCCCTCATTAAATTACACAGTTGCATTCAACGCATTTTATAACCATAAAAGAGGTGGTTCCATGGTTACTTGGCAACTAATTTTAATTCTGGACACGAGTAGTTACAATTTTTCTCCCTGAGAGAATTCTCAGAGATTTGTATATATTTTTCTGGGTGTGATATTATAATTATATATATGTGATGCCTTCGAATTAAGAGTATGAAAACGTAGTGCGGAGCTGTGAGTTTAAAGTAAATTAAAAAAAAATAGATTACCAGTTGGAAAATGCAGTAAAACCTCGGGAAACATCTCTGTAACAGTATTGTTTCCTACTTTATATTATAAATCCGAAAATTTGTGTGTAAGTGTGGAAGTTTGTTCCCTTTTCACGCTTTAACGGTAGAACAGATAAGGATTAAATTTGGAATGTACATAGTTTATACTTAGGATTAACACATAGACTACTTTTTAACTTGATAATAGTGGGTAGAGCCGCGGGGCACGGCTAGTTATTTATATGTTACGCCTTCGAAATAAAAGTATGCAAACGTGGTGGAGCTGTGAGTGTAAAATAAAGATTGTTCGTGATTCTACCATTTGGAAAATGCAGTAAAACCTCGGGAAACATCTCTGTAACAGTATTTTAGAAGTCATATTTTGAAAGTTGAAATCAAAACGAAGTGCGTACGTGTCTGTTTTAAAAAAAATTGGTATTAAAATTTATGACTGTCCAGCTTTATTTTTTCAGTAAAAAGGACAACCCATCGTAGGTAGGTGTACCTAAGAGAATTATTAGGTTTAGGTTTTTCTAACGTAACTCTAGATATTACCCTTTCGTTACGTTATGGTCAAAGTTTTTTAATAGTCTAAGAGATGAAGATGGCACTTGTTAGAAAAACCCGTATTGTCTTATTTACAACTGAGTTATTTTTTTTTTTATGTACAATAGGCAAGCGTTTAACCTCACCACAATCTCACCTGATGGAAAGCGATGATGCGACCGAAGATGTAGCACGCTTGCCTAGAAGGTACCTATTCACTCTTGACTTGAAGACTCCCAAATTATACTATTTTTATCTGTTTTGTTGTCATTGTAATTTACTCAATATATTATTTTATTTATTTATTTACGATAGGCAAGCGTCTGACCACAATCTCACCTGATGAAAAGATAATGAAGAGATAATGACTACAAATACTCAAAGCAATAATTCAGTTCAACATTAATTAATTCTACAAATATTTGAGGCAAATTTAATATAGAAATCATAAATTATTATTTCACAATATAAAAAGTTTTGAAAAAAATACTATCCGAAAAATTATATTCAATTAGTCATAGTACAGTCTAACATGTCAAAATAAAAATATTTTTATCAGTCAATAAATAATACATCCAATATATATGGATACGTCAACTTGTGCCCCCTCGCCCAAACGTGCCCATCAAGCTAGCCGCGTTCCCACGCTGTATAGCGAGAGAAATTTGTTGCCCGAGGTATTCGCCTGACCTCGGGTCTCGTCCCCTCTCCCGCAGACGCCGTCCTAAGGCCGCCACAAACTTCTTTGCTTCGGAAAATTAGTCATTGAAATATTTCATTTGCTTTATATATTACTTGTATACAATAAACAAAGTCATTTAGTAACATCAAATTAAATTTCCTCATCCTAAACCAACTAATTCATTTTACGTTTATTATACTCTATCATAGGATGTAATTAACTATAATCAGATAAATTATATCGCACCGTCTCTTAGTCTACTATACGGGGTGCTCGAGAAAGCAGGTCACGTAAACTGCCAGAACACAACATATTGAATTTTGGTCACGTAAAATCTTTGTATTTTCTACTATTCGTGTCTCTTTTTAGGGTTATGTAAGATGTTAATTTTTGCTACCAAGTGACATTGTTTATTTAATTTATAATTATATATATATGTAACAGAAAGGTGTAGTAATACTCAAGTCACACATCAAGCTACAGGTATGAAGTCTAACAGGAACTTCTGCAATCGCAGCAGCACCATTAACATTGAGTTATGATGAATCGAAGTTTCTAAAAAAATATTTCATTTGCACCACAAAGCCTTTGGACCTAGACATCTGACAGTGGAGGCCATAACAAAGGTCAAGGTCACGCGCCACAGATGTAATCGTAGGGTAGGCCAAAAATATTTTTAAATTTTTGTACGGAACAAATATCTCCGATTGCCGCACTTGTAACTGTAGGGTTGTCAAAAGTATTTTAAAAGTATAACTTTTGTACGGAAAAAATTATCTCTAATTTCGACTTTCGTTTTCTGGCAGACGATTCCAGGCACGATACACATCACACCACAAAAATCTGAATCAGAATCAGAAACAATTTTATTGCATATAACTGTGTTAACAAAAGGGTCTTATAAATTTAGTCATATAAAAGTATCAACAGTAAATGTCCATTTCAGACGCACTATAACATTCAGTGCAACAATTTTGTTCCTATATTATAAATTACAAAGAATTTTAATTTTTTATATTTACAAAAGAAGTAATATCTAACATAATAATATTAGTATACAAGGCAATATAGGCTATTACCTCGTAGATAAATATAGTTGAATTAAAGTACATATAATGAATTAAATTGAACGTATTGAAATATCGCGTAAAATACATACAAAAAAAACATACAGTCGAATTATGAACCTCTTTTTTGATGTCGGTTGAAAATTAGACCACCTTTTTTAACTTAGTAAGCAAAGAACCGTGTACTTGTCTTGTGTAACCATGTCTTGCCTCTTTCCTTTTTGCTGGATTTTTAATAAAATTCTACAGAACCCTTTGAAATCTCGACTCACCCTTGTCATTCCGTTTACTTATCAGAGCCGGAACTTTCAGGGTCTTCGTAATAGAGATCCCTAAACAAAATTAGGTATAGGAGGACCAATGGTCGACCCACTTACTCGCACTGAAATAATGATCTGCTTTCGGAGGTGGAATAGGGGTGAAAAAGGTTAATAAGGGGAGTCCCACCGGTTTGTACTTAAAAGAAGCGTTTTATTAGAATAAAAAATGGACCTTTTGACCTACATGATATTTCACAAACTTAACAAACTCTTTATGCCCGATAGGTAAGCTTTTCACCACAATCTGGTGAGATTCGGAGAGAAAAGAGATTTCCGCATCATCAATTTCCATCAGGTGTGATGGAAAGTGATGTTGCGGCCGAAGATGGACCATCCTTGCCTAGAAGGTACCTATAAGCTTTTATTTAGTTTGACTCGTCCCGTTACCAGTCGGTCTGTATTCATATCTTTACATGAAAAATTAATATCCACTTGCGGTACCTCTAAGGTCGCCAATAAAAAGAGAACTGATAACAAAACCCATACTCGTAAGTTAACACATCCCCACACTAAGTTCAAAGGCTTGTATCGTGGGTGCCGGATACATTCACATCACACACACATTACACCCGGAACCAGAAGCACAAAACCCTTGGGAAAGAATTTGTGCTCCTGCCGGGAATCGAACCCAGGACCCACGGCGCAGAGAGCAGAAACCTGTCCACTGCGCCAACTGGGTCGTCAACTGAATGGTAACTTGGTCCTCTATCAATATCTTTTTTTTTATTCATAACTAGCTGCGCCCCGCGGTTTTAGCCGCGTAAGTTTCGGACCCGCGGTAGTTCCGGAATAAAAAGGAGCCGATGTTCTTTCCCAAGCTCTAGACTATCTGTGTACCAAATTTCATTTAAATCACTTCAGTAGTTTTGGCGTGAAAGCGCGACAGACAGATAGACAGACAGAGTTACTTTATAATATTAGTAAGGATTTTATTTTATTTATTTGTTTATTTATTTCCTTAAACTTAAGATTTAACAAGTTATTACATAAAATGCACCTTAAAACCTTGGATAGATTTGTCCAGGCGCATGGTCCTCTTACATACTACGTGCAGATCATTAACATGTTTATAATTATATTAAAATATGAAGATAACGTTTCCTTACGTACAAACAAACTATAAGAGAGTGCGCAGCTATACATACGAAAACAATCACACAGGTAGTCAGGTAAGCGGTTCCGTGGACTTGTTTACGAATAACAACGTTGTAGGCATACTTGCATAGCGAGCGACAGCACGCGCCGCTCGCCCGGTTGTTATATACTCCGATAGTAAGGATAAAGATAGACAAGCGTTTGACCACTATCTCTGTCACTATCGCTATCGAACTATTAGGCTCAGAAGTCCAGTAGACTCAAACTTGGTGTACTTATGTATCTTCGGTGACAATACAATGATATAGTACCATGGAGCTGGTCTGATGGTAGAGGGGTCACTAGTGGAGATCCAGGGGGCTCTCCACCGGCTTGCGCGGCCTCACATGTCTGGGGGGTGGCTTTGGTGAGCTAGGTCACCCCATCGTAATCGGGCCTACCACCGGGGCAAGATAGTGACTACTAGCGTGACCCTGCCCCACCTCGGCGAAGGACTGCTCACGGGGGGGGGGGTTTAGTGGGTTCAAGCCCCACATTCCCCTTTAGTTCACCCCTGAGAAAGAAAAGAAGTGATAGGCATTTTCCAACCCACAAAAAAAAAACAAAAAAAAAATGATCTGATGGTAGAGACGGAAGATGCCCATTGGAACTTCTGAAATAAACAAGATAAACCCATTGAGTTTGAGCTCGTTTGATTTGTCTTGACAAGTTCTCTGTTAAGCCGGGGCGGGTCGCTTGTAAAAATCATAACATATATGCTTTCACACTCACAGCCCCAAACTAAGTTCAATGATTTGTGTCGCGGGTGCCGGAAACATTCACATCACGTGCAATTAGAACCAAGAACACACATTTAGCTTGGGCAGAAAACTTGAGTTCCCGTCGGGAATCGAACCCAATAACCCTGCTTAGAAGGCGAACGCTCACCTAACTAACACAACGGGCAGTTTAACATTTTTTTAATGCTGAATAGGCCAGCATTTGACCACTATCTCACCTGATGGAAAGTGACGATGCGGCCGAAGAAAAGACATGCTTGCTTAGAAGATACCTATTCACTCTTGGCTTGAAGTCTCCCAGATTATACCCCTCGGGGAACAATGACGCAGGCAATGAATTCCACTCCATCGCTGTACTGATGATGAACGAAGAAGCAAAACGCTTCGAGCGAACTGAACAAACGTACACTGTCTCTTTCAAAACTTCGATAGTCACAAAATACCAGCTGGAGGCTACCTATTTACGGCAGGCAGACTTGATTGCTCAAACGCTCTGCTCAGGGTGGTGGAAATTCGAATGAAACACTCGTACAATGTAGATACGTACTATTTTGTATGTAAAATGAATTATCCAGCAAATTCCAGCTTTTGTCACATAAAATTTAGCTTCATTACATCGCATTATAGACAAATCCAATACACTTAATTACTAGGGTTCTCTCTGTTAGATGAAAACCTTTTTTTTTATATTTTATAGGCAATCAATTGACCATGATATCTTGACCTCGCGTATTTAAAAAAAGACAAGCTGAAAACTATCTCACCTGATAGAAAGTGAAGATGCGGCCAAACATGTAAAATAATAATATTAATAACTAGCTGTCCCGGCGACCTTCGCCTAACAGTCAATGAATGTGCATGTTTAGGAAGCCATCATGCGTTACAATGTCACGTGACTATATTATTACCTCCTTCATGTTTATGTTTGCCTAGTACTTTACCAAATCCAAGTGACGTATGAGAAAATGGAAAGCATGTCGAAATGTAAAAAAAAAATTTAAAGAAATGTACGTTCTTAAAAAGTGTCCTATGTCCTTCTCCTGGCTCTAAACTACCTCCCTGCCAATTTTCAGCTAAATCGGTTCAGCCGTTCTTGAGTTATAAGTGGAGTAACTAACACGACTTTCTTTTATATATATAGATGTCGTTTAAAAGCGGAGTACAACAATATGTATTAACCTAAGCGAAAAGGTCAAAGGTACCCAAGGAAATCAAAGCAAGTCAAATCAAATCAACATCGTTTTTCATATGGGCCCCAAAGAGGCACTTATGAAAGATAATGATTCTACTGCCAGATTCGCAAAATTACAAGGTGAAAGAAAAAAGGAAGGCGTCAACAAATTACAAGGTGAAGGAAAAAAGAAAGTTTTCGCACCTGTGATACCTTGCCCTTGCCACTGCAACATTTTATATTTTATATAGGTTCTTAGCTAGGTGCCATTGATAGCCCTTGAGGTTCTATTCAGCAGCGTACTGGCATAAGCCAATAATCATCAAAATACGCTTACAAAAAGAAATATTAAAATCCTGCAAAATTGAACAAAATAGGGTAGGCAAAAGTCCATATCTACATAGAATAAAAGTGGCTTCCTGGTTACTTTTCCATTTGTTCGGGTGGCTGCACGTATGTTCTCAGGCGTGAGGTAGACCGACGGAGCGTGTAAAGCCTCGCCTTGAATTGAACGTCCCGTGTAGAGGAAAATTCTATAGAGAAATGACACACCACTGAATTAGAAAAATAGAGAATTTCTAAGCCGCTTTTAAGTTTCATTTATCAGAGAAAATAAAAATGACATTTAATTTTTTTACATGATTGTAGCTGTCCTGCGCATACAGAAGTAGATTTATACTTTTTCTAAAATCAAGATAGGCAAACGTTTGACCACTACCTCACCTAATGGTAAGCGACGAAACGGTCGACGAAGGAAAAAGTTGCCTAGAAGATGCTTATTCACTTACGACTTAGATTCCCCTAGTTAATAAGAAGAAACTGTTACTATACTCAACGTGTAGAATTAAAAATTCATAATTGATTATACACTTGGGCCCCATTTAATTAAACGACTGTTATTGCCAGATTCTCAAATTTACACCCACCCCAAAAAGATTAGTATTTTCTTCTTAAGAAGGTAAGCTTGCTACATGTTCGGCCGCATCATCACTTTTCATCAGTTGAGATAGCGGCCAAAAGCTTACCTATCCGACTTAAACAAAATTGGTGGCGCATTTTTTCTTGTTTTTCTTGTCATAAATTATTGATTTTATAATATACCTTTTTTATCAACAGCTTTGACTAGTGATTTTAATATACTTTGATAATAATTCATTTACCGACTTTCCAAAAAAGGAGGAGGTACTCAAGTCGACTGTATTTTTTTTTCTTATTTTTATGTGTGTTACCTCATAACGTCTCTCCACGTGAGCCGGTTTCGAATTTTTTTTTTAGTTTGAAAGATGTTGCTTTCTAATTGGTCCATTTAAATTTGATCAAGATCTGATAAGTAGTTTTTGAAATATCGTCAATAATGCCTATTTTGTGGACTACTTTGACGATGTTCTCGTTTAACCGACTTCAAAAGTTACCTCATAACTTCTTTCGTTGTGAGCCGATTTTGATGATTATTTTTATTTGAAAGCTGATGCTTTTCATGTAGTCCCATTGAAATTTGATCAAGATCTGATGTCTAGTTTTTGAGTTATAGTCAATAATGCGTGTTTAATACATTAAATCAGTGAAGTCGGTTTTTTTAAGCTTTGCTTGCGTGTAATTATTATTTACATATAAAATTAAAATATGACCTAGACTTCTTTTTTATAATTTATAAATGATACAGCTTGACTGATGATTTAGGGTCGAGTTCACAACGAAAAGTCACGGACGGCGCTCACTGCGGACGCGGGCTCGCCTGATGATGGGGATCGGACATCTCCGAAACCTAGGTCGCAAGAGTCAACCCTAAATCGTGAGTCAAGCCATATCATTTAGAATTATAATGTGTCAAACTCACGATTTTATTTCGGGTAACACGAGCAAAGCCGCGGGGCATAGTTTATACCTCTAGGTACACATATTATTATAACGTCACCAAATTTTACGGATCGGGAACCACGAAGCGACGCAGGCAATGAGATCTACACCTTCGCTGCTCTGATGATGAATGTGAAAACGCTTCAAGCGAATAACAAGTGTATTTTTTGACAAAATGTGTATATCGCGTCATAACAGGTAAGTCCTGTACAACCGTGAGTTTCTATAAATAGAGTTGTTATACCTGAACAACACGGCTTTAAAAACTAACTAGATAGATAGATAGATAAACTCTTTATTGATCATCATATTTGTAACAAAACATAATATAAAATAATTACTTACAAAATAAGTGTAACAATATGCGGTGTTATGGCTAAAAGCGATCTCTTCCAGACAACCTTTGGATGGAACGGAATTACGCAACAAAGTTGGACGTCGGTGTTTTAACATAACAAAATTCAGAAAGATGCAAGATTATAAATAAAAAATGTAAATTATAATATACCTACTGAATTATAAATAATGATATATCTAATATCTTTAAACGAGCAATTCTTATATATATACCTATATATATGTGTAATCAGGATCTCGGAAACGGCTCCAACGATTTTCATAAAAGTTACAGATTAGGGGTTTTTCGGCCCAAAGAATCGATTTATCAACGTTCCAGGTCCGAGAAATGCTCGGTTCCCAAACTGCATTTGAAAAACCGGGCTTAAAAAACTATCAGCGCCATCCATTACGCCATGACCGATGTAAAAAACTGTTTCTACTCGACTCTAGATGGAGCTTTCTGAGGCTACAAATTCAAACAAATTCAACCAAAAACAAAAAATCGAGCAAAGCTCGGTCATCCGGATATTAACAATTAAAATACACTATTATATAATATACTTTTGTACAATTATGACCTAATATAAATACATATTATTACACATTATAATGTAATACGTAAACTATATAATATAAGCACATAAATTTAAATACCAATGTCATGAATAACTACAAGAGAACCTAGAGAAACTAGAAGCCGCTTACTTAGGTACATACCTACACATGTTTATATGTGTATACATATAAACACTGCGATTTCTTTTACTCTCTTACTCAGGACAATCTATCCAAAAGGCTCATCTGTTTCATAGTGACAACAGTGGCCTAAGATAAAACAAACTACCATTTTTCTTTTTCAATAAAAATACAGTGAATGAAACATTTTTAGTGTGTCTCACAGTGCCTGTGTACTTATAGTTTAGGTAATATCTCGGGACTTAATCGCGCTAAAAAACTATATTTATTTACCTCGACGTTTCGGCCAAGTTGCATTGGCCATGGTCTCGAGAAGACTGGAAGAAGGAAGACCTGTGTACTTAGTGCAACACTTTTTTTTTTTACTAAATAATACACGATTAGTGACGCAGCAGTCTTATTGCCTGGACTTGAGCACGACGACTGGCAATTACCTTGAATTCTAGTCAATAACATATTATTTAAGTCGCCACCCATAGGTGGCGACTTAAATCTTCTAAAGATACACACATACGCTTCAAATTATTTCTTTTAACGTTAAAAAAACTATAACAAGACTTTCTTTAAGCAGCTTTTTTTTATTTCACAGACCCTTACAAAGTGAAGAGACTCGTATCACGGGCGCCTGAAGCATATTATAAGATAAACTCCGTTTCACTTGCCAACACACATTTTATTATTCATTTACATATGCACAAGATACACTTAGGAAGACGTGTTCTCTCCAAGACGGCCGTCTTACATCTGCTCCTATCCCTTCAGTCTACCACCAAACCTCAATCAATTGACAGTCTATAACTAATCAAATAAAGTTCTTAAAAGTCAAAAGACTTTCCAATAAATTAATAGTATAATGATAGTCTAGTCAAATCAAGTACTCAAAAGTCAAATAAGTTCACAATAATATAAAACCTTACAATATAGGTATATGACAAAAATTACACCCAAAACCTGAACCACAAATGTCCCTTGGGGAGAAAAATTGTGCTGCCTGGAATCGAACCCAAGACCCCCAGCGCAAAGGGCAGAGACCGCAGAGACCAATTTACTGCGTCACCTGAATCGTTCGGTCATTAATAATTACACAATGATATTTTTGTACTTAAATTTTAATGACAATGAATTAATATAATACGCACTCCACATTGTGTTTCAAAGTTAAATCCATTCGCGGGAACTCGCGCAAAAGAGAATAATTGCGTCGCTCGTGAATAACAATTTAAATATAACATTTTGTTTTCACCATCCACACTACAATTAATACATTTGCTGTTGTCATTGTGGGCGCACTGTATTTAAATGTTATCGCGTCGGATCTGCAAAATCACAGGCGAATATTCGAACGAATAGGGATGGAAGCATTTATTATATCGATCGAAGGCGTTTGTCGATAAATTGATTTAGAAGCAGCCTAATATTTCATCATTTTTATTTGCAATAGCGGAGTTTTTTATAATCGATGTACTACGATATCAGTTTCTACGACGATTAAAATTCAAAATTGTTTACTCATATGGGCCCCATAGAAGCACTCATGAAATTTAATGACTCTTATGCTATATTGTGATGACTCTTATATATATTTGTTTATACAAAAGTAGTCTCACAGAAATCGCTGAAAGTCATAAGACCACTCATTATACCTTATACAATTATTTTTGTAGCTGTATAATTCGCTATATTTTTGGTGTTCAATGAATAACTTTGTATTGTATTGTACCATTTACTGTTTGGTAGAAACCGATAGAAACTTAAGAAATTAACTTGGTAGAAACTTAAGATATAACATAAATCATGCTTACCTCTAGTACCTTTTCATTTTAAAGCTGGAGACTCCCAGATCTGAGGGATATAGATGAGGATCACCATCACTCATTCGCTGTATGGACAGTGAATGCAAAAAAAAGAAGCAAAACTCGATTAAAATCTTTCTTAAAATCGGAAGAATAGACATAGTTCAGGATTTCTTTTAAGTATAGTGCAATGGAAAGGGCTATGCTCGGGGTTTCTCTACGAGATTGAATCAGGAATGAGGAGATCCGTAGATGAACGTAAGTCACCGACATAGCCCGGCGGGTTAGCAAGTTGAAGTGGCAATGGGCAGGGCACGTAGAACAGATGGCCGATGGGGCCGAAAAGTTCCAGAATGGAGGCTACGGACTAGCAAGCGCAGTATCGGAACTAGGTGGACGGACGACACAGTGAAGGTCGCAGGAAGACGCTGGATGCAGGCCGCTAACAACCGTTCTTTTTTGGAGATCTTTGGGGGAGGCCTATATCCAGCAGTGGACTTCTTGCGGCTGAGATGACGATGATGATAGTGCAATCTATCGAAACTTTTATCGAGCATGTCACAACACTAGTCAATGCAACCGCAGATATACAAACTCTCCCACACGCGGTAGAGTGCAACAATCCGATGCATTGACTTGCATTTCTATCTACACAAGGAAGAAAAGTTTACATAGGGATATTTTATATGAATATAAGTTGCTTTGCATTATTTATAAGTTTTTTTTCATCAACAACACACACAAAATTCGTAAACAATAAAATTCGTAAACAATATCTTCAATTATATAATTATTGTCTGGTATTCATCTTTGTTTAATTACTTACTATTTGTGAATAAAACTTAGCTGTCCTCCTCTCTTCTAAGGTTTACTTTGGTCTATAATTGCAATAAATTAATAATTATGAATATGATATTTATTGAATATTTATGTTTACTGGTTTCTAGCAACGGCATTGCTACTTGGCATTAATTAAATTTAAAATATGATTAAATATCAAAAAACAAACATATTTAATGCTTTCAAACTCACAGCCCCACACAAAGTTCAATGACTTGTAACGTAGGTGCCGGAAACACTTACATCACACTTACAATCACACCCAGAACCAGAAACACACATTTTCCTTGATCAGAAAACTTGTGTTCCCGGGAATCGAACCCGTTACCCCTACTGAGAACCCTTTTTTTTACTCGTGGTACACTATTCTAAAAGAGATCGTACTTGACTGAATAGTAGGTATTGTAGTGAAGTGCCCGGTACACTCCTTTGTTCTAATAAGATAAAATATCTAGGTAATTGTAAATCTCTGTATGTGATTTGTGTCTGATTGTCTTTTTACCATTTTTATTTGTGTTTAATATGTCGTGTTAATTAATAAGAGACCATTTTTGAGTCTATATAACTCGAAATACGAGAAATTTTTATTTATATATTTATTTTAATTCTGTTTTAATTTTAATTTTAATCAATTTCAAGATATACTATCCACTAGGCATACCCTGCAGCTTCGCCCGCATTTATCAAATTAAAAAGTTGTCATTGTGTATAAGCTATGTACATTTCAAATTTCATCCAAACCCGTTAGAGCGTGAAGAAAAAATCATGCTAAATACGCACTTAAATATTTACACACTTACACACAAACTTTCGAATTTATAATAATAGTATGATTTTCTCCGTTAAGTCTAAGGTAACAATATATTATGTCAACAGGAGTTGGAGTGTATGTCACGAGGCGCCAATTTAAAATTACTGTGTGTACATTTTATCCGGATATTTAAGAGAGCAGCACAAATTGATCTCTTTTAAATTACATTAATCCCTACAAAAATCACACGACGGCACACCAACACCAAATCCCAAAATTTGCTGAAAAACCAAGTCGCCATTTTAAAATCAAATACCTTTGACCATTCCGTTTTAAAACGTCCAGAAGCTTCAAAGGAATTAAATCGAGTTAAGAAATAATAAGATTACGATTCCAGAGTATTGGCAGACGTAGACTTGACAGAGATGGACTCAGGTGTAGAATAAGGGCCAGTGATGGTATCTTTGGTGGCTATCAATACTTGCACGATATAAATAAGTTCTTACTGAATAAGAAAAAATTATTAACTTACTATTATATTATTTGGAATTTTATTTTCAAAATGTTAGCGATAGAATACCGATAGGCATGCTACCTTACGTCGGTGACCCAGACTTTACAATTTGGACTCGACTAGCTTACTATCGCCGATAAATCTTTTCACTCGCCGGTCAATAGATTCAAGAGCATTGTTTTTTTAATTTTTTTATGCCTGATAGGCAAGTATTTGACCACAATCTCACCCGATGGAAAGTGATGATGCGGCCGAAGATGTAGCATGCTTGCCTAGAAGGTACCTATTCACTCTCGACTTCATCGACTCCATCTCGGATCCATCCAAGAGGTGGCCGCAGTATTCTATACACGATCGGACTTGAGCTTAATATACATTCAGAAGCTGCATGAATAATAATTATATTATCTAGTACTCATTAAACCGTCAAGCAGAGTGAAAATATTTTGTACTTTTGGAAAAGCAATATATATAGAAACCTTTGAATGCATGACTAAATAATATGCATGTAATATATATTGTTTCGTTTACTTAGTTTCATATTAGATCTCTCCCGTAACCCCTTCTCCTTGATGCGTACCCTATAAAGGCAAATTCAAATGTCCTGAGCTGAAACTTCAAAAGGTTTTTGGTGTGTGTTCAGCCTTGAATATGTAGGTATTGGACTGAGAAGGGTAGTAAAGCGTGATTTAAATATTTTACATGGGGTTTCGGGGTAAAGTAGACAGAGCATTGAAGGAATAACCGTGTAGGGGTATCGGGTTCGATTACTATCGGGAACAGTGTTCTCCACAAAGAGATTTCGTGTTTCTGGTTTTGTTTTAAAGTAAAAACAATGTTATAAAAGGCCCAAAACACGTAGAAAATTACGACTCTTTTCGAACAAATTAGTTGTCTTAATGTTAAAACTACCGTGAGTATTACACATTATATTTCAATGTTATATTCGGCTTAAAACAGCCGTCACTCGCCGAGGCCCGAGCCGCACGACTCTGCGTATCGCGCGTCTGACTCATCCTGATGAAGGACAACTAATTTGTCCGAAACTAGTTGACTACAAAGTAAGTCGAAATTTTCGTGTTTTAAGCCGAATATAACATTGAAACATAAATTAGTTGTCCTTCATCAGGATGAGTCAGCCGCGCGATATGCGCAGGCAAGCGTCTCGGGCCTCGACGCGTGACTGAATCACTCATCCTGATGAAGGACAACTAATTTGTCCGAAACTAGTCGACAAAAAGTAAATCGTCATTATTTACTAAGTGATTGTGTGTGATGTTTTCGGCACCCACGATACAAGTTTTCAAACTTTGGGGGCTGTGAGTAAAAGCAAAAAAGTTTAAAATAGTTTAAAAGCTTATATTATCTTATTGAAAAATCTGAAAATGAGAGTCGTACCTTTCAAAATGAGAGAAGTGTAGCACCTACAAGACTCACGTCCTCGTGTTAACATTGAATACTTGAGCCACGTAAGATGTACAGTAGTGTAGTACGTATAAGACGCACGTCCTCGTGTTTACATTAAGCGACACTGAGATGGTGCAGTTATTAGATGTCGCGCTCCAGTTTCTACTATACGGGGGCTTATCTATAGTTTAACTTGAGTAGTGATATTATGAGAAGATTTTTGAAGTATTAGGCAGAATTTAAGCTGCACAGCAAGTTCAAACTGCCCGTTGGCTTAGTTAGGTAAGCGTTCGCCTTCTCGGCGGTATCGGGTTCAATTTTGCAGGACCACAAGTTTTCTCCCCAATGAAAAATTGTGTTTCTCTGGTTGTGATAGCGTGTGTAATGTGAATGTTAAGGCACCCACGACACAAGTCATTGAACATTAGGTGAGATAATGGTGTCAAGATTTATTAATTTAAATAAGTACTGTTACAATTATAACATACTAGCGATCCGCCCCGGCTTCGCCTGGGTACAATTTCCGGTGGGAAAATATGTGATAAATGAAGAACCGCTCGACTGATTTTGTGCAAACTTCACATAAACCATCTACTAAATAGTCCAAACAAAGCCTAAACATTTGGTTTGGATAGGTGAGCCCGTTCTTAAGTTATAAAATTACAACGAAAAGTGGCATTGATTTTTATATATCCGATTTTGTGCAAACTTCACATAAACCATCTACTAAATAGTCCGAACAAAGCCCTAATATTGGGTTTGGATAGGTGAGCCCGTTCTTGAGTTATAAAATAACAACGAAAAGTGGCATTGATTTATATATATATATATAGATTAAACGGTTACAAAAATACATACTTTAATAATATTATTATGCTGATAATAAGCATAACAGTTTTGATGGTCCATTATGGTGCAGCTTAAATTTTCTCCAAAAAAATCTTGTCTCAAACATTCATACTTAACTCGCATACTTATTAATTAATTATTATGTCATCACGGATGGTAAGCATGCTAGGCTTAGAATTGCTATTTTTTTTATACTTGACGACAGATTTTTCTAAACTATAAAAGGCCCGTTTGGGGAAGTTACGTCCGCCTTCTAAAAAGCGGGCATCAGGTACGATTATATTATTGATATTCCCGGTGGGAACATAAGTTATCACCTCGAGGGAAATTCGTGTTTTCAGAAACACGAATTTCTAGGTGTGATTGTGTGTGTGATGTGAATATTTCCGGTACTCAAAACAATAGCCATCGAACGGATTTGATCATGAAGTTATTAGCCAGGCGACGGGACCACCCGGCCTGATGACGACCTACTCCCAGAAAAAGAGCCTCGTATATCATCACCTCGATAGATAGACATCACCGGGTGGAGTAATTAAGACAAAATTCGAGCGCTTAATAGTCGGCTAGTATGAACCACTTTGATGATATTATTTACTAGCTAAAAAAAAATATATATTCCTTGAGGAGAAAACTTGTGGTCCTGTCGGGAATTGAACCCGATACCGCTGAGAAGGCGAACGCTTACCTAACTAAGACATATATTTTTACATATATTTTTTTATAGCGGCCAAATGCTTGCCTATCTAGTATAAAAAAAAACTTATCTAAAAAACTCAAGCGAAGCTCACCATGAACTTGTGAATCTTTGTTGTAACATGATTAGGCACTAGGTTAAGTGACCGCCCGCCTGCCTGACGTGAACCCTCTTAGGGAATTCCATCGTAAGTCACCAGAGCCTTATTAAATTATCGACACAGACGTGCGGGTAAACATAAACGCTTTCACACTCAATCAAGAACCAGAAACATAAACTTTCTTTGGGGAGATAAATCTCCCGTTCCCGCTGGGAATCGAAACCGATACTCCTGCTAAGAAACCGATCGAGCACCTAACTAACCCAATGAGCAGGTAGTGAGATCAGCTTGAGCAATTCAAAAATCAAAATCGTTTATTCACATGGGCACCAAAGAGGCACTCATGAAAGTTAATGATTCTACTGCCAGATTCGCAAAATTACAGCCATCTCGAGAAGAACCTGGCAAGAAATTCGGTGGCGCATTTTTTTTTTTTCATTCATTTTTGTCGTTTAATCGTTTCTTAACACTAATACATAATTATATTAACCTAGGTATATCTATATTATGTAGTCGCTACAAACCGCTTGTGCAGTTTGCCTCCATGCATCCTTGTCATTAATATAGTCGATCGTTTTATAGTAAGCTCTCGTAATTAATGCCCGTTTTATATCAGATTTGAACTTTCCTAGTATAATTTACAACCACCATCACCTAGTTGTTTGATAACCTACAAATAAAGTAATTATATGAGGCCCTCAAGCTCCTCCTATGAATACGGGTCTCATAGTTATGCAAGGAATCCCAGAAACTGGGACAAAGCATTTTTCATCGCTCGCTAACTTCAACCAAATGAAATTTCCCCCTCTGGGGAGTGTAGGGGTCTTAGCAGCATTTATTAGTTTTAGTACGCTCTAGTCAATAAAAGACTTTAGTAGGGCATAATACGTAGAAATTTATATATTATTATCTATTCTGCTGTCATAGAGATGTTGGCTGATATTTTTCACCCGAATGACAATGAAGGGTTATATTTTTCGCACGTATCTTGTATCTAATATCTTTAAACGAGCAATTCTTGTAAATATATGTGTAATCAGGATCTCGGAAACGGCTCCAACGATTTTCATGAAAGTTACAGATTAGGGGTTTTTCGGCCCAAAGAATCGATTTATTTTTTATTTAATTTTTTTTATTTGTGACAGGCTAGTGTTTGATCACTATCTCACCTGATGGTAAGTGACGATGTGATCGAAGCTGGTAAACACACTAGACCTGGAATACGCAGGCTCTCAAGGATAACTGCCGGAACACCGTATTTGGCTTGGCGGCAGACTTTCAACTTGATGGTGGTAAGCTACTTTGGTAGCAAGCCAGGCGAGCAACTCACAAAATGCTCTACCACCTCTCAAATGTCACCTGATTAGCACCACCCGGGGACCACGTGTAGGGAGTCAGACTTAAGGGGTATCCTCCTACGGACGTGGGTGACTCAGCCCCCAAAAATTTATCAACGTTCCAGGTCCGAGAAATGCTCGGTTCCCAAACTGCATTTGAAAAACCGGGCTTAAGAAACTATCAGCGCCGTCTATTACGCCATGACCGATGTAAAAGACAGTTTCGACACTAGATGGAGCTTTCTGAGGCTACAAATTCAAACACATTCTACCAAAAACAAAAAACCGAGCAAAGCTCGGTCATCCGGATATTGTAAATAATAAATGTATGTATATTTCTTTATAACCTCGTGTCTTTCAAACGTTGTTGGATGAATTTCGACAGTTAAGGCGTTAGGTCGCAAGTCTATCGGTATTCTACCGTTTACACTTTGGAGAGTGCGCGCCAAATTACACGAGCTAATTCCCCCATGCCCATTTTACCATCTAACAACAAGACAAACTGTCAAACGCCATCCATATATGGTTGACATACCCCCAGTTCGCTCGAAGCGTTTTGCTTCTACGTTTATCATCCGTACAGCGAAGGAGTGGAACTCATTGCCCTCGTCTTTATACCCCGAACAGTATAATCTGGGAGTGTTCAAGTCAAGAGTGAATAGGTACCTTCCAGGCAAGCATGCGACATCTTCGGCCGCATCATCGCTTTCCATCAGGTGAGATTGTGGTCAAACGCTTGCCTATCGTACATAAAAAAAAGTTAAGGTATTGTTATATTCGGCTATAAACCCAACCCAAGTGCCCTTTGATGTGTTTAAAAAATCCGGATTTTTGGCGCAAAATAGCAATACGTTCAAAGTTATAAAACGTAAATTAACCAAATCTATAAAGTAGAGTATCAAAATGAAGGAAATTAGAGGGTATCATATAAAAAGTTGGTTCACATTTTTCACTCAAAAAAAGAGAATATCTCAAAAAACAGATTTAGCTTAAATTTTGAACATAGGTTGATCTACTATAACAGAATATTTTTCATCAAAGTCATCGTGGGTGAAACCAGGGACGCAGCTAGTTTTAAAATTCATTGATAATTTTAATGTTATTTGCACTAAGTCCGCTCTGTCTTTTCAAATAAACTGCTACCAATCAATATCCGTTTTTCATTTAGAGATCAACAATTCCTTAACAATTGCTCTTGAAATTTAACTCAACGAGATACGGAATCGAGCCGAAATGTAATAATAACGTTTATTAATTGTTAAGTGGGGTCGTTGGATAAATCGCGGAACTAAAGCAATAAACAAAGAATGGAAAAATGTCGATCAAATATAATTTCGTCTTTCGAGGCAGGCCTTAGGTGCGCGCGGAGACGCTAACGTTGCGATCGGCCACCTCCAGATGATGGGCATCGTACATGCCCGAAACTAATCGGAAAATCCGACAAAAAGCCGCGAGTACCAGCCGGTTAGTAAACAGTAACAAGGGCTTAGATAGCTCAGCGCTTAGAACAATCTATAGGAGTAGAATTCGTTGACCTCGTCTTTGTTTCCCAAACTATATAATCAGGGAGTTTTCTAGTCAAGAGTGAATAGGTACCTTCTAGGCAAGCATGCTACATCTTCGGCCGTATCATCACTTTTAGTCAGGTGAGATTGTGGTGAAATGCTTGCCCATCGGGCATAAAAAAAAACACACACTCGGCCCCAAGCGATGTGAAGCTTTCCAGCACCAACGACGCGAGTCTTCGGGCTATGAGTGTGAAAGCGTTTATGTCTATATTCTAACTCATTACAGTAAGTTACGTTTTCAAGTTACTTACTCTAAATCTAACTTACAAGGTGCTTACCTACAGCTAATCAAGTTAATGCATCACTTTAGCTTTGGCTAAGCTAATGTTTGAACGTTACAGCTACCTGAGATTTGTGCTTAAGACATTTCATAATGTTACATTAATTACCCTAGGGAGAGACCGATGCTAGATTGTAACCTAAGTAGCAGTCCGGTTTTATGTGCAAACGAAGAATGACATCAGGAGGGATCCTGAGGTCATTTTTTTATACTCGATAAGCAAGCATTTGACCACTTTCTCGCCTAATGGAAAGTGAAGAACCGAAGATATATCATGCTTGCTTAGAAGATACCTATTCACTTATACAATAAAATACAATATATATTTCTTTATTGAACACCAATAATATAGTTAAGTAACATGATAATAAAATAAAAACTAAAAATAATAATTGTTGTACAATGGGCGGCCTTATCGCATAGAGCAATTTCTTACAGGCAACCTTTGGATGGACAGGATAGTAACAATAGACATATTTTGCGGTCGGTGTTGTTCTCAAATGAATTACGCTACACATGCATTATTAAATATAACTTACATATAAATAAAAACAATATATAAATAGCAGAACAGTCTATATATCCGTAAATATATATATATACACTACATATACCTGATTTTTGAAATAGAAAACTAACAGCTAGGTTCATGAATACAATAAATATCTATTAAACTTAAGACCAATTATAAGTATCCATCGATAATTGCATTAATTTGTTCTAATTAAGACGATAATTTACTTAAGCCGGAGGTGTAAATAATTAAACGCAAGCAAAGCTTAAAAAACCGACTTCACCGATGAGTGACCAAGGAATAATCATTCTATCAAGATAAGTTTTACCAATCAAGTTTCTTGAAAAGTAATTTGATAAAAACTAACGCATATTCTTGAAAAGTGTACCATCAAAGAAAACAATAGGTACCATCGAACAAAGAATGAAATAGGTACCCCGAAAATAAGTAAAGTTATTTTCTTACATAAAACCTAGATTCCACAGCGAATACCAACGTTAAGGCTGCGCCATCCACTAAAGACGCACCAACCGGTGGGGACCCGAGCACGCCTACGTCCGCTCGCGCTATCCTATCGAACTAGACGTGTCCTGTCTGGCGAAGCCATTAAGTTAAACAAAAGCTCGTATCAGAACAATTCGAGCTCTTTTACCTTAATTGCAGCGATCAAACACGCTTAGCCAGAAAAACTTCCACTTTCACGTATCAACGCGCTGAGAAAGAACATTTATTTTGTCCAAATGATAAATGACCCTTTAAAGGAAAGAGCAACGTTTTTTGTCTCAAATCTGGGGGGTTTTATCGAGCTTTAATTCATTAGAGCGCTTTTTTGCGACGGTGTTTTTTACGCTCTTTAGCCGAATGTCAACAGTGATGAAAAGATTGCCGCTGTCACATTGAGTAGTGAAGTGAGGGTTATACGTGCGAATGGGATTGTGGATTGCTGGTTTGAGAGTGCCTTTTTAGAAAACAAACGCTTTCAAACTCACTGCCCCATACACCCGTACAGCCAAGGAGTGGAACTCATTGCCTGCAAACTGCCCGTTAGCTCAGTTGAGTGAGCGTTCGCCTTCTAAGCAGAGGGTTCGATTTCCGGCGGAAACAAATTTTCTCCCCAAGGAAAATTTGTGTCTGGTTCTGGTTGTGTTTGTGTGTTTGATGTGAATGTTTCCGGCACCCACGACACAAGTCGTCGAACTGAGTGTGAACGCGTTTATGTTTATTATGTATATGTATGTTATTCATTGTTTCCCGAATGGAACAATCGGGGTGTCTTCGAGACTAGAGTAAATAGGGTATCTTCTAGGCATCTTCAGCTACATCTTTCCATCAGTTGAGATAGTAGTCAAATGCTTGCCTATACAGCCTAAAAAATAGTTTAGTGACTCGATCTTTAGCGACTCTCGAAATATTAAGACAAATCGATTGACGTAAGAATCATCAAATCAGGGCTTAATCTCTAGACCGCTACAAAGAAATACAAATAAATATACATGAACTGATAAACACATCCTTTGCAGTCGAGTAAAATAGGGTCTATGTTGGGCTGACTGAAGAAAAAAAGAGTATTTAATGTATACTAAAGATGGTCCTTTTGATTCAACCAGGTTGGTTTGGGGGCTGAGTCACCCACGTCCGTAGGAGGATACCCCTTAAGTCTGACTCCCTACACGTAGTCCCCGGGTGGTGCTAATCAGGTGACATTTGAGAGGTGGTAGGGCATTTTGTGAGTTGCTCGCCTGGCTTGCTACCAAAGTAGCTTACCACCATCAAGTTGAAAGTCTGCCGCCAAGCCAAATACGGTGTTCCGGCAGTTATCCTTGAGAGCCTGCGTATTCCAGGTCTAGTGTGTTTACCAGCTTCGATCACATCGCCACTTACCATCAGGTGAGATAGTGGTCAAACACTAGCCTGTCACAAAAAAAAAAAAAAAAAAAAGTTACTTCTATAAATTCCAACAACCAATAAAGTAACGTGAAAAATTATCACAAACTTCTCGCAAACAAAATTATCCGTTCAACGTGACCTACCTACTTTGAATAGCCTACAAAATCCCCCGAAACTGCAAAAGCAAGCAATAAAGGAAATAAAAGGGCGAAACGATCCGGCCACAAATATATTTTGCGGATATCCGGTTACCGGTCGCTACGGTAAGTTTTTGGAGGGCATTAGAGATGATGTTATCCGGTGGTTCATTGAAATTTGGTTTAGCCGGACAATTTTCCGGATACGTAATGAACTTATGCCACATTTATAAAGTAATTCGGGTTGTTTTAACTGTTGCGTTTTTCTGTATTGTTGTACAATGACCATCATTATTTTTCGGTCATGGGTAAATAGAATCAAATAAGGAATATAGACTTTTTAAAAAGACAAATGATTTGAGAAAATCTGATGGTCTAGAGTTGTTACTCAGTTTAATATTATTCAAGTTAGCCCTGTCACTAGCAAACTGCTGACTTAATAATCATTCAGTATCGATCCTTATATCCTCATTACTACATTCAACATTATTTCCATGAATATTAATTGTATCAAATTTGTATTTAATACATCCCACAGCTCAAAGTTAATACTACTCATTTAGCTTTTACATAACAAACACCTTAATATGTTAAGAGGCCTGCGGAGGTTGATTTTCCCATACAATCGTAATACCGAAATTATTTATAATTTAAGCATATTACCACCATACTGTGCTGTTATTCAGATTAAAAACATATTATTCTAGGTTCCTGGATAGTTTTTATTCCAAAATAATTACCTAAAACGAAATATAAACCAATTGATTTTTACACATTATTACGACATAAATGTCGCATCTTTAACTTATTCGTTTTCAAAACTAACACATTTCTTTTGTCATTACAACAGGAACATAGATTATCATTTCAAGGTACTATTAATGCAAAAAACAATGGCTAAACATTACATTTTCATTCATAATTTTTGGTATTACGGCACCTATCATAATTTGTTCGGTCAGTAGTGCTATCGCATCAAGCATGGGCACAGTTTGCCAGCTAAATAGAGACAGCCTATAGACTCGTTCAAAGCCACCCCGGCCTCTTAAGCCCTTACAAATATATCTAAAATAAAATACACCTACACTCTCATACTAAACAAACAAACGCATTAACACTCACGGCCCCCACTAAGTTCAAATACTTGTATCGTGGGTGCCGGAAACATTTACTTCATACACACATTACACCCAGAACCAGAAGCACAAATATTCCTTGGGAAGGAATTAGTGCTCCTGCCTAAACCAGCCTAAACTACTACGCATAAAATTACTGTTTTTAGTTTAAGTCATGGATTAAGATGCAATCAGTAATTGAATGTATTAAAAAAAATACTATTAATAACTTAAAATAAGTTCATGTTTAAAAATATAGATTCAATTACAAAAATATAACAAAGTCGGCACTTTTGGAAAAACAGAAAACCGTCCATCTCTACACAAAATGGTAAGGGTAGTTTCCCAAAGAAATATGCACGTAATTCATACTTGTATTTGACCCCTAACCAGATTAGGAAATGGGGGTTAAGCATTTTATGGCTGTCCAAGGGGTTTTCGAATCTTTTTCGTTATAATGGTATCTTACGGGAATGAGTGGAACCCATCGGGTTCTATAGAGAATACTTTAATAGTCCGTCTTTTATTGGATACAATCTTCCAGTCGTTTGAAGAAATTAATAAAGTGAATCGATTTGGGTCAGCTAATTTTATTTTCTGGTTGCTTTTCTTTTTAATAGAATAACTGACGTTGGACCACTATCTTACGTAAGTAAACGATGATGTAGTCGAAGGTCGCACACAAGAACTTAAAGGCCTCATAATTTGCGCCATACCAAAAATGTTACCGCATTGTTACAGTTTCTTAGACTAAAAGAATCATGATTTTTGTCATTACCAACCCTATTTAAGTTTGGAAAATAGTAAAAAAAAATTCCATGCTCTTACACAATTAGCAAAAATATTACTAAAAAGAATAGGAACATGATTTTTTTTATTGTTTCATACAATTTGAAAAGAAAAAACAAACAAATATTGATCAAAAGAGAGTTTGTGGTCAGAAGCTTACATATCCTGAATAAAAAAAAATAGAAAAAAAGCAAAGACCCAACTGTTATAACGTTGGCCTACACTTTAATTATTTTTAAATATTTAGACACATTATCCATTGACAAACTTGATGTTCCTGGAATAAATTAAGATGGATCTTTATATTACTATATCACAGAAAGAAACTCAGTGCAAATAGTAGTAAGACATAATGTTTGAATATTTAATAATGTGTATTTAATTATGTAACTTTTTCAGAATACAATGCTATGTTCCCCATTAAAATTTAGTTGGATTCATTTACTGTTCCATTATAGACATGATACACTTTACATTTAGAAAATATTATGATAGAGATTCGAAGACGACAATAATCAATCGGCGCCAGTTATTATCAGTCATGGGCTACAAAGAACTTCTCTCTCTAAGACTTAAGGTATTCCGTATGTCCAGTAGTTATATACTGACAACTCGCTGTTTCAGTCAGACTCAGCTCAAAAAGCGCAGTCCTGCTATTCGACGGTTTGGTAAAGGGGTGGGACTGCCCCAAGAAGAAGAAGTCCTATCAGATCACTTCCTTTGTTGCCGAAATTTTCTTTCCAATGGCAATCGCGTACCACCTTGTAACAGACCACGGGACGAATAGGTCTAAAAACAGTGACATTTGTAGCCTACCAAATTCTTATTTTCCAACACAGATTAAAAAAAATATTCGAAGGGAAACTTATTCTGGTGGTAATAAAATTGCGTGTGTGTGTGTGTGTGTGTTTCCAGCACCCACGGTACAAGTCTTCAAAGTGCGGGCTGTGAGTGTGTTGGCTTTACATACATATCAGTATAGATGTTAATATATTTACATAGAATGTTCGTTGTTTTCGAAAGAACCTCGCCGTTTTATGTCAGTGGAAGAAATCTAAATCATCAAGCTACTCTAGTATGATAGAAACATAGAATACGAGAAACTGGGCACGTTTCACTCCTAAATCACCCCTTTATTTAAACAAAAACGTGTTCCACCTTCTCGCACATTTCATCCCCTACACGTGAAGTGACGGGCTTTGATCAATTAAACATGAAGACACGTTCAATTTTAGAATTATTTATATTGTTAGGTCATTAAAATTTGCTATATATATTTTTACTCGACTACGCGAAGCAAAGGAGGGTAATGTTTTTATCTTGAACTGCCCATTTGCTTAGTACAGTACGCCTTCTAAGCATCGGGTTCGATTTCCAGCGGCGGGAACACAAGCTATCTCCCCAAGGAACATTTTGTTTCTGGCTGTGGTGGTTGAAATTGTGTGTGCTGTGAACGATTTAAAGTTGGTTAGCATTTTAATAAAAAATTTAATAATAATTTTGTTATATATTTTACAATTAAGTAATAGGTTTATAAATTTTTGCATCTTTATAGTTACAGTAGGTTTTTACGATACTGTTTTGATGTTTAGTGTTTTGGAATCAATTATGTTTCAAAATCTTCTTATCTCTTCTAATTTTGCTGTGCTCTGCCAGCGTCTATGAAGACCTGTAACTTTTTTTTTAACTTCTTTGTTAAATATAAACGCTTTCACACTCACTCACAGCCCCACACTTATTTCGATGACTTGTGTCGTGGGTGCCAGAAACACTCACATCACTCACACAATCACAACCAGAACAAGAAACACAAATTTTCCTTGGGGAGAAAGCTTTTGTTCCCGCCAGGAATCGAACCCGATATGCTTAGAAGGCGATGCAATAAAATACTTACTAAATACTGAAAAAAATTACTAAAGTATACTAAGTTCTACTTTTTTTTGAATTGTTTAACTTTTTGGAAAAAGAACACCTCATTGTTTTTTTTTTGTATTAGTTGAAACAACTCGTGTTGTATAGTTAATGGCCTCAGAAAATGTCTTTATACTACAACATAAAACATAAACGCTTTCACACGCTTTCACACTCACAGCCCCACACTAAGTTCGATGACTTGTGTCGTGGGTGCCGGAAACATTCACATCACACACACAATCACAACCAGAACCAGACACACAAATTTTCCTTGGGGAGAAAACTTGTGTTCCTGCCGGGAATCGAACCCGATAACATATCTTCTTTATTTATCACAGCGCAGCCAGTTTTCCTCTTCACAGACCTCAGAACTAAATAAAGGGCCCCATCCGTATGGAAATATAAATCGCTGTTACTTTTCTTCCGCCTTTTCTGTGATTCCAACTTAGTCCAAGAACCAGCGTCTAATTTGATTGAAGAGTTTTACAGTATGTCAGACATGGTTTGTTAAATTGAGTAACATTAGTAAAAATTAAATCCTTTATTGGCTTTTTGTATGTTTCTTTTAAATGCTTTCACACTCACAGCCCCACACTAAGTTCGATGACTTGTGTCGTGGATGCCGGAAATATTCACATCACACACACATTACACCCAGCTTCAGAAGCACAAATATCCCTTGGTAAGGAATTTGTGCTCCTGCCTAAACCGGCACCCAGCCGGAAACATTCACTTCACACACATTACACCCAGAACCAGAAGCACAAATATCCCTTGGGAAGGAATTTGTGCTCCTGCCTAAACCAGCCTAAACTACTAAGCATAAAATTACTGTTTTTAGTTTAAGTCTTGAAATAAGACACAATCAGTAATATAATGTATTAAAAAAAATACTATATTAAAATAAGTTCATGTAAAAAAATATAGATCCAAAAATCAAGCAAAGTCGGCACTTTTCCGGCAACATTCACAAATTTTCCTTGTTGAGAAAAACTTGCGTTCCCGCCGAGAATCGAACCCGATACTTAGAAGGCGAACGCCACCCAACTAAGCCAACGAGCATTTCCAATTTATCAAACTTTGTTAATTAAGGATTGTTGATGGATTTAGTTTTGATTGGATTTAGTTAATAAATAAAATGAAAAAATTAGATAAGTTCCAAGACGTTCCAAGATGTAGTATACCTCTAACAATTAGCAATATAAAATTCGACTGTTTACATGTTATTAATAGTTTAATAAATACTAATGTCATCCCATCTCATTCCATTACTATTTTTAATTTGAGATATTTTTGACATAATATAGGGGATAGAGCTATCTTATTCCAGTTCCTACAAAATATTTTTTTATATATAATTATACACTTTTTTATATATAATTCTTTTGTACGTATGTATGTGAATGAACTGATTTTTATTGGGTATTCAGGTGGATTTAATCATGACCGGGAAAATGCACAAGCGAATCCGGGGTCGTATGTTTGGACATTTGGTACTCAATCAGATCAAAACTACTGAACCGATTTAGCAAAATTTTTAACTAACAGTTGGCTTAGTCCCACGTTCACCTTCTGAGCAGCAGGTATCGCTTTCGATTCCCGGTGAAAACACAACTTATCTCTTCAAAGGATTTGTGTAACTAGTTCTCAGTGTACGATAAAAGTTTCCGGCACTCACAACACAGTTATCTAATTTATGGAGCTGTCAGTGTGAAAAAGATTCCTTGAATTAAGTAATGGTTGTAATAAATGACTGCAGCTCTTTGCCTAAAAAGGTCTGATGAGGTCCATATAATAGATTTCCGGATCTTGGCTCTTTGAGTCGGAAAAACTAAGTTTTGAGTGACTCGTGTTTGCAAGGGCCTAAAAGGCACATTTACCTGAAGGTTTTATGTAAATTCGGGTGTGTATGGTAGAACGAATGTTAAAATGTATTATTTCAAAGTAACATTTATTTATATTATCAGTATTTTATGTTGATTATTAATGCAAGACTTCAAAGCTTAGAACTTTTTCGCTTGGTGGTGAGACCTCTCTTTGGGGCCCATGTAAATAAACGATTTCGATTTTTAATTACATTTCGGAGAGTGTGCTGCGGAATTGCACGATCTAATTTCGCCATCTCCGTTCTATCATCGGACAACCAGACGAATTGCATTGCGATTGTGATGTTATTGATATTCCACAAATAAACACAAAGCGATTTGCTTCCACATTTAATAAGCACTCCGCTGAGAAATGGAATTCCTTACCTGATATTGTGTATCCCGATAGGTATCTATATACAATCTGGAAGTTTTTAAGTCCCGAGTGGTTCTTCTAGAGACAATCAAGCTACATCGTCAAACACATTTTCATGTAAAGAGTAAAATTTTTTCTTGAAATCGTCAAATTACTTTTATACGTTTTCAACCCCCGTACCTCCAAAACAAAATCGATCAAAATCAATACACATAATTATCAAACCTACTCACAAAATTCCACGAGCATCGGTTGAAAAATACGAACTGTCGAGGAGAACAGCCAGACATAAGGACATACAAAAGCAGTTTTGACCAAGATGACGCTTTTTCCGCGCTTCGCGCTTGCTCGATTAATAAAACGTTGCGTTATGCCCCATAGACACGGTCAAAAATCTAAGTATGTCTGGTTAACAAATGTTATAAATTTCGATTATGTCCTATAAACTTGTTGTAGCGGCAACGAGAGCCTGGCGCGTACTGTCTCGAAGCCGCTACAGCGCATGCTCCAGAGGATGAGAGTCTACGTATATCGCTCGAACATCGGTCGAGTTTCTCGATTAAATTAAACTTAACGTGAGTACAACCGGGACTAAATAAACATGAATACGACTCACAATAGTTTTAATGATATAATGATATAGGAAATAAATGTGTCCGCCTAAAGTGTTACTACGCCATATTATCATTTTTATCCCCACAGTGGCATAAAATAAAAACAAAAACACTTCTTAAAATATTAAACCTTGACCAAAAGCGGAACAAACAAAGCTTACCCACTTCCGTTTCCGGGAAGAAAAAATAATTAACCCTCTCAAACAAAACAGGGTGTTAAATTAAAGACCGTCTCGCCTTCGTAGGCTTAACACAATTTTAATAACAGTTACGGTGTAGTGTTGGGAATGATTCGGTTTCCAGCTTTTCGTTTTCAAGCCGACATTCGGTTTCGTGGAATATGTTTAATGAGAAATATTAAATCAAACCAAACCGTTTATTTACCAGAATACATTTAAGTAAAATCTTAACGTAAGTAGTGATATAATAATATTACATTCAGTCTGCAAACGGACTTGTAAATGGTGATTTCTATGTCAACTACCTACATTATTGTTATTATTATCTAGTAAAATATGTCATACTGTAAAATTATTTACGTATACAATGTAAAAAATAGTATGATTCATACTATTTTTATGATAGTAATTATAATTAATTATTTACTCTATTTAAATTATCAATTATGATCCTTACAACTTTGAACTCATTGTCGAGATAAAATTAAATAAGGTTTAAATAGCAAACAACTTAATTTTCAATTAAATTAAAAAATAATAACAATATGTATGATATTTAAATTACAATTAGGACCTTATTGCTAAAAATCAATACAAATAATTATGTATCACAAAAAAAACAATACAATAAGAAGCAGCGTTAACATTTGTGCTATGTTACCCTATGTTACGAATGCTAACCTTCCGCTCCTTCGGTAATTAGTTTAACAAAGCCGAAAACCTTTTCCCATCACTTATTCTGAATGGTGCTGCGACATGGCACCAAAAGCGTCCATAATAGAGTTTAAAAATTAAATAAGCATAATTAAAATTACTGCAGTGTTACTTTTTAGTGGGCTCGTTATTTTACGAATTACGGGCATGAAAATGGCGTGATTTTTGAGTTGTTACTTTTGATGGCTTAAAATTAGCATTGGTTTAAATGTTTTTGCGTTGATTTTTTTTATGAAACAGCTTCAGTTCGAGCAAAGCGAGATCTCTAAGTTCATCTCTAAGTTTCAGTCGTGGAGGATATTGACAGTTCCGTCTCTGGTGATCCTACTGGCTGCCATTTATGCAAGAAGGCACTTTGAGGAATATTCTAGGCTAAGCGATTGTCATAAATACGCCATTAGAAACGCTCATCGGATACGAGGATTTTTTGCGTTGATGGTTAACAAAAAAAAAACCCGGACTCTAAAGACCAATAATTAAATGCAAGCAAAGCTTAAAAAAACCGACTACACCGCTTTATCTTCAGAACCTTGATCAGATTCAACGTATTAAACACGCATTATTAATAATAACTCATAAAGAAGAGATCAGATCTTGACCAAATTTAAATAAGACCACATGGAAAGCACCAGCTTTCAAATAAAAAAATAATCATCAAAATCGGCGCATAAAGGAAAAAGTTATGAGGTAACTTTTGAAGCCGGTTAAAACAAGAACATCGTCAATGTAGTCCACAAAATACGTATTATTAAGGATAACTCAAAAACTACTAGTCAGATTTTGATCAAATTTTAATGGGACCAATTGGAAAGCAAAATCTATCAAACAAAAAAAATACAAAATCGGTTCACGTGGAACGAAGTTATGAGGTAAGGAAAACAAAAAAAAAACAGTTTACTTGAGTACCTCCTCCATTTTTTGTGAAGTCGGTAATAAAAACAAGATCTCAGCTTTCACGAATTAAGCTATTACTAGATAATACAGTTTTATACAAAGATGTATCTTATAACTAGGGATACTTTATGACGGGGTTTTCTGTAAATTGGACGAAACGGGCCGGCCTAGGTCATAAATCATGCCCAAGTTGAGATAAAGAGGTGGGTTAAGGCACGAGAGACAGCGATTGAGA
The DNA here is from genome assembly GCA_948107665.1 of Lomographa bimaculata. Lineage (NCBI taxonomy): Eukaryota > Metazoa > Arthropoda > Insecta > Lepidoptera > Geometridae > Lomographa > Lomographa bimaculata. The sequence goes on along the minus strand of OX403608.1, from coordinate 13,321,683 downwards.
TCGGAATGTGATTTAAAATCCCTATTTTCGTAAATATTTAATATAATGAACATGGTTCATTGTTCATGTTCATGTTTAAAAAAACGTTAAATAATATAATAAATATTAATATTTTGATGCGTACGAAGCGTTTTGCTTCCACATTTATTATACTTACTGCTAAGGAATGGAATTCTTTGCCCGAGTCTGTTTTTCCCGTTAAGTACAATCTGGGAGCCTTTAAATCTCGAGTGAACAGGTATCTTCTAGGCAAGCATGCTCCATCTTCGACCACATCGTCACTTTCCATCAGGTGAGATAGTGGTCAAATGCTTGCCTGTTGAAAATAAAAAAAAAGTTTCTTTCAATTAGAATAAAAAAATGAAATTTAGCGTCGCTGGTTTTTGCACGCGCGTGTCAAATCCCAACTCAAACGTTAAGAAGAAAGTGATTATAGGTACATATTATTTATTAACCTTTTTAACGCTTTCACACTAATAACCCGACATGAAATAATAAACATAACAAAAAAATGCCACTAACAAAAACTACCCAAGGAAAATATTATGTCCATGTCCATTAAAAACAAGTCGCATATTACTATGCTAAGAATATTAATGAAATCATTACTGTATATTTTTTTAATAATCTCGCTACATTCTCCTAACTTGACCCACACATTAACAAGCCTCATAGACCTTGGGGACACAGCTAGGCGATACGACACCGCTGGTTTAGATTTCACGGGGTTCGACGAGGTTTTCGACGAGGTTATGGAGACAAGGATAAGCGAGGATACATTTTAACATTATCCTACTAATATTATAAATCCGAAAGTTTGTGTGTAAGTATGTTTGTTCCCTCTTCACGCTTTAACGGCTGAACGGATTAGGATGAAATTTGAAATGTACATAGATTATACCTAGGATTAACACATAGGCTACTTTTTAACTTGATAATAGCGGGCGAAGCCGCGGGGCACGGCTAGTGCCTAATATATTTATGATCCATGGCTGCGCTCGGTAACAATCATAATATTATTACCTACAAATCAAAGATCATAAAAATCGGAATTTATATATAGTAGACTAGCCGTGCTCCGCGGCTTCGCCCGCATTATCTAGTTAAAAAGTAGCCTATGTGTTAGTCCTAGGTATAATCTATGTACATTCTTAATTTCATCCAAATCCGTTCAGCCGTTAAAGCGTGAAGAGGAAACAAACATACTTACACATACGCTTGCACACAAACGGTTGCTCGGTTTTTAGTTTTTGGTAAATGTGTTTGAATTTGTAGCCTCAGAAAGCTCCATTTAGTGTCGAGTAGAAACAGTTTTTTACAACGGTCATGGCGTAATAGATGGCGCTGATAGTTTCTTAAACCCTGTTTTTCAAATGCAGTTTGGGAACCGAGCATTTCTCGGACCTGGAACGTTGATAAATCGATTCCTTGGGCCGAAAAACCCCTAATCTGTAACTTTCATGAAAATCGTTGGAGCCGTTTCCGAGATCCTGATTACACTGAAATGTCGTCATTAATACTCAAATACTCATTTATTCATAAAAATTTGTTTACACGTCATATTATAAGGTCTAAAATGAGATTTTATTAAAAATACAATTATAAAATGAAAAATGTCACATTGAAAAATTACGAATGAATATTTGCACTCACACATCTAAATAAAATAATTAAGTAGTGGGGCGCGTCATTTCAGCTTGGACGAGCTCTACAAGAATTGCTCGTTTAAAGATATAAGATTTACAGGGCAGTTTAAAACACTATTTTTTTTTAGTGAGTGTTAGCTTAGAACGGAGGTCATTTTACTAATCAGTAGAGTCTGGCAGTAGAGTCAGTAAATTTCAATATGAATGAACGATTTTGATTTTGATTTAAGCATGTCTAGTAAATAAATGCCACCATACAAATTAATCTATTTTATATATTTCTTTATTATTTATTTTTCATTTACTTATACATTTTGATATAGAAATTCAAATAGTCAAGAGCCAATTGAGAAACAAATCCAAATATATTGCCCTACACACAAATTATGCAAAATCGCCCGCCCTAGAATACCCAACCAGACCCACTAACAAGACTTGTTTGCTCTAAGCCAGACAAGTTGTAAGTAACTTGGACTGTCTTATTTAGTTAAAGGTTGGAACTTACCATGACAAATAAAAATAATTTTCAAAATAAGAACGCAATTGATGGAGTATTCGGTAACCATACATTAAAATGACGACCCAGTTGGCGCAGTGGACGCGTGCCCGCCCTCTGCGCCGTGGGTCCTGGGTTCGATTCCCGGCAGGAGCACAAATTCCTTACCAAGGGATATTTGTGCTTCTGGTTCTGGGTGTAATTTGTGTGTGATGTGAATGTTTCCGGCACCCACGATACAAGTCTTTGAACTTAGTGTGGGGCTGTGAGTGTGAATGCGTTTGTTTGTTAAATAATTCAAATGCAAGCAAAGCTTTAAAAAACCGACTTCACCGCTTTATCTCCAAAACCCATGCGTTCTAAAGACTCATCATGATGATCTTGACAATTTTTGTATGGGACCAACTTGACACCATACCCTTTCATATAAAAAAATTGTCGAAACCACATAAATAAATACAGTCAAATTGATAATCTCTTCATTTTCTTGAAGTCAGTTATTATAATACATACAGTTAAATATAGAAACATGGAAATTAAAACTATAAATTATTATTCCACATCTATTTAAACAACAAAAGACCAAATTTACCTATACCTACATAGATTTATTTACCTTCTCTTTTTTTGAAATCTGTTAAAAAGACACATTGATTGCATTAGCTTTTATTCACGACATGGCACGCGCTATCAAATTCATAACAAATGTCCTTGGAACTTCTTGGAAAAGAATTTGTGCTAAGGCCTGGAATCCAACCCAGGAACCTCCGCGTATACCTACAGCAGAGTTTTACCAATTGTGCCAACATAATTTTAACTCAGTTGTAAAATGAAATAAGTATTATACAAATGAAATAAGTAAAAACAACTTTTTACCGGAGATGTGCACTACCATATCAAAATATCCTCGATACACCCAGGTTAACTGGAAGAAAATGCTTTGTAGCATTTTTTTTAATGTATGTGTTTTTATTTTGTTTTTATTCTTTTTCATTCATTTTATGTAATTAATTTAATTTATATGTTTATGTAATTTATTTATTCTTTTAGTAATGTTATGTAATTTTAGTCATGTAATGTTTAGTAATTAATTTGAAATAATGTTATGGACTTTGTCTGAAATAAAATAATAATAATAATAATAATTAAGTTCGCCTATGTACTTACAATACTGTTTGTGCAATAAATATTTTTCTATCTATCTATCTATTATAAAAAATCCTACAAATATTATAAATGTGAAAGTTTGTGTGTAAGTGTGAAGGTATGTTTATTCCCATTTCACGCTTTAACGGCTGAACGGATTTAAATGAAATTTGGAATGTATATAGCTTATTCCCAGGATTAAGACTTTTACTAATTTGATAATAGCGGACGAAGCCGCAGGGCACGCCTTCTTTAAAACAAAAGGCGAAGCGCATAACTGGATGACATCTTTGCCATTATGCGAAAAAGAACAGCATCCTTGTTGAGCCGCATACGTGGGGGCACCAATAGTCTTCTGGCCATTGTAAATGGAGATGTGAGCTCCAACATTATCAGACACTGGTTGTGCAGGCTACAGCCGCATGTGCAACTAGTGTCCCAGTAATAACTGTAATTTAATAACAGTAACTTTCACGTGTACTAACATAGTCTTTAAGATTGTGTGTACTAACTATTTGTAATTGATCAATGGTCTGAATAAATAATTTTGAAATTGAATTTGAAATAAATACGTCAGTGTTCGCAGGCGGTGAAGGCACCGGGGTAGTTTGGACTGTCTACATTTTTAAAACATTTTTTTTTCATTTGTTTATTTTGACTGGAGTTTTATAAAGAAACAAGTCAATAAATAAATGAAAATAACTCATAACATTTTAATGAGAGCTAGTTATGTATCCCCCTTGCCTTTCTGTATTAGGTTAGAGAGGGCTTGCTCAGCACACCCGATCCAATTCTCAGTAGAGCTGAGTAAGAACTCTAGTTATGTTAACGTAGCATTTAAGTCTTCGTGTGAAGAACTAGAGATAAGTATTTCATTATTATTAAAGCCTCCAAATCGGCCACACGTTGTTTTAATTTAGAATTAATTAGTTTTTAAATAGTAAAATAGAATCTCCCAAAGTTTGACTAGCTACCGAATGTTATCAATACGTATCACCTTGTATCATAATAATATTTCAAAACTAGCCGTGCCCCGTGGCTTCGCGCGCTTTTATCAAATTAAAAAGTAGCCTATGTGTTAATCCTAGGTACATAATATACATTCCAAATTTCATCCAAATCCGTTTAGTCGTTAAAGCGTAAAGAGGAAACAAACGTACTTACACACTTACACACAAACTTTCGGATTTATATTAGTAGGATATTGCTTTTCAGACAGGCGATGTCAGCAACATGGTATATACGCTTACCGCTGTAGAGTGGGCTTGATCACTTTTGCTACTCCAAACCTTGGTTGCTTGTAGTGGGTTCTTATGCTGCACCTATGAATGAAACAATGTTTCCAGGGAAATTTAACACCTAATATCTCAGGGTGACGAGTGCAGTGCTTTGCGCGCGGGATTTTGACATATATAAGTTTAAAACTCTGGCTGGCACTGAACTATGATGGGCAAGCGTGACGCTTACCATCGGGCGAGCGACATGCTTGTCTCGTCTCGATCTTCGGTCTTGTATGGAGTACTGTGGCCACCTTTGGGATGGATCGGCTAGGTACCAGCTGGAGGCTTTGGAATCTATTGAACGACGAGCTAAGAGACTCATCAATAGCTATGAATTAGTTGAGTCTCGACTATCAAGCCTCTCAATTTTCTCCAATTGCACTACGGAGAGTGTTCAATTGAATTGCATGATCTTATTCCCGCATCACCGGTCTACTACATCGAACGAACATCTTGACAGGCGGCAATGCGGCATCCGCTAATGGTAAAAATACCGACCATTCGCCCGAAGCGTTTCGCTTCCACTTTCATTATGAGAACTGCCAAGGAGCCGAACGCCCTGCCGTCTACTGTGTTTCCCGAAAAGTATAATATGGGGTTGTTCAAGAAGAGAGTGAATAGGTATTCACTGAGCAAGCTTGCTCGATCTTCGCTTTACAAGTGAGATTGTGATTAAACGCTAGCTTTGTCTCAAATAAAAAAAAAATACATTAAAATAAATGTTTTTTTTTTCATTAATGCTATTATCAGACTAAAACTACCCACCCAATTATTAATATACCGTTGTTCCCAATTTAAACGTAGGTGGCGTATTCTCGGCGCGTTTCAACCACATTTGAAAATATATTCAGCAGCTTGCGTCCTAAATTATATTCCTAATCTAAAAAACCGAGCTAAGCTGAGCTACCCTATAAATAAAATGTCAACTGCGCAAGTAAACCTTACTGGCGACACACGGACGGTTATATGGCGTGGAAACGTAGATATACGAAATGAAACAATAATGACACAAGCGCTATATAACAGACTCATACTCACCTACTATTATTTTCCATGTTATGGTTTGATTTATAAAAAACAAATTTTGTAAAACTTGTAAACTCCTTAATAACTAAAATGTTATTTCTTTTTCTTTCGGTCTTTAAATTTCAGTCGCATATTTTGTAATGATGATAAGTTTTTTATTATTTTTACGATATTCTTTCTAATTAGTAACTTAAGTTACAACTATTGTACGTCCGAAGAGGACAAACTGTTGAGTCAAATCGTATATTTAACATCTGCTTTTGTACACAGTTATAACAATACAATTTTCTTATTCTTGTTCTATTCTTATTTAAACTCCACGGAATACATTGTGCAAATAAATTAATTTGTTGCGGGTAGTGTGACGACATTGTTGCCACACTACCAACTTCACTGCGCTGCGTTTATGTGTTTGAATAATTGTGTGTGTTTGTTTTTCTTTCACAGCTGTGCAATGTTGTTTTTTCGTGGGCGACGTCACCTGTCGTTCTCAACGGCAGACCAGCGCTGATTTTTTAAACAAGCATTATGCTTATTTGAGGACGGTTTGTGGTAAAAATGTAAAAACAACTAATTGTACCCTTTTGTCAATTTAAATTTTTGCAACAAAAAAAAATGGGTTTTATACCAATGCCTATAATAATTCCTCTCGAAGTATCGCTGAATCGTTGTAGACGTTTTTGATGAAGTTGTCAATGATGGTAAATTTGTCTGGCCTAGAGCCTGCATGGCTTCTTGATGGACTTTGTTTTTGTCAATGTACTAGAACTGTTTAGTACATATGTAGAACTGCCTGTTGACTCAGTTGCGTGAGCATTCGCCTTCTAAGCAGGGGTATCAGGTACGATTCCTGGCGGGAACACAAGTTTTCTGCCCAAGGAAAAATGTTTGTGTGTTTCTGGTTCTGGTTGTGATTGTGTGTGTGATGTGAATGTTTCCGGCACACACGACACAAGTCACGAACTTAGTGTGGGGCTGCGAGTGTGAAAGCGTTTAATGTAATTTAATGTGTACTCTGAGAAAACCGCTGAAGAGAGCTCATTTCAAAGATTAAAAGTATGAGGAAAAAGAGAGCGCCTAAATCGAGTAGTTTGTGATTTCCATAATTGAGTTATATCTAAGTGCTTCGGAATTTAAGACCAAGTACGGTATGGCCAGCTAACCCTAATATGGTCTTATGTTTTAAAAATCTAAAATTAAGTTAAAATTTTTAATTTTCTGCCGAAGAACTGCACCATCAACGTGTTATTCCATAAAAAAAACAATAGAACGATTGGAACGCTACCCACTAGTAGTGAGCTTGAGCACTTAAGTTACCTAAGCTGAGGTCTTTTCTATAGGCAATTATCCCGTAGATTTAGTAAGCAGTACAGGGATATCACATGAAAAAAAAAAACAAGTGGGTGTTATCACATAAAAAAAAAGTAATTCAATGTGGTGTCATCTAAAAACCTGATTTTCTCAAAGCAAATGCAAAAACGCTTTCACACTCTCACACATTAAGTTCAAAGACATGTCTTATGTGTGCCGGAAACCCAGAACCAAAAAACAAGTTCTTGAGAAGAAAACTTGTGTTCCCATCAGAAATCGAACCCAATACCCCTGCTTAAAAGAAGTCCCCCTGCAGACTGGCATCCAACTAAGGCAGTTCACTCAGGAATTTAAAGTTTCCAGAAACTGCTCAAAAGTCAACTCTAATAAGCAGCTTTTTTGGTAACTTTATAACCCGTGAGTTTTCAATTCCACAGTTGAGCATTAATTTGAGTAGCAATTAAAACTTCTACCCGCCTTTTTTAGCGGTGAAAAATATTACGTGAGCACTGGCTTAGATTTAAACATTTAAATAGTATTTGCAATCTGTGACATTTCATACGTTTTAGATTAACTTTTAGGAAATATTTGATGTTTTCTGTATTTTTGTCTCGGAATATTTTCTGTTTACTGTGTAAGTACTAAGTACGATAAATAAAACAAAAACAAAAGAATTCACACTTACGTCCCCACACTAAGTTCAAAGACTTGTATCGTGGTTGCCGGAAACATTCATATCACACACACATTACACCCAGAACCAGAAGCACAAATGTTCCTTGGGAAGGCATTTGTGTCCTGCCGGGTATCGAACCCATGGCGCAGATGGCAGTCACCTGTCCACTGCGCCAACTGGGTCGTCAAATGAATGTGCTATTTACGTTTGAGCGACAAAACTGTACGGCCGTCCACAGAAGAAGTCAGGAGGGCGGCGCAAAAAAAAAATCTCCAATTTTTGCTTGGGAGAGTGAGTGATTGAAAAAATAGCCTATACCGGCCTCGTGAGCCTCAACAATCTACCTGCCAAATTAATCAATATCTTTATAGTTGTTTCAATTTGAAAAAGGACGAATAATATACATTAATATTAAAACTGCCGAATATTAAAAACCCGATAATCGCTGCTTAGTCGGCAGTAATGCCGACTAAGCAGCGATTATCGGGTTCGTATCCCAGTTAAAACCACTTCTCGTTATGAAATTTGTGTTTCTGGTTCTGGATGTATATATTTGTGATATGATTCCAGCATCAACGATAGACCTGTGAATGTGCATTAAAATAAAAAAGAAACACATCTATCATCAAAAAGACGTAAATGCGTTCCATTTTCAGTTCCCGAAGAGATATAACATAAAAAATAAACCAAAGAGATTGATAGCTTATTTTCCACAAGAAAAATCCTCGAAAATTACTTTGAAACATCCATCTAGCTCTAATCCCCTTTGTTGTGAAAGCTGATTATTTAAGGCTGAATTACTTCTAAAGTTATAAGGAAAAACAATGTACAGACGTTGAGTGCCGGCATATTTTTACCCGATTACGGCGAGGCAAAAAGAAGTATGATTTTAACACAACATTAATAAAATATCAATCAAAATATTTTTTTCTCTCACTTAATTAATATTGTTTGCCGAGTTTAGGTCTAAGATGTAGAGAGACTGGTGCCTGAAGTTGGTTAATTACAACCTATACATTATAGTATAGTATATAGTACTATAGTACTATCTGCGTGTTCACTTTTGTTGTGACTGTACTAAATAGTCAAATGTATGTTTCTTGTTATTACTTTGTACAGTATTTTGTCGTTGATACAACTAAACAAGGCATTTTCATATAACCTACTTCTGATTCCCGATCATTTAAGCAGGCAGAAAAACAAATGCTCAAGTTTAGAGCCGGCAACAATTTTTTTTTAATATAAGGAAGACCAGCGCTATCGATTGGCATATGTTTCATCTTGGTACTCGATGAGGTAATTTTTTTCCTGAAAATTAAACTTGGCCGAAAAACTGATACTCTAATGTAAGGCCTGGCAACCCAATTTTTTTAATAAAAGGATGATTGGATCTATTAATTGTCACACATTATTTCTCTCATTTTAATGAACAGACGTTGTAATTGCATGATATGATTAGTTTACTGTGTGATTTATGTTTTATCTTACTACGTGTTCACTTCTTTTCTGATTGGACTTGAAAGTCAAAATTACGTTGTTCATTATTGCTTTCTACAATATTTTGTCGTTTATACTACTTAAATATGTAATTTAGAAGTGATTTTGATAAATACTTTACTTTTGACGCCCTAATATTAAACTAGGCTAAAAAACAAATGCTTCGAAATCAGACCAGGCAACCTAATTATTTTAGTAAAAGGATGATAGAACTATCGATCGCCATATATGGTATCTTATTGCTCAATCAAAACTCGTTTTAATTGTAAAACAAAATTTGTATTCTGCGCCACCACGGTTTTGACTTACTGTGAGGTCTCTTTCTTTCTGACAGTACTAAATAGTCAATTGTATGATGCGAATCATGATTTTCTACAATATTTTGTTGTTTAAATAACTAAAATATATCATTTCGATGTTATTTTCATAAAACTTACTTCTGATGCCTGAACACTAAAGTAGGCCGAAAAACAAATGCTCCAGGTTTAGGGCCGACAACCCAATTTTTTTAATAGAAGGAAGAACGGGGCTATCGATTGGCATATGTCACATCTTGGTACTCGATGAGGTAAATTTCACCAAAAAAATGGATCAGTTTTTGTCGCCTGCACAAAATGCTCCAGGCTAGGATCAGGCAACCCTGATTTTTTTAGCATAACTTTTTACACACGACACCCCCATATAAGTCTCATCTTGGTACTCGATGAGGTAGGGTTGACGACAACCGGCCCACGGTCTATTAGTCTTAAATCAAGAATGTTATTCCAATAGCGTACCAAACTAAATCGGTACGTCATTAAATATAGATATATATAATTATGTATGTTCCAAAGAAGGCGACATAGCAATGGGGGTCATATTAACCGATATGAACCGACCGTTGGGGTAAACGTGTACAGTGGAGACCGCGAATCGGCAAACGTAGCAAAGGACGCCCTCAGACTCAGTGGAGCATAGATCTACGCAAGGTGGCTAACAGGAGCTGGATGAGAGAAGAAAAGGATCGGTATCAGTGGCGTACAATTGGAGAGGCCTATGTCCAGCAGTGGACCGCCGTAGGCTGGTGATGATGATGATGATGATGATGTATGTTCGTTTTATGTCCATCACTGCGTCTAAAGTAATAAACCGATTGTCATTACCAAGACAAAACCTCAAACGTTTTTTTGTAGGTCATTCATTTAGACATATCTCCAGTTATATAATTTCAACTATTTATTACTTTTAACAGACCTTCTGCACCCATGAGAGTTTCATTTACATTAATCCATCATTACGTAAAGGGTGAACACGACGCTCGCTAAATTACAAAATCAGCTAAGCAATTATGAAAGTGCGTTAAGGGGGAGTTGCCATATATTTTTTGACTATCAAAGAAATTGAAATTATTAATATACCTAAAAAAGGTATCTTCTATCTATATAAGCGTGCTCTATCTTCGACCACATCCTTACTTCTACCATCAAGTGAAATAGTGGTCAAACATTTTCCTATCCTACTAATATTATAAATCCGAAAGTTTGTTTATCAGTGTGTAAGTATGTTTGTTCCCTCTTCACGCTTTAACGGCTGAACGGATTTGGATGAAATTTGGTATGTACATAGATTATACATAGGATTAACACATAGGCTACTTTTTAACTTGATAATAGCGGGCGAAGCCGTGGGGCACGGCTAGTATAGAATAAAAATATTAGGTTTCTGGCATATTACAAATTAACTTGTATACAAATAAATAACATTCACGCTCACATCCTCACACTGAGTTCAAAGACTTGTATACTTGCTAGTAATATTTGCATCAAAAAACAATCGCACCCAGAATCAAAATCACAAATGTCCCTTGGGAAGGAAAGAATGGGCTCCTACCGGGAATCGAACCTAAGACCCGCGGTTTCAGAGAGTCTGACAGAAACGCACGCTAAATATTTTGAGATGGAGTATTCAAATACATACGCGACCAATCGACCGTAATCATCGCAGACTGTAGTCTAAACAAGAGTGTGCGACGATCAGACGGGAACTTTGTCTGTGTGTAGTCTTCACAAAAAAAACCTGCGTTATATCTAAAACTGGACGTCTTGTTTCATAGAGACAAAGATCCATTGAGACTTTCTGAAAGCCTTGCTTACTGCGCCGACAGATCATATCCGAAAGACTTGCTATTCGGCCAAATAATCGTTTTATTCAAAATGTTTTTATTCACACTTTTATCAGAGAACGTCTAACCTATAATTAGCCCCGCCACCTGATTTACCAAACGACTGAGTGTTAATTATTGTATGTGGTGTAGCGGTGTTCAGTTTTAGTCTAGACGATCTCTACCTGTAATCGAAAAGGTACCAATTATGGCGACAGTTCAACCATCTCTTCTTTCCTAAAATACGTTTTACCAAAATCTCCCTGTAACAACCCCTAATAGCCGGGGGTGAATAAAAATAAATCATCACATTATCAGGCTGATAGCGGCTAGGCCAAGGGCTAATTATGTCAGTTTGAAGCATAGACATCGTTAGTGGTAGACACCGCATAAGAATATACTCTTGTTATTTTCTGTCAGACACCTTCGCAGCAAATAGACGTCTTATCCGTATCAGAAGTAACGATGCAGAAAGAGTACAATTTACATTATGTGAAAACAGGGTATGTCGTAGAGATCTGGATCCGCTAAGAATCAGCTTGAAGGCCTTGGGTCTATTGACCGACGAGCTAAAAGACTTATAGCTATTATAAGCAAGTTGAATCTAGATTGCATGATATAGGCGAAAAGGCATCTTCTACAAAATCGAAAAATAATGAATAAAAATTATGATACAAAAATAGTTTTCTCATGGACAGGAATACGTCACTCGGATAAAGTAGGTACTCGTCTTGACATCCAAGCATACATAGCAAAGCCCTCCCATAAGAAGTTTTACTTTAAAAACCCTTCCAATGCCTGTCTATTGAATATATATAATAAGCTAGTCGAGCCTAGACTGCAGTCTCTGTCATCGATGTATGGCCGCAGGCATGATATAGGCGAAAAGGCATCTTCTACAACATAGAATAATTATGAAAAAAATTATGATATATGGGAGGGCCTTACGAAGTTTAACTTCAAAAACCCTTCCATTACCTGTCTATTGAAGCCAGTCCACGGCTTTTATCAAATTGTCATAAATCGACGTTGGTAGGTCGCTACGTGACGACTAATAGACCGTGGGCCGGTTGTCGTCAACCCTACCTCATCGAGTACCAAGATGAGACCTATATGGGGGTGTCGTGTGTAAAAAGTTATGCTAAAAAAATCAGGGTTGCCTGTTCCTAGCCTGGAGCATTTTGTGCAGGGGACATAAAACTGATTCATTTTTTTGGTGAAATTTACCTCATCGAGTACCAAGATGAGACCTATCTGGGAGTGTCGTGTGTAAAAAGTTATGCTAAAAAAATCAGGGTTGCCTGATCCTAGCCTGGAGCATTTTTGGCAGGGGACAAAAAACTGATCCATTTTTTTGGTGAAATTTACCTCATCGAGTACCAAGATGTGACATATGCCAATCGATAGCCCCGTTCTTCCTTCTATTAAAAAAATTGGGTTGCCGGCTCTAAACCTGGAGCATTTGTTTTTCGGCCTACTTTAGTGTTCAGGCATCAGAAGTAAGTTTTATGAAAATAGCATCGAAATGATATATTTTAGTTATTTAAACAACAAAATATTGTAGAAAATGATGATGCGCATCATACAATTGACTATTTAGTACTGTCAGAAAGAAAGTGACCTCACAGTGAGCCAAAATCGTGGTGGCGGAGAATACAAAACTTTGTTTTACAATTACAACGAGTTTTGATCGAGCAACAAGATACCATATATGGCGATCGATAGTTCTATTCATCCTTTTACTAAAAAAATTGGGTTGCCTGGTCTGATTTCGAAGCACTTGTTTTTTGGCCTAGTTTAATATTAGGGCGTCAAGAGTAAAGTATTTATCAAAATCACTTCTAAATTACATATTTAAGTAGTGTAAACGACAAAATATTGTAGAAAGCAATAATGAGCACAACGTAATTTTGACTTTCAAGTCCAATCAGAAAAGAAGTGAACACGTAGTAAGATAAAACATAAATCACACAGTAAACAAATCATATCGTGCAATTACAACGTCTGTTCATTGAAATGAGATAAATAATTTGTGGCAATTAATACCTCTACTCATCCTTTTATTTAAAAAATTGGGTTGCCAGGCCTTACATTAGAGTATCAGTTTTTCTGCCAAGTTTAATTTTCAGGCAAAAAATTACCTCATCGAGTACCAAGATAAAAAATATGCCAATCGATAGTGCTGGTCTTCCTTATATTAAAAAAATTGGTTGCCGGCTCTAAACTTGAGCATTTGTTTTTCTGCCTGCTTTAAAGATGAAAGCAGGCAGAAAATGCAGGAATCAGAAGAAGGCTATATAAAAATGCCTTGTTTAGTTGTTTCAACGACAAAGTACTGTACAAGTAATAACATGAAACATACATTTGACTATTTAGTACAGTCAGCACAAAAGTGAACACGCAGAGAGCAAAAACAGTGATCCACAAAATTGGTATTGTGCACATATTACGAGTTTTGGTTGTGTACTAAAATACAGTGTATAGCAGTCGAAAGTTCTATTCATCCTTGTATTAAAAAACTTGGGTTGCCTGGCCTAAATGTAAAGCATTTGTTTTTCGGCCTATTAAAATATTCAGGTATAAGCAGTAGTTTTTATGAACAACATGATATCTTTTGATGATTCAAATGACAAAACACTAACGAAAGCGATAAAAAGCATCATACATTTGACTATTTAGTACTGTCAGAAAAAAAGTGAACACATAGTGAGTAAAACAGTAATCACGCCATATACAAAACTATACTATGCACGTGTTACGAATTTTGATTGTGTACTAAAACACAATGTATAGCAGTCGATAGTTCTATTCATCCTTGTATTAAAAAACTTGGGTTGCCTGGCCTAAATGTAAAGCATTTGTTTTTCGGCCTATTAAAAAATTCAGGTATAAGGAGTAGTTTTTATGAATGACAGGATATTTTTTGATGATTCCAAAGACCAAAAAACAAAAAAAAAAAAAAGGTTCAATGTTTGTTTCTTTTTATAATTTGCTTCATGTTTTGTAGTTTGATTCACATAACAATATCGCGTCGTTCATAAAACGTACACCTTATACCAAAAAAAAATATTAGGCTGAAAACAAAGACTAAAGTTTCCAAAACTTTACAAGCAAATATTTTAATAATAGCTTCTAAGACAAATATTTTTATTGGCAATTCAGACAACTGTTGTGATAAGCAGTATATGTGCAGTAATATGGCTGGTCCCAAAAAGCCAGTACAAAATATTACAAATATTTTGAGAAAATTATGATCAGTTTTATACAAAACTTTGCCAGCTTTACATGCATACACTATGTGACTACACCGCACGTTTTAGAAGAAAAGGTTAAACTATTTAAAATACTGCAACAAAATAGATCACCAAAAAATATCATGTCGTTCATAAAAAATAAGCCAAAAAATTACATTTAAGATTTTTTTATAAAAAATATGAATAGAACTATCGATTGCTATCCATTGTGTTTTAGTACACAATCGAAACTAGTACTATATGCATAAAATAACGTATTGTATTCGGCGTGATTACTGTTTTGCTCACTATGTAACACTTTTTTTTCTGACTGTACTTAATAGTAAAATGTATGATGCTTTTTATCACTTTCGTTAGTGTTTTGGTCGTTAAAATCATCAAAGATATCATGTCATTCATAAAAACTACTCCTGATACCTGAATATTTTAATAGGCCGAAAAACAAATGCTTTACATTTAGGCCAGGCAACCCAAGTTTTTTAATACAAGGATGAATAGAACTATCGCCTGCTATACATTGTTTTTTAGTACACAATCAAAATTCGTAACACATGCAT
This sequence comes from Lomographa bimaculata, assembly GCA_948107665.1. Taxonomy (NCBI): domain Eukaryota; kingdom Metazoa; phylum Arthropoda; class Insecta; order Lepidoptera; family Geometridae; genus Lomographa; species Lomographa bimaculata. The sequence continues at coordinate 13,306,654 of OX403608.1, read as the reverse complement.
AGTATAGTTTTGTATATGGCGTGATTACTGTTTTACTCACTATGTGTTCACTTTTTTTCTGACAGTACTAAATAGTCAAATGTATGATGCTTTTTATCGCTTTCGTTAGTGTTTTGGTCGTTAAAATCATCAAAGATATCATGTCATTCATAAAAACTACTCCTGATACCTGAATATTTTAATAGGCCGAAAAACAAATGCTTTACATTTAGGCCAGGCAACCCAAGTTTTTTAATACAAGGATGAATAGAACTATCGCCTGCTATACATTGTTTTTTAGTACACAATCAAAATTCGTAACACGTGCATAGTATAGTTTTGTATATGGCGTGATTACTGTTTTACTCACTATGTGTTCACTTTTTTTCTGACAGTACTAAATAGTCAAATGTATGATGCTTTTTATCGCTTTCGTTAGTGTTTTGTCGTTTGAATCATCAAAAGATATCATGTCGTTCATAAAAACTACTCCTTATACCTGAATTTTTGAATAGGCCGATAAACAAATGCTTTACATTTAGGCCAGGCAACCCAAGTTTTTTAATACAAGGATGAATAGAAATATCGACTGCTATACATTGTGTTTTAGTACACAATCAAAATTCGTAACACGTGCATAGTATAGTTTTGTATATGGCGTGATTACTGTTTTACTCACTATGTGTTCACTTTTTTTCTGACAGTACTAAATAGTCAAATGTATGATGCTTTTTATCGCTTTCGTTAGTGTTTTGTCATTTGAATCATCAGAAGATATCATGTTGTTCATAAAAACTACTGCTTATACCTGAATATTTTAATAGGCCGAAAAACAAATGCTTTACATTTAGGCCAGGCAACCCAAGTTTTTTAATACAAGGATGAATAGAACTTTCGACTGCTATACACTGTATTTTAGTACACAACCAAAACTCGTAATATGTGCACAATACCAATTTTAAGGATCACTGTTTTTGCTCTCTGCGTGTTCACTTTTGTGCTGACTGTACTAAATAGTCAAATGTATGTTTTATGTTATTACTTTGTACAGTACTTTGTCGTTGAAACAACTAAACAAGGCATTTTTATATAGCCTTCTTCTGATTCCTGCATTTTCTGCCTGCTTTCATCTTTAAAGCAGGCAGAAAAACAAATGCTCAAGTTTAGAGCCGGCAACCAATTTTTTTAATATAAGGAAGACCAGCACTATCGATTGGCATATTTTTTATCTTGGTACTCGATGAGGTAATTTTTTGCCTGAAAATTAAACTTGGCAGAAAAACTGATACTCTAATGTAAGGCCTGGCAACCCAATTTTTTAAATAAAAGGATGAGTAGAGGTATTAATTGCCACAAATTATTTATCTCATTTCAATGAACAGACGTTGTAATTGCACGATATGATTTGTTTACTGTGTGATTTATGTTTTATCTTACTACGTGTTCACTTCTTTTCTGATTGGACTTGAAAGTCAAAATTACGTTGTGCTCATTATTGCTTTCTACAATATTTTGTCGTTTACACTACTTAAATATGTAATTTAGAAGTGATTTTGATAAATACTTTACTCTTGACGCCCTAATATTAAACTAGGCCAAAAAACAAGTGCTTCGAAATCAGACCAGGCAACCCAATTTTTTTAGTAAAAGGATGAATAGAACTATCGATCGCCATATATGGTATCTTGTTGCTCGATCAAAACTCGTTGTAATTGTAAAACAAAGTTTTGTATTCTCCGCCACCACGATTTTGGCTCACTGTGAGGTCACTTTCTTTCTGACAGTACTAAATAGTCAATTGTATGATGCGCATCATCATTTTCTACAATATTTTGTTGTTTAAATAACTAAAATATATCATTTCGATGCTATTTTCATAAAACTTACTTCTGATGCCTGAACACTAAAGTAGGCCGAAAAACAAATGCTCCAGGTTTAGAGCCGGCAACCCAATTTTTTTAATAGAAGGAAGAACGGGGCTATCGATTGGCATATGTCACATCTTGGTACTCGATGAGGTAAATTTCACCAAAAAAATGGATCAGTTTTTTGTCCCCTGCCAAAAATGCTCCAGGCTAGGATCAGGCAACCCTGATTTTTTTAGCATAACTTTTTACACACGACACCCCCAAGTAGGTCTCATCTTGGTACTCGATGAGGTAAATTTCACCAAAAAAATGGATCAGTTTTTTGTCCCCTGCACAAAATGCTCCAGGCTAGGAACAGGCAACCCTGATTTTTTTAGCATAACTTTTTACACACGACACCCCCATATAGGTCTCATCTTGGTACTCGATGAGGTAGGGTTGACGACAACCGGCCCACGGTCTATAAGGTGCGGGTCATTACCCTGTTTTATGAAGGTATGCCCATTACAGTAATTGGAGGTTAGAAGAGTTGATAAGAAAAGTCCTTGCAAAATTGTTGGTACGTAATAGAAAGAAAGTCTTGGGAATCGAAATTGAAAAGATATCGTACTGAAGACGATCAATTGACGTGTATTTGCTGTCATTACAGAGCTACGGAAGCTGTTGTGTGTAAACACCTGACTTATTCTTAATTAGACCATTAAAGTTGCTTAAGTATCCTATAAGCATCCTACGTCGCACATTCAAGTTGTTAAGTCGCCTGACGTCAGGGAGCTCGGCATGCATCTGCGATGCAACTTAATGCAACTCAGTTGTTTTTAAATACTAGTAGAATGGCTCTGTTACAATTTCTTTTAAGTCGTATGACGACTCAGTTGGCGCAGTGGAGAGGTCTCTGCCCTCTGCGCCGTGGGTCCTGGGTTCGATTCCCGGCAGGAGCACAAATTCCTTCACAAGGGATATTTATGCTTCTGGTTCTGGGTTTATTTGTGTGTGATTTTTAAATGTTTCCGGCACCCACGATACAATTCTTTGGACTTAGTGTGGGGCTGTGAGTGCGAATGCGTTTGTATTATTATTATATCGTATGTAATAGCTAACGGCGAGAACTTATTGTCATATATAATACAGGCAATATAAAACAACTTCTTTCATTTAATAATATAGGTATATTATTAAATGAATAAATGAATATGAATATGAAATACCTAGTCACCTAAGCCTCCACTAAACTGCAAACTGCCTGTTGGCTTAGTTAGGTGTACATCCACCTTCTAAGCGGACAGGGATTTCGGGATCGACTCCCGCCAGGAACATAAGTTTTCTCCCCAAGGGAAATTTGTGTTCGTGTGTGAGATGCGAATGTTTCCGGCTACCACGACACAAGTCATTGGACTTAGCGTGGGCTGTGAGGGTGTAAACGTGTACGTTGGTGTTTATGCTTTTTACAAGCTTTTATTCAGTTTCACCTGTCCCGATGTTTGTCATCAAATCTTGCAAATTAAATTTGATCCACTTCTTGGTTACCGATTGAGCTGAAATTTTGCATACATGTGTAAATCGCGTGACAATGCAATATTATGATGACATGGTGCTGATCTGATGATGGAGCTGGAAGGTGGCCAAAGGAACTTCGCAATGAAACGACACAACCTCATCGAGTTTGAGCTCATTTGAATCGTCTTGACGAGTAGTTAGTCTTTCAATGGTAACCAGGGTCTGATGATGGAGCTGGAAGGTCATAGGAACTCTGTAGGAGTTTTGGCTGGATTCCTCTTGACAAGTTCTCTGGTTATATAACTTTTAGCCCTCTTTATTTACAACATGTAAAAGCTTGATTTTAAAAAACTTTTTAGAGTGTTACTTGTTAACCTCATAATTTTGCACAAAATTTCACATAGTTGCTATAACTAAGTGCATAAAGCTGTCATTCCACGAAACAGGTTATAAACGTTAATTTTCTGAGAGGCCTCCCCCTTAACACGTTTGCTTCATTACCCGTCACCGTCCGTGCAAAACAAGCGGAGTCATGTTCATAACATTTTGTAGAAAAGTTTACGTTTTGAGCGAGGGTGGAATACTTGTTTTTACTTCGGGAAAATGTTTAACAAACTTTCAATGAGTACAAGTGTTTAGGTGTTGAGCCGATAACCAATATTTTTTAGCTGGAGGTGAATCATCTAATGTTATATTTACTCGCCATTCTGTAAATATATCGACTAATATTTCTGGTTCTGGTTGTGATTGTGTGTGTGATGTGTATGTTTCCGGCACACACGACACAAGTCATAGAACTTAGTGTGGGGCTGTGAGTGTGAAATCGTTTATGTTTATGTTGATAATCTATATCTTTTTGACCGACTTCATAAAAAAGCAGGAGGTATTCAAGTCGACTGTATTTTTTTTTTATGTGTGCTACCTCATAACTTCTTTCCACGTGAATCGATATTGATTTTTTTTTTTAGTTTGAAAGGTGTTGCTTTCTAATTGGTCCCATTTAAATTTGATCAAGACCTGATCGAAAGTTTGAATATGGTCAATAATGCATATTCTGTGGACTACATTGACGATGTTCTCGTTTTTAACCGACTTCAAAAGTTACCTCATAACTTCTTTCGTTGTGAGCCGATTTTGATGATTATTTTTTTATTTGAAAACTGGTGCTTTTCATGTAGTTTCATTGAAATTTGATCAAGATCTGATCGCTAGTTTTTGAGATATCGTCAATAATGAGTGTTTAATATATGAAAACTGATCAAGGTTCCGAAGACAAAGCGGTGAAGTCGGTTTTTTACCGACTTCCTAAAAAAGGAGGAGGTACTCAAGTCGACAGCTTTTTTTTTTATGTGTTTCCTCATATCTTCTCTCCACGTGAGCCGATTTCGAATTTTTTTTTAGTTTGAAAGATATAGCTTTCTAATTGGTCCCATTTAAATTTGATAAAGATCTGATCAGTAGTTTTTGAAATATCGTCAATAATGCCTATTTTGTACGCCTACTTTGACGATGTTATCGTTTAACCCACTTCAAAGGTTACCTCATAACTTCTTTTGTTGTGAGCCGAATTTGATGATTCTTTTTTTATTTGAAAGCTGGTGCTTTTCTTGTGGTCCCATTGAAATTTGATCAATATCTCTTGTTTTTGAGTTATAGTCAATAATGCGTGTTAAATACATTAAATCTGATCAAGGTTCCGAAGATAAAGCGGTGAAGTCGGTTTTTTAAGCTTTGCTTGCGTTTTATTTTTTAAGCTTTGCTTGCTTTTAATTATTATAAAAAATAATCCCTATTTATCTTGGTCACGCTGTAAGTTGAGAACAACACTACAGTTTTCATTCATTATTTATTTTTTAAGTTTCCTAATACTTTCAACAAAGTATTTAGGTTCTTATGGAAAGAAAAAATAAGAAAATTGCCTAGAATATGGCAAAATTTCAGAAAAATACTTTCCGCGTTTGTTGAATGTAAATTAAGCAGACAGCAGTATACAAACTTAATACTTAGAAAAAAATCAGGACGTTGTAAAGAGACACAATAGAGTTGAAACTTATTATCGACGATATTTCAAGAATTACTGGTCAGATCTTGATCAAATTTAAATAGGACCAATTGGAAAGCAACATCTACCGAACAAAAACTTATTTTGAGAATTATAATCATAATTACGGAGATATCGCGTGACATACATACAAAAAAAACATACAGTCGAATCGAAAACCTCCTTTTTTGAAGTCGGTTGAAAAATACGTGAAAATGCAATATTTTTTGTGTCACAATTGTATATTCATATGTATACAGGCTTCACACCTCAAAAAGTACTTTTTTGTTTTTTTTTACGGATACCCCCAATGTTTATAAATTGTTTCACGCGCTCGCTCAAAAACGCGTTTTATTTTTCGTTTAATCGCGCGATTCCAATGCGATTACGTTTTCTTATTTTCGTCGCGAATGGGACACTTATTACTTTACGCCTGAGGATATTGTAGTCGGAGAGCCAGTGTTCGATTTAGTTACAATGGAATTTTGTAAACTTTCGCGAACTTCAATCATGTTTTTGTGAGAAAACCTAGTTACAATGGTTATGATAGATAAGCTCCAAGCTTAGGGTCATATAAATCAAAATTAAAAAAATGGCTTATAGCGCAGGCCTTTTACTCATATCAAGAGTTTTTGTGCTTAACAAGTACTTAAGCGTAAGTATATTTTTTATATTTTTTGTATTATACTTAACTAATAAAACAATGACAATATTATTAATATCCAATATTTATATTTTATATGGTTTAATATGTTCTATATTACGTACCAGCTACTGTTTTTTATTTTCTTATGTTTTACTGAATGACCTGTAATGTACATTACCATCTATGTCTATGACTATTGAACACCTTAATTGTGAAAAAACAGAACAGAAAATAATGACTTACAAAATAAGTGTAACAACAGGCGGTCTTATTGCTAAGGCGATCTCTTCTAGACAACCTTTGGATGGAGAGTAATTACGCATTAGCTAGAAATCAACTGATAATTGTATAAAGGAGGCGAGAATTTTCAGTTTCGGTATCTCATAATTTCACATAGTATTTATAAGTTATTTCTTTTAGATGTTATTTATTTATGAAACGTACGATACATGAATATCGTATCATATATTGTACTAACTATAACTTTAATATTTATAATATTCGTATGATATAAATGCAACATATTTACCCGCGTAAGTCCCGGACTCGCTAGGATTCCGGGATAAAAATTGCTTTTGTGTTAATCCAGGGTATCAGCTTCCCCATACCGAATTTCATCAAAATTGGTCCAGTCTTTGAGCGTGAAGAAGTAACAAACATACAAAAACACTCACAAACATTAGCTTTTATAATATAAGTAACTTATTTATTAATCCACAGCTGCACAACTTAGTGCTTGGGAAGTAAGTGTTTAATCCTTACGATATGTGACACATCTATCCTCTGTCTCCTACACTACACAGCTCCCAGAGATAAGTAGGTATTTCATTATTTGGCAACGTTTTCAAGCCACTACACTTACATGTACCATAAGGTACGCAGAATGAATTAAGAATAAAAAAATGAATTTCTTTGAATTTATGTCCACCCTCATAAATGTACATGTGGAGAAAACTGCTACTGGCATTCTTACCAGTCAGCAATGAGACTAACTTATCAATGCATTTCCATTATAAAAGCATATCTAAACTAGAACTTTGGTTGCGCGTTTGACTTTTAAGAATCAGCTGACATATATTTCTAATTAAATAAAAAATGTCCCCACTAGTTTTTTTTTATGCTAAATAGGCAAGCATTTGACACACAATCTCACCTGATGGAAAGTGATGATGCGGCCGAAGATGTAGCATGCTTGCCTAGAAGGTACCTATTCACTCTTGATTTGAAGACTCCCAGATTATACCCCTCGGGGGAAAATGACGCAGGCAATGAGTTCCACTCTTTCGCTGTACGGATGATGAACGTAGAAGCAAACCGCTTCGAGCGAACTGGAGGTATGTCAACCATAAATGGATGACGTTTGACAGTTTGTCTGGTTGTTAGATGGTAAAATGGGAATTGACTCATGTAATTCCTGCGCACACTCTCCAAAATGCAAACGATAGAATACCGATAGACTTGCGACCATACGTCTGTGACCGAAGCTCTGCAATCTATCAGCTTACTATCGCCAATAAGTCTTCGTCGTTTTGTTTCGATGACTTATTTTTTATTCACGATAGGCAAACTTTTGACCACTATCTTACCTGATGGTAAGTGATGATGCGATCGACGATGAAGCATATTTGCCTAGAAGATGCCTGTTCACTCGTAACTTTATACTTATTGGAAAACACAGACTCGGGCAAGGGATTCCATTCCTTAGCGGTGCGCATAATAGATGAGGAAACAAATCGCTACGTGCGTCGACTTCTGTTGTAGGTGCCGGATTTTTGTTCTCTGTACGATATAATCTGGGAGTCTTTAGGTCAAGAATGAAAAGGTATCTTCCACGTGAGCATGATACACTTTCAATCAGGTGATACAATAGTCCAAATACTAGTCTGTACCGCATTACTTTCATTGGTGACAAAAGGACCATCGTTAGCGTGGATGTACTAGTCTGTACCGCATTACTTCCATTGGTGACATTGCATTGGTGACAAAAGGACCATCGTTGGCGTGGATGACTAAAGGGTGTTGAGAGGTGTTGCTGCAGTTTCAATCAACGCTACTCGCGACGTTATGCCCTTTATCATTTCCATCCTTGGAGCTTAGAAACTTAGCTCTAGCGCCTCCACCCGCAGTACGCGGGGTCGCCACACACTGACGGTTTATTACAATTTTTTTTTTATTAGCTTACGGTGTCCCACTGCAGGGCAAAGGCCCCCCTATAAATAAAGTATTAAATATATAATATTTCAAATATTTGAAAAAAAAATATTTTTCAAATAATTTTGACATCTCTACGGTTACATCTATGACTTTTTTATGGTCGCCACTGTCAGACATCTAGGTCCAAAGATGTAGTGGTGTAGAACGGTAGCTGATGAAATAGGGTTGCAAATAAAATATTATTTTAGAAACTTTAATTCATCATAACTGAATATTCAATACGTATAGTAAGTATACATAAGTTACTGTTAGACTCCATACATGTATCCATTTTGACATTTGTACTACAGGACGAACTTTTGATTTGACATTGTTTTTTAATCATTTTTTATTTGTTATTAATTTAATTTGTATCATCTTATTGTCATTGTTATATTCTATTTTATTTTTATTTAATTGTATTAATTTGATTTCGATAATGTAATTGGTGTTTGCTCTTTTGAATTGAAATAAACAAATTTAATTGAATGTAGATACGTGGCTTGAGTATTACTACACCTTTCTATTACACATTGTATTCTGGACATTTTAATACCTTGGACGTCCTAAATTTGGATTAATACACCATTGAGTAAAAAAAAACTTACTTCACCCCTGCATTAGGGATGTAACAGAAAATTGAGAATACAACAAAAGGCCTTAAACAAACAGCAACTTATTATCGGTATCTAAAAGATTAATCCGTTTTGCGGGTAGAAACAAGCAATGTAAACGATGCGAACGTGTGACAGGTGGAATGGGATTAGGGATGGGAAGTATCGATGATTCTAAATATTTCGATTCTATAATTCTAGTCCTTAATATAATTTAAAACACTTTGACAAAACAGCTCGTAGTTACCGCATCAATTGCCTATGATTTATAAAACGATATATGTATACATTTCTGCAGCAAAAGTTGTAAGCCATATAAAAGCTATATTGCAGTTTTAGTTCATATAGCATCAGCCAAGCTAGGCAGAACTAAAGTAGTAATAGCTTTAGTTTTTTTCTATAGTTTGGAGTTAAGACTTGGTTACGCATGCTCCCACGAAGTAAGTAAGTTTTCGACTACAACTTTACAAATAAATATCGCTCACATTGCATTGTATCGATACGCTTACAAAACATCTCTATTATCACAGATACTTAAAGTATGCGAGCGCAGATGCCCTCTCTCATTTGTAACACGTCAGTTCAAAAGCATAAAACCTTTTCCAATTTGGTACTATGTCGAAATACAATTCCCGTTCTATTTTGTCAGTTTTTAGGTGCGAAGTGTTTGTTTTCACTGTGAAATGGTTGTATATTGATGACTTTGTGTGTTAGTTGACTGTTCTTATGCAGACGAGATTTCTAGCTATTTCTCACTGTCTCGGCATAAATTGAATGATTTAGGCATATTTTTCGTACTTCGCCGAATGGTATTGTTTATTCAGTAGAGAGAAAGCTAATTTAGATGTTGTTTCGCGAAAGGTCACAAGCTGGTTGCGGTTCTTAGAATAAGAATAAATAGAGAAAGACAAGCTAAGCAACTATCTAGACTTAGCCTTCGAGGTAACCGTCATGTGTAATGTATTTTCGACGATCATTGTCCTTATAGTCGTTTAGGCGAATGGGCTAATAGCGAAAAGCCTCGATCAACACTTCAAGATGATTTTCGTCAAAAATAAAAGATTAAAAAAAAAATATTAGTGTTTTCTTCGATTCGATGGCATGACTCCTTTCACGACTTTTCTCTAACTCTCGTTGTTTTGGACTTGGTCATCTCAAATAACCCTTATCAAAAAACCAACCTGTATATGTATACAGCTCTCTATGTAAGTATGTACTTACATAGAGAGCTAAAATCATAATCCTCTTTTTGCTTCGTCTAATCAGATTAAAATGGAAACACTAAAGAACTAAAGTATTCCAGTCTACCTGTGAATCTTCTCTTTTTTGTCTGTTAAAAATGGCTACTCCGTTCTATCACAGTGCCTGCCCGAACGAACGGCAATTACCAATTTCTTTCATGGAGTACTCGATCGGAATTGAAGAATTTATTCGTTTCGTTTCGTTAATTGCTTATCGCATTTAACGCTTTGACAGTCAAATAAAGTTATTTCCATCTTGGTGATTGATAAGATTGGTTTTAACGACTATTGGTAAAAAGGAGTGATGTTCTCAAGAAATGCCCTTTGGTTTAGTTAGATGCGCGCCGCCTTTTAAGCAGGGGTATCGGATTCGTTTCTCGGTGGGAGCACAAGTTTTCTCCCCAAGGGAAATTTGTGTTTCTAGTTCTGGGTGTGATTGTGTGTGTTTCCGGCAGCCACGATACAAGTCATTGAGCTTAGTGTGGGGCTGTGAGTTTAAAAGCGTTTATGTACAAAGGAGGTCTGGTCCGACTTTTGATGAAATGTAGTTAAAATTTAAAGTAATTGTCATATCTAATATCTTAAAACGAGCAATTCTTGTATATGTATGTGTAATCAGGATCTCGGAAACGGCTCCAACGATTTTCATGAAAGTTACAGATTAGGGGTTTTTCGGCCCAAGGAATCGATTTATCAACGTTCCAGGTCCGAGAAATGCTCGGTTCCCAAACTGCATTTGAAAAACCGGGTTTAAGAAACTATCAGCGCCATCTATTACGCCATGACCGATGTAAAAAATTGTTTACTCGACACTAGATGGAGCTTTCTGAGGCTACAAATTCAAACACATTCTACCAAAAACAAACTCCAAGCAAAGCTCGGTCATCCGGATATTTTTATATTATGTGTTAATAGTTAAAAGTAAAATGTTATATTTTGGTTAAGTTTAGTTTCGTGCATTTCAGTTTAGTTTTGGATAATGTAGGTACAACTCATATATATATAAATATCATATATATATAAATTTTTGTTTTTTTTACTTGACACAATGACTTGTTTACGAATAATACTTATATTGTATATCTAAAATTTTGTGTGTATGTGTATTTGTTTTCGGTTCACGCTGTAACGGCATTAATAAATCACTAGAGTATCTACGGGCTAATTGCCTATATTTTCTAAAACTAAACTAAAACTATGTACATCAAAGAACTAATCGAGTTTATAGGTAACTCAAGTGCTCAAGCCCACTACCATTAGGGTGGCGTTCCCATCGCGGCATAGCCTCTCTGAATTGCAATGCTAATACGTTTAGCCGATTAAGTGTCATGCATTTTGATCACGCGTCGCCTCACCCAGGCGCTCTGATAGATTTTTGAACATAGAATGAGCTCCCGGTCCCCACGGACCCAGTGTCTCAACACCAAACGGCTCAAATATGTAACCACTGCCAAGGTTACAATATTTTCGCCGTTTGCGCTGCTCAGCCGAAGTTGCCGCAACGCCAACCCCTTTCTGTGTTTCAGGAAGATGTGACGGAACTAAAGTATCGACTCAAGTTAACGACTGAATGACATAGGCTATTTTCAAACTAGAGAAACGCAGGCAAAGCCGCATGGCACCGCTTGTTACAGCTGGGAAAGTTCAAATCTGTAATAAAACGGGCATTAATTAAGAAAGCTTCCTATAAAACGATCGTCTATATTAATGACAAAGATGCATAGAGGCTAACTGCACAAGCGCTTTCTAGCGACTACATAATATAGATAAACCTAGGAAATAAAAAAAATGCTGTATATGTATTTTGCTTGTAGGTACTATCTACGGGCAAATAGCCTATATTTCCTAAAACTATATACAGCAAAGAACTATTATATTATATTAACCTAGGCTAATATAATTATGTATTAGTATTAAGAATTAAAAAAATAAAAATGAAATAAAATGCGCCGCCGAGTTTCTTGCCAGGTTCTTCTCAAGATGCTGTAATTTTGCGAATCTGGCAGTAGAATCATTAACTTTCATGAGTGCCTCTTCAGGGCCCATGTTAATAAACGATTTTGATTTTGTCTTTTTATCTTTGTAAACCTACCAAATCAATTTGTTCTTTATAACAATACTGTGAGAATAAAACGTTTTATTAAAAAATTCTTCCCAAAAAAAGAGGAGGTACAAAAGTCGACTGTATTTTTTTTATGTGTGTTACCTCATATCTTCTCTCCACTCGAGCCGATTTCGAAAATTTTTGCAAAAAATTTTTTCGAAAATGTTGCTTTCTAATTGGTCGCATTTAAATTTGATTACCTCATAACTTTTTTCGTTGTGAGCCGATTTTGATGATTAATGTTTTATTTGAAAGCTGGTGCTTATCATGTGGTCCCATTGTAATTTGATCAAGATCTGATCTCTTGATTTAGATTTATAGTAAATAATGCGTGTTTATTTTCGTGCTTTGCTTGCGTTTAATTATTTTATATAAATAATGCTTTATATAAACTTTATTGCAGTAACCCAAAACCTGCGTTCGTTAGCTATCTAACATTGTTTCAAAATTAGCACAGAATTATAATTTATTCAGTACATTTGCATAACAAACTTCCGCAAATTCTGTTGGTTTAGGATCTGGAATTAGTTTACGTTGAGATAGTTACTTGGTAATGTTTGGGGGAAAAATTTCCGGCTTGATTGGGAGCAATTAAATTAAGAGGGTATACTGTAACTAGAACTGGATAAGGACCAGGTTTGTTTCATAACGAAACTTTTGTATTGTTGTATTTTATTGGTAAGAAAGGGATTTTCTGAGTATCCCGGAGGAATCATATTGCATTTTCCCAATAAAGAAATCAAATGATATACTGTGCGAATCGACATTAGAATGTCGCTATCATAAGCATAAGTTATAAAAAATTGTGTTATTGTTTAGTAATGTGGCAAGTCATTATTAAAATATAATTCGAGTTAAATATTTGTTGGTAATAATATTTTGAATTTATTTGTTCAACCTTTTTTTTTTTTTCAATTTTTAATTTTGTGGCTTTCTGTTATTATATGTATACTAGCTGACATGTCCGGCGTCGCCCGGGTAAAAAAAGCATAGCCTACTGACACTCACAAATAACGTGGCTTTATATTGGTAAAATGTTTTTTTAAATCGGCTTAATAGATCCATAGATTACCCCCTACAACCTCACAAACCTCTTTATAATATTAGCATAGATATTGATAATAGGTAAATATTAAATGACATTTCTATTTACAGAGATAGTGTTAATATATTTCTCAAGAACATAATTTATTACGGTACCGAAGCGTTTCAAAAGCATAGCTGTCTACGATGTAGCGCTAGTTGCTACGTCGTAGCGCCTGTTGCTACGTCGTAGACAACCATGATCTACACCGTAGCACAAGTATAAAAAACAAGTAACAAGTGTTAAAACGAATAAGAAGCAGACTAATTAAATAACACATCAGCACGAGGCGTGCGTTTGAGCACGACAGACGCGGGCGCGGTTGTATCTCGTGCAGTGGTGCCCGCGTTCGCGAACCAAATACGTCTTTGATAAAACTCATACAAAATAAATTCAAAACGGGAATAAGCATGACTTATATGTTGTCAATGTCTAGATCGACGATTGTTTAGGCTTATGAATGAGCCTTCTTCAGGATGAGTGTGAAGTCCTCGCTGTTGCGTCTCTAAAAGTGTCCGAATGAAGCCGAAATGATTGTCAATCTAGACAACGCGTCGTCGCGATATAGGCATCCCCCAAAGATCTCCAAAAAGAACAGTTGTCCGCGGCCTGCATCCAGCGTCTTCCTGCGACCTTCACTACGTCGTCCGTCCAACTTGTGGACGGACTTCCGACACTGCGCTTGCCAGTCCGTGGCCTCCATTCTAGAACCTTTCGGCCCCATCGGCCATTCGCTTTACGTACTATGTGCCCTGCCCATTGCCACTTCAACTTGCTAATCCGCCGGGCTATGTCGGTGACTTTCGTTCGTCTACGGATCTCCTCATTCCTGATTCGATCTCGTAGAGAAACCCCGAGCATTTCCATAGCTCGTTGTGTGACTTTGAGCTTATTTATAAGGCCTACAGTAAAAGGCCAACGCGTAAGTCACGGTAATTTCCGTTTTAATTCAATTTAATAGTAGTAAATATATCAAAACTGAGTCCAAATTGCAAAGTCTCGGTCACCGACGCAAAGTCGCAAGCCAATCGATATTCTATCGTTTATATTTTTGTGAATGTGCGCAGGAATTACACGAGTTAATGCCACCATGTCCTTTTTACCATCGAATAACAAAATAAACTAGCAACTGTCATCTTATTATGGTTGACATACCTCCAGTTCACTTGAAGCGTTTTGCTCCTACGTTCATCATCCGTGCTGCGAAAAAGTGAAACTCATTGCCTGCGTCTTTGTCCCCCTAACGGTATAATTTTGAAGTCTTCCAGTCAAGAGTAAATACCTAGTCAGTAGCATGCTTGCTTAGAAGATATCTATCTTCTAGGTAAGCATGCTTCATCTTCGGCGGCATCAACGCTTTCCATCAGATGAGATAGTGGTCAATGCTTGCCTATTGGGCGTAAATAAAAAAGAAAAACATCCTGGTGTACCTGCCTTTTTTTTTTTGTGACAGTGTTTGACCACTATCTCACCTGATGGTAAGTGACGATGTGATCGAATCTGGTAAACACACTAGACCTGGAATATGCAGGCTCTCAAGGATAACTGCCGGAACACCGTATTTGGCTTGGCGGCAGACTTTCAACTTGATGGTGGTAAGCTACTTTGGTAGCAAGCCAGGCGAGCAACTCACAAAATGCTCTACCACCTCTCAAATGTCACCTGATTAGCACCACCCGGGGAACACGTGTAGGGAGTCAGACTTAAGGAGTATCCTCCCACGGACGTGGGTGACTCAGTCCCCAAACATATACACCATAACTTTGTTATGGTGTTTGTTGAATAAGAAGCAAGTCCTATGTCTCTTTTCTGATTAGATCCCGCACAAATTCGCTAACAATAACCTTTGCCCCAAAGACGGTCTTGGTTTTATTTCCCCTTTCTTAATGAAAGTCCTTTATTGGTCTGGTTCAAATAAATCAAGCGGTCTATCGGACTTCGGCCGCGACCGCGCGGAGATTAAACCGTTCCTTGTTTAAACTAATAAATTAGCTGGTGATTTATAATCTGTGGTTTCGAGGGGAATATCTCTATAGAGGATTCATAGATGCTAAGAGAAAAGCAAATAGATGAGTTATTAAATTAGGTTAAAAAATTTAAAAATATTTTAGTTAGGAAATTTAAAAAATTTCGCAAATTTAGCGCGACGGTGACTGTGGCTATTGGCTTTATATTTCTTTTATCCTATCCTACTAATAATATAAATCCGAAAGTTTGTGTGTAAGTGTGTAAGTATGTTTGTTCCCTCTTCACGCTTTAACGGCTGAACGGATTTGGATGAAATTTGGAATGTACATAGATTATACCTAGGATTAACACATTGGCTACTTTTCAACTTGATAATAGCGAGCGAAGCCGCGAGTCACGGCTAGTATCTAATATAATAATATGTTTAGTGTGAAATTACTACAGTGGAAATTATGTTTCAATTATATATATTTAAATAAAAAACTATTGCTTGCCCGAAATGGAGAGGCTGTTGAGCTATTTTACAAGCTTTTATTTAGTTTCACCTGTCCCGATGTTTGTCATCAAATCTTGCAATTTAATTAAATTAAATCCACTTACTGGTTACCGATTGAGCTGAAATTTTGGATACATGTGTAAATCGCGTAACAATGCAATTTTATGATGATATGGTGCTGATATGATGTTGGAGCTGGAAGGTGGCCCGAGGATCTTCGCAAAGAAATGACACAACCTCATCGAGTTTGGGCACATTTGAATTATCTTGACGAGTAGTTTGTCTTTCAATGGTAACCACCCATCGAGTTTCGGCTCGTTTGATTCGTCTTGACAAGTTCTCTGGTTATATAACTTTTAGTCCTCTTTATTTACAACTTGTAAAAGCTTGATTTTACAAATCTTTTTAAAGTATGACTTGTTTAAGTGTCTGGATGTCTCCTTAAAATGTTAATTTTCACAATTTTCAGCTTCGAGTTACAGCTTTACATATTCTCTGAAAATTTGAAGTTTTTCGCTTGAATGGTTTAGACGATAAATGCCTCTAACAGTCGGAAAAATCCTGAATCACCCAAGCCAAAGATCTCACTTTACTCGGCCAATTATTTTATAACGATAATACTCAATCCATTACACCAATCTATCTCGAAGGCGGAAGTAACGTTTTAACGGTCATAGCGTTAATTGCGAATAAGCAATTAACGGAACAAATAAAACGATTCCGCTCGAGTTCACGGTGAATAAAATAGGTTGGTAATAACGGAACGTTCGTCCATCGAATTATTGAGAAGAAGTTTGAAGTTTTTACGAGTGGATTGACTTTTTAACCGAATCCAAAAACAGTAAGATGTTCTCGGTTTGACTGCACTTTTTATTTGAAATCTGGTGCTTCTGATGTGGTCCCATTTAAATTTGATCGAAATCTGACCAGTAGTTTTTGAGCTGTCCTCAATAATGCGCGTTTAATTCATTTAATCTGATCAAGGGGTCCGAAGAAAAAGTGGTGAAGTAAGTTTTTCTCCTTGGCTGGCGTTTAAATAAATATTTTTTTTATAATGGAAGTTGATAACACACTTCGTAGGGCACCAGCCCCCCTATTACGTATCTTTGTTGCACGCGGTTTCTATTTGAATTAAGCAAAAATTAACCTTATTTCTTAGGAGTTTTGTCAATTTAGTATTGAAACCGTGTGCAACAAAGATAGGTAATCGGGGGGCAGGTCATATCCCCAAGCCAGCCTTAGCCTGAAACCCGCAGGGCAAAAAGCTTGATAAAAAGTACAGTATAATGATCCTCCTCATGCTGCTTCAAATGCTGTCCCTCCATCTTACCATTTCCCCTGTACCCGGCGGCATGTTATTGCTTATGTGTTAATCCTGGATATAAGTTATACACATTCCGAATTACATTCAAATGCGGTGAAGATTATATGATAGATCCTAAACGGTCATTCGAAATAAAAATTAATAAAATGAAAATAGTTTTAAAATACATATTCGATGAAACCTTTTTTGACACAGTTCGTACAGTGGGATTACAAGATTTATTTTCAAGGAAATTTGGATTTTACTTCTAGGTTTTGGGGGCTGAGTCACCCACGTCCGTAGGAGAATACCCCTTAAGTCTGACTCCCTAAACGTGGTCCCCGGGTAGTGCTAATCAGGTGACATTTGAGAGGTGGTAGAGCATTTTGTGAGTTGCTCGCCTGGCTTGCTACCAAAGTAGCTTACCACCATCAAGTTGAAAGTCTGCCGCCAAGCCAAATACGGTGTTCCGGCAGTTATCCTTGAGAGCCTACGTATTCCAGGTCTAGTGTGTTTACCAGCTTCGATCACATCGTCACTTACCATCAGGTGAGATAGTGGTCAAACACTAGACTGTCACAAATAAAAAAACAAAAAAAAAAAAAAAGCGTTTATGTTAAATATAGTTAAGCTTTGAATTAACTATCAGTGGAAATGGTTGCGTTATTGCATTACTATAATCCTGATTGAGGTGAGAGCTGCGGTTGGCGGTCACACGCAAATTATCACATTTTGTCCAGTTTTCCAAATTAACGTTAATGTGTGTAACGCTAATATTATAAAAACGAAATTATGTATGCAAATCTTCTGCGAAGGAGTGGAACTCATTGCCTTCGTCTTTGGTCTCCAAATAGTATAATCTGGGAGTCTTCAAGTCAAGAGTGAATAGGTATCTTCTAGGCAAGCATGCTTCATGATGATTGATGATTTATGAGATAATACGGCCCAAGAGTCCATCATCGCTTTCCATCAGGTTATATTGTGGTCAAATGCTTGCTTATTTTGTATTATTGCAAGTATATTTGTTTTTTAGGATAGAAAATAATGTTGTTTTATTGCGTTAAATGTGTACGTTAGGTACCTATATGGAAAATATAAAAGTATAAAGGAACAACAGTTTACCCACAAAGTTAATTTATATTTAGTGTTCATCCCGATAATGTTGTTAGGCTTCAAGCAGGATGCACCACCCGCCCGCCCGCACGCCGCGAAAGTTAGTGTTATTGGGGTGCGAACGTTAGTATTATTATCGTGGGAACTCCGCCGAAGCCTCTGCTCTCGCCGAACCCTGTTTGACACGTGTTTCGCCTCTACACGAGGCATCCTCAGGAGCTGTTGACTAGTTTTACTAACAGTTTACCCATTTCGAGTGTACAATAAGGCGTGTAGCAGTAAAAAGTTACACCACGATATGGCAATCACAAAACTATCAAAAAATCATGTGATTGACTTTGATGCTAGAGAATAATTATTAATCGAGCGAAACGAGATCTCTAAGTTGACTTGAGTCGTTCAGCACTTTGTCCGTCAGTATGTCTGTTAGAGGCATCTGGCATCTAAACTATATAAGCGAATGACTTCATATTCTCATAGAATATGCTAAACTATAGCCCAAAGACAAAAATGTCATTTATAATTTTGTAAATGAGAATTTCAAGGGGATCCCATACATGTAAGTGGGGAGCAAAATGTTTTTCATTTTTTATCTTCCCTTGTGGGATATCGTTGAAAAGAGCTTGTCAAGTAGAGTACGAAATCGGTTTTAAAAAAAACCTATGTTGGAGATAAACGATTTGGTAGGCCACCAAAGTCACTGTTTTTAAACCTATTTTGTCCCGGGGTCTATCTCAAAAACGGCTTCACACTGAACGCTGGAACTTATGTATAATATCTGTTATATCCTGTACTTAGAAAGAAATACAGAAATCAATCAATTATTATATAGAAAAAAGACGTGTGGCACTCGGGGACTGCCGCGGTAAAGCTATTGCATAGCATTTTTTATCAACTTATGCAATTATAATTATTTATTTATTTTATTTATGCAGTTTTTTTTCCTGCCATCTAGAGGCGAGTTGCTGAACTAAAGAGACATGCGTGATATTAAAAAAAAGTCATTAAAAGTTCTGCTATTCATCGATAGATGGCAAAACTAAAACGGTCGGAGTGGGGGGTGTTAGGTTATTTTCGTTACGGAATTTCTGGATTCGGTCTCCACGCTCAATGCCTGTGATAGAAGCTATGCAATAGCTTAAAATACAGAAATCAATCAAATACAGAAAAAAAGTTATAAGCAAGTAACTTCAAAAGATTTTCTCTATGAGGCAAAATGTAGGCGCGAGATCTCAGTTCGGCGCGAACGACTAGTTTTAATAAATAATAAGTACTACACCAGACTGAACGACGGAAAGGATAGCAATGTGTTTATGAGCCAATGTATGTATTTGTGGCTCTCTAGATACAAAACGCGTAGTGCGATTTTGATGTATATAATTAAGTGACGTTTATATTTGGGAGTACAGTACGGAACTCTATTAAAATAAACAATGTTGGAAAATAACAATTGCGTAGGACGGCAAAAAAAACATCGTGTAATTATGCCTCTTAAAATTTTCATTTATAACAATTTTATTGGCATTTTTAGGGTTCCGTACCTAAAGGGTAAAAACGGGACCCTATTACTGAGACTTCACTGTCCGTCCGTCCGTCTGTCACCAGGCTATATCTCAAGAACGGTGATGGCTAGACAATTGAAATTTTCACAGATGACGTATTTCTATTGCCGCTATAACAACAAATACTAAAAATAAAATAAGTAAAATAAATATTTAACGGGGGCTCCCATACAACAAACTTGATTTTTTTATAGATAATGGTACGGAACCTTTCGTGCGCGAGTCCGACTCACACTTGGCCGGTTTTTATACGTGATGTGGTAATTGTTTGTAAGTAAGAACAGCGTTTGATCACTATCTCACCTGAAAGTGATAATGCGGCCGAAGACGTAGCATGCTTGCCTAAAAGACACCTATGCACTCTTGACTTTAAGATTATATCATTCAGGGAAAAATACATAACTATAAACATGAACGCTTTCACATTCACAGCCTTACACTAAGTTCGATGACTATAGTGTCGTGGGTGCCGGAATCATTCACATCACACACGCAATCACAACCAGAACCAGAAACACAAATTTTCCTTGGGAAGAAAACTTGTGTTGCCGCCGGGAATCGATACCCATACCCGATATCAAAGAACGCTCACCCAACTAAACCAACGGGCAGTTCAATAAGTTCCGATCCTTCGCAGTAAGGATGATAAACGTAGAACCGAAAAGCTGATAACGAACTGGTTCCTTACCTACAAATAAGTACTGGCTTGCTACCAAAGTAGCTTACCACCATCAAGTTGAAAGTCTGCCGCCAAGCCAAATACGGTGTTCCGGCAGTTATCCTTGAGAGCCTGCGTATTCCAGGTCTAGTGTGTTTACCAGCTTCGATCACATCGTCACTTACCATCAGGTGAGATAGTGGTCAAACACTAGCCTGTCACAAATAAAAAAAAAAAAAAAAAACAGTAGAACAAAAAACGTGTTTCCAATTTCAAATCAAGAAAACAACAACAATATTGAAATCGAATACTAAGCAAATACAAAGCGAAAATCTAATTACCATTGTTAAAATACCAAACACCGAACAACATTCTAAAGAAATTGGAAATCCCGAAAGCTTACCAATCAATAGCGCCACAAACAAGTTGAATTAAGTAATAAATTCAACGAAACAATCTCACAATAAAATCTCCGATACTCTAATTTGCGGAATAGAATTTCGCCGTAAATAAACCAATAAACTGGCAAAGAGTGATTAAGGCTTCAAAATAAATCAGAGGCAACGAATAAAGGAGATTTCGATGTCTTTGGAGATGTATTTTAGTTTTAATAGTTCCCTTTAGCCTGTGTCAAGTAATAAATACTCTTAGGTAGTCAATGAAACTAGTCCTATAGTTACCAGTCACTAATAAATAATCGAAACTTCGCCTGAAGCGATGAATAAACTTTATTTCATTACAATTGGATGTTGGAAAGAAATGTTCTCGTCATTATAGCTCATGCCGTTAAAAAGTAGTTATCTATTCAGTAGCTAACTTCAGAATTACCTTTTTTTAAGAACATAATTAATATAATGAGCTTTTAACTTGATGATAAATTAACACATAGGATAGGATTGAGGAAGGAAACATGAGGGCTGACTTAGCCTAAAAATCGGCGAAGGTTTATTTGTCCAATCGAATAGGTTAGTACCTCTACCAGAGAACCTTTGTGAGACAGTTTCAGTGAAAGAGGAACTCATTCATTTCATTAATGAAGATGTATCTCAAGTAATACGTCAGGAAAAAAACAACGGGTTACACACTGGGAGTGCCGGCAGAAGTGAAAACTTGAAAATTAACGTTGTAAACAGCAGGAGCAGGCATATATTTTCGCCGCGCGTAGAATGAGAGGGGGCTTTTACTTCCTCTCCTTCGTCTTTCGAATGTTCCGTCTTACAAATTTACGATCAGGTCACGAGTCCTGACGCGAGTTTAACATTTTTTGCCCATTCCAAAAAAGTGCACAATGCCGCTAAAGAAGTTTTCACTTCAATAATTGACTTTATAAACGAGCAATACTTACGCCCAAAATTATCAAGCAGCTGCCATAAATTAAAGTATTGAAAAAAAATTAAGAAGAGGTAATGGTATAACGGTCCGTACATATAGTCCGTACATGTAGACCGAACCGATATCACTTATCCGGTAGAGTTTCTTGATTCCCCGCGTATAGCATCGTTTTACAACTGGGTATTCCGATTACGTGTCTTCGGAACTTAACCCCTCCAAAGCTATGCTATAGAACCCGCTTTAATGTGATGATATAATGTTATAGAAGACAAATTCTTACAGCTGTAGCACTGATGAAGTAGTTTTCAAACCACGCGTACTCTCATTCTCAACAATTTTCCATTCCAATTTGAACGCAGGTTTTCGTGAGCGTATGTTTCGCTATGACCATCAACAAGTCCCAAGGTCAGACACTTCAAGCCGCCAAGGTGTCGATCTCAGGAGGGACTGTTTATCACACGGCCACTTTTATGTTGCTTGATCACGGGCTCGCTAGTTCTGATCATTAGATTTTGCCTTAAACATAAACGCTGCTTACATACAGACGCACCAAGTCTATTTTTTGATATTTAATTCTCAACTGTCTCTGCGAAAATATAAATATAGATACTTGATTCTAAATTCTACGAATACGAAGTCGCGGGCACAAGTTATAAATAAATAAGCAAATAAACAATTATTCTAACCATGAAATCTGCTATGTTGAGCAGACTAAATAAACGATCCAGATTTTTAAATCCATCATCCGATTTGAAAAATATTTTTGCATTAAATAATCCGCTTATGGAGGAAGTTATACTATACTTACTCAATATGATAAATGTGAAATTCTAAATAGGTGTCTGTTGCTCAACCACGCAAAAGCTACTGTACGGCAGTCCCTACCATGAATTTTTGCTTTGTTCTCATATTATTACATTCGCAAAATATTATATTCGCAAAATATTATATTCGCAAAATATTATATTCTCGAATTATTATGTTATCAAAATATTACACAAAGAACAATCATTGAGGCCTGCCAAGTTCCGGGCAGTTCATTTATTGGATCGATATTGGTCCTGCTAAAATTTTACATACAATTGCTGAACTGTTTTGACCTGCTTCGGGCATCACAAAGTAATTTATCTAATCTAATACAAATTTTAGCAAGACAAATATCGATCCAATAAATGGACTACCCGGAACTTGGCAGTCTTAAAAATTTCATGGTAGGCCTGCTGATTTAGATAAAACTTAGCACACTTAGCATAGTTTTTTACCGGGGTTAACAAATGAGATGGGAATTTTAACGGGTATAATTTAGACGGCCACCAAAAATTCTAAACGGTTACCAAAATGGATAAATGAATGGAAATTTACGTTTCCTGAAATAAAATTTCCTGTGACAGAACCGAATTGGATAACAGTAGGTTAAGGTTATTTTTTTAAAATAATTAATACAAAAATATTTATAATACGAAAAAATGGATTTATTTCATAATATTTTAGGAAACGTAATTTGGTGACCATTTATCCAACGTAATTTGGTGACCATTTATCCATTTTGGTAACCGTTTAGAATTTTTTTGGTAGTAAAATAGGTACTGTTTTGGGCGGTGTTTAAACACAAGCCAATTTTAACCTACTACGCGGACGAAGTCGCGGGCAGAAACTTCTGTTAGAATAAAAATAGTATACGATATATATTATTGTACATATTGGGAATCGCGATATTAGCTTTTATTTGTTACCTACATTTTTTGCTACGTACTTGGGTAAAATAACGTACTGTCTACCTTTATGTGCTTAACTCGTTTCTGCCCTAAGTGGCTAGGTATATAAATACGTGCCTAGGCTACTGTTGGATGATTTCTGTTTTACTTAGGAAGAGTAACTTTTCTAGTAATAGGATAAAGTCCGCCGTAGAACGTTTCCCTCAAAGTTCGTGACTTAGATGAAAGGTCGAACTGCTCACTGGCTTGTTGGTAGCGCGTTTTCCTTCTAAGTCTTTCCAGGTTCGATTCCCGTTGGTAACACAAGCTTTCTCTCAAGGGGAAGTTAGTGTTTCTGGTTCTGTGTGTGATTGTGTGTGTGATGTGAATGTTTCCGGCACCCACAATACAAACGTTTATATGTTTGTTTATGGCTTAGGTCTGAGATGCATTTCTACAGTATTTTCATATATTGATTTGGGAAACCTCTTAAGCAGTCTGTCTGGAGAAGAACGCCATTACCAGCTATGCTTGATTGCTGTTAGGGTACAAACGAACATACACAGATACCAACATGCAACCATTATTTGCTTAAATCTTAACCCTTCTTTTGCTTCGACGAAGTCGGGTGCACTATAAGTTTTACCACTAGATCAGCCTATACCCGCAAAGTGTAGTCGGCGCAACATATTCCATTCCTGGGGAAGATTATGAGTAAAGATTTTAAAATTAATAACATAAACGTTTTTATGACGTTGCACACCTATGTATAAAGGATAGTTTGTATGGAACCTAGTATACTTTGACTTTGACATGATAGGAAAGCATTTGATGACCTATATTCTACGCTATAAATAATTTATGACTAAGTGATTTAGATTTCGATTACAGTAGAGCTCATAATTATATCAAGTACTTACACATGAATACCAAAAAATTACGTATATTTCACAACTCGCTCTAATTTCCGGTTGTTTGTCAATTTAATATGTGTAAGTGACGTCTACATATGAAAAATAAGCCAAATTAATTTGGATGAAAAACAGGTTAAAGAGAATAATAAAGTATGTCGTGTTTACGAGTACGTCTTTTGCAATACTTATGACACTAGCCATGCCCCAAGGCTTCGTTTACGACTTGAACGTACATGGGTGTAGGTAAATCATACAAAGAAGAAAAACATGATTTTCGTTTTCACTGATCAAAGGAAAAGGGTTCCAGTTTTTTTTTTTTAACTGTGATAGGCAAACGTTTGACCACTATCTCACCTGATGTTAAGTGACGATGCGGTCGACAATGGAGTACGCTTGCCTAGAAAATACCTATTCACTCTCGACTTGAAGACTCCAAGATTGTACTTATCTGGGAACACAGACTCTGGCAAGGAGTTCCACACCTTTGCAGTGCGCATCATGAAAGTGGAAGCAAAACGCTTCGTGCGCATTTGAGGAATATCCACCATGTATCGGTGAAATTACAGGGCTATCAGCTAATATCTCAGGGTGACGATCGCAGCTCTTTGCGCGCAGGATTTTGACATGTATAAGTTCATAGCTCTGGGCAGCTCTGATATTGTAATGGGTCTAATCACTCAATGACATAAAAAAGACTGCAAAACTCAATTAGAAGTTCTTATAGAAGGGCATGTCTTTTCTACCGACTTCACAAAAAAGTGAAGGTACTCAATTCGACTGTTTTTTTTTCTTTGTGTTAGTTACCTCAAAACTTTTTCCACGTGAACTGATTTTGAAATTATTATATTTTTTGTTTAAAAGCTGGTGCTTTCCATGTGGTCCCATTTAAATTTGGTCAAGATCTGATCACTCGTTTTTGAGTTATTGTCAATAATGCGTGTTAATACGTTGAATCTGATCAAGGTTCCGAAGATAAACTTAAAGCGGTAAAGTCGTTTTTTTAAGCTTTGATGCGTTTAATTATTTATGATTTAAATTAATTAACATAAAAGTTATCATGACGTTGCACACCTATGTATAAAGGGTAGTTTGTATGAAATTTAGTATGCCTACTTTGATACCTTGTATTGTTATCTATACTTCTATACTATCTATACTAATATTATAAAGAGGTAAAGTTTGTTTGTTTGTTTGTTTGTATGTAAAAGGTAATCTCTGAAACTACTGATCCGATTCTGAAAATTCTTTCACCAATAGATAGCTACACTATCACTGAGTGTCATAGGCTATGTTTTGTCGGGATAGAAGTTAGTTATCAGTTCGAAATAATAATATTCGTAAGACAAGTCGGAGAAAAATTTGCTAACTTTCCGCTTTATCGGCGTACGCTGACTAAACGGTAAGACATAGTTGAATACAATGTATGGCAAAAATGTTGGCCTTCATGAGTTTTACAAAAAAGTCCGCGACAGCATATATCTAACATGTATGTATAGCTCAGAAAAAATACTTTTCTTTGTTAAAAATCTGAAAAAAAGCGGCCTCTGTTTAGTTGGCTTTTTGAGACATTCAGTATTAATCCTTATCAAAATAAACTATTTCATCGTCTTACGTAGTTCATGTAGATACATTTTGCTTTTTACTGCATATGATTTGGATAAATAGTCTATGAGAAATCGTGAAATTAGTTTCACGGGAGCCCGCCCGTGAACGGGACGGGTCAGAAATGTATAGAAACGTACTACGAATTCCTACACTAAAAAATAGCGGCTTCTATTTCGTTGGCTTTTTTTAAGTATTTAATATAAATTCTTATCAAAAAAACCTATTTCATCGGCTTACTTAGTTCAGTTAGATGCAATTTGCTTTTTACTGCACATAATTTGAACCCATAGTCTAGGAGAAATCGTTAAGTTTATTTGAGGGTGAAAACGGTGGATCACAGAATGGAACAGTTACTGCGTAATCCAGCATACGTCTATGTTTTGAACCGACTAACATAAGAAGGGGGATATAAATTCGACTGTTTTTTTTTTGTTTAGTCTTATCATTGAAGTTTGAACTGCCCGCTAGCGTAGTTAGGTGGGCGTTTGCCTTTAAAGCACCGGGTTTGATGCCCGGTGGGAACACAGGTGTTTTCCCACGGGAATTTGTGTTTCTGGTTTTGAGTATGTTGTAATGTTGTGTGAATCTCGGATGTTATTATGGTATGTTTTTTAATATTTACTACCCGCCCGGCGTCGCGACGCCGGGCGGGTCGTTCCTGAACTTTGAATTGCTCGCTGGCGTAGATGGGTGCGCGTTCGCCTTCAAAGCAGCGGGTTCGATTACCGGTGATAATTTACCCAGAAAATTTATCTCCACGATTAATTTGTTTTCCTGGTTTTGAGTATGTTGTGAATACTTTGTGAATCTTGGATGTTTACGGCCCCCCGATACAAGTCATTGAACTTAGTGTTGGGCTGTGAATGTGGAAGTGTGTTTATTTGTATTATTATTTTTTAACCGGGCGACGCCGGGCGGGTCATCTTTTGAACTATCTACTCGCGTAAATGGGTGCGCGTTTGCCTTCAAAGCAGCGGGATCGATTTGCGGTGGTAACAGAAGTTTTCTCCCTACGGGAAATTTGTGTTCCTGGTTTTTAATATGTTGTGAATCTTGGATGTTTACGGCTCCACGCTACAAGTCACTGAACTTAGTGTGGGGCTGTGAATGTGGAAGTGTTTATGTGTAGATTTTTTAACCGGGCGACGCAGGGTGGGGAATCTTTGAACTTTGAACTACCCACTGGCGTAGATGAGTGCGCGTTCGTCTTTAAAGCAGCGGGTTCGAATCTCGGTGGGAACATAATAACAAAAGTTTTTTCCCCACGGGCAGTTTATGTTTCTGGTTCTGGGTACGACGTGAATGTTGTGTGTGTGGTGTTAATTGTTTACGGCCCCACGACACAACTTATAGTACTTTTACAGTGGGGCTGTGAGTGAGAAAGCGTTTATATGTAAGCTTTTGTTTACCCGGGCAACGCCGGGCGGGTCAGCTAGTTATTATTATATTTTTGTGCCCCATTTAAATTTGATTAAGATCTGTTCAGTAGTTTTTGAGTTATCGTCAATAATGCGTATTAATACATTAAATCTGATCAAGGTTCCGAAGGTAAAGCGATGAAGTCGGTTTTTTAAGCTTTGCTTGCGTTTAATTATTACTTTTATGAACTCGTAAACTTTAAAAAATATCACTTCCTACTGACTAAACGCACAATATTTCGAAGCTAAAATTAAACAAAAAATACCGCTTTCGTAAATTCTGGTGTAATATTTAGAGTTTTAGACCAATCACAAAGTGGACCATAACTCTAACACTCAACCATTCGCCAGTACGTCTGGCTGCTTCGATAAACACGTCTGCCCGTAACATGATTAGTGGTAACGGGACTAAAATCTCTAGAACATTCTGACCTTTTTCAATGATATAACTATCTATTAAAAGAGGACTTTCGGACAGTAACCTTTGCAATCCTTCTTGTCTTTTGTATATTTTTTTGCACAATTTAGTTGTACACTGAGGACTACATGGGAATATAGTATTTCCCCTCTGCACAACAAAAGTTATATGCAGATGATGATAAAAACCTACCGTCCCGTTTTTTTTCTTTTTTTAATGATAGATAGGCAACCATTTGACCACTATCTCACCTGATGGGAAGTGAAGATACGGCCGAAGATGTGACATGCTTGCCTAGAAGATACCTATTCACTCTAGACTTGAAGACACCCAGATTGTACAGTTTGGGAAACAAAGACGCAGGCAATGAGTTCCACTCCCTCGCTGTACGGATGATAAACGTAGAAGCAAAACGCTTCGAGCGAACCGGAGGTACGTCAACCATATAAGGATAACGTTTGATAGTCTGTCTTGTTGTTAGATGGTAAAAAGGGCAAGGGGGAATGAAATCATGCAATTCCTGCGCACACTCTCCAAAATGCAAACGGTAGAATACCGATAAGCTTGCGACCTTACGTCGATGACCGAGACTCTGCAACCTAGACTCGACTAGCTTATCATCGCCAATGAGCCTTTTAGCTCGCCGGTCGAGTCGGTCGCCGCCGTTTCCACCGATTCAAGGTAGAAACGGGATGGTAGGCATCACATTGATCACATTTACATACCTATTGATCCCACTACTAGTAGTGGGATCAATAGGTATGTAGAAAATGATGATAAAAGCCTGCCATCCCGTTTCCACCTTGAATGCAGCAGACATGAAATTGGGGTCACGATTCGAAATGGTTCCATTTATTTGTCTGATCGACGAGTGATATATTACATTGTTATTTACGCGACAGTTTATTTAAATTCAATTAATTATTGAACTGATTGGCAGAGTAACGGAGCACTGAATTTTGTCTCTTCGCTGGCGCATAATTGGACTTTTTGTTTGTTAAGTTTCCAGTTTAAAAATGTTAATTAAGTATTGTTAACTACATTATTAGTATTCTGTTTACTCTTATGGCGGTAACACAAGTATTCTACCCAAGGAAAATTTGTGTTCCTTTTGGTTGTGATTGTGTGTGTGATGTGAATGTTTCCAGTACCCACGACACAAGTTATAGAACTTAGTGTGGGACTGTGAGTGTGAAAGCGTTTATGTATATATTTATTATATTGATATATTTTTCCTTTCTAAAGGAGATGTTTCAAAATTTAAGTAGCCTGGGCCATGTACCATATGCATACAATATAGTAACCGTTTTGAATGTTTATTTTCTTTACTTTTATTTCATTTTAATGTACATTTAAAATATCTTGGTACATTGATAGCAACACAACACAGTTACAAATGGCGGATTGCGACAATATTGAACTGTCATTTTGACGTGTCATTGATCATTTATTGTAAACAACATATAAATTCAAAAATATTTGGGTTTCATAGGACTATAGAATATGTTACTCGATTGAAACTCGGAACAGAGTGACATTCAGTATCTTCTTGTCATGACTGCCCCAAAAATAGGGTTACATATTTTTAAATAATAATTTGAGGGTACAGCTGTAATCTTCTGTATATACATTTATTTGTATTTTTAAGAAAATGCAATATTTTTTCCCTATTTTTCTATGTATGGTACATAATGCTGGACAAAATTGAAACATGTCCTTTATCAATATAGTTCTGCCTAGCAAGGCTAATGCTATGTAAACAAAATCAATATATTTACTATGTATGATAATAAAATACTAAAACACAATTGTTAATTTTTTTTTTAAAACACTTAACATAATGTAGGTAATTTGTAAAATACCAGAAAGCTCTCAGACCCTAGTTCTATTTTAAACCTAATGCTATGGTAGTAAAAAATTATAACAATATTCCCGAGCAAATAGAAATCGAATAAAAACCATCATTCACTAAAAATAATTAAAAAATCCTTATATTTTCCTCCTATATTTGATATATAAAAATTTCTTTCCTTCTTTATTTAACTTGTGATGTTTTTAAAAATAACCAATTATTTAATAAAACTATTACGTAACATCACTTTCCATCAGGTGAGATATTGGTCAAATGCTTGCCCATCGAGTATAAACAAAATAAAAATAAAAACACTCCCAGTCCTATTATATTGTTATACTTTATAAGGGTCGTGTGTTTACTAGACTTGTTATAGGTACTTGATTAGGGTCAAGTGTATTTTTGTAAACATTATTGCAATAAATTATTGAGTACCTCCTAGTAACCTTAGCTCATTTAGCTAAAAAAATATATTCTAAATGCTATATTCAGTTAAGATATTTATCATAACTGAATATATATTCAGTTAAGATATTTATCATAACTGAATATATATTCAGTTAATATATTTATCTTAACTGAATATATATTCAGTTAATATATTTACCTTAACTGAATATATATTCAGTTAATATATTTACCTTAACTGAATATACCATGTGCTAATAATGTAGAAATATTGTTTTGTGTTGTAATGGGAAGAAATGTTCGTCTGTCTTGGATGTTTTTTTTTTTTTTATCGACGTAATGTAGCGAGCCTATCGGTTTTCTATCGTTTACATTTCGGAGAGTGTGCGCAGGAATTATACGAGTTAATTCCCCCAAGCCCGTTTTACCATCTAACAACAAGACAATCAGTCAAACGTCATCCATTCATGGTTGACATACCTCCAGCTCGCTTCTACGTTTACGTTTACGGAGTGGAACTCATTGCCTGCGTCTTTGTTTCCTGAGCGGTATAATCTGGCAGTCTTCAAGTCAAGAGTGAATAGGTATCTTCTAGGCAGGCATGCTACATCTTCGGCCGCATCGTCGCTTTCCATCGGTGAGATAGTGGTCAAATTATTGCCTATCAAAAAAAAAAAATTGGGCGTATATTGGCGTACAAGTATATCTGGGCTTTCAAATAGGTTATACTTAGCCTATTTATTTTAATAAAAGCGGAAAGCCATGTCTTTGAGTTCAACTGATAAATAAAGATGCTTTTTTGCAGCTTTTATAACAGCAACCTTTTGAGAAAACTAAGTCGTCGTAAGTCTAAGTCTAAAAAATTCAACATAGGTACTGAACATTCAAAGTTCTCGGCTGTGAATAAAATAAACCTACTTTTTATGTATTTTTTAATTCAATGTAATCCCCTATTAATTTTCTTCATTTTAATACCCTACTCGATAGGTTTTTTTTATTTTTTATTAACATACTTATTACTAAATCACGCCAAAAATCCACCATTTTGTTTTGTTTTTCGAACACTTATCTAAGAACACTTGGGTTTTCAAATCAAATATAACGATACCTTAACTGTCGAAATCCATCCAACCGTTTGGAAGATACGAGGTAATATATTTTTTTTTTTTTAAATATATAGATATAAGATACGCGCGAAAACCATAACCCTTTCTTGGCAGTCGGGTAAAAATAATTATCATATTTGGTTAATTTTTTTATCTCTTGCTATCTACGGGCCAATTGCCTATATTTCCTAAAACTAAACTAAAACTATGTAGGTACTGCAAAAAACTAAGTTACCTACAAGACATCGATCTTATAGGTGCTCAAGCCCAGTGGGTAGCGGTCCCATCATTTGGTACTATTGTTCCCTACATAAGTACCTCACTCCAATAAATTGAAAAACTTAGATTTTACGTTGTTTTTCAACCCAACACATTAATCTGAGAGACGCATATTTCGCCGACCACTTCTCTACCCTAATTGACTTTGACAAATTCTTCAAAATAAATTACCAAAATACTCCCAACCGTTTTACCACAGCCTAATTGAATCTTGAAAAAGCGCAATTATGTGTTGGAACATTGCCCATTCTCGTTTGTCACTCGAAGAAGCCGCTGAAATTCCCTTTATATTATTTAGACAGAACTATCTATAATTAATTGAGATTTGACGTTGGGAAAAAAGGTTTAATCTAATAAGCTCATACCAACCAAGAATTATAAATAGCGTCGTCTAAAGCCAACAGAAATATTGTTGGAACGAAAGTTCCTTATCGCGCGTTGCGAAATGGGGCTAGACGGATAAAATTGAAACCAAAAGTTGTAACGACACTTTTTGATTGATTGATTGATTGAAAATTCTTTATTGCACAAACAAAACAAATTGTAGGTACACAGGCGAACTTAATGCTATAGAGCATTATCTTCCAGTTAACCTCGGTGTATTGATTGATTGATTGAAAATTCTTTATTGCACAAACAAAACAAATTGTAGGTACACAGGCGAACTTAATGCTATAGAGCATTATCTTCCAGTTAACCTCGGTGTATCGTGTGAATTTTAAGTGGTAGTGCACATGCTATGGAGAAGTAAGTTTATTTATTATTTAAACATATTTAGACATAGAATTATAAGTTTAAAATATATTACAGTATTTCCTTATCTACATATAAAATATAAATACATACATCATATTACATACATACATATACCTATATAGCAATATACATACATAAACATAATTAAAAAGTTACTAAAAATATGGAAAGATTTTTGCTCAACTTAATTATTCTGTAGAAAAAGGTAGTGGTTGTTAACCTTTGTTTTAAAAGTGTCAATAGATGTAGCTCGACGAATATCAACTGGGAGACTATTCCATAAGTGAATAGCTGATACTGTGAAAGAGTCCGAGTAAGATGCTGCTTTATGTTTGGGGATCATCAATCGGAACTCTTGAGACGAACGCTATAGTTGTAAGCCACACCACGTTCTCGTCCGATCAACGAAGTTAAGCAACGTCGGGCGCGGTCAGTACTTGGATGGGTGACCGCCTGGGACACCGCGTGATGTTGGTTTTTGCATGTTTCTTGGAACATGTTTGGAACGAAAGTTCCTTATCGCGCGTTGCGAAAGAGGACTAGACGGAAATTGAACTTCGTTCCATCCGGGTGTCTCTTGACACCGCTCAAGTTTTTTTTTTACCTTAGGTTTGCTTAGAGAAACGTTTTTTCTTAGTATTAATTGTTTGATAATTTAATAGAGACCTTAAATAGATACGAGTAAGAAAAGTGTTATTGGACACATTCTTAGTTTAGTATTCTAGGTACTTAGCAGTTAAGGTCAAAATTAAATTACTTATTAGCCTTAAGGCTACATCGTAATTCGAATGGTATACCTAAAGAAATAGATGTCATAAGTCATGAAAAAAAAATGTTTTGATTTTATATTTGTTGTACAAGACCAGAATTATCAAACTGATATTATTTCGTTGTGATTGTTTTTGTGATGAAAATGTTTCCGGCATACACGACACAAGTCGTCGCCCAAATAAACTTAGAGATCTTATTTTTTTATGAAAGATAGGCAATCATTTGACCACTATCTCACCTATTATTATAATTATTATTTCCCTCAATCATTAAATTTGACAATAATAATAATATTATTGGTTTAAAACTCTTTTTTCGGCTCAGAGATCGCCGTCAGAGATTAGAGGTTGTATTTCGAGTCGAGCGTCGTCAGAGATGAGATGTTGTATTTTTTTAATAATTTGACATATACTTTAACAAGCCGTGCCTCGCGGGCGAAATTAAAAGTAGCCTATATTTTAAACCCAGTTATAAGCTATGTACATCAAAATTTGATCCTAATCTGTTCAGCCATTACAACGTGAAGAGAAAACAAACATACTTACACACTTACCCACAAACTTTCGTATTTTTAATATTGGTGTGCTTAGTATAATAGTAAAAATAAACGTAAACATAAACATAAACGTTTCACACTCACAGCCCCACACTAAGTTCGATGACTAGCGTCGTGGGCGCCGGAAACATTCACATCACATACACAATCACAACCAGAACCGGAAACAAATTTTCCTTGGGGAGAAAACCACATACACGTTCTTCGTACGTATGTACCTACCTATATATACATGTCCCGTATAACTTCAATTCTTTATTAATTACTAAAGTTTAAAGCTCCTGTTTCGAACATCTAATCTCACCCAGCTTGAGTTTTCAAAATCACCACTTTGATGCACTGAACTTCCAAAAATTGCTTCCTCTTTGTATAAACTTCAGTTTAATTACGAGCTTTATAACCTACGTAATAAAGTTTGAATTTGTTAAGCTCCCCTGTATTTAACAGGGTAAATTCATAGCGTTTTAATCAAAATTCTGATGGGCTTTGGACATATAATTTCGCGGTGTATGCTGGACTCATAATGAAATTCCTTATGCTGGACCTTTTTGACAATATCTGGGGAATATTATATTACAGGACCCTGTTTCACGGCGACATCGATTTATGCAGAGCGTTTGACCAAAATGTTTCCGCTGATGCTTCTCAAGTACGAAATGTGTTCTTGTTACAGCTAATTCTATTTCAATGTATTCTAGCTTGTCGATACTTATTCTTTAGGGTTCCGTACCTAAAGGGTAAAACGGGACCCTATTACTAAGACTCCGCTGTTCGTCCGTCTGTCTGTCCGTCTGTCACCAGGCTCTCATGAACCGTGATAGTTATACAATTGAAATTTTCACAGATAATGTATTTTTTTTTTTTATTGCAGTTATCAACAAATACTAAAAAACAGAATAAAACAAATATTTAATGGGGCTTCCATACAACAAAAGTATTTTTTTTTTTGACAACTGATAGACGCTTGAAATATTCACAGAATATTTAGTTATATATTTACTTTAATAATAAATAGTTAAATTAAAATAAAATAATGATTTAAGGGGGGCTCCCATACAACAAACGTGATATTTGCAGTTTTTATAGATAATGGTACGGAACCCTTCGTGCGAGAGTCCGACTCACACTTGGCCGGTTTTATTGAATCCTGCGTAATCACACGATGACCGCGATCTCGAAGAATTACTTTTTAAACTATCGGGAACTGCAATCATGTTTTTACGAGAAAACCGGTTCTTTTCGCGCTTTTATTTTCAGTCAAAATAATGATATTTTGAAAACAAAAGCGCGATAAGGACCGTTTCTTTTCAAAAAATACGACTGGTATAATTATCACCCACACAGACACTCCATGCTTAATGTTGTAAATCAACTTTACATAAAAACACGTAGAGTCATCATATCATTCCGAATGTCGTTACCAAAATGAAAACCAGTTTTTTTCTGTTAGAACCATAGAAAATAATATTTTTTGGTGGTGATGAAAATGTAAAAGACGTAAACTATTGACGACAAATGTACAAAATAATCTCAAACGTATCATAATTGCTAAATGTAACCTAATAATTCGCATTTACTTTATCAAAATATAAAAAACACACATAAACCATAGAGCATTTTGTGAGTTGCTCGCCTGGCTTGCTACCAAAGTAGCTTACCACCATCAAGTTGAAAGTCTGCCGCCAAGCCAAATACGGTGTTCCGGCAGTTATCCTTGAGAGCCTGCGTATTCCAGGTCTAGTGTGTTTACCAGCTCGATCACATCGTCACTTACCATCAGGTGAGATAGTGGTCAAACACTAGCCTGTCACAAATAAAAAAAAAAAAAAAAAATCCGTACCATGAAGGTTTTGAAGTAAGTAGGTTAAAATTGACATCAAAGTTTTTATCAGAGTGTTTGTTTACAAGTGAAGCTAATAAATGCGTGTCACCAACAAAATTCGTGAAATAACACACAAACAGAATTTAAAATCTTGGATTATTCATAAGCGGTATTTGCATAGTCGAGACAAACAATTTTCCTCAAAAACTAATTAAATCACTCATCAAACAGACGCAAACATCACAAAATCAAACACGTCCTCACAACGAATATGAAACGTTCCCCGTAAACTAGCTTCAAGACAAATCCCGCGAAGTAAAACAAAAAGTACGTATAATGTAGGAGGGGAACGGACGTGATGATCACGGCGCGCTAACAACTTCGTGATAGCAAACAGGAACAGGGGATGTGTGGATGCGCATTATAAAATAACAACTTTATTTCTAAAGTAAAAACTTTATTTCAAAATGTTTGTGATACTAGCCGGCTATTAATCACGTGATTTTTAAGCTATTGCATAGCTTCTATCGCGGGCCTTGAGCGTGGAGACCGACCGGCACAGCGGTGATACTTTTTAGTTTTGCCATCTATCGATGAATAGCAGAACTTTTAATGACTTTTTTGAAATATCACGCTTGTCTCTTTAGTTCAGCAACTCACCTCCAGGTGGCAGGAAAAAAATACTGCATAAATAAAATAAATAAATAATTATAATTGCATAAGTTGATAAAAAATGCTATGCAATAGCTTTACCGCGCCAGTCCCCGAGTGCCACACGTCTTTTTTTTTTTAGAAGTAATACGCCGACAGTTTCGAGTGTGAGTTGCGCGCAGGCATCGAAATCACCCGCCTTGTCTTTTTTTTCTTTTTTATGCTAGATAGCATTTGGCCGCTTTCTCACCTAATGGAAAGTGATGACCTAGAAGATACCTATTCACTCTAGACTTAAAGAGTCCCAAATTATACTGTTCAGCGAATAAAGACGCGAACAGTGAGTTCCCCTTCGCTGTGCGGATAATAAATGTAGAAGCAAAACGCTTTAAGCGACGTCGCAGATGAAGAGCGTCGTACATGCACGCGATTAATAGCCTGTTAGTATCACAAATATGAATAGAAATTGCGATACTTTTTATAATAACATTTATTTTTAAAGTTCACTTAAAGAATTTTAATGCTCGGGAACAAATAAAAGACGCAGGCAGTGAGTTCCAATCCTTCGCTGTACGGATGATTGATTGCATTTTTTCTAATTAATAATTTTGTGCTCATATTTGTAAAGACTATGAGTAAAATTAAACTTAAGAAACAGCTATGGACGCCTAAAGCCGTTTTTGAGATCCTATCAAATTGTTATTTTCCAGCATACATTTCCTTTTTAAATAGATATATTTAGCTAAAAATACCTCTTTCAAACGATACTTATAGGTAGAAAATAAATATGTATAGATAATTAATAATATTTTTCTTATGTATTTTTTTATTGCCACTTGGTTTTGGGCCAAATATTTGCAAGTCGTGTGAGAATTAGAAGATAATATAAGTTTTTTTAGTTTATAAGCTGTATGCCTCTGACAGACAGACGGAAAAAGCGCTGAAGTACCCAAGTCAACTTAGAGAACTAGAAATAGAGGGGTCTCCTTTTTGTTTTTTATAACAATTTTAAATCAGTAGAATCTAGACAAAGGCAATAAAGTAAGTAGCAGCTAAGTAATGTTAATAAATACCTACCAAGTAGTTCATACATCTGTACCCATTGTTAGCCAAAAGAAGTAAAGTTAGTTGTACATTTTCCTACAATAATACCATGAAATATATAAGTATATATAAATATGCAGTGGAGGAAACACGGAAGTGGAAATGATCATGAGGCGCTCACAACTTCCATCAAATGGAAAACAAGAACAGGAGTAGTGTGCAGACGCCTTCTAACTAAAAATATTAATGCTTCATAATAACGATGTAAGTATGGACGAAATATTGAACACAAACAGATTAAATATAAATTCGTAAAAAGAGTCACTCACTTAACACTGTTTATTATTATTCCAATAAACCTTATTAAATAGTGATTTCTAATGTCTCACCCGATGATAAGAGATGATTTGGTCAACAGTATAAGGCCAATGATATTTCTATGATAGCTGTCATAATATATATCTTTATATATATATTATTGTACTGTACGTGTGTACGTCACTTAACTCATCCTAAACGGCTGGACCGATTTGAATGATTTTTTGTATGCGTTTGGGTGGCGCCCTGGATGCAGGGGTTGCACACGGGCGAAGCCGGGGCGAATCGTTTTTTGTAAAGATGAGATTTTTACTAAGAACAAAACCGAATATATGTTAATAAGCTATTGTTCAAAAATGATGTAGCTAATAATATTAAATATGTTCACTCCATGAATTAGAGAACAACTTCATACCTAAGGGGGAGAGGGAACGGAAAGGCAACTTCAACTTATAGTATAAAAAGGACCCAAAGGAGTATAAAAGTATCGAGCCTGTGTATCTGAAATTATTTAATACTCAAACACAAGCATACAAAAAAACGAACCGAGCCGCAAAGGAATGTAACACCTTACCTGAGTCGGTGTCTCCTAATAAGTACAATATGGGAGTTTTTAAGTCGCGAGTGAATAGGTATCTTCTAGGCAAGCGTGCTATCGTCGACCACATCATCGCTTACCATCAGGTGAGATAGTTGTCAAACGCTTGTCTATATTGAATAAAAAAAACTACTAAAACATCTAACAGAAAATTTTCGAAATCGATAAAATTCAAACGTAATTCTACAAATAAGAGTTCCAAGTTCCCTCTATACAAAAGAACACAAAATTGCACATCAATAGAACCACCGTAAATCAATGAGTGCAAAAGTGAGACAGCGTTGTCAGCGAAATGTACCTTCAGCTCTGTAAGTCGGAACGCTTGCAGTAATTACGAAGACGAGACAGGAAATGAGCGGAGTCGTCAATGTGAATAAAATTATTGTATATGTTGTTAAGCTCCCATGGTCACTCTCACTATAAATGTTTGTGTGAATAACGGGATATTTACCATGTATTTCGTTTGTTTTAAGGGTTTACTCGCAGAACGTCCCATTCGCATTCGGTCACGCAGTCGCAAAACGTCCCATTCGAAGAATGTCCCATTCTCAAATCGTCCCATTCGCAGAACGTCCCATTCTCAAACGGTCCCATTCGCAGTACGTCCTATTCTCAAGATTCCGATATTTTGGCTCCGTGACCATGGAGTAACTCAGTTACTTCGTGATCAATGCTTCACTGTTTGTAAATGTGTTCAAATGCATGCCAATCGGGCTTAAAAATGGTGGGGCACCATTGAATAGGTATCTGAAAAGCATGGTTTCTCTTATATTTTTTTACTTCGAATGACCATTAAGGATCTATAACAATAATACACACCACAATGTTCAATACGATAATAAAGCTGTAATAAAGTTATAGTCGCATCATAGATCTAGTTTATAGAAAAAGTGTAAAATAAAAAAAAGTTTTCATTTTACGCAGTCGGGGGTTTTTCAATTTTTAGCCTATATTTACCCTTGTTTACCCTTTATAACTACTACCTACTCGTATTTGTTGATCGAGATCTGCCAGTGTTGATCAAGATAAAAGGTAGCCTAGATGTCCTATTACACACGAATTTTAATGTTTAACTGCTAAAATTATCGTTCGTTGTAATTTTAATTCTGTTATGTTATATACTTACGTACGTACCCACAGTTCTGACGCAGAACTCAGTAATGACAAAGAAAGGAACAATCAATGAATGGAGTCGAAATGTATAAAATTATTTTAAAAGAAAATTGCTTTGAATTATAATAATTACCGAACGACATCGTTAAATGAAATCGCTTTTAATATATATACATTCATCATTCATTTAGTTGATAATTTCTACCAAGCAATTTTACAATCACCAACAATTCTATAGGACGGTGGAACGCTTGCAGTAATTACGTAGCTAAGAACAGGGGACAAGTGGAGTCAACAATGTGGATAAATAATATGATATATTATTATGTAAGCTCATCTCGACACTATGTGAATTTTTTGAACCGCTAATGATTTTGTAGTATTCAGTAATAACTGAAGAGTTTTTTTATAACACAGTCACGGCTTATCTTAATGACAAATTTAATAATAACATTGTAATGAATTTTTTTTTTTCTTATATTACAAAAGTTTCACACTGTTTTTACTCATCATTGACATATGAATATTATAATATTATTACATTATTTGATTCAAAAATCGAAAATTCAAAAATCAAAATCGTTTATTCACATGGACCCCAAAGAGGCACTCATGAAAGTTAATGTAATTTACATTGATAGTAAGATATATATATACTATTACACAAATATATATTTCCAATTAATAATTAACAACCAATTCCACTAATTACGAATTGCATGCCCAATATTATGGCTGATTATATTTAAACTTTATCGTAACTACCTACGTAAGATTGACAATGTACCTATATTTGCAATAAACGCTTTGAATTTTGATGAAAATAACGATTTGGTAGGCCACTAAAGTAAATGTTTTTGGACCTATTTTGCCCCGGGGTCTATCTCCAAAACGGCTTCACACTGAACGCTGAAACTTACTTATAATATTCTTTATATCCTGTGCTTGAACAACAAATACAGAAATTAAACAATTATTATATAAAAAAAGTTATAAGCAAGTGACCTCAAAAGTTTTTTAAGCTATTGCATAGTTGCATAGCTTCTATCGCGGGCCATGAGCGTGGAGACCGAATCCAGAAATTCCGTAACGAAAATAACCTAACACCCCCCACTCCGACCGGCACAGCGGTGATACTTTTTAGTTTTGCCATCAATCGATGAATAGCAGAATTTTTAATGACTTTTTTGAAATATCACGCTTGTCTCTTTAGTTCAGCAACTCGCTTCTAGGTGGCAGGAAAAAAATACTGCATAAATATAATAAATAAATAATTATAATTGCATAAGTTGATAAAAAATGCTATGCAATACTTTACCGCGGCAGTCCCCGAGTGCCACACGTTTTTTTTTTCTCTATGAGGCGAAATGTAGACGCGTGACTTCGGCGCGTACGACTAGTTATATTACCGGTATATAAATAAGGTATTATAGGCACCTCACGCTAAAAGCTTCCACAAAATATATAATTTAAAACCTTTGTTCACAAGCTCCTTTCCCTCTCAATTCTAAGTCGCAACGTATTGA
Source organism: Lomographa bimaculata (assembly GCA_948107665.1). Lineage (NCBI taxonomy): Eukaryota > Metazoa > Arthropoda > Insecta > Lepidoptera > Geometridae > Lomographa > Lomographa bimaculata. The sequence continues at coordinate 13,266,106 of OX403608.1, read as the reverse complement.
AGAGCTTGCTAAACACCTAACGTTATAAACACAATTAATTCAGCATTCCCTAAGCCTTGGTCGGAGCATGAAAACGTTCGTTTAACTCTCATTAAAACTGCTTTCGAAGGTTATTTGAAAACCAAGACGTCGCGACGGCGGCGCGGCAGGCTTGTTCAGGACAGAAATGGAGACGGGAAAAGAAACTCGTTCCAGGTTAATTTCTGCTTAATTCTTTGCATATTTTGTTTGATAAGTGCTAATTAAGATGGTTTCAAAGTTAAAACTATCGTGAGTATTACACATGATGTTTCAATGTCATATCGGGCTTAGAACACGAAAATTTCGACTTACTTTGTAGTCGACTAGTTTCGGACAAATTAGTTGTCCTTCATCAGGATGAGTCAGACGCGCGGCGCGATACGCGGAGGCGTGCGGCTCGGGCCTCGCCGAGTGACTGTCGACTACAAAGTAAGTCGAAATGTGCCTTTATTTCCTAAAACTAAACTAAAACTATATACAGCAAAGAACTAAGTTACCTACAAAACATCGAGTTTATAATTATATAACTCAAGTGATCAAGCCCACTACATTAAGATGGTTTCATGAATCAGAAAAATAGTTATTGCAAAACTGTGTACAAAAAGCAATTTTGTAACAACAGTTGCCCATTTCGGATGTGCATTAATATAATCATTGAATTGTGCGAACTAAAAACCGACTTCATTTAAAATAAACTTTGTAAAACACCGACTATCCGAGACTTAGTTAGGTTAGCTATCTTACCCCACCTCACCGAGGGACTGTTCACATGGGGGTTTTTAGTGGGTTCGAGCCCCACACACCCCTTCCTTCACCCTGGGAGAGAAGGGAAGTGGTAAGCATTACCCCCACAAAAAAACGAGGCTTTTCCGACGGGTACACAAGTTTCTACCCAAGGGAAATTTGTGTTTCTGGATCTAGGTTTAATTATTGTGTGTGTGTAATGCGGCACCCACTACACAATGTGTGTGTAATGCGGCACCCACTACACAAGTCATCGAACTTAGTGTGTCGCTGTGAGTGTGAAAGCGTTTTTATATTTTTGTATAGTGCTTACCTAAACTTTCTTAAAATTAATTGCATTATTATAACATTAGAATATACGATGCGAGCTGAGGTGTGAAGAAGAGGCCGGACGGCAATTTACAGACAGGGACTTGATATACAAAGCGGTCTGGGCGCGCGCCCGGACGCTCGCCATGTACGCGCCTCGGCCGCCGCTGCTGCTGCGTCATAGTCACGCGTTTTTCAATACAACATGTCCCCATTCTTCTAGAAACACTAGAAACTAGAGCCTATACAAAGACCTAGGCAGTATATTTTGTTCGTTAAGCACCATACATTTTATTTTCACAGCGCCCTGGCCGCGCGCCTGAGGCGCTTTCAAGTCCTTGCACCGCCTCAAAATAAGATGCGCACTTCCTTATCTTTTAAAATCTGTTAAATTCTCATCGTTAAAGGTTTAGTCTTTCAATATAAAGTTATTTTTACCGACTTCAAAAAAGGAGGAGGTACTATGTACGTCTGTATGTATTTTTTATTATGTTTACCGATTTTTAGACCGATTCTCAAAATTCTTTTTTGTTTGGTAGATTATACTTCGGTCCCATATATTTTTTATCGAAATCGATCAAGCCAAAACCAAAATATAAGCGATGAAGTCGGCTTTTTTAAGTTTTGCTTACATTTAAGTTTTTAATATTAGTGCTACGCCCCGACGTTTATATATGGGAAGGATAACCTTCAACGAAATAACCTAGAATATTCCAAGACTTTCGGGACGAATCAATTAATTCTCCCGTCCCAGTTCGTCCCATTTTAAGGTTATTTAGTAAACACCAACGGTTAATTAATATACACCCAAATCCACCTGAATAGAGTTACACACTAAACCCCTTTGATATGGTGTACTCACGGAGGGAAAATTAGCCGAGCCTAAGTGCAAACATGTGGTTCTTACTTGTTTATATAAAGTTTAAGCAAATAATTGTCTGTTTCAATTTTTATATCTTTAGGGACTTAATATACAAATCGCCTGAGATGCACGTACACGTCGCTTTATATATTTTCTTCTGCGGTCATAAGGAAAAAAGACGTTTATGAAATTTTTCTTCAAAATTGAGTTATATACATCATCGCGTGCGTACCGGCAAACAGTGAGCCTTTCGCCTTGAAACATTTCTGCCACTTGCGCCTGGATATATTTCAAACTACTCATGAAAAGGCACAACTAAGCAGAACTGCCTTTTCTTCTTATGGTCATGCAGTAATGTCTTTTTATTTTATGATTAAGCACATATTTTGCAAATACATAAGACGTTTCTACTCTTTTTCCTTATGATGATGGGAAGCGCCGCGCGCCTTTCACTCAGCCGCGCGCCTTGAGCGTCCTACTAACCTATAAAGGTTTCTTAGGCGCCATACATTTATCTTCACAGCGCCCGGGGCGCGTGCCTCGGGCGCTCTGTATATCATGTCCCTAAGAATGTCCCTATTGAAAAAACTAAAAATATGTTACATATAAAATGTATGAAAATAAAAATTATTTCTTAATGCCACTTTGTCTAGAAGAGATCACTCTTAGCGATAATACCGCACATTGTACCTATCTTTATAAGTTTCTCTGTAAGCTGTAGATACTTATCTTTTGGTGCCGATAAAGAGTTATTGTATTATTTTGTAACTTTTGAATTGGTCGATTTAGTACGAGGTTTGCCAAGCGAGATGTTCGCCATATGGAATGTAACCGCCACATTTTTTTTCCAATTTAATTTTCCATACAAAAATTAAAATTATATTTTTAAATATTTTTGACAACCCTACGGTTACATCTGTGGCGCGTGACCTTGACCTTTGTTATGGGCACCACTGTGAGACGTCAAGGTCGAAAGACTATGTGGTGTAACTACAGCTGATGAAATAGGGTTGGAAATGATATAATTTATTAGAAACTTGAATTCATCATCACTCAATATTCATGATTTAAAAGCAACATCTTTCAAACAAAAAAAAAAACAAAATCGGTTCGTGGAACGAAGTAACGAGGTAGAACACATAGAAAAAATAAGGTCGACTTGAGCACCTTCTCCTTTTTTGTGAAGTCGGTAGAAAAGCCGATTTAGCTTCCCCAATTTTCACCCCGTATTTTTCAGGTAGAACGTCTCAAGGTGAATATTCGGGTTTCACTGGATCCCGTGACAAAATGATCCTATATAATATAGTGGAGGTCTCCACTTCAAATATCAAGCTAGAGGAGTAATTGCCATAGTTTCTATATAGATCTAACCTTTTAAGTATACCTTAAGTACTCGAAGTTAGGATACACTCAACTGCTTGTTAGCCTAGCTTGCGCGTTTGCCTTCTAAGCAGCGGGTAAAGAGTTCGATTCTCGGTGGTCAAATAGATAGATAGATAGATAAACTCTTTATTGAACACCACATTTATGACAAAACAGAATAGGAAATAATGAATTACAAAATAAGTGTAACAATAGGCGGTCTTATCGCTAAAAGCGATCTCTTCCAGACAACCTTTGGATGGAGAGGAATTACGCAACAAAGTTGGACGTCGTGTTTCAACATAACAAAAACTCAGAGAGGTGCAAAATATAAAAAAAAAAATTAATTAAATATTAATTTAAATATACCTACTTAATATATATATACCTATACACAATTATGACCTAAAATAGATACATATTATTATAATATAATACGTAAACTACATAATATAAGTACATAAATATAAATACCAATGTCGTGAATAAAGAATGGATTTAATGGGACAGATTACAACACATTTTAATTATTTTTCAGCGAGATAGTAAGCTGACGTGTCTTTTAAATATAGGCAGCGACTGTTTTCTTACCAAGGGAAATTTGTGTTTATTTTTTATTAAAGATAGGCAAACTTTTGACCACTATCACTAGTAAGCGACGATGTGATCGACAATGGAGCAATCATACCCAGAAAATACCGATTCACTCGCGACTTGAAGACTGCCATATTGTACTTATCAGGAAACACCGACTCAGGCAAGGAGTTCAATACCTTTGCAGTTTGCACAATTAATGTTGAATTAAAACGCTTCATCCGCATTTATGGAATATCTACCATATAGCGATGTCGCTTATAAGTTTATCTGCTTGTTTGAGGATAGAACGGGGATGGGGGAATTAGATCGTGTAGTTTTATTGTTATACTCTACAAAATGTATCCGATAAAAACGTTATGTGAATGTTTCCAACACCCCACGATGTCAATGGATTTTATTTTGTTTTAGCAAGGTATTTGCATGCGTTTCATTTGATATGTCACTCAAAATGATGAGCAGAACAGGCGATTTCAAATGTTTCGGCTGCCGAACGAAGCGCGAAATCAGCGAGTTCGCGTCGTATCTCAAAAACAGCTGCACATTTAAAGCTGAAACTTAACTACCTACTATAATATCCTATTCTGTACTTGAACAACAAATACAAAATCAAACAATAATTACTAAGAAAACATGTTATAAGCAATTAACCTCAAAAGTTTTTCTCTATTATTTGTTTAACTGTGTTCCTAGCTGTCCATAAGCTTGATTTGTATTATTTATATGTTTTCTAACCGTGAGGACCTTTAATTGGCTCATTGTATTATGCTTAACCTGTAAATTGTTAGATTTATAAGCTGTTGGTCTTCCTCAAGATAAATTAAAAAAAAAAAAATTAAGCAAAATGTAGGCACGAGGTCTCAGTTCGTGGTGAAATACTAGGTTAATTGATAGAGTGAAGCGAGATCTGTAAGTTGACTTGAGGGGTTCAAGCACTTTGTCCGTCCGTCCGTCCCGATGGACGGAAAGACGCCAGGGGCATGTGTACCTATAGGATAAACGCGTCTAGATAAGAAATTACATTCAAAATTACTATATAAACTAGTCATTCGCGCCGAACTAAGATCTCGCGTCTACATTTTGCCTAATAGAGAAAAGCTTAGAACTTTGTTCCTTAAAATAATTGTTTGATTTCTGTATTTTTTGTTCAAGTACAGGATATAACTGATATTACACGTAAGTTTCAGCTTTAAATGTAAACCATTTTTGAGATAGACCCCGGGACAAAATAGACCTAAAAACAGTAACTTTGGTGGCCTACCAAATTGTTATTTTCCAACATAGAATTTTTTGAACCGGTTTCGTACTTTACTTTAAAAAATACCCCACAAAGGTAGATAAAAAAAAATTTTGCTCTCCAGAAACGTGTATAACCCTTAATATTATCATTTTAATTGCAATTTCTGGTTTTGGGTCATAGTTTTACATATTCTATGAGAATTCGAAATAATTCGCTTGTATGGTTTAGACGCCAGATGCCTCTGACAAACGGACGGACGGATGGACAAAGTGCTGAATCACCCAAGTTAACTTGGAAATATCGCTTTGCATGATCAAACAAATTATAAGAAATTAATCTCAAAGATTGTCTCTATTAAAAAAAATATACCTACGCGTGAAATATTCGTCTCAGTTCGTGAATTTCTTGTTTCATTATATTATCACCTCTACCATAGTAGGATTTGAATCCACGACCCGATCAAGAGCCGCCTACTACGACTACGCCATCAAAGCTTCAAATAACATTCCCATATAACTGTCACATGTGCGCTTTATTGCTATGAAGATAGTAAAATATTAGAGAAAGGGACCGAAGTTTTATCCATGTTTTATTGACCTAAATTATGTGGTTATCCCACTTCACACTATAGCCACCTAACTACACAAATAAACCGTAACCTTCAAACCCGGATAAGAAACTCCTAATAAGATATACCAGGATAAGATGGCCCCGGATATTTATGCCTTGTCCTACATGTATAGAGCGAAGCGAAGCTATGTTCAGACCGTGGGCTGATTGTCGTCAACCCTACCTCATTGAGTACCTAGATGAGACCGATATACCCCTATATCGGTGTTGTGTGTAAAAAGTATTGCAAAAAACAGGTAGTTTTTGGTCTAAAGACTTTAGGAGTAAAGCAATTATCAAAATTACTTAATTTTTTGATGTAAATTACAAAATATTGTAAAAAGCAATGAAGAGCAAATTAATTTTGACTTTATAGTACACTCAGAAAATAATTGAACACGCAGTAACCAAAAACAGTGATCACACAGTAAACAAATTATCTATGTCATGCAATTACAACGTCTGTTCATTGAAAAGAGAGATACAATATATGCCAACGGATAGCTCTACTCATCCATTTGTTTAAAAACATGGGTTTTCTTTTATTTTTTCCGCCTTTTGTTTTCCAACACAAGTTGGAGACCTTTTTAAAGCGGGTTTTAATCTGATATTAAGATGATGCAAGGGGCCTCACTGAACGACATTCATTTCTAGTATATTGGTATGTTAATGTTTTTTATTGTATTGTGTAATTGTGTGTAGTTGTTTTTTGTTATGTTGTGTTATGTCAAAAACGTTTTTTGTTTTCTTAAATTATTTTTTTTTGCTGTTTTTTAAATTTTTTGTGTACTTTTTATTATTATTATTCTTGATAACATTATGTTTCTAAATTATAAATTTCAAACTAAAATTATAAATTAACATTTGTAATCGAGCTAATAACTACATAAACTATTTTTAATTAAGTAAAAGATCATTTATCAACCTACAGCATATGTTTTTCGGCCTAGTTTTAGTTTGGGCCGGGGCATGAGTAGCCCTTTGCAGTAGTGGTAGAGACCCCTCTTTACTAGGTGCTATCACTTTACACCCCTTCCTTAGGAGATAATCCTAAACTGTGAAGGAAGAGACATGCATGGCATTTTTCTCCTCACAAGAAAAGAGTTGCAATGAAAATGTGCTGTGATAAGTGTGATGTATGATTTATCGCATTGCTTCGCCTCCACTGACGTAGGCCATCTTCATTTACAAAGCGGATCACGTAGGGCCCTCTGAAGACATTTAGACGTTGTATGGATACCGCATAGCAAACGGTTCTTTGTCTGCCGATGTATCAACGCAGTTCTACGAATGACTGTGTTACAATCTTGGAATACATTGTGTTTGGTGTTATTTTGTGCGTAATCTGTCTTGGTTTTACGCGATTCTGAATCTTGAGTTCAATTGGATGAGAGTTTTGTCAAGGTTGCACTAATAAATCATAAACATAAACGCTTTCAAACTCACAGTCACTAAGTTCGATGACTTGTGTCGTGGGAGCCGGAAACATTCACATCACACACACAATCACAACCAGAACCAGAAACACATTTTTTTCTTGGGGAGAAAACTTGTGCTCCCGCCGGGAATTGAACCCTGCTCAGAACGCCCAAATAAGCCAACGAGTAGTCCGAGCTCGCGAGTGCGAAAGCGATATAAAAGGAGAAGAGATAATAATTGATAATATTTAATAATACTCAGTTGGCGCAGTAGACAGGTGTCCGCCCTCTGCGCCGTGGGTCCTGGGTTCGATTCCCGGCAGGAGCACAAATACTTTCCCAAGGGATATTTGTGCTTCTGGTTCTGGGTGTAATGTGTGTGTGTGTGATGTGAATGTTTGCGGCACCCACGATACAAGTATTTGAACTTAGTGTGGGGCTGTGAGTGTGAATGCGTTTGTTTGTTTGTTATTTAATACCTCAATCTCTGATACGCAGTTCTACTTGTTCGTGTAGCATTATCCCAGGGACACATCTCAATTTCTACAACTATTACAGTAAAGGACAAGTCATTAAATTAATGGGATAAAGGTCCTACACAATCACGTCCATCCGGGATAATACGCAATAACATCAAATATTATATCTTTGTAGAAATCTGATACAAATATTTGGGCCTAAGTAAGTATTATTATACTTTATGTTCTTTAGGTATAACAGTCTATATAAAGTGCGTCTTGGCAGTTGAATTGAACTGCCTGTTGGCTAAGTTGGGTGAGCGTTCGCCTTCTAAGCAGGGGTATCGGGTTCGATTCCCGGCGGGAACACAAGTTTTCTCCCCAAGGAAAATTTGTGTTTCTGGTTCTGGTTGTGATTGTGTGTGTGATGTGAATGTTTCCGGCACCCACGACACAAGTCACTGAACTTAGTGTGGGGCTGTGAGTGTGAAAGCGTTTATGTTTATGTTATGTTAATGACGTATGGAGCCGAGATGTGGACACTCATGGTAGACTAATCCCCCAGTTTAGTTACTCAGCGAGCTATGGAAAGGCTATGCTCGGAGTTTGAAAAAAAAGAAGTAAAATACATTTATTATTTATGACACACACAATATTTACACTACAAACAAATAGCAAAATAAATAAAATTCACATAAATAAACATACATAAAATAATAAAAAATAAATCAAATAATTTATGATTTTCCAACTTAAAATTTAAAAAAGTTCATTTACGTTAGAAAGTAGTCGTTTCTAGTTTCAATTTATACTTACATAGCTTTACACATTTTTGAACGTGTCTACTCCAAGTTGAATAAGTCAACATTTTTTACCATACAGTTAAGTTAGACGCTAAAAAAATTTGACTTACTTTTGTGTGAACTAGTTTCGGAAAAGATTTGCTGTCACACGTCGAGGCTGAGTAAGTCGAAATTTTTTACCATAAATATAACATTGAAACATTAAGTATAAACTTTAAAAACTTCACGTGCCATTGTTCTTTTTACTCTGTCGGAAAGTATTCACGGAAAAGCTTCAAAGTAAGAACTAAAGTGACCGGAAATGGGCCACGCCATTTGTGCCAAGAAACTTGTGGACAGTTTGAACTAGCAATCTAGGTTATTCATATGCAAACTTGGAGAATTCGTTCTCGAGATTAAGATAAAAAAATTCAACACTTTAAGAAGTTATACATACATTTTTTTGTTCAATAAGCAAACATGAACACATATTAAATTTAAACACCACTCCACTTATCATTTAACATGCCGAAATGGGTTTGACTTACGGTTTAAGAATTTATTTCTCTTAAGAATTACAAATTCACTTCCAGAGAAACACAATTTTAAAACAAAAATAAAGTGCCGGTAAGCAAAGTACAACTAAGATAAATTTAAAAGTAATTATTTTGGGGGCTGAGTCACCCACGTCCGTAGGAGGATACCCCTTAAGTCTGACTCCCTACACGTGGTCCCCGGGTGGTGCTAATCAGGTGACATTTGAGAGGTGGTAGAGCATTTTGTGAGTTGCTCGCCTGGCTTGCTACCAAAGTAGCTCACCACCATCAAGTTGAAAGTCTGCCGCCAAGCCAAATACGGTGTTCCGGCAGTTATCCTTGAGAGCCTGCGTATTACAGGTCTAGTGTGTTTACCAGCTTCGATCACATCGTCACTTACCATCAGGTGAGATAGTGGTCAAACACTAGCCTGTCACAAATAAAAAAAAAGAAAAAAAAAAACTTAAGTAACATTATTTTGTATGTGTAAAATTAAATTGTTACTTCATTCAGATTTAATATATTAACAATGCAACGTTTGTATAGCTGCCTACTTTTTATTTAGGTAGGTAACAGCACAAAACTACACGCTGATTTTCAAAAAAACCAGCGGGTTATGTTAAAACGCGTATTGATTTAAATAAATAAAAATATTTATATCTACATAAAAGTAACTATAATATTTACAGGAATATAATAAATTCCAAAGTAAACATATATAATATAACAACAAACAAACGCATTCACACTCACAGCCCCACACTAAGTTCAAAGACTTGTATCGTGGGTGCCGGAAACATTCACATCACACACACATTACACCCAGAACCAGAAGCACAAATATCCCTTGGGAAGGAATTTGTGCTCCTGCCGGGAATCGAACCCAGGACCCATAGCGCAGAGGGCGGTCATCTATCCACTGCGCCAACTAGGTCGTCATAATATAATAAATATATTTGTGGCGCTCGGATATTATTTTCCCCGAATCCTCGAATAAAGAATACATCAAAAACATAGTGAATGCGTCGAAATTCAATGAAACGCGACTGAATGCAAAAAACCAGACAATGTGAAAAAAAGATGAATTGCGACGCTAACAAAAACATATAAATGTAAAAAACTAGTGACGTGATGGAGATATAAAATGAATGCGAAAAAACATGGTGTAATAAAACAAATTATTATTCATATAAAAAACTAGCCGTGCCCCGCGGCTTCGCCCGCTATTATCAAGTTAGTAGCCTATGTCAGGGGTTGGCAACCTGCGGCTCGCGAGCCACATGCGGCTCTTTGGATGTGAAACTGTGGCTCTTTAATTCCATACGCAAATATTATTTATAAAAAAACTTTTAAAAAACGTTCTGAATCACCACTATTAACAAGCCTCCAAAGGTAGCAAAAAACTACATTTATACAGTTGAAACAAGTAAATTATGTAATTATTAGGTAGGTATAATACGCCAGCATAGCGTTTTCTATACGAAACTCATAGTACAGTAGATATTATTGTTGCCAAGAAAAAAAAAAATATGGCTCTATAAAACTTTGAAATTTTGTAAATTGTAATTTTTGACTCTTCCGACTCAAAAGGTTGCCGACCCCTGGCCTATGTGTTAATCCTAGGTATCATCTATGTACATTCCATTTTCCATTCTTTCAGCGTTGGATAGTACATTTATCGAGGAAGGCTTTATGCTATATTATCTATACTTAATATTATAAAGCTGAAAAGTTTGTTTATTTGTTTGAACGCGCTAATCTCAGGAGCCGCTGGTCCGATTTGAAAAATTCTTTCAGCGTTGGATAGTACATTTATCGAGGAAGGCTTTATGCTATATTATCTATACTTAATATTATAAAGCTGAAGAGTTTGTTTGTTTGTTTGAACGCGCTAATCTCAGGAACCGCTGGTCCGATTTGAAAAATTCTTTCAGCGTTGGATAGTACATTTATCGAGGAAGGCTTTATGCTATATTATCTATACTTAATATTATAAAGCTGAAGAGTTTGTTTGTTTGTTTGAACGCGCTAATCTCAGGAACCGCTGGTCCGATTTGAAAAATTCTTTCAGCGTTGGATAGTACATTTATCGAGGAAGGCTTTATGCTATATTATCTATACTTAATATTATAAAGCTGAAGAGTTTGTTTGTTTGTTTGAACGCGCTAATCTCAGGAACCGCTGGTCCGATTTGAAAAATTCTTTCAGCGTTGGATAGTACATTTATCGAGGAAGGCTTTATGCTATATTATCTATACTTAATATCATAAAGCTGAAGAGTTTGTTTGTTTGTTTGAACGCGCTAATCTCAGGAACCGCTAGTCCGATTTGAAAAATTCTTTCAGCGTTGGATAGTACATTTATCGAGGAAGGCTATATGTTATATTATACTTTCAAAAAATTAGGGATCCTTACTAAAAGTCCAATTATCACGCGGACGAAGTCGCGGACACTGCTAGTGTTAATGTATTGATTAACACATAGAACACACAGTAATTGGTATTCAAACTGTGATACAAGTTGTTATACAATCGCGTAATAGGTCTTATTAACGAAAAGTATAAAATAAACAAAAATCATGAACAAGTACGTCGATGAGTGACTCTACTTCGTTAAAAGCTTTTAGTGAAATGAAACGCGACGTGCATTTTATCGGATTTCTCTGTTACCTATATTGGTGTAGATCAACGGAAAAGTAAATACGCATAGATTTTAGTTGTCCAGATAATAAATATTTCGCTTTCGTGGTTTGAAACGTCCAATGTGTTTCGCTACATTTGGAATTTTCTTAGCTACATCAAAATTTTGCCAATAAACATAAAAATAACTGCTCGTTGGCTCAGTTGGATGAGCGTTCGCCATCTAAGCTAGGTTCGATTCCCGGCGGGAACACAAGTTTTCTGCCCTAGGAAAATTTCTGTTTCTGGTTCTAGTTGTGATTTTTTATGTGTAACCTCGTAATTTATTTCGTTGTGAGCCGGTTTTGATGGTTATTTTTTTTATTTGAAAGCTGGTGCTTCCCATGTGGTCTCATTTAAATTTGATCAAGATCTGATTACTAGTTTTTCAGTTTTTTTTATTTTTTTTATTTGATACTAAGCTAGCATTTGACCACAATCTCACCTGATGGAAAGCGACGATGCGGTCGAAGATGGAGCACGCTTGCTCAGTAAAAACCTATTCACTCTCTTCTTGATCAACCCCATATTATACTTTTCGGGAAACACAGTAGACGGCAGGGCGTTCCACTCCTTGGCAGTTCTCATAATGAAAGTGGAAGCGAAACGCTTCGTGCGAATGGTCGGTATTTTTACCATTAGCGGATGCCGCATTGCCGTCTGTCTAGATGTTCGGTAGTAGAACGGTGATGCGGGAATAAGATCATGCAATTCCTTTGAACACTCTCCGTAATGCAATTTGTAGAAAATTGAGAGGCTTGCTACTTTTCGCCGATGATCGAGACTCTGTAGTCGAGACTCAACTAATTCATAGTTATTGTCAATAATGCGTGTTTAATATATTAAATCTGATCAAGGTTTCGAAGATAAAGCGTTAAGGTCGGTTTTTTTAAGCTTTGCTTGCATCATATCTTTAATTTGGACGAAGATTGAGTAAAAATCACATTGAAATTTGGGAAATGTGTTTTTTCTCATCTGATTGAAGTATGTGAAAGTGAAAAGTAGTTTGAAACATCCAATAACAACCTTGACAAGACTAGCACAGGTCCGAGACGAATGGCAGAATATGAGAGAGGCCTATACCCAGCAGTGGGATCAAAAGGGCTGTGAATGATGATGATGATGATGATGAATAATTTAATGTCTATATAGTTAGTTGAAAACATTTTCAAAAACACACTGTTGTGTGAGCTTGTCAGGTTGTTATAAAAAAAACAACCGTCTTGAATACACACAAATTTATTTTTATTAAAGTTTTATTTTACAACTTTTTATGAGTAGTTTCCACACAGTACTAATAAAATTAGGAATTACTGTGCTTTCCAAGCTGACCGGCAGCCGAAACCGGGTCCGTAGTCAGGTGGCTCAAAGAGCAATTAAGGAGAAGCAACCGAATTAAACAAAATAGCGGTTTATATATCATTATACATAGCTGACATCAACTTATTGGACATTAGAGGGTTCGCGCTTAAGTCAGCAATATAGTTTTGTGTAACAACACGAAGAAATTGTACGAGCGAGAGAGAAGCCAAAAGGAATCTGATCAAGGGTTTCGAAGATAAAGCGGGTAAGACAGTATTTTAAAGCTTTGCTTGCGTTTTAATTATCTGAAGACGGTTAAGGGGCCTGCGGAGGTTGATTTGCCCATACAATCGTAATATCGAAATTATTTATAATTCAAGCATATTACCACCATACTGTACTGTTATTCAGATTAAAAACGTATTAATCTAGGTTCCTGGATAGTATTTATTCCAAATTAATTACCTAAAACGAAATATAAACTAATTTATTTTCACACATTATTACGACGTAAATGTCGCATCTTTAACTTAGTCGTTTTGTATTAAAAACTAACATTTCTTTTGTCATTACAACAGGAACATAGATTATCATTTCAAGGTACTATTAATGCAAATAACAATGGCTAAACATTGCATTTTCATTCATAATTTTTGGTATTACGGCACCTATCATAATTTGTTCGGTCGGTAGTGCTATCGCATCAAGCATGGGCACAGTTTGCCAGTTAAACAGAGACAGACCATAGATCGTTTCACAGACTCCCCGGCCTTTTAAAAAGTCTTTTTTGCTATTGATATATTTCTACCTCAATTTGAGCCAATTTCGGAGGCAAATAAAAGAAATTCTATTAACTTCAAATGTATGAATATATAATAATAATAATGATTTTATGTATAAGATAATTGTTATATGAAACTATAACTTTCTTCTAGCGATTTATGTAAATTATTAGATTGTTGCTTTTAGGCATACATGGTTAAGGAATACAATTTAGATCAACCCCATATTTCTATAATTTGTTCCTATTATGATTGTATTCTGTTATGTTTGCTAATAAACAAATAAATAAATAAATATTGTTGTCTTAGCATAAAAAATGGATCACGAGTGTGGTTTAACTGTTACACAACTTGTACTTCAAACAGAATTTCGCAACAAAAACACACATCATTATTCCGTCCACGCTACAACTTTCACGCAGCGAAAAATGTGTATAAAAAATGCCAAGAACAGCCCCATTGTGGAACAAGTGGGATATACGACACTTGTGCTTTGTGATTACTTTAGCGGACACTTGAGGGCATTGTTATGAGAATTCAGTATGTACTTGTTTGTATAACACAAGTTTTCTTCCTACGGAAAATTTGTGTTTCTGGTTCTGGTTGTGATTGAAGTCAATTTTTCCGGCACCTACGACACAAGCCATCGAACTTAGTGTGGGGCTGTGAGTGAGTGTAAAAGCGTTTATGTTTAAAGTAACAAAGAAGTTATAATAAATAAATTACAGTTCTTCATAGACGCTGGTAGAGCACAGCAGTGAATGTGAAAGCGTTTGTTTATATCTAAGTACAGCTTAACAGCATACAAACTTAATTTCTTGTAATTTTGCGAATCTGGCAGTAGTCTTAAACATGAGTGCCTCTTTGGCATGTGAATAAACAATTTTTAATTCGAATTCTTTGTTGCAAAACTAGCTGTGCCCCGCGGTGTTACCCGCTATGTCAGCATAAAAAGTAGTCCAGGGTGTCAGATACCACCTTACCAAATTCTGTCAAAATTGGCCCAGCCGTTAGAGCGTGAAGAAGTAACAAACATATAAACACACTCACACCTTTATAATATAAGTGTGATACATTTATTTCTGATTCTGATCCACACATGGCGCGCAATCAAAACGAATCAGGCAGTTACCTACATTCATGACATAAAAGTGAATGAAGTGAATCATGGGAAATTTGTGTTTCTGTTTCTGGGTGTGATTGTGTGTGATGTGAATGTTATTGGTACCAACGACCCGCTGAATTTAGTGTGGGGCTGTGAGTGTGAAAGAGTTTAAATAAATGTTGGAAATTTTGCGCCGTCTATTATTCTTTGTTCGGAATAATAACACGGAATATAAAAAATAAATAAAAGCGACAATAGCTACCGCCTCGCTAAGCCTAAGTTGCAAGCAAAATAAAAAAATAATCACAGGTATCCACACCTTTGTATAGGTTTAATAAGTACACCTATTTCTTGAAGTTTGTATTTGACCCGAGATTCATTTGTTTGGCATATATAAATTCAAAACGAGGTATCTCTACCTATCAGCAGCATACATTTAGAACATACTAGCCATGCCCCGCGGCTTCGCCCTATTATCGAGTTAAAAAGTAGCTTATGTGTCAATCCTAGGTATAATCTATGTACATTCCAAATTTCATCCAAATCCGTTCAGCCTATAAAGCGTGAAGAGGGAACAAACATACTTACACACTTACACACAAACTTTCGGATTTATAATATTAGTAGGATTTAGTATGCAGATAGTCCTAGCAGATAGACCCTGGGACAGGCCACAGTCTACTTATATACATATATATTCGAACTGCGTATCTGGTTCGACTCCCAGCTGGAACTCAAGTTTTCTCCTCAAGGGAAATTTGTGTTTCTGAACCAGAAACACAAATTTCCCTAAAAGACATACGTCTTTAAAGTGAATGTTTCCGGCACTCATATACTCATTGATATGATATTGTATATACTCATTGATATGATATTGTATATACTCATTGATATGATATTGAATGGGGCTGTGAGTGTGAAAGCGTTTATATTTATTTTACTTTACTAACGCAAGCGAAGATACGTGGCACACGTAGATTCTCATGACACGCTTTCGTTCTTACGATAAAAAAAAAAACAAAATCGCCTCCATTTTGATCCGGATTCCGGATTAACGCAGTGTGAATACGCCTTAACATCAGCTGGGTGTAAGCCCGCTAAGGCTTAAGCCAAGGTCAAAGGGATGGATGTTTACTTCCACGGGATTTTTGGATTTAGCCGCTCAGCAAAGCAATAATTTTCAGTAGGTACAATTGAGAAGAAAATATTATTCCTAACGAGACTTTAGATCCCGGGACTAACTCCCGGGATTTAGGCTTCAGATTAGTAGCTTGGGTAAGTGCTTAGGTTTTAGCAATTGTTTGTGTCGTTGACTAACGTTTTTAAAAGCATCTTTTAAAGTTGTTTTAACAAAATTGGTTTAAATTTTTTATGATTTAGCTTTTTTTTTCTTTTTTTTGTTTTAGTCTAAGCAAGCATTTGACCACAATCTCACCTGATGGAAAGCGACGATGCGATCGAAGATGGAGCACGCTTGCTCAGTAAATACCTATTCACTCTCTTCTTAAACCACCCCATATTATTATTATACTTTTCGGGAAACACAGTAGACGGCAGAGCGTTCCATTCTTTGGCAGTTCTCATAATGAAAGTGGAAGCGAAAGGCTTCGTGCGAATGGTCGGTATTTTCACCATTAGAGGATGCCGCATTGCCGTCTGTCTAGATAGAGTTCTTAAATAACATAAAACATAAACATAAACGCTTTCACACTCACAGCCCCACACTAAGTTCAATGACTTGTGTCGTGGGTGCCGGGAACATTTACATCACACACACAATCACAACCAGAACCAGAAACACAAATTTTCCTTGGGGAGAAAACTTGTGTTCCCGCCGGGAATCGAAATAATAAACATAAGCAAGCAAGTCTATAATGTAGACACCTACACGTACCTATCTATAGGCAGCCATACTTCAACTTCGGTCGCATCGTCGTTTTCTATCTGGTGAACAGTGATCAAATACTAGCCTGATACTGCCTAATCAAAGTAATAATCTTAACAAAATAAATATTTAAACTTAATTTACTTTTGTACTTGACTGTACATTTCAAGGAAAAGTAAGGCTTATTTGGATTAAGAAAATTATTTAAAAATTGAAGATAACGGAAAGAAAAAATATGCTGGTGAATAAGGACGGAATAAAAAAATATTTATTATTTGTATTTACCGTCTTTTTTACCGACTTCCCAAAAAAGGAGGAGGTACTCAAGTATACTGTATTTTTTTTATATGTGTTACATCTTCTCTCCATGTGAGCCGTATCGCCCCCGAAACCCCCTGTATACTAAATTTCATGAAAATCATTGGAGCCGTTTCCGAAATTCAGATTATATATATATAGGTATTAAATTCATCATCAATTGATGAATTTAATTTAGTCATTAAGATTTCTGAAATTTTCCTACTGCCTGCGCAAACTTTTTTTATGCTCGATTGGCCTTTGACCACTATCTCACCTGAAGGAAAGTGATGATGCGGCTGAAGATGTACCATGTGTGTTAATATTTTGATATTAGAAAACTTAAAAAAAATATTTATGAAATTGGTCATTCTCAAGTTTTATTTATTGAAGTCATTCTCAAGTTATGGTATGACCAAGGTAAATAGGAATTCATTTCATATAGAATAACTAGCCGTGCCCCGCGGCTTCACCCGCTATTATCAAGTTAAAAAGTAGCCTATGTGTTAATCCTAGGTATAATCTACTTACATTCCAAATTTCATCCAAATCCGTTCAGCCGTTTAAGCGTGAAGAGGGAACAAACATACTTACACACTTACACACTTACACACAAACTTTCGGATTTATAATATTAAGTAGGATAGAAAAAAATATAATATATTATATCAGATAGGAGAAGATATTATAAAGATTGGATTGGTGTTTTGAATCTTACAAGGATTTGTCCTTCCAGTGAAAGTAAGAAAAAGAAAAAGAATGGAACTCGCTGCCCGCGTCTTTGTTCCCTGAACAGTATAATCTGGGTGTCTTCAAGTCTAGAGTGAATAGGTATCTTCTAGGTAAGCATGATCTTCGGCCGCATATCAGGTGAGATAGCGGACAAATGCTTACCTATCTGGCATAAAAAAAAAAAGGATCATGATTAAATCCATGGTGGTAGAATTTACTCATGCTCACCTGGCTTGCTACTCTGTAATCTACTCGGTAATCTGGCTGTAATTTTGCGAATCTGGCAGTAGTAATTAACTTTCATGAGTGCCTCTTTGGGGCCCATGTGAATGAACGATTTTGTACCGACATTCACTCATAATTCACCACCCTTTAGTAGAAAAATCTGTTGCTAAAAGCACTAAGAACAGGCGACCAGCGATATTCAGATATCCATCAGAGCTAGTCATTGTAAACCTTGCGTGCTTACTACCCTCTACCTCTCATCACTTATCATCAGGTGAAATAGTGGACAAATATTAATCTATCAAAGATAAACAAAAATATCAAGCTGCATTTGTGTACTGAGTACTGCAGATCTGCTGAGTACAGACAGATCTGCTGAGTACAGAGAGATCTGCTGAGCACAGAGAGATTTGCTGAGTACAGAGAGATCTGCTGAGTACAGAGAGATTTGCTGAGTACAGAGAGATCTGCTGAGTACAGAGAGATCTGCTGAGTACAGAGAGATCTGCTGAGTACAGAGAGATTTGCTGAGTACAGAGAGATCTGCTGAGTACAGAGAGATCTGCTGAGTACAGTGAGATCTGCTGAGTAGAGAGAGATCTCTCTTCTGTCCATTAGAATAAGAAAAAAAAAACACCAAAGAGATACATTTCCTTTTCTTTTGAGAGATAGAAATGAACCTGTTCTGTTGATCCAAAAGTCCTCCACCTAAAGTCTTAGTCTTTAAATTATGTGTAGTTGATTGTGCAAGTTTTTTGTTTACAGGATTTATTTTCAGCTTTATCATCACCTTCTTTCAGACCTTTAGACCTCCTAAGCAGAGGGATTCGGTTCAATTCTCAATGGGACTACAAGTTTTCTCCCCAAGGGAAATATATATGTGTTTCTGGTTCTGGGTGTGACTGTGTGTACGATGCGAATGTTTCCAGTATCCATCAGTACACAAGTCTACGAACATGTGGGGCTGTGAGTGAAAGTGTTTGCCACCCAAAAAACAAGTCCTTGAATATAGGGTGGCCCTGTGAGTAAGAATAAAAAAAATATGCAAAATTTAGAGAGTATGGATGTTTGCCAGTGTGGCTCTTACCACCTGGTGAGCGACTTGCTTGTATTGTTTCACAATAATGTAAAAAAATAAACTTAGTTAAGCCTAAACCGATTTTGCTCAAATTTTGAACATGGGTAGGTTGATAGTGTCCTGAAAGGGCACAGGATATTTTTCATCATCATTACTTTGAATTAGCATCAATGGTATTATGAGGTGCGGAGAAATTCAATTACTGCTGTAATAAAACAAAAATGTCATAAATGATTTGTAATAATTCAGGTGTATGTTATTTATAATATTTTTTTTTATAATTTAATACCACTTAATTTTGATTAATAACATTCTGAAAATAAAGTCATCAAAATATGCTTCCTGATACATAAATATTGAGAAATTATTTTTAAATAACACTTACAAATGAGTCAATTCGCTTGTTTGATCCTTAGCCTCTTTAAAAAAATTACTATCTGAGTCTGTATCCTTACTAATACGTACAACTTTCCCTTGTTTATTCCTTGGAATGCCATGTTTCACCAACATATGTCGTCTCACAGTCTTCGCCATAGCATATGTAACATTGCAAACTTTACATACGAATGCGTAAACTCTATTGTGTATATTGTTCGAATGCGAGAGCATTTCACTTCGACGGTAAAACTTCCTCGGGCAATAATCACATTGGACTGTTCGCTCACCATGGGATTTTAAATGATTCTTGTAAATAGCTTTTCGACGGAAGGTCAAACCACATATTTCGCAGGTAAAAGGACGTTCACCGGTATGCAAACGTATGTGTTCTATTAATTCGAGACGTCGAGCTGCTTTATAGGAACATTGGTCACATTCAAGAGTCGACCCTACTCCATGACGATAGATTTGATGTTGCGTTAGCTCGGCTAACACAGGATAACCTTTCCCACACTGATCACATACAAAACGACAAGTTCCATGTTTTCGGTCCATATGGTGTTTGTACGTAAACTGGTTTGCTAGTACCCTCTGACAGATGTGACAGGTGAAATCATTTTCAGCTTTTGGTTTTAAGTTCGTTTTAGGTTTTACCTCTTGTATTGTGTGTTCTAAGTCTTCCATTTTTGTTGTGAGTAATTTCTGTATTGAGTAAAGAAATATATCTACATTATCTGTATCAGTTTGAGGTGATTGAGAGGTGATATCGCAGGAGTCGTTATCACTATCACTATTTGATCCAAGTTGCTGATCATCTTCAACTTTGATTTTTGGGTGTTTTCCTTCTGTCACAGCGTGCTTATCTGAAAATGGTTTTAAATCTTTGTGCTGAGATATAACCGAATTACTGGAACTTTGACTCGTGTCTTGAGGAAAGTTCTGATTGAATAACGTGAATTGATGAACTACTTCTTTCACCATGTCCTCGCTTAGATCTTGTTTCAGACTAAATGTAACAAGTTTTGCTAATTTCTTGTCACTTGCCTCGCTAGTGATCATAAACGTCGCAACTTTTTCGAGAGCTTTCTTGCACTTATGACAAATCATATGCGGCAAAAAATTGTTTTGTATAACTGCTACTTTGGTCAACTTCTCGTATGTTATTCCGTAAGGACTTAGACCATTTTCATCGGAGTTATCGGTCAGGGACACCATTTTTTCAGCTTTCCCGTGACCGAGACACACGCGGCATATTGTGTAGAATGTTCTTTCTTGGTTTTCCATTGTTATTATTTATAATATTTATGTAAACTTGGGCAAAACCAATTATTCTGTGTTCTCAATATTTAATCAACTTCAACTATGAAATTGGAATGTAGCATGTGTCATCATCTGTTACTGTCACAAATGTTTTGTCAAATGGCGCGACACGCCCGGCGGCAGCGGCTTTATCGCATAGAAGTACGACTCGCATCGAGATTGGAAACAAACATACGACGCGAACGTTGCGATCGGCCACCTCCCAGATGATGGGCATCGTACATGCCTGAAACTAGTCGGAAAATCCGACAAAAACCGCCGCGAGTACCAGCCTGTTAGTAAACATTAATAATAAATAACACTCGCAATAGTTTTCAAACTCAAGTTGTATCTCTATTACAGCTGTCGATGTCGGTCGGATTTTGATAAGATTAGGTAGGAAGAAAGCTATTATTCTGGAATAGGCTACTTTTGACTCCGAAGTTGAGCAGAGTTGAGAAAATTGGTGCTGTTTCAGTGGGATATAATAAATTTGTCCTGATGTTTAAAACTTACTTTTGCCGCGAAAGTGAAAAAATGGCGTTGTTGATTTTGTAAAATTTTCCAAAACCTGTGATTCTTCGAGTGTTAATGTGTAATAATGGTGGATTATTAACCGTTAATACTTAGAGAACGTGCATAAGTGTAGGCAAATCATACAAAGTTGAAAAACGTGATTTTCACCTTCGCTCCAAAACTCCAATAGAAGTTTTAGTAAAGTTTCTACCACTTTACTAGGGCATGAATTGACTACGACTGGACCTTGACTCTTTTACTTGACTTTGACTGTGACTTGTGACTAGGACCTATAATATGAAATACACTTGAAATATATTATCACTTGACACTGGCTAAATGCACAAGATTGCGAAGCCAAAACTAAGGAAAAAAAAACTTACCGGGTATGTTCATCACTATACTATATAAGACAGTAAATCTGAAAAATTGTGTATATGTGTGTAAGTTACAAAATATCTCTTTTTTAATGCTTAATATATATATGCATCGCGGAAGAAGTCGCGGGGACAAGCTAGTATCCTTACTCCTTACTTAATATTATAAATGCGAAAGTAACTCTGTCTGTCTGTCTGTTACACTTTCACGCTAAAACTACGGAACCGATTTAAACGAAATTTGGTACACCTGCAGCCTAATTCTGTAAGTCAGCGTCATGGATGGGCGTCACGCCCATAGACAAATCTCAGCTGTTTTAGCCCACAGACTAAATAGCAATAAATCGACCGAAGAAAGGCCAGACCCCCTGTTACCTATCTCTGTTGCAAACGGTTTCAATACGAAATTGTTGAAACGGTTTCAAGACAAAACTTCTAAGAAATAAGGTTCATTTTTGCTTAATTTAAATAGAAACCGCGTGCAACAAAAATACGTAGTAGGGTGGCAGCTGTTTTAGTCCACAGACAAAATAGCAATAAAAACCACTAAAGAATTACGTTTCATTTCTCCCTATTTGTGGAATCGAATTCCTAAAAGCAATTGTTAAACTCTTTGGAAATAAATAGCTTTAAATAAATAAGAACCGACTGAATTTACTAAAAATAACCAATCATTGAAAAAACATTACATTTTTCAACTTAATTTGTCATCATGACGAATATCAATTTTTTTATTGTTTTCAAAAATTAAACGCTCAAAAGAGTGATTATATTATCTTTGAAAAAGCATAAATTAAAAAAAAGTTATGATTAAATTATTATAAAACTGAATGTAAAGCCTGCATTTATTTGACATCAGCGAATTGTCTGATATCTTAAACTATCCACGTAGTATGCTCTGTATTTCTGTTGTCACAGAGCATGGGATTGAGAACTCGCTCGCGTTCTTTCTAGACCTAGCGCCTTAGCTGTAAATATGTTATAACTATTGTTCACCAAATCAACTGGTAAATTTCCCAATTCGCGAGCACTACCACGAAAATATCGATAAATATACATGAAACGTAATTCATAGACAATTTCGCCACAAGTAACAGCGTGAGCAAATTTCATGCTCTGTGGTTTATGTATTGTATTCTCTTTGTTTCTTTCTTTCGTTTCGGTCGTTGAATCGGCTTGGTTTTTGACGCTATTATGTCATTGTTGACAGATTTTATGTCACTTTTGACAGGTGGTATGTCACTGTTGAAAGTTTTTTGACATTTAATGACGCCCATCCATGATACAGAATACGGCAGCTGGCCTGAGAAAGGACATAGGCTACTTTTTAACCCCGAATTCTGGCTGGTCCGGGACTTACGCGGGCAAAGCCGCGGGGCGCAGCTAGTTACTTATAAATATGCCCGGCAACTTCAAGTTACTAATACAACTTCTAGTACTAAATTAGCTAATAGGTGAGTAGTGGAGAGTTGGTACAGATGATTATGAATATAAGTGATGATTAAAAAGTGTCGTTGTCGTTAACAATATAAATAACAACTAGCCGTACCTCACGGCTTCACCCGCTATTATCAAATTAAAAAGTTGCCTGTGTGTTAATCCTAGTTATAAGCCATGTAAGCCACATTCCAAATTTCACCCAAATTCTTTCAGCTGTTAAAGCATGCAGAGGAAACAAACATACTTACACACAAACTTTCGCATTTATAATATTAGTAGGATGGGAATATTTACAAGGGGAGTGTTTGCTACAGTAAGAAGAGACTTAAAATAAATAGGACGGGGAATTTCAAAAGGAAGTTTATCATACAGAGAAGGATGAACTTTAGTAGAGTTAAAAAATATTAGATGAGGGCAATAATCCACATACGCACAGTGTGTGATCCCTCACCCTAATGTTCGCTAGATGAACATTACAGGAGTGCATGAGTGTGCCAATCGAAGTCTACAAAGAGTAGAATTAGTAGATTTGTTTGTCCGTCGGAATTTGAAGGAATATCTGGTTGAATGTCACTATAGAACTTACACTTAATACTTGTAACCTTCCATTCCTCTTACCACTTTCACGACTTCCGGCTGCAAATGGACGCCACAAGTGATAACCAAATTCGAAAATCCATTTCAACCAGCAATAATCACAAAATCCATCCAAAATTAGCTATTCCAACATCCCATCACCGCGTGTGTCGACCCAGTGATATATAAAAGTCCCTTTAAACCAGGAAATCGTGTCCAAAGCATGTGATAGTTTCCACACCACGTGGCACTAGCTAGTCGTTCTCACGAGACAACCATCAGTTTAGAGCCACGACAGTGGAAATTTCTACAAAGCATTCTCCGCAATGTCCGATCACGGGCCCCCACCAGCGCCCAAAACGCAGCATACGGACGACACTCTGGAAGGTTCAGTACGACGCCACATGTTCTACCCGGAACAGAAGATGATTTATCCTGCCTCGGCGCAGGCGCTTAGACCCAACCAAGAGAAGGACCTAACAGGTACCCCTAGTATAAGTATAATTACAGGAGACACCGACAAGGACCCTCAATCAAGAACATTCACCAGCAGGCCCAGTCAACCACGCCGAAGGGACTCCTCAGACGAGGACCAACACGGTGACGAAAAACGAATTAAAATAAAAAACACTTCAGCTACTTTACATCAACGGACGCAGCCGCGTGGAATCGCTACCACCCTAACAAGAGTGCAAGCAGCTGAAACCGCTCTAGGCCAACCAATACTCACCCCACATAACATCATGCTGCTAGAAAACGAGGGCCCACCTACCTACATTACCACAGACAGTTCATCGTCTGAATACTCTGAAAACGCAGAGCACAGACCAAAACTCAACCTACTGGAACCAAGCATAGAGACAGAAAATGTCAACAATGTAGACGACTATGGCGAAAGAGAATCACTACAGGTCAACTCATCACAACCACCAACACTGTCCACCCAAACATCAGAGATAGCAAACTCATATGCGGCTGCATTAGCTTCACCACCGAACACAAGACCAGAAAACCCACAGTTGCAAAACTACCAACCGCAAGTATCGAATCACAAACCAACCACTGAACCCAAAAAAGCACAGGAAACCCAAGCTTACCCTCCCATAGTAGCGGAATGCCTACCAAACTGGACACACCACTTCGCCGAACTTCGCAAGCAAATAGGGCATGCTCCCAATGCCCGCCCCTTCGGAAAAGGGGTGCGTTTCCTACCAACCAGCGAAGAAGAATTCCGCACAATACAAAAATACCTTACAGAAGCAATGAACCAAGATGACAAAGTATCATGGTTCTGTTACAGCATAGCAACTGAAAGACCAACAAAAATAGCAATCCGAGGTCTCCCCGTAGACACAAATGTGGATGTCTTGGTGAACGCACTAAAAGAAAAAGGATTTCCTGCCCGATTCGCTCGCACCATCCCTGCCACCATCGGCCGCCCAGGCTGCCTTTTCCACGCACAATTAGACTACATGAAAACAGAAGAGCTAGAACAACTGTACTCAACAACCGAACTTCTCAATATGCCAGGAATAGTCATAGAATCTTGGCGAGGCAGAGCAACAGTCCCCCAATGCCACAGATGCCAAGGTTTTGGCCATGCATCCACAAACTGTCACCGACCAATACGCTGTCTGAGGTGCGGAGGTCCACACACGGTATCATCATGCGACCGACCCAAAGAAGCACCACCCAGCTGTGCAAACTGCAGAGGTAACCACACCGCCAGCAGTAGAAACTGTGCAATGTTAAGAGAGGAGGCCCGGAAACGCAATATCAAAATACCAGGCTCCAGGCCCCCAACCATCGCACCAACAAACAATTATCACCCGCCACGAATGCTTCGAGACCCATCACCAGAGGCCCGGAAAGGGGGCAAGCACAAACCCAGCACACAAACCACACAGGGACCACCATCCATCACGAGAGAACAGCCCTACCAAGAGCAACAAAAACCTGATCCCCAGAGACTAACAAACCAAGACCACCCCGAAAAAGTTCCCACCCCGAACTTCTTCCACAAAGGAAGTAATTTAATGCCACCAGCAAACCCAGCCACATTACGAGATATCCCACCCCGCGAAAGCACCAAAAGAAGGTATCGCAAGGAAAAAAAGACCGCCCCCTCAGCTGCATCCACACCACTCCCGGAAACTCAACAAAGGCATGCATTTGTACCATACACCCAAACGGCCTTGGCGGAAAGCCAGAGACAGCAGTCTAACCAATACCCGAAGAACCTTCATTCCAACACACGCCTGGCACCCACTGTGCCCTCTAGTACACAGGACAACCAACAGGAAAAAAGACCCCCCTTTACAAACCAAAACAACAAAAGCCCCGAGGTCCTAAACCTACCAATCAGAATACAACAGAATCAAGATAACCTCCAACAGAGGATCCAAAATCCAAAACCAGGACGCCCCATTAACCATGCCAGTGTCAGCACCGAAAACACCTACCCAACAAACCAGCGAGTAACATTTGAGCCCGCGACGCGATCAGCACCGACAAGAGCTGTCACACAACCCCCACATTCAACCAAACCATCAATACAAACCGCCTCCACACCATACTTTACACACAGCATGCACCCGCTGATGCATCCACGGTCATATATAGCAGAAGAATTAATGGCTGACACCCCAACCTGCGCAACCAACCAACCCCCCCACAGGCACGACCCACCACCTGGAATGGAAAACACAAAAATACCTCATTACTACGCACCAGATTCGCTGCCTAACACAATGCCCCAATTTCACCCCAACGCAAACTCCATTGGGAACCCCACGCATGCACTGCTGGGGATCCTAGTGGAAATTCTGACAACCATCGCTTCGGGAGGAGATATCCGCCTCGCAGCTATGAGAGGACTGTCCAGACTTGGCGGACACCTCCATGGATAGATCAGCACTAAGAATACTTTACTGGAACCCCGGGGGCATTCGAAACAAGATCCCAGCCCTCAAAGTCTTAGCACAACAACAAGATATTCATATAATTCTACTGGGAGAAACCAAACTAAGGGCCAGCCAAGACTTCAGGGTATCAAACTACGCCGTGTACAGAAGGGACGAAGTCTCTCCAAAGGGAATCCCATATAGGGGAACAGCGGCCCTAGTCAGAAGAGACCTACTACATGAAGAACTAAAACTCCTCGAGTTTACTGAAACACGAACAGTAGGTGTAAGAATTAACATAGCTGGGAAAGAGGCGAAAGTTTATGCTGGCTACCGTCCCCCCTCAGCCCGACTAGACACAAACGACCTCCGCAAAATAATGGATGGGCCCACTCTCCTGGCTGCCGATCTAAATGCCAAACACAGAGCATGGGGCTCAAGAATTATCACTCCTGTTGGAAAGAGACTCCTACATGACTCTCAAAAACACGGTTATGAGGTACTGGGCCCCGACAGCCCTACCCATGTACCAGCAAATCCACTTCACTACCCTGATGTACTAGACATAGTACTGTGCCAACATTTGCCCTGCCCCGTTCATCTGGAAGTACTATATGACTTAGACGAGCAGCATCTCCCGGTGCTGATTACACTCAAAGCTGACGCAAACTTCACACCTATGAGACCGCCGCGCCACAAGACAGACTGGCAAGCATACCAAACAGCCCTTGGAGACATCAATGTGGGTAACATTGCGACGACCGAAAATGTCGAGTTCTACACAACCTATATCACCGACCAAATCAAAAACGCCTTGAAAACTGCCTCCTGCCTTGTACCAACCACCAACAAAAGAGAAGAGCTGCCTAGACAACTACGCATCAGCTTGAGCAAAAAAAGGAAACTTCGAAAACTTTGGGCCCTCACTCGATGTCCAAGGATCAAGAGAGAATTGAACACCATTACAGCCTCTGTTGCGGAAGCCATAAAAGCCTGGAGGGGTGCCTCCTGGGATAACATCATCGAGAAAGCAGCCGACCACGATACCAGCCTCCATCACTTAAACAAAATGTTGACCCAAGCCAAGACAACAGTATGCCCTTTACTGGACGCTGCTGGTACCAGAAAATACTCAGCTCCAGATAGAGCCGAAATCCTAGCAAACCACCTAGAGACACAATTTCAACTGCACAAAGACCCTCCCCAGATCACGGAGTCGATCAAGGACCACCACAGGAAAATCGAATGCGAAGTAGAAAACTTTTTACAGAGGCCAATGGAGGATCTCACAGGGGTCCAATTCATTTCACCAGCAGAGGTATGGAAAGCTGTCCAACACCTCCCAAAGAAAAAGGCACCTGGCCCAGATGACATTCCAAACACAGCTCTCACTCAGCTGCCTCGCAGAGGATTGGTGGCCATAACCAAGCTCTTCAACGGAATACTGAGAACGGGGTGCTTTCCCTCTGCCTGGAAAACAGGGAAGGTAATAGTTCTCCCTAAACCGGGGAAGGATCGCCGCCATGCGAGCAGCTATCGGCCCATCACACTACTATCCCACATTGCCAAACTCTTCGAGAGGCTACTACTGAGAAGGATAACACGAGACATCACACCAAGAACGGAACAGTTTGGTTTCCGTACGGACCACTCAACAACCTTACAACTAACCAGAGTCCTACATCTGCTGGCGGATGAACACAACAAAGGCCACCGCACAGTCGGTGTCTTCTTAGACATCGAAAAAGCATTCGACCGCGTGTGGCATAAGGGACTCATCTACAAACTGCTACAAACGCCGGTCCATTCGAAACTTATCCAAACAATAGCATCATTCCTAAAGGATCGACGGTTCTTTGTGGCAGTGGAAGACGCTGCCTCAGACTGCCGCCAGATTGCGGCCGGAGTCCCCCAGGGAAGCTGCCTGTCGCCGGCGCTCTACGCGCTCTACACCAATGACATCCCACTCCTGGAAGAAAACCACCTACAGCCAGGAGAACCGAAGGTAGAGCTCGCGTTGTTCGCCGACGACAGCGCCTATTTCGCCTCATCACGCCACGCGGCGGTTGCTGCCCTCCAAGTACAGAAACTTCTGGACATATTACCGATATGGTTGGACAAGTGGAGGATGGCAGTAAACCCCGGGAAGACAGTGGCCATACTAACAGGAGCCCAAAGAAGACTCCCAGATCCACTAAGACTAAGGGGACAGGAAGTAAAATGGGAACCAACGATACGCTACCTGGGTGTATACATCGACAGAACGATCAGCATGCGCCCACACGTAGACCATGTCATTCGCCAAACAAAAACCGCAAGAGCAATGCTCAGTCCAGTACTTAGATCCAAACTACCTCTCAAAACGAAAGTAGGAATCTACAACACATACATACGTTCACGTCTAACATATGCAGCACCTGCGTGGTATGCGCTGTGTCCAGAATACCAAAGGAAACGACTACAAGCCCAACAAAACCTAACACTACGCACATGCACAGGAGCAGGCAGATATGTGCGAAACGAAGTCATCGCCAGAGACCTCAAAATCCAGAGCATCGAGCAGTTCGTGGAAAGGCTAGCGCGAAGGATGTACGACCGAGCTGACAACGGCAGACACGTACACCTCCAGAACATCGCTCCGCTTCATACACGCCCCCCGGAAGTAAGGACTAAGAAAGCCCTACCCCGAGACATACTTTGTCAACCACATCATAGCTAGTGCCACGACCAAACCCTACCAATCCTACTTAGGTAGCAAAACCCATCCAACCATCCCAGTGGTGTCAACCACACAAAATAGTCCGCAGCAGGTTAACCGCAGCTAAAAAGGGTCCAACCAACACCAGGGACTAAGCGCGAGACCTGCACCAAGTTACCCGGGGGCAGTAGCCCTCGAGAGTTCAAGCCAGGGTAAAGAGCCTTGCTCGAATCCCTCCCTGCCGCTCCCCCCTATAAAGGAATGGCGGAAGAATCCAAAAAAAAAAAAAATTACCACTTTCATTGTAGTGTCTTGGCAACTGTCATTTATGTCAATGTCGACTAAAAGTCAAGATGTCAATAAACAAATTATAACAAATTTTGTTTGGGTAGAGTTAAAATACAATTATTCTATAGCATTTTCGTTTATTGTAAGTAATTTACAATGGAAAACTATGAAAAAACGTTTCAAACAATATGCCGAGTGTGCTTACAACACGACACCATTGAAAACATGGTCTCTCTTACAGAAGAATCAGGAGACAATGGTCTAAGTATTTACGGTGAACAGATAGAAAAATTGGCAAAAATCTCTGTCAAGGAAAGCGACTATTTGCCCACGAAAATTTGTCACGAATGTAAGAAAATTCTTGAAAAGCTCAGTAGTTTCATGTTAAGATGCCAAACCAGCGACAAGAAGCTCTCCAGTTTGGTGTCCTTCAGTTTGAAGCAAGACCTAACTGGTGAGATGGTGAAAGAAGTTGTTTGCCAGTATACATTATTTTCCCAATACTTTCCTGAAGATTCCAGTCAGCCAAGCTTAGACAGTTCCCATATAGAAGTTGAAGTTGAGCCAATGACAGATGCCAAGGTCAAAATGTTTAAATCGGAAGGTAAGAATTCCAAAATAAAACTAGAAGCATCTGAGGTACTACATACTGAAAGCGATAATGATGATGACTTTGGAGATACATGTGATATTGACGTTCCATTGGAGACAGATTCTGCCAACATCGATGCATACCTAGACTCACTTGAAAAACTAATTTCATATGATATGAAAAGCACTTTTAAACGCCGGAGGTTGTTCCGTAA
Organism: Lomographa bimaculata; assembly: GCA_948107665.1. Classification (NCBI taxonomy): domain Eukaryota; kingdom Metazoa; phylum Arthropoda; class Insecta; order Lepidoptera; family Geometridae; genus Lomographa; species Lomographa bimaculata. The sequence continues at coordinate 13,235,806 of OX403608.1, read as the reverse complement.
ATTAAATAAAACTGAAAAGACAAAGCCTCGTAACCTACGATGTAATATTTGCCTGAAAACGTCAGCCAATCAATCTACTTATCAATATCACATGGAAAGAATGCACGGTCTCTGTCGCTTTATATGTGAAAAGTGTGGGAAAGGTTTTCCAATTCGTGACGAATTGGAGCAACATCAAATTTACCGTCACGGCATAGGAAAGGGATTGAAATGTGATCACTGTCCATATAAAGCTGGGAAGAAATTTCAACTTATTGAACACACTCGAATACATACAGGGGAGAGGCCGTTTACTTGTGAAAAATGTGGCCTAACATTTCGACGCAGAGCAATCTATAGAAACCACCTCAAATGTCACTTCGAAAAGAGTATCCAATGCAAGTATTGTCCGAAAATGTTTTTCCGTCACCATGGCATGCTCGCTCATTGTAACAATGTTCACGTTAGGATGTATCTGTACATGTGCAATGTTTGCAACGTTACATATGCGAAAACGGAGACTGTTAGGAAACACATGGTCAAAAAGCATGGTATTCCAAGGAAGATGCAAGGAACTATCAGAAGGATAAAAAATGTTAACGTAAATAGTGTTGATTCCTTGCCCGAAGAAATGAATACATCATAAGGGTTTTAGACTTAAAACTATTGTTATTGACCACCCTCTCAACTTATAGTAAGCGACAATGTTGTCCATGATGGAGCAAGCTTGCCTAGAATATACCTATTCACTTGTGACTTGTAGATTGTACTTATCAAGAAACACCACCTCAGGCTGCGCAGCACAAATAATGTGGAAGCAAAACGTGCTGACCGCACTTGTGGAATGTCTACCATATAGTGGCGGTGTTGCTCAGCAGTATCTGCAATATAGCTAAGATGGAAGAACTAGATTGTGTGTGTTCTTTTTAGCATGTGGATCGCAACATGAGTGTTGCAATCCACATGCTAAAAAGAACTAACTGAGTATTAGGCTAATAAGGTGTGAGCACCTTATTAGCCTAATACTCAGCGATACAATCAGCATTTGACCTAGCTATGTAAATATTGTACAAGAACAAGAACTACGGCTTGCTGAGCACAATAGTAATAATCTATTGATTGTTATGTTAAAATTTTTTTTTTTTTTTTTTTTTTTTTATTCCTGATAGGCAAGCATTTGACCACAATCTCACCTGATGGAAAGTGATGATGCGGCCGAAGATGTTGCACGCTTGCCTAGAAGGTACCTATTCACTCTTGACTTGAAGACTCCCAGATTGTACCGTTCGGGGAACAAAGACGAAGGCAATGAGTTCCACTCCTTCGCAGTACGGATGATAAACGTAGAAGCGAAACGCTTCGAGCGAACTGGAGGTATGTCAACCATATATGGATGACGTTTGACAGTTTGTCTTGTTGTTAGATGGTAAAATGGACTAGTTGGAATTAACTCGTATAATTCCTGCGCACACTCTCCAAAATGTATACGATAGAATACCGATAGGCTCGCGACCTTACATCGGTGACCGAGACTCTGCAATTTGGACTTGACCAGCTTATCATCGCCAATGAGTCTTTTAGCTCGTCGGTCGATGGACTCAAGAGCTTCAAGCTGGTACTTTGCGGATCCATCCCACAAATGTTAATGTTACATTAGTTGCTATTATGCTATTAACTTGTTTTCTTTTAAACTACATCTAAGATTGTACATTATATAGTGTTATTACATTTTGTTGTTTATTTTGAGAAACCTGTAATTTTATTTTCTAATTCTATTTGTGGTAGGAGCAATTAGGCCTGCACTGACATCTGCTGTATTGTGCCGGGTGTATTGTTTACATTTCCCCCCCAAGAAGGTTTTAGATGTTGTATGCAAAACTTGTATGAATTTCTTTTTATCCAGAAAATACAAACATTTGGGCACTATCTCACCTGATGGAAAGTGAAGATGCGTCTGAATATGTGCTTGCCTAGTAGATACCTATTCACTCGAGACTTGAAGACTCCCGGATTATACCGTTTTAGCAGTAAAAGCAAATACATGAGTTTTGATGTGGATGGGTGAGGAAAGTCGTTCTTGATGTTTTTTTTTGGGTTGAGAACAATTGAGCTAAATTGAGGTTGCCATCCATTTTGCTCAATTGTTTTGCTTCTATGTTAATGATCCATACAGTAAAGGAGTGGAACCATCAGGTGTAAAAGTGTTTGTTTATGTTTCAACACTAGTAAATCCAAACTTATAGAATACTACTTGCCACCTAGAATCCTGAATTTGGAATCAAGCTAGGTCTCACAGTACAATTAAGGAAAAATCTAATAATTATAACATAAACGCTTTCACACTCACAGCCTTGCACTAAGTCGAATTGTGTCATGGATGCTGGATACATTCACATCACACACACAATCACAACCAGAACCAGAAACACAAATTTTCCTTGAGGAGAAAACTTGTATTTCTACCGGGAATCGAACCCTATACCTATCAGCTGCTAAGAAGGCAAACTATGCCTACAATCAGAGATAAATAATATATATACCCAAGGCCTACAATATGCAAGGCCATAATAACATCTCTCTGTGCTTGACATCTTGAATTGACTTTGACAAAATACTATTACTGTTTACAATTTTTTTTTTTACCTTCTGCCTAGGCTAAAGTGTAAGTAAAGACCATGTATATATAAAAAAAAAATTGGAAAAGCTAAGGAATATTTCAGTGCGACAAGCAGCCAAGGTGATATAAGGCACACTTCACACACATCACGTCGGAGTCACCACTGTGCCTTATTTGGTGTCTTATCTTTATAAGGCACTGGAGCACTGGCAGATTTACCAGCAGGCTGAGTAGGCTGGAGCCTAGAGCGGCAGATTTTAAGGGCGGAAAATTTGATACCAATTTTTTTTACCTAGTTCACATTCATGCCAATTGGGGCAAAGGGTGGTGTGATATAGTGCCCATACTATCGTCCTAATTGCACCAACTTTTTAAATAAAATTGTGACTTTATGATTTGGGTATCATCATTTTTCATTGACAAAAATATTGTAATTAATATGAATTTGAACTACTTTGACTATTCGAAATGTAGTGGTCGGTAAGGGCGGCAAAATTTGAATAGCCTACTGGCGGTAAATATATAAATCCACCACTGCGCTGGAGTATTGCAGATAATAAAACGAATGTATAATCTCAGTGACACGTCTGTTTATTCCTTTTGTTGTTACAATACTAATATGCTGTAGGCACAGTGGTAGTAGGTATCAATAGTAAAATAGAAAATAAAACTATAAATACGTTTTTTCTGTTACAACTCTCAATGCTTTTTAATATTAATCTTAATCTATTTTATAATTTACTAGCCGTGCCCCGCGGCTTCGCGCGCTATTATCAAGTTAAAAAGTAGCCTATGTGTTAATCCTAGGTATAATCTATGTACATTCCAAATTTCATCCAAATCCGTTCAGCCGTTAAAGCGTGAAGAGGGAACAAACATACTTACACACTTACACACAAACTTTCGGATTAATATAATATAGTAGGATAACCTTGACTTACAAACTGAGCAACAAAACAATTTCGAAGGCCTCGTCACCTCTAAAAGTGAATTGCCCGATAATTTCCAACTTTATGTCAATTTCGGCGTGGTTTCAGCTTAACCGACTGTTAAATTGTTTGTAAACTTACGGGATAATAATTGAACCCTTTGAAAGTTAGGAGACGGTAGAATTTGTAGCAGGTAAGACTGTTATAATAATTATTAATGTTTTAGTTTACAGTTTACTTTGACGCAGTAGAAGAGAGGGTGCCGCATAATATTTTATTGCAGGGATTATAATAATAATAATATAATTCAAGTTCACTCAATCCTACACCTACAGCGTAGACTAAGCTCTAAGTAGGTATACATTCCTCAAATGTGGACGAAGCGTTTTGCTTTCAAATTTTTTTTCATGCCAGATAGATAAGCATTTGGCCGCTATCTTCCTGATGGAAAGTGATGATGCGGGCGAAGATGAAGCATGCTTACCTAGAAGATACCTAGACTTGAATATAACTTTTATATTATTTTTCATTATACGAACCGCAAAGAATTGGGACTAATAAATTAAAATTGAAACGGGAATTAGTGTGACTTACGCGTTGTCCATGTCTTTATATATCACAGAATACCTCCCTACCGGGAGATATAGATCGACAATTCTTTCGGCTTAATTCTGAAGCCTTCTTCAGGATGAGGCTCCCGTTTTAAGTTTAATATAATAAGTAACTAGTTTGAAAACGAGCGTCAATTTTTATCAAAAAAGGAATGGAGGTCCTTTCCTGGGTCTGTTTCCTGATAGGTGCATTAGAAAAGTGCTTCATAGTCGATCGCATCTTCGCTTGCCATAAGGTGAGATAGTGGTGTAAAGTTTGCCCGTCATGAATAAAAAAAATGCTACCTAAAATATAAGCAAACATTTTAACACTATACTTATCTCACCTGATGGAAAGCGATGATCCGGCTAAAGTTTTGTTATAGTATTTAAATATAAAAAATATTCTTTCACACTCACATCTCCACAATAATTTCAGTGACTTATGTAACATTCGTATTAACATTCATTTTAATATTGAACATTAATATTTAATATTATATTTCCACGGGATTCGAGCCCGATTCCATATGCTTTAAAGGCGAACGCACTGAGTGGGCAGTTTAAAGTTCGCGTTAAACAATTTTTAACTGACTTTGAAGAAAGGAGGAGGTTTTCAATTCAACTGTATTTTTGTTTTTTTATCACTCACAGCCCCACGCTTTCAATGCCTTTTATGCTGGAAATATTCACATCCCGCACACAATAACAAACAGAACCAGAAACACAATTTTTCCTTGGGGAGATAACTTGTGTTCCCGCCGGGTGTCGAACCCGGTACCACTGCTTAGAAGGCGAACGCTCATCCAACTAAGCCACCAGTTGGCTAATCTAATTTAAAAATTAATTTACTTGTCAAGGGTTCCGAAGATAAAGCGGTGAAGATGGTTGTTTAGTTTTGCTTGCGTTTAAATTATATCACATACCTAGTCATACATACAGCTTTGTTAAATTCTTCATTTCACCTTTGATACCGGTGCCTAACCAGGAAGCCTTTAATTTAAACTACCTAAAGGTAAGTTTACGACGTACTAATCCCATTGAGGTCATTTCGGACCCTTTTAGGACCAAATATCAACATCAAATTACTGTACAGAACTGTACAAGGGTCACGTTCCGTAAATTGTAGTCGTAGATACGTTTACGCTAGTCTTGTGCGGTGTGCTCATGTACGATTAGCTCTAAAGAACCGTATCTCGTAGGTGTACTATGAGTTTAAAAGTTAAAACTATTGTGAGTATTACACATTATGTTTCAATGTTATATCCGGCTTAAAACACGTAAAAAATTCGACTTACTTTGTAGTCGACTAGTTTCGGACAAATGACTTGTCCTTCATCAGGATGAGTCAGACGCGATACGCGGAGGCGAGTGGCTCGTCACGCGCCGAGGCCCGAGCCGAAACTAGTCGACTACAAAGCAAGTTGAAATTTTTACGTGTTTTAAGCCGGATATAACATTGAAACATAATGTACTATGAGTATATAACCTTGAGTACCGAGGTGTGGTCAGACTGATAAACTGATAAATTACAAGAAAATGACAAACATAAACCTTGTAAGTAAGGATAGGTATAGCAAAAATATACAGAAGAGAGGGTGCAGCATATTTTCACTTAAGATTTACAAAAATAAGTAAACCCTAAAAATAGACTATTAACTAATACAATGAACAATTAGGTAACTATCAACGTATTATATCTTGAAGTATTTATCTGCTGCCAAGCAAGCTAACAGCAGTATAGTATGTACCTATATACTATATTACTGTTAGACTGTTGTAAAACACTTTTTTTTAACACTGTAATTGCCGAGTACAGCTAGGAAAATATAGTTAAGTGATGTACTGCCCATTAGCTTCGTTGGGTGAGCATTCGCCTTCTAGCAGGGGTATTGGGTTCGATTCCCGGCAGGAACACAGGGTTTATCCTCAAGTTCCTGTTTCTGGTTCTGGTTGTGATTGTGTGTGTAATGTGAATGTTTCCGGCACCCACGACACTAGTCATCGTACTTAGTGTGAGGCAGTGAATGTGAAAGCGTTTATGTTTATATTTATATCTAACTAGCAAACCCGGCGAACTCCGTTTCGCCACTATAAACCTCACGGAGCCCGAGACCTTTCCAACGAATGCAAAACCGTGGAAATCGGTTCGTGCGTTCTGGTGTTATAGCGTCAGGAAGGAAAACCCGACTTATTTTTATATAATAGACTAGCAAACCCGGCGAACTCCGTTTCGCCACTATAAACCTCACGGAGTCCGAGACCTTTCCAACGAATGCAAAACCGTGGAAATCAGTTCGTGCGTTCTGGAGTTATAGCGTCAGGAAGGAAAACCCGACTTATTTTTATATAGTAGAATATCTTTAAACGAGCAATTCTTGTATATATATATATATATTATGTGTAATCAGGATCTCGGAAACGGCTCCAACGATTTTCATGAAAGTTACAGATTAAGGGTTTTTCGGCCCAAGGAATCAATTTATCAACGTTCCAGGTCCAAGAAATGCTCGGTTCCCAAACTGCATTTGAAAAACCGGGTTTAAGAAACTATCAGCGCCATCTATTACGCCATGACCGATGTAAAAAACTGTTTCTACTCGACACTAGATGGAGCTTTCTGAGGCTACAAATTCAAACACATTCTACCAAAAACAAAAACCGAGCAAAGCTCGGTCATCCGGATAATATTATAATTAAGTATTAATAACTCTGTGTACTAGTTCATAGTCCGAGTATTACTGCAGTGTACATGACTAGTTTACGCTTCTAGTTGATGAATGATGACGGGGAACGTTTACGTTGGTTAGGTTGGATTGTAGCGGCGCATTTTGAATTGGGCGCGGAAGAATAATTTTAACAGACCTATGAAACCTTAGTCATTTCCATAAACACATTTGAATTTAAATAAAATTGTTTATGTTAATAGAACTCTTTAGTTGGGTACCAACTTCATCATCCCACCGGTATATATAAAACTAGCCGTGCCCCGCGGTTTCGCACGCTACTATCAATTAAAAAGTAGCCTATGTGTTAATCCTAGGTATAATCTATGTACATTCCAAATTTCATCCAAATCCGTTCAGCCGTTAAAGCGTGAAGAGGGAATAACCATACTTACACACTTACACACAAATTTTCGGATTTATAATATTAGAAGGATATATGACAGTCTTCATCATACCTACCGCCAGGTCGCTCGAAGTCTTTCACTTCTACGTTTATCATCCGTACTGCGAAGGAGTACATTACAGTCATACATCAGGTATTTTGTTTTTTCTCTTCAACCCTTATTTAAATTGCTTTCTTTTTTACCTATTTCAAATCAAAATCCCAGAAGCACTGAACCCAAACAGTCCCTTGGATAACTGTACGCTTGACGCGGCGCACCGGTGTTTTTGGGTAATGCCTCTATTTGGTTACTCCAGGGACTCAGCTCGCTTTGTATGAACAAATTGTTTGCTTTGTACAATGACGTACGTTTTTAGGATAGCTTTTCAGTGGATATGTGGCCTTTGAATATATCCTGAAGTCCTAAGAGAGAATAACCGCTATAGATTAAGAAATAGTTACTGTGTTAATGCAGTCAATTTGAATTGTTAAATTACTCTAACAAAAACAAGCAAACGCATTCACACTCACAGCCCCACACTAAAATCAAAGACTTGTATCGTGGGTGCCGGAATCATTCACATCACACACAGATTACACCCAGAACCAGACACACAGTTTTTGAGCTTAGTGTGGGGTTATTAGTGTGAAAGCGTTTATTTTAAAATGCTCATTAAAATAACAGGGATTAAAAAAGATTTAATATCTAAGGGTGATAAACGCAGTGGAGCAGGATTTTTGAACTGCTCATTGGCTTAGTCGGGTGGCGTTCGCCTTCTAAGCAGGGGTATCGGGTTCGAATCCCGGCGGGAACACAAGTTTTCTCCCCAAGGAAAATGTGTGTTTCTGGTTCTGGTTGTGATTGTGTATGTGATGTCAATGTTTCCGGCACCCACGACACAAGTCATCGAACTTAGTGTGGGGCTGTGAGTGTGAAAACGTTTATTATTATTTTGACCTAAGTTCAAAGCTCTGGGTGGCCCTGAACTGTATGGGCAAGCGTGACGCTTACCATCAGGCGACATACTTGCTCATTTCACAACTTAATAACCATAAAAAAATAAGCATATAGATTTAAGTTATGTTCCTTACTGTAACACATATTACAGGAAGGTTACCCTTGGGATGATACGGGGATGATACAAAAGGGATGGATACAAAACAAACACCCTTGTTAATGATGCGTAATTAATTGTGCCCACGTACTTAGCTAGGCTACGTCATAGTACAACATACCAAAAGTTTCAAATTCAAAACGTTTATTCACATGGGCCTCAAAGAGGTCCTGAAAGTTGATGACTCTACTGCCAAATTTGCAAAATTACCTACATGATTACTTACTCTTGAGAAGAAACTGCAAAAAAACTCGGCGGCGCATTTTTTGATAACTTTTTTAAGATATTCTTAAACATTAATACAAGAATTATATTAACCTAGGTATATCTATGCTATGAAGTCGTCAGAACGAGCTTATGCAGTTTGCCTCCATGCATTTTAAAAATAAAAAACCGTCTAATAAAAGGTACACGCTTTATGATATTTTTTTATTATTTTCACTTTCCATCAGGTGAGATAGTGGTCAAATGCTTGGCTATCGAAAATAAAAAAAAACAAATATCATGGTTATAAGTAATATGCTATTTACATAGCATAACTACTTTTAAAGTAGGTAATGGTACTGAAAACTGCCAATTGTGGGCCTTATAAAGAAACTTGAAGTCGAAGAACGAGCTATGGAAAAGGCTATGCCCGGGGTTACTTTACGAGATCAAATCAGGAATGAGGAGATCCTTAGACGAACGAAAGTCAACGACATAGCCCGGCGGGTTAGCAAGTTGAAGTGACAATGGGCAGGGCATATAGTACGCAGAACTGATGGCCGATGGGGACATGTTCTCGAATGGATGCCACGAACTGGCAAGCACAGCGTCGGAAGACCACAAGGTGGACGGACGACATAATGAAGGTCGCTGAAAGCAGACCGCTTCCAAATGTTCGTGTTTCGGTATTTGAGACCTATATTCAGCAGTGGACTCTTGCGGCTGAGATGATGATGAATAGAATATTTTTTTTGCAAATCGAATATAATTCTCTCAAATTCTCAATTAATATACTTTAAAAGTTATGACCCAAAGCCGAAAATGATAATTAAACCGATATGAATAATAATAAAGTGGACACCCGTCCATACATGCATAATTATGTGAGAGCAATCTTTTAATAACTTTTTCAGCGCGTATATCGCGGTGCGATTTAAAATCGTCAAAAAGCAGCAGACTACTTTTCAACCATACCCCGATTGTTGAAAAGTAGTCTACAAGTACAATATGAAACGTTTTTTGAAAACTTATATTTTAATGAACAATCTTATGAGATCGATATTGTCGACCTAGGTTTCGAGCATGTACGATGCTCTTCTTCGGGATGAGTTTACGCCGCGAGATCGACGGAATGACGATGACGTGAGTGATAGCCGTAATTATGTTTAATTATGTTTAATTCTCATGAAAACTTTAATAGTAAAATCTTATGAGAACTGAATTTGAAAATGCCCGTTGTAGTTGGGTGAGCGTTCGCTTTCTAAGAAAGGTACCGGTTTCAATTCCCGGTGAGAACACAACTTTTCTGCCCACGGATAATTTGTGTTTCTGGTTCTGGTTGTGATTGTGGGGGACTTCTATTTACTTTTTGTATGTATTGTGTACAATTAAATAAACATAAACGCTTTCACACTCACAGCCCCACACTGAGTTCGATGACTTGTATCGTGGATGCCGGAAACATTCACTTCACACACACAATCACAACCAGAACCAGAAACACAAAGTTTCCTTGGGGAGAAAAATTGTGTTCCAGCCGGGAATCGAACCCGATAGGGTACTTAGAAAGCAAACACACACCCAACTAAGCTAACGAGCAGTTCAATTCAGAAATCATCATTTCAAATCAGCTAATTGTAGTTTTCTTTACGCTTTCACACCTCAGTCCTATATTAAGTTCACAGGCACCCGAAAAATTCACAGCAAACATACAATCAAATCCAGAACCAGAAGTTGTGTTTCTGCCACCAAACTCGCGACGTAGAAAGCAAGGACTTGCCTTGAATTGGGATTTTTTTTTATAGTAATTAAGGGATGAAACGAGCAAATCACTCGTCTACTGGTAAACGTCTTGCTTAACTATTACAGTTCAGTGCAACCCAGAGTTTTGAACTTGAGTGTAATAGGGTTGAAACGGTTAAGGGTTGTCAATTGATCATATTTTGTGACAATTTCAAGGTCTAAAACAGGGCTACGACACATTCTACAATCTCTGCTGATGCCCTATCACTGTACATCATGTTCGTAGTGTTCACTCCGCCCCTCCATCTAAAAAGCGCGGCGTACCGGAAAAACCGCCCTAATTCGCCCTCCGGCTACATTAACCTCCCGCCCTGCGTCAATTGATGACGGTAAAAAATGTGTGTCTGGGATCTTAAATAATACCCGTCCAAAGATGTTTAATGAAAGGTGGAGGAAAGAAACTGACGTGAATGAGAGGCTGTTGAATCCAAAATCAGGATTATCTGCTTCTTTATACGTAATAATCATGCATTTAACCCAAAACACAAGTCATCGAACTAAGTGTGGGGGCTGTGAATGTGAAAGCGTTTATTTTATTTATTTATTTACATTATCAGCCTTCGTTAGCGTAGTTAGTAGGTTCAATTCGGGAACACAAGTTTTCTCCCCAAGAAAAAAATGTGTTTCTGGTTCTGTGCAATTAATGCCCAGAACGAGAAACACTTTTTCTTGGACATTCGCGGCGCAACATTCACTTGGCAACATTCAAATTCAATTATATGCATACAGGATAGTCAAAGTTATTATTACGAACACGAAAGAAAAACGGGTCAGCAAAGTACGTCTCATTTTAATTTATTGCAAAAAAGGTTAATATTTTGGTACATAAACATATTTATCCATAAAAAGTTGAATTTAAATATGTGCATAACAAAGTTTTTTGTGATTTTTGTTTAATATTTTATCCAACAAAGATCTATAATATTTATTTGTAATTTTATCATTATTTCTAATATGGAATATAAGACGTTCAAAGTTTTTAATTAGCAAAGTAAAACTTTGGGAAATAAAATTATTTGTACAGCTTTCAACTACACGGCCTTCATACGTTAAAAGTTTATCGAATGTGAGTTTCAAGATAATTAAATGCCAACTGATATAAGGACCAGTTTACATAACGTTAATTTTTCACAACTAATTTAAAAAACAAAAATGCTTTATCACATTCATAAAAATTTCGAATGATAAAAAAGTCCCTATTATAAAAATGTCTAATGATAAAAATGTGTAGTGATAAAAATGTCCAATGATAAATAATTGCAATAATAAAAATGTTCAATGATAAAAATGCATAATAATAAAAAATCCAATGATAAACATGTCCAATGATAAAACATGTCCAAATGATAAACATTTCCAATGATAAACATTTCCAATGATAAAAATGCCCATTAATAAAAGTGTTTAATGATAAAAATGTGAAACCTCGGCAGTTACATATTAGAACCGAACTGCCCATTGGCTAAGTTAAGGTGCGCGTCTACCTTCTAAGCAGGGGTATCGGGTTCGATTCCCGGTGGATACACAAATTTCTCTTGGGATGATCTTGTGTTCCCAAGCACAAATTTTCTCTCTAAGTGAAATTTGTGTTTCATGTTCTGGGTGTGATTGTGTTCGTGATGTGAATGTGTAAGCGTTTGTTTTATGTTTGTCGAGCCCTGTTTGGTGGTATGAAAGGGAGAATCATAATATGATTAACTTATTATTATGATTTCGCTCCAGTTCGCTCGAAGCGTTTCATTTCTATGTTTTTCATCGAAACAGCGTCTTTCTTTCCCGAACAGTACAATCTGGGTGTCTCCAAGTCTATTAGACTGATCAGGTATCTTTTAGGAAAGCATGTTCTATCTCTATTTCCTTCGGCTGCATTCTGGTGAGATAGTGGTCAAATGCTTGCCTATAGAGCATATAAAAATTTCCTAAATAAATGTTTCGGCAGTTTTTTTTATAGTATTACGGCTTTACATTTTTTATACAGATATCAATCCGTCAAATGTAGAAAGGGCCTTATGCTGCCTTAATAACCCACACAGCCTTTCCGTTGCGCGTGGGTGTTCCACATTTTCTCGGGTTAATTCGACATTTGTTTTTTTACTCTCAAAGGTTTTTATCCGTATTTCGTTGGTTTAGAAGTTTAGGCGGGAAAACAGGCGATTGTGACGCTATATTTTCACCAATTTAAAAAATATGTTCGCATAACAACGGCGTTCTACAATTTTGTTTAATCTTCTAAAATTGAAAGGTGTAAAGAATTTGAAATTTTTAGGTTATATTACTTTTTTATTCATTTTTTGGCAAAAAAGCTGACGGATTGTTCCCAACATTGATTACCATAGTAATACAAATTAATATGAATACATACAAAATGTAATAATTGTTAAATAAAAATAAAAAAAATAATATTTCAGACTTGGTCCATATTGAAATAAAAATTGAACATAAAAAATGTTAGTCTTACACACCTTACAAAACTATGTTACTAAAATTTACATTATAATTAGGTATTTATAGCTGTTTATATATATAATATCATCCATGCTGATTTCGGCTACGGCGACTGACTTCTGTTATGTTGAGCTAAGATGACATGCTCTGACGTGGCTTATATAGCCAATTTTGGCAGTAAAAGTGCGCGCACAGCGCACACATGTACGAATGCCATTTGCAAAGTTATAAGCAATGTTAGCTGGTGATCTGTTCTTGATAACTTCGTGCCTGACATCCAATTCACTTTTCAGTTTATATTCGAACGCGTCTATAGACCGTTTGACCAGCTTACACCACTCCGGACGATTCCCAGCCAATGCTTCCCAACGAGAGGGCTCAATATTGCATTTCTTCATATTATTAGGTATGTCTTTTCTGAACGTCCTTGAATCTTAGAAATCGGCCTCCGCTTTTACTCTTACCTTTCTGGAGTTCAGAAAAGAAAATACGCTTCGCCACTCTCTTGTCGGAAAACCGAGATATGTGTCCACACCACCGAAGCTGGCGACGCATCAAGTAGGCTTCCATACCGCAAACATTTGCCCGCCTTAGTACATCAGTATTTACTGACACGGTCTGACCAACTGATGTTCATAATATTGCGGAGGCATCTTATATATATATATATATATATACTAGCTGTCCCGGCGACCTTCGTTCCGCCTAACAGTCAATGAATGTGCATATTTAGGAAGCCATACCCGGCATGCGTTACAATGTCACGTGACTATATTATTACCTCCTTCATGTTTGTTTGCCTAGTACTTTACCAAATCCGAGTGACGTATGAGAAAATGGAAAGCATGTCGAAATGTAAAAAAATATTTAATGAAATGTACGTTCTTAAAAAGTATCCTATGTCCTTCTCCTGGCTCTAAACTACCTCCCTGCCAATTTTCAGCTAAATCGGTTCAGCCGTTCTTGAGTTATAAGTGGAGTAACTAACACGACTTTCTTTTATATATATAGATATATATATATAGATATATATATATATATATACATAGTGCAACAGTTCAAAATTCCCACGGGTGATATGTAAATCAACGAACCGCTGCAATACAAAATAGTCTATCCTCTCATACTGAGCTATAATCATGAAGATTATTATATGCTTTCGTAGTACAATGTACGATAATATAAAACACAAAAAAACTAAATTAAAGCAACCTTACAAAAGAGATAATATTAATAATATTTTATCATTCTGCACAAAGCCACAAAAGACAAAACATCTTACAAAAAAAAATGGATGCAGAAATTGCAATTAAAATAAAATAAATGAAAATATTAAAGGGCCACCAATACCTATTAGTTGCATACCCTTGTGTGGTATCATTAAAAGTTGGCTAGTATAGTAGAAACCGTTTTTAATAAAAACCGTAGAAAGAAAATAACTATGTTAGGCAACCAAAGTCACTGTTTTAGACCTGTTTTGTTTCGGGGTCTATCTCAAAAGCAGCTTCACATTTTACGCTGATACTTACGTAAAATATCTGTTATATCATGTACTTGAACAACAAATACAGAAATAAAAAAAGTAAGTGGCAATGAACTGTGATCTTCGCCTGAATGCCCTCTAATTTTACAGGAAACATTGCCCTTTAATAAATAAAATACAGTATTATTTGTACACTTTTGTAGGGATTAATGCTTAAAAGAGTATTAAACGCTTAAAACATTGTCTGAAGTCTGGAACTATTTCAATATCGATACATTAGAGCTGCGGCGAAGACAATTATATATTCTCCTACTGTATGACATTGTAACTTGTAAAATTGACTGCAGTAATCTTTTGTCCAGTATAGCGTTTCAGGTAGGTTACCTTCTTATCGCACACGGCACACAACCCTGTTTCACGTCCCATCAGTCCAAACAAATTATGCACAAAACTCAGTCCTAAATCGCGCCGCCCGAACTTATAATAAACACTATTTAGATTTGGATTTCTTTCATGTGTCAAAAAATGTCCTAAAAAAACAAATGAAAATGTAATTTCTCACTTAATTAAAAAATACCTAATGAATAATGTAACAGTAAATTTAGTAATGCAATACCTATACCTATACCAGAATATTATAAATGTAACATACAATCATCAATATACATGTATTATTCACTTGCATCTCACCGTTTCCCATACAGCCCACATCACAACACACACACGCACACACAAATACAAATATAGAAAAATGCACTTATACCTTTTTTTTTCAAACAATAGGGATTGTCTCTTTAAATGTTCATAATATGATATATATAATCCTATTTTGGCTTTACTATTAGTTTTTTTTTGCTCGATAGGCAAGCATTTGACCGCTATCTCACCTGATAGAAAGGGTCGATGCGGCCGAAGATGAAACATGCTTGCCTAGAAGGTACCTATTCACTCTAGACTTGAAGACGCAGGCAAAGACGCAGGCTATGAGTTCCACTCCTTCGCTGTACGGATAAATTAGCAAAGGGCTCTTAGGGCTGCGGGCCCTAAGAGTGAAAACGAAACCTGACTATGACCGCGTCCCGATTTCATTCGTCAAGTGACAAATTAATTTCTATACGTGTGATGAATGGAACCAGAATGGAGCGCTCCAGGCCTTTACTATAGTCAGGAAGATAGAACCTGTAGGGTTACTGACCCAGGTACTGACAGGACATGGCGGCTTCTCCGCATACCTTAGCGATTTAAATGTAACAACCCAGACTGTATATGTGAGCTGGGCAAACTAGAAAATATTCAACATGTCCTGTCAGAATGCCCAGAGTACGGTTTGGAGAGGTACGAGACAGAACAGATAGGGTGTAAAATAACAACACTTTTTTGTAAAATAATTAATAATATAACTGACTGAATAAATTATTGAACCTATGTACCAAATCTCTGATCAAGTCAGAGACGCGACGCTAAAAAAACAAGTCCTTCGCAGTACGGATGATGAACGTAGAAGCAAAATGCTTCGAGCGAACTGGAGGTATGTCAACCATAATTTGATGACGTTTGACAGTTTGTCTAGTTGTTTAATGGTAAAAAGGGCATGCAGGAATTATATTATTTTTATATTTTGTAACGTCTAAACAAAGATAAAATCTAACAAAGATTATGAAAAAAAAATGATTGGCAACTGTATGTAACCCAGGCGGGCTCTACAAATAAGTTCATTCATTCATTCATTTATTTATTGCTATCTATAATAATAGTAATATACAGGTGTTATTTAGGAGTAGGGGAGAGGCGTACAAAATGACATAGGTGGGTAAAATGACACACTTGTTTTTCTCCAAACCCACTGACATATTAGTATTCGCAATAGCCTGCAGAGGGCCGCTTAGTAACAAATCGCAACCTGTGTTGACGCCAGTTGCTTCCGTCTGACCGTGTGATGAGTATTCGTGTTTGTTTGATTTTTGTAGTCACGAGTTTTATCAGATGGATTTCGTTTCTTCGCAAAAGTAAGTATTTTTTTAAGTTATTTTGTTTTTATTGACTCAAATTTATAGTTATTTTACTAAATAACTCAGAGAATATGTTGAAATCTAAAAATTGTTATTATATTTTTAGTTATTGTTTTCTAATGTTTGAGGTTATAAAGTGGACAAAATGGCATACCACTTGTTCGGGTAAAATGGCATAGTATGTCGTTTGACCCACCTATCTTTTTCTTCTTCACAATAATTGTTTATTTGTTTGAGCCTGCTGAAACAACAAACATCCTCATGCAACAAGATCGGGGAAAGCTCGAAGAAGATATAACGGCAGCAAAAACCTAATCATATCAACAACAGGTCCATCTCGGACGGAACAAAGCAGTTCAACGTCACTGATGGTTGAGAGTATATCAGCCGTAGACAATCCAGGTCCACTCTCAACGGCCCGATCTGTTGACATAGCTGCTGCAATATCTGCGACTTCCATATCACCTAGGTTGATACTCCAAGGCATATATAACAATTTCCAGTCAGCGTGCTATCTCCAGTGACGAAAGAAATATATTCAATCCATCTGTTTCAATGAAAAATGCTAAAAATGTTTCAAAATGTTTGGAAATTAATTCCAACAGTGAAAATGATTTCTCTTCCTCTCAAGCTTTTCATGTGAACTCTGCAAATATTGGGCTGATTTTCAGTACAAATTTGGTATGCCATTTTGTCCACACCACGTGTGTCATTTTACCCGCCTAGGGCGGACAAAACGGATTTTATTAAAGATTTTATAAATGTTTAATAATTTTTATGTTTATTTTTAAATTGAATGGTCTCTGTGATCATTCGGTAGGTAATAAATTAAAGAATATGTAGCTACATAAAGAGTTCAAAATTTCCAATAAATAAAGATTTTATAACCGATTTTATAACTTGTATGTCATTTTGTACGCCTCTCCCCTACAGTTCTATATAGACCCTGTGGGGGCACCGCAATAATCTTAGAAGAGAGGAGGACTGCTAGGTTTTGTTGACAGATAAGAAAGAAACACAAATACTACATAAGAAATGCTATATAATATTTGTGTTTATACATTTCGTTATAGTAATTATTCAATTATTATTATTAAGTTTATTATTATTATCCAAGTATTTATTTAATCTCACGAGTCTGTGCCCGGACCTTTGTAAGGCATTAGCGGAGCGGTAGCCAACGCTAAGAGGCCCTTTGGTATAATTACATTTTAATAATAACATATCAGGCGTGTCCAAACATACGACAGACATCTCTTCGTTAGAAGTTGATGCCGTTTTATGCTTGCACACGCCTTTACAATAATTATATATTATTAACTATGGACTAGGGGATGGATGATATTGGGTTGACAATAACTGTGACTAATGCGAGTAAAAACTTAAGAGTATTGCATTGTATATTTGATGGTTTATAAAATATCTGGATTATGGCATGAGACTACGGCACCTGTCAATTCCGCCTCATTTAAAAATATGTAGGCAGGTGGTGACTCGCCACCCACTGAACGGGCTCCCCATAAGGGCCGCCTGCATTGGCGACATAAGGAGCAACGTTGGTGTGGATAGCTAAAGGGTGTTGAGAGGTGTTGCTGCAGTTTCACTAAACGCTACTCCCGACGTTATGCCCTTTATCACTTCCACCCTTGGAGCTTAGAAACTTAGCTCTTGCGCCTCCACCCTCGGACGGCCAATTAAGGCAAGCCGAGGGTCAGGGGTCTCACTTAGCCCCAGGGAATGTCTCGGGGTACGCGGTGTCGCCACACACCGACGGTTCGCCACAAAACCGCCCCTGCGTTTTTATTATTATTACTATTAGATTGATGTCAAATAATAATAATAAGAAAATAAAGATAAAATATTAAAATATAAGTATGTCAATTTTTTGTCAGAATTTATCATTTAGATATTCGTCAATTGAGTAATATGTTTTGAATGGCAATAGTTGTTTTAATTGTTTTGAAAATATTAGTTCTACTACTACAGAAATTTAGATTTAATTTTTACTTCTAAGAACACAAAAGAAAATTAATGTATTCAATGGTTCTGTATACATTTTACTTTATCACTAAAAAGCAGGAATCAAAACTCAGAAACGGTTAATTAGTAAACTCGACGAAACTGACCGTCTTCCGTTTCCGGTCTCGTCGGTTCCGGGACTTCCGGACGCCATTTTTTCCTCTTCAAAGCATATTAATTTAGCTCGGTCCTGTTCGCGTAGATATAAAAACACTTTTCGGTGTTCATTTTGATAATTTAAAGAACGATAAAAAAACGGTTTCTAGTAATATTAATGTACGCATAGTTAAAGTTAATTTATTATATTTAGTGTTAATCCCGATAATGTTGTTAGGCTTCAAGCAGGATGCACCACCCACCCGCCTGCACGCCGCGAAAGTTAGTGTTATTGGGGTGCGAACGTTAGTATTATTATCGTGGGAACTCCGAACGCTAGAACGAGAGACTCTCGTTCTAGCGTTCGGCGAGTCAACAGCTCCTGAGGATGCCTCGTGTAGAGGCGAATCACGTGTCGAACAGGGTTCGGTGAGAGCAGAGGCTTCGGCGGAGTTCCCACGATAATAATACTAACGTTCGCACCCCAATAACACTAACTTTCGCGGCGTGCGGGCGGGTGGTGCATCCTGCTTGAAGCCTAACAACATTATCGGGATTAACACTAAATATAATAAATTAACTTTGTTGTTATGGATTTCCGAAAAGTAACGCCTAATTCAATTAATTTTCTACGCATAGTTAGTTCATGTTAATAAGAACTTCAATGTACATTTTATTAAGTTAATTAAGTATCTATAAAGCTCGTTCGCGGTAATTAAAGTTTTATTTTGTTTTAATGTCTAGATAGGCAAGCATATTTTTCACGACGTCAAAAAAGGAGGAGGTACTATGTTCGACTGTATGTTGTTTTTTATGTATGTTCACGGATTTCTCCCACATTTGTGGACCGATACTCAAAATTTTTTTTGTTTGATAGATTCTACTTCAGAGGTGGTCCTATAGAAATTTTATCGAAATCGATCAATAAAAAACTGAAATATAAGCGGTGAAGTCGTTTTTCTTAAGCTTTGCTTACTTTGCGTTTAAATTATGACTAATTCAAAATCATCAAAAATTATGTTATAATATAATAGGTAAATTTAAAAATTCAAAAACATTTTAAATCCCATTTATATCCCTAACTACAATCACAGGCTTAATTCACTCAAGTTTACGTCTTCTCTAACCCAAACGAACCACGAGTGGATACTTACTTAACATAATATCTCTTGTTTACGTACGGGAACCTATAAGCAGCCTAAGCGGAGATGTTTATCTTGCGAACAGTAGTCTGAGATAGAATGTACTTAAGCTTACAGTAACTTAGGTAGCAGTATTCATGAAAAAAACAATGCACAAGATGCTCAACGCGCTTGTGTCGCTAGTCGCTCTACGGCTGGACTGTCCCTACAAAGAATGCCAAGAGCATGCTGGCCTCGTTCCTTTTTAAGGTGGGACTGTCTACATTAAATGCCAACACTATGCTGGCCACGCTCGTTGTAAGACTAGACTGTTTCTATACTGAGTGGCCACAGCATGCTGGCCGCGCTCGCTGTAAGGTTAGACTGTCCCTAAATGGAGTGCTAACAGCATGCTGGCCACGCAGGCTGAAAGGTTAGACTGTCCCTACACTGAGTGGCAACAGCATGCTGGCCGTGCTCGCTGTAAGGATAGACTATCCCTACATTTAGTGCCAACAGCATGCTGGCCACGCTTGCTGAAAAGCTAGATTGTCCCTACATTGAGTGCCAACAGCATGCTGGCCGTGCTTGCTGAAAGGCTACACTGTCCCTACATGGAGTGCCAATAGCATGCTGGCCGCGCTCGCTGAAAGATTAGACTGTCTCTACATTGAGTGCCAACAGCATGCTGGAGGCGCTTGCTATAAGGCTACACTGTCCCTACATTGAGTGCCAACAGCATGCTGGTCGCGCACGCTGTAAGATTAGACTGTCTCTACATTGAGTGCCAACAGCATACTAGACTGTCCCTACATTGAATTGATGTAGGAAGGAATGGTCAATGTAGAGACAGCCCTACATTGATCATTGCTGTCGACTGCACACTACACACAGAGACAGAGTCGTTAATGATCAGTTGCATGTAATTTTATGTACTGTTTCCACAGCACAGCAGAGTCAAAGTAGATATCATGATCGTAGTTCTCCATAATAGATGTAGATATTTGCGAAGAGTATTGTTTGTGTTACCTATTATGTCTGTGCGTATCGACCAGAACTAATTAAATGCTGACCTAGTTGGTAGGAATCAAAGCAAATGAGTTACATTTATTTATCTTATTGTTGTAGGAGTTAGTACAGATTTATCTACTTATCCATGCCACAGACAATCTAGCTGCTTTATCGGCGAGCTTATGTCATATTCATGAGATTATGCTAGTAGTTATCCCCGAGTTGAGACGTCGCGGCTGTATTTTGTCTGATCACACTAATTATTCACACTTATACAATAAATCCGAAGGTTAGTGTGTGTAATTATGTTTGTTTTCTTTTCACGCTGTAACATATGAACCGATTTGAAATGTACATTGTAAGGCTTGTACCTGAATTAACTCATAGGTTACTTTTTAACTTGATAAACGCAGGTGAAGGTGCTGGGAACGACCAGTAGAGACCAGAGTATTAACATAAAAACATATATAACAGTTATAATAGTAAACAAAATACAACTATACAAGTTTGACAAAAAAATAATACAAGATCAGTTAACATTAAAAAAATATATTGGTATTTATAAAGTGATGTCCAATTCCATGTAACGGAAAGAAGCGAGTATAATCCTACTAATATAATAAATGCGAAAGTTTGTGTGTAAGTGTGTAATATTAGTGCGATTCTCTCTCTAAAATTCTTACATAATATTTGAATTTAAACTATCAGAATCCATTTTTTGGATGTATAAGTTTTGTCTTGATTATTTATACTGAGCACAAGCAAACCCACGGGATACAAGTAATATAATAATGTATTCATCCACCCTTCGCAGAATAGTAAGATTAATTTCCATACCATTCCCCGGCGTACGGAAGCAATATTGCTTGGAAGAAATAACCTTATTTCTTAGAAGCTATGTTAAGAAAATCTATTTTAGTATTTAGGTACTTTTGTAGTATACAATGAAAATTGAGTGAATGAAAGTATTTATTTGAATGATCGGAGTGAGGTGTTTATGTAGATTGGGGTGTTGAGCACTTTGTTCGTCCATTGATTAGAGATTTTTATTTAATAAGTGATTATTGTACCAATCATTTTACATTACGGTTTTAAAATCCACATTAGGTAAGTTGTAAATTAATAAATTTGTAAATTTTTTCAAATATATTTACTGCTCCGCCAGCCTTTTATCTGCACCTTCAGGATGAATGATGTCCTTAACATAAAAAAACATAAACGCTCTCACAGCCCTACACTAAGTTCGATGACTTGTGTCGTGGGCACCGGAAACATTCACATTTTCACACAATCACAAACAGAACAAGCAACACAAGTTTTCCGTGAGGATAAAACCTGTGTTCCCGCCGGGAATCGAACCCCTGCTTAGAAGGCGAACGCTCACCCAACTTATCTAACGGGCATTTCAAACTTAAGGATAAAAAAAATATAAGGAACACTTAAGTCCTTCTTGTTATGTTTTTAGTGAAGCCGCCGGGATCTGCTAGTGACTAATAAAATAGTTATTGATTAAGTATAGTATAAAAAAATGCCAATAAGTTTGGACACGTACCTGTACAACATTTTATACAAAGAAACAACCTTTACAGATCTGGAACATGCATAATATTAATCATAATAAACAGTTTTTTTATTCAATTTAACAAAAGGGATACACTCAGCACTGACAGACTATCCTTAAAAACCAGCCCTGCGTAGAGCAGGGCTGGTTTTCAGTGTACCTCTAATTTAACATGAATAATAAAAATAGTCATAACCAAATGAATAATTATCTATTTATTTATTGCACTATATTACATAATGAAACATAGACCCGGGCAAAAGTAATTATACATATTTATATCTAATGTAACAAAAGATACTTATCTTTTAAATATTAAATTAAATGAAAACTTGTCTTTAAACATTAAATTAAAATTAAAAACTTAACTTATTAATACAAGAATTAAAATATCTTAACTTAAAACTAAGTATGACTGTATGTACATGGTATTTTTATTTAAAAGCTAAGATTTCCTATCTATGAATATACATGCATTCATAATTGAGTTATAGCTTCTTAAACCAAATAACAAAGTTTGTTCAACTCTCGCACATTATAAAAACTCAGTTAGTCATTTTAAAATGTTATGACCCTATTTTAATTAAAAGGCCACCCTTACTCTTAATTAGTATTATAATTATATAATTACTGTGCATAAACAAAATACTAAAATTGTTTGTAAACATTAACTATTAAACGCTGCAAAATTAACATTTTTTTTTCACAAGTATTGATTGAATTATCTTTATGACATATTTTCCAAATGAAATATAATTCAACCAACAGACACACTCTTAAACATTTATTTACCAGTACTTTTTCCTCCTTACCCAGTTCATCAAAAACTAATTTGTCCGCAGAAATGCCTAGTCGGCGTCCGAAATATCCCACAATGCATTCCTCGGCCCAAAGCGGATAAAAGCGGTTAAAAGGGAATCCACGTTCCCGTTTTTTCTTTGTTGTTTTGTACACTAGTACAAGGAAAATCTATTAATGAAAGGGAATGAGGTAATCTTAATAGGACTATATTTCCTCAGCTGGTAAATGAGTTGTTTTGTAGAAAGAAATTGTTGGATGTGCTTTTTATTGTAATCTTAAAACAATATTGTTATCATCGTCACTTTATTTATTTATTATACAAAATCCACAGCCCTTATAAAAAACAATATAGTTTTTAGATAAATACTCATAATACAGCCAATTAGGATTTCATTTTTTTACAATAGATTTATAAATTTTTTGAACAGACAGTAAAATTTTAAATTTTAGAAAAAGGTCTAAATAAAAATAGTAATTACAAAGTACATATAAAAAGTACGCTTAATTTAAATCTAGCAGAATACTATTAAAAAATAAGTGCTTGTTAATCCTACTAATATTATAAATCCGAAAGTTTGTGTGTAAGTGTGTAAGTATGTTTGTTCCCTCTTCACGCTTTAAAGGCTGAACGGATTTGGATGAAGTTTTGAATGTACATAGATTATACCGAGGATTAACACATAGGCTACTTTTTACTTGATTATAGCGGGCGAAGCCGCGGGGCACGGCTAGTATTAATATATATATAAAATAATGCGTTGATATAAAATATACCTAAATATATAAAATAAAAACGTAACGTCAATATAGTAAATAAAAATAAATAAAGTTATAAAAATGTATAAGAATTTAGTGTGCTGCATTTACTTCGAATGATCCTCCTCCATTATTTTGAAGATTTCTCCCTTAAAAGATCCCTTGTTGCTATGAAATATTACATGAGGTAAACTCTTTATAACAAAGTCTCTGTAATCTATTTACTATAGAATACTGTATTGACTTACTATCTACTCTATTACTTACTGTATTTGACGACCCAGTTGGCGCAGTGGACAGGTGTCCGCCCTCTGCGTCGTGTGTCTTGGGTTCAATTCCCGGCAGGAGCACTAATTCCTTCCCAAGGGATATTTGTGCTTCTGGTTCTGAGTGTAATGTGTGTGTGGTGTGAATGTTTCCGGCTCCCACGATACAAGTCTTTGACGTTACATACGACATACGAAGCGCCCGAAGCGCGCCCTGCACGCGCGCTCTTTTTTTTTTTTTTTATGGTAGATAGCCAAGCTTTTGACCACTATCACACCTGATGGAAAGTGAAGATGCGGCCGAAGATGTGACATGCTTGCCTAGAAGATACCTATTCACTCTTGACTTGAAGACACCCAGATTGTACTGTTCGGGAAACAAAGACGCAGGCAATGAGTTCCACTCCCTCGCTATACGGATGATAAACGTAGAAGCAAACCGCTTCGAGCAAACCGGAGGTACGTCAACCATATAAGGATGACGTTATATAGTCTGTCTTTTTGTTAGATGGCTCTGTACGAGCGCCTCGGGCGCTTTGTATACCAATCCCTTAACAAGACGAAAGTTTAAAACTAACTAAAACTCGACTATATATAATACAATACAATACAATAACTCTTTATTGACACCAAAAGATAAATACAGCTTACAGAGAAACTTATAAAGATAGGTATGGGCGGTCTTACTGCTAAGAGCGATCTCTTCCAGACAACTTTTGGATGGAAGAGAAAACCAGAAGATAATGTAGGGATGGTGGTGGTTTATACTAGTACGAAACGGGTTATTAAATTTTCAAATCAATACAATTTTACGTTACGTGTTACATTATTTATATTGCGTTATTCCTCTCGATCCAAAAGTTGTCTGGAAGAGATAGCTCTCAGCGATAAGACCGCCTATTGTTACACTTATATAATTTTTTACTGTCATTCCTATTTGTGTTCTTTGTTATTTTAAGGTGATCAATAAAGAATATATCCATCTAAATCTATCTATCTATTTTTGAAATGGTTTATTAGGAGATCTTTCGTATTTTTTATTATTAAAAATAAACCACTACTCTAAAGAGAGTCATAAAAAATAACATATTTGCAAAACAAGCTTACTTTCATGAAAGCCTTACATTAAACGATAAAAATTAAAAATAATTTACCGTTAATTGCGAGTACAATACATTCAGAATAGAACAAATATATATTTCTTTGATATTCATAATTAAGTACTTCGTAATATTGTGCATTCTCATTAAAGTAAAATGCAATTTAAGCATCAAAATACATCATTACGATCGTCTGCATTTAACTTACAATAACGGTTGTAAAACAATGACTATTGAAAGAATAAATAAAACAAAAGAAAGCAAAATCCAGTATCCAGAATAAAAAAATCCCGTAGGTACATTATTTCTATTAAAAATATACGAATAAAATAATGGTACCTACTCACATAGGTTGGCAACAATTGAGCTCCGAAACAAAAGGTTAAATAAAGGACATCATCCACGATCCCAGATATAAAGACAATTGCGCTTTACGGTCCTGGCTTTAAAATACTTTATTAAATAAAGCCTCCTGGTGCTTGAATTTCAATGTAAATTCTTGCGGCCTATGGTAATGCGAAATATAGCTTAATATTCATAAGTTAGAATCTGTAGGAGACTATATTGATCTGACTTATCTAAGATACACGTCACGTCACCTCTGTGGGTCGGGTGCGGACACAGTGTATGCAGTGGGATGGATCCGTCTACTAATCTTTTTCTCAATTCGAATGTATTTTTTATGTGTTACGACGACCCAGTTGGCGCAGTGGACAGGTGTCCGCCCTCTGGGCAGTGGTTCCTGGGTTCAATTCCCGGCAGGAGCACCAATTCCTTTTCAAGGGATATTTGTGCTTCTGGTTCAGGGTGTAATGTGTGTTAATATTACCGGCACCAACGATACAAGTCTTTGAACTTAGTGTGGGGCTGTGAGTGTGAATGCATTTATTTATTTGTTTATAATCCTTATAACTTTTTTCTAGGTGAACCGAGGTTGCGAATAAAGATAGAATTATCAAGCTCTGTGCTACCAAAAGTTTTGAATTAAGATAGGTCAAAATCCTGCGCGGCAAGACACTGCGCTCGTCACCCTAAGACATTAGATGTTAAATCTCTTTATGTCCTGTAATTTCACTGGAACCCTTCAATCCGAAAGGCAGTAATAATATGTTGGAACAAAGCGCAGCCTGCTCTTTAAATATACAATTCTACTTTTGTATGGTAGATCTCTTACAATACAATAGAATTACTCTTTACTGACACCTTAAAATAATTGGTACATAAAAAATAGAATTTTACATTAAAGGCGGTCTAAACGCTTAAACCGATCCCTTCCAGGCAACCTTTGGATTGATAAGATGCAGATAGAAGGAGTAGTGTCGAGTATACTATTGACTAATAACCATAACGTTATAACAGATAACATAATATAATGAAATACAAATAACAATACACTACACAAATATTCTATTATAAATATTAAATAACATTAAAAATACATAAATATGTACATACAATACCTATATGTGAGTACAAACCGGTCAAGTGCGAGTCGGACTCGCGCACGTAGGGTTCCGTACCATTATCTATAAAAAATCAAGTTTGTTGTACGGGAGCCCCCCTTAAACATTTATTTTATTTTATTTTTAGTATTCATTGTTATAGCGGCAATAGAAATACATCATCTGTGAAAATTTTAACTGTCTAGCTATCACCGTTCTTGAGATACAGCCTGGTGATAGACGGACGGACGGACGGACAGTGAAGTCTCATTAATAGGGTCCCGTAAAAGGGTAAAACCCTTTGGGTACGGAACCCTAAAGTGCATTAAAAAAGTACTAGTAGTCTCTTACTTCTTTTTTTACACTGTGGCCAGGCATCTCGGAAAAGTCATTATATTTAACGGTAATTTCCATGGGGTCGGATAGGAAAGGACATCGTTTCAACCCATTTTTACCTTTAAATATTAAGTGTTAAGGTTTAATATTATCTGAAAGTGCTAAGACGGAACGATTATGTTCTACAACGGCATTAAAACTTAGGTCAATTTTAATATATTTAATTAGAAGTGAAGAAGTCTATGATTATGGATATAGTCTAAGAAACTATGAACTTGAATGGGCTTGATAATGTTGGTTGGTTGAATTTGAACAAAGTTTTTATAACTTAAATAAACAAACAAACGCATTCACACTCACAGCTCCACACTAAGTTCAAAGTCTTGTGAGTGCCGGAAACATTCACATCACACACACATTACACCCAGAACCAGAAGCACAAATATCCCTTGGGAAGGAATTTGTACTCCTGCCGGGAATCGAATCCAGGACCCACGGCGCAGAGGGCGGACCTGTCCACTGCGCCAACTGGGTCGTCAATATTTTGCATTTTTTTTAAATATTTAAGTTAAAGATTGGTTGAGCAAGTACTCAACAAAAGTGAAATGTATTTTATTTAATTGATACTTTTAAATTCTTAATCAATTAATTAATTAGTATTTACGATTATAAATGTATATAACTTATGATAAAAAAATATGTTTCTGGTTCTGGTTGTGACTGTGAGTGTGCTGTGAATGTTTCCGGCACCCACGACACAAGTCATCGAACTTAGTGTGGGGCTGTGAGTGTGAAAGCGTTTATGTTTGAAATAGTAAGTTATTTCATTAATTATATTTAAAATATGATCTTTAATCTACGGACAAATTACCTATATTTCCTATAACTATATACATTTATACTGTAAAGACCTAAGTTACCTATAAGGCACCAAGCTTATAGGTATCTCAAGTGCTCAAGCCCACTACCAGTGGGTAGCGTTACCATGCATCAAGCTTATTCGGTATTGCCTCTCTGAATTGAAATGCTAATACGTTGAGCCAAATAAGTACCAGTATTTTGATCACGCGTCGTTAACACGTGACTGAAATGTCGGTTAATACTTTATGCAGAGAACCAGAAACACAAATTAGAGAAATCTTGTGCTTCCGCAGGAAATCGAACCCAATACCTAATGCTTAAAAACCCATCCATCTACGCTAGAGGGTAGGTCTCCTTTTGATTTTAATTATCATTAATAATTAAACCTATACGAATATCCTACTAATATTATTAATGCGAAAGTTTGAGTGTGTGTGAATGCTTGTTTTTTTTTATTTTTTTTATTCGTGACATGTTTTTGACCTCTATCTCACCTGATGGTAAGTGACGATGTGATCGAAGCTGGTAAACACACTAGACCTGGAATACGCAGGCTCTCAAGGATAACTACCGGAACACCGTATTTGGCTTGGCGGCAGACTTTCAACTTGATGGTGGTAACCGGCTTTGGTAGCAAGCCAGGCGAGCAACTCACAAAATGCTCTACCACCTCTCAAATGTCACCTGATTAGCACCACCCGGGGACCACGTGTAGGGAGTCAGACTTAAGGGGTATCCTCCTACGGACGTGGGTGACTCAGCTTGTTACCACGTAACGAATTGATAACCTATTCGTAACGAAAACCGTTTTGAAAAAATTTTGAATCTAGATATGTTAGGTTCCGGAATAACACATAAGCAAATTTTCAAATTATTTATCGCGGACGAAGCCGTGGGGCACGTCTAATAATACATACTATTGACGACCCAGTTGGCGCAGTGGACAGGTGTCCGCCCTCTGCGCCGTGGGTCCTGGGTTCGATTCCTGGCAGGAGCACAAATTCCTAGGGATATTTGTGCTTCTGGTTCTGGGTGTAATGTGTGTGTGATGTGAATGTTTCCGGCACCCACGATACAAGTCTTTGAACTTAGTGTGGGGCTGTAAGTGTGAATGCGTTTGTTTGTTTGTTATTAAAAGTCTTGAATAAGTAAAATTCATGGTGGATTACTAATGGTTTATGAAGACTGCAAAGGAATGGAACACCCTGTTTTTATTTTTTGTATCCCGATAAGTGTAATTTAGGCCTCTTCAAGCCTAGTTTCTTCTAGGTATGAAGGTATGCGAAGCTTCAAAGCCTAGAACATCGTCGTAGGGTCGCAAGTCTATCGCTCTTTTATAGGATTCGGAGAGTGTGCCACGGAATCGCATGATCTGATTCCCCTACCTCCTTTTACCAACGGACAACCAGACAATCAGCCATGCGACATCGGTTTATGGTTGATATTCCAAGGGTGCGTACTAAGCGTTTTGCTTCTTCTTATACGTACTGCTAAGGAATGGAATTCTTTGCCCGAGTCTGTGTTTCCCGTTAAGTACAATCTAGGAGTCTTTAAATTTCTAGTGAATAGGTATCTTCTAAGCAAGCATGCTCCATCTTCGACCACATCGTCACTTACCATCAGGTGAGATAGTGGTCAAAAGCTTGCCTATCGAGAACAAAAAAAAAACATCGATTGCTATGTTGCTTCCCATCAGGTGAGATTGCGATGAAATGTTTAGTTGTTGATCATAAAGAAAAACTTCGATGAAGGAAAAAAATTAAATGCTGTTGAAAACAGTTCCCCAGCTCTTCTAAACTCTAGTAATAGCTCACGCGACCTACAAAGCTTAAAATTTTCTTTGAGACCTTTTCGCTTCGATCAACCTTTTGATGTCAAACCTATTGAACATTAATAAAAGATTAGCTATTATGGACATTTCGTTCTAAAGCCAAGCTTTTACTTTGAAGCAAACGTAATAGTAGAAAAAAAAACGCTGCCTTTGTACTAGTACTTAAGGCTGAAAGCTACGGGAGACTTTGTTTACTGAAGCATTGGGTTAGAATTTTCAAAAGAAAGTAATTTAAGATTAAAATGAAGAAGTAAATTTTGAAAGGAAAAGTATCGCTTGAGGCGGGGATTGAAACCGTGCCCACAGGCTCTCATACCATATTGATCTAACAGCTGAGCTACTTAAGCCCCACCTAAAGAGAATAAAATTATCCTTTCCTTATTATTATTGTCTTATGGGTTCGTACGTCTTTTTGAATGACGTAATCTACCGAAATTTCTACGACAAACGTGTTTACCATTGCACATTTAGTCACACGTAGTTCGAAGAGTTGTTCAAATCAAATCGACTCAAATTTATTGATTTTTTGAAGCAGTAGCCATGCTGGGCAGGACAAAAGAAGTTAATTTTAATGAATATTAGATATTTTTCATTCTAAGTTTCTCACTTTAGTTATGCTGAGCATGGCTAATGTTATAAAAACAAAGTCTAGATTAAAATGCTAATTCTGCTGTAGGGGTAAAACTCTTTTGCAGAGTGCGTCCTAGGGCAGTACCACACCATTGCTGGCTCATTATTGTCTGGACATTCAGCCGCCAAGCAGTAGTGCGCAAACGATACTGTGTTTCGGATTGAAGGACAATGTTTCCAGTGAAATTAAAGGGATTAAAAAGATTTAAAAAAATATATATATTTTTCAAATACTTTTGACAACCCTACAGTTACATGTGCGGCAATCTGAGATATTTGTTCTGTGCAAAAATTAAAAAATATTTTTTTGCCAACCCTACGATTACATCTGTGGCGCGTGACCTTGTGATTTAACCGTGATTTAACATACAATATCTCAGGGTGACAAGCGTAGTGCTGTATCTCGCTGGGTTTTGACTTATAAAAGATCAAATATCTCTGAGTAACACTGTACTGTAACGGGCAAGCGTGACAATGGCGTAGTTGGTTGCTTTCTACACTGCGGATGCTAGGTTTGATTCCCGGTGGTAACATGAAGTTTGTCCTCAAGGCAAAACGTTTTTGGTTCTGGTTGTAATTGTGTGTGTCATATATGTTTCTGGCATCCAAGTTACAAGTACTTGAACTAAGTGCTGTGAGTGTGAAAAAAGAGAATTAATTCTGAGTATAAGCTATGTCCATAACATTCAAATCCGTTTAGCCGCGAATTTGTGTATCAACTCTATCGGGTTATGTAACAACAATCTCCCGTAGCTCCTCTACTATTTGCGAACACATTGCAGATATTGACGCTAATCCATAGAGGCTCTCAGCTGATGAACGTTGTTGAAGTTCTGCCGTTCGTGTATGTACAGTCAACAACAAAATTAGCTGAATATTTCTAGGTTTTAAATGCTGGTTCGTTAATATTATATATAAATTGACCGAACTCTTTGAAAACATCTATAGGTGCTTTTGACAGAATTAGTTATATAGCTGAATTTTCAGATACTTTTATCACTGACGGTGCATACTGTAGTTGTACAGTCGGTTAGAAAAAATATTTTTATTTTAATTTCGAAGAAAGTGAAAGAAGAAAACGTGCTGTGCTGACCCTACATAAAGTATAATTAGGACAGAGATTAATGGTGCAATACTTTTTCAGTTAATATTAGATCTACATAATTACATCACAATTTTTTTTTAATCCTACCAAGATCGACTTTTATTTGTACGGTTTGTTAAGAGATTTGCTACAATAACACGAATTCTAATGCAATGTGTCAGATACTAAGCGCGGTTAAAAATATATAAACTCATTTATGTTAGAACAGACAAGCAAACACTCCCATCCTTTGAGCAGGTCCTCGTTTCCATCCTTTGAGCAAGGAACTCTAAAAACTCAATTAAAGAGGGAAATGGCGAAAGTATGCTAAGTATTAATAGTAATTCCGATAATTAAACGCAAGCAAAGCTTAAAAAAACTGACTTCACCGCTTTATCTTCGGAACTTTGATCAGATTAGATGCACTAAATACGCATTAATGACGATATTTCAAGATGTACTGGTCAGATCTTGATGACTAATTTAAATGGGACCAATTGGAAAGCTACATCTTTCAACCAAAAAAAAAACAATATCGTTTCACGTGGAACGAAGTTATGAGGTAACACACATAAAAAAAAACTTTTGACTAGAGTACCTCCTTCTAAATTTCTGAGTCGGTAGACAAGGAGGCGTTTCAGATTATATTATTATGAATGTTATATCTATCTATATCTATATATATAAAAATCAATGCCACTTTTCGTTGTAATTTTATAACTCAAGAACGGGCTCACCTATCCAAACCAAATGTTTAGGCTTTGTTCGGACTATTTAGTAGATGGTTTATGTGAAGTTTGCACAAAATTGGCCGAGCGGTTCTTCATTTATCACACCCGGGCGAAGCCGGGGCGGATCGCTAGTATTAGATAAAAGTAAAAAACAGACAAGCATGTACCGAGAAAACTATTCAAAGTCCCAAGAGAAAATGAAATAAAACAAGTTTTAAACAGTAATTTTTATATTTATACGTCGCATGGCTTACAAATAAGTAGGTATAATATATTTACAAAATAACAATGACATTTGATGAGCTTGTATTTATATCACAATTATTCTAATACTGATATTTACAATGACTTATTTTTAAAGTGATTAGTTCACTTTATAATAAAACAACTTTGATAAAACATATAAACATAATAAAAAAGTCTAAACGCGGTATAGCATCGTTGGTTTTAGAAAAAACTTATTACTAGTACAAAAAAAATAATTTCATACAGTTTTTTTTAACAGTTCCAACAGTTTCTATATTAAGAAAAAAAAATAACAAAATTAAATTACCTGTTTGATAGTTTTTTGTTTAAAGTTATTACAAATAAATAAGGCATTTATTTCCTATATAAAAAAAAACTATTAATTAAATATTAGTCATTATAATTATTTGAATTCATTTCATTTCATTATCAGATTTAGAAGTTAACTAATTAATCAAACAAAATTATCAACATTTGCATGTATGTTAGTATGTCCATTTTTGAACATGCTAGTTCAAAGTTATACCAAAGTACAAACTTATAATGCTAAGTTTAAAATGTAATGTCCAGCCATTGCATTAAATACAAAACAGAATTGATATTAACTTTAACAATAGAAACTTTATTTCCTATAAATTATACTACAACTTTAAAAAAACTGTGATTAAAATACTACTTTAAACAAAACTTTGGTGTTCCTTTTTGATGTTTACTTAAACTGCTGAATTACTTATGCTATGTTCACGACTTTATTATTATATAATGATCATACAAAACATTCCTCATCTTTCACACAACCTTTTAAGTTACAGTATTTTTGTATATAACCAATTTTGCAAGACAAGAAATCACTTTTAATTCAAAAGTAGCAATTTTTTTGAGTTAAGTTATATTGATCATAACGAATGGAAATTCTTACTGATATTATCCTTTCGTCATTAATATCGTGTAACTAAACCATTATCAATCTGGATTACAATATATCATAATAATATAATCGGCTCAACATAATTTACTATCAAATTGCCATTGGCTGAGTTAAATGAGCGGTCGCCTCCTAAGCATTATAAGGGTACGTGTTCGATTCACGACGAGAACATAAGTTTTTTCCCCAAGGAACATTTTTGTGTCTGGTTTTGGTTGTGATGC
Organism: Lomographa bimaculata; assembly: GCA_948107665.1. NCBI lineage: Eukaryota > Metazoa > Arthropoda > Insecta > Lepidoptera > Geometridae > Lomographa > Lomographa bimaculata. Next base: position 13,202,480 of record OX403608.1, on the reverse strand, counting down.
GAATGTTTTCGGCACCCACAACACAAGTCATCGATCTTAGTGTGGGGCTGTGAGTGTGAAAGCGTTTATGTTTATGTTAAATAAGATTTTCTCAAATCATCGAAAAAATCGTCCAAACAAATGACTAGCATAAATTATCCCTGGCTGGCTATGGTAGGCTGACTACGGGCAATGATTGGAAATGGGACACTCGTTCATGTAGGTACATATTATTTATGCTACAATCATGATTATAGTAAAAATATATTATTATTTCGTGTAGTTTTGTAACAAATCTGTTAGAGTAAACGCGGGCTCAAAGTGAGAGGTTTTGTCCAGTGACGCGCATAATCAATGTTCGAGAAAAAAAAGCAGTAGCTGCAATTGAACGTGACTGTACATTAGATAAGATTGTGCATTTTAGTTCCCACTACTATCTTCACTACATACGTTGTTTCGATTGCACTTCATAGCTTTGTTAGCGAAAGTTTTCTTAAAAGCGAAAGGATACATTTTTTAAAAGAACACACTGTTGCCCTTGGCCAGAGTAGAATGGTGCGTTTTCGTGAAATGCATGAACTGTCCGGACATCTGTACGAAGATGGTCCCTACTGCCGCAGAGAGAAAGGCGCGGATTGCCCATATAAGAAACGCTAAACGCTCATGGACAGGGTAATATCATAATTTATGTTGTATACGGCTTAAAACACGTAAAAATGTCAACTTACTTTGTAGTCGACTAGTTTCGGACAAATAGTTGTCCTTCATCAGGATGAGTCAGACGCGCTATACGCAGAGGCAAGCGGCTTAGGCCTTCATGACTCTAAAACAAGTCATATAGTGAATCATCATTCTTACGTGTTGTAAGCCGTTTGTGACATTTATGTTATTTACACGATAGTTTTAACTTTCAAATATTGGCCTTGTCTAGATATCTAAAGTATACAGTATACGCTTGTAATTTTCGGAGTTAAGCGTGATTAAATTAATCCGATCGTATACAGTAAAGAAGAACAGCTTAGGCTTTGAGTTAATCACTTGAAATTCATATCCTTTAAGTTAATGACTTCTCAGAATCCCAACCTCTTAAACAAAGTCGCTTTATTGTTATAAAGCGCTCGAAAATTAAGCTTTAGACAATTTAGACATTAATACATACGAAATTCTACAGCAAACGATACTAAACTGAGCTTGGGTACTTGAAATAAAATCTATGTGAGGCTAATTTTGTTTCTTGTCGTGCAAAATTCGATCTTATCATCCCTTAGTTAAGGTTACGTTTTGGGTGGGGGTTTATACTAGTTTAGAAGTACTGTCACCGTAGTATGATATTTATTGTGAGTAGGAGTAAGAGATAGGTGTTGATGGTGGTGTATGTTGGTGATGATGACTGCATCGCCGCTGGGTTCTCTCCTGTGAACAAAGAGAAAAAAGGTTTATTTAAATTCGCATCTTCTATCTTCTTCTAACTTATAAATACAATTTTATGTCTCTTATTTTGAACTTTGCCGAGTTTATCTGCATACGCACGCAAAGGTTCCTAAAACGCCTAAAAAGACATACTGAGTCACGACCCTTTTGGCACTTTTTGTTATGTTTAATTACCGTTGTAAGCTGTTTTTATTGTCCATTGTAAGTTTGTTTATATTGTCCATAGTGCCAAATAAATATGTTTCATTTCAACAATAAAAAATGTCTTTTTATTTTGAGCAGGCAGTATTAATGTATCTATTGGGCTTGATAATGTACTAGGTAAACATAACCATGACAGAGATAATATTTTAGTAATTAAGTTTATACTATGGTAATAAAGTACTAGGCAAAAATAAACATGAAAGAGGTAATACTTAAGTAATTAAGTTTATACCATAGTAATAAAGTATTAGCCAACCATAAACGTGAAAGAGATAATAATTTAGTTATTAAGTTTATACTATGGTAATAAAGTACAAGGCAAACATAAACATGAAAGAGATAATAATTTAGTAATTACGTTTATACTATGGTAATAACAAAGTACTAGGCAACCATACATTTTAAAGAGGTTAATATGTATTTGTAATTTTAAAATAATTATAAAAAGTAAATTTAATTATTACTACACTTCACATTTACATTATATTATCAGTCCGAAAGTTTGTGTGTAAGCGTGTAACGGCTGAATAGATTAGAATTAAATTTTGAATGTACAAAGGTTATACTTAGGATTAACACATGCTACTTTAACAAGATAAACGCGGGCGAAGGCGCACGGCACGGCTAGTGAATAATATAGTTAAAATATAATATGGTACTCGTTAGTTCGGGTAGAATATATTCTATTCTATGCTCGTTAGTATAACTGACAATTTTTCTAACAAATTAAGAGGCCGGGGAGTCTGTGAAACGAGTCTTTGGCTGTCTCTGTTTAACTGGCAAACTGTGCCCATGCTTGATGGGATAGCACTACCGACCGAAAAAAATATGAAAGGTGCCGCAATGTTTTTTGCATTAATAGTACCTTGAAATGATTTTATCTATGTTCCTGTTGTAATGACAAAAGAAATGTGTTAGTTTTTAATACAAAACGAATAAGTTAAAGATGCCACATTTACGTCGTAATAATGTGTAAAAATCAATTGGTTTATATTTCGTTTTAGGTAATTATTTTGGAATAAAAACTATCCAGGAACCTAGATTAATATGTTTTTAATTTGAATAACAGCACAGTATGGTGGTGATATGCTTGAATTATAAATAATTTCGGTATTACGATTGTATGGCAAATCAACCACCGCAGGCCCCTTAAGGTAATATTACCTTATTTCGTTAGAAAATAATATATATATATTCTTTTAAAATTTACAAACGAGCAAACTAACATAGTAAAGTTCATTAAAAATGTGAGGTGGAACATTCCTACAGATCCCGCTCTAAAGCAAAACTTATTCCAGCAAAATAAGAAATGCTAGCATTTTTATTTCTAGCTCAAAGCCAGCGTTGGTTAAAATCTAGACGACTACTATATAATCTGGAACAACCACAGTCGCTGGTTGTTATGAAATGTAAATTCTAAATTACAAAGAATATTTTTGAAATTATTTGATGTCGTTAAGTGAGCGATATGAGAAAGTTTAGTAAATACGTTTTTCAGCAGTAGAGCAATTATCTCTAATATATAAAATTCTCGTATGCGCGTTTGTTACCAAACTCCTCCGAAACAGCTGCACCGATTTTTATGAAATTCTGTGTGCATATCGGGTAGGACTGAGAATCGGTCATCATCTCTTTTTCATACCCCAAAATGTTAAGGGTGGTCCGACACATTTTTTTTTTTTTTAGATTCAACATTGAAAAATACATACAATCCTAAATTATTTTAACCCAAATTTAAATATAATATAGCTAGCTCCATTAGTTAGCATAATGATAATGGAAATTACCCTGCATTATGCCATTATCTATGTTTAAAACTTGAGCTTAGTCAGTCTAGTGGTTTTGGTGTGACTGATTTTAAACAATAAAATTTTAGTATTTAAGTAGTTGTCATAATAACTAATCAACATCAAGTGGAAGAGATCCAGTAATAGTAGTAAGACCGCCCATTGCACGTATCTTTATAAGTTTCTCTGTAAGCTGTATATATATATATATATATATATATCTTTTGCTATTAATAAAGAGTAATTGTATTATATCTGCGGCGAATGGAAGTGACTGTAATCTAAATCTATAGTCCGAGCCAAGGGCTAAAAACATATGTAGAGGTATATATACCTACGAGATACAATTTTTCTTCCATTTCCGAACTGACGTTCCAATTGCCTTTATTTCTTAAAACTATATACAGCAAAGAACTAAGTTACCTACAAGACATCGAGGTTATAGGTAACTCAAGTGCTCAAGCCCACTACCAGTGGGTAGCGTTTTCATTATGCTGGCGGCATTTTCTCTCTGAATTGCAATGCTAAGACGTTGGGCCAAATAAGTGCCAGCATTTTCATTTTCAGCAACCAGGCGCTCTGATAGATTTTTGAAAATGGAATGAGCTCCCGGTATATAAGACTAGATGACACACAGACATATGCACCAAACAAAGCCTCCCAAATCCATATAATTCACGAGAAACATCGAAGCGTCAGAACGGCAAATGAAAGATATCGAAAGGCCGCGCCCAAAGGATCGAGTCAATCAGAGCCTATTCAGCTGCGAATATTTTAAACATTTCTGGGCGTTTGCACGCACTGGGCTTGAAAACCCTGCGGACAAAACGCTCAAATTTCTTTACTCGTAAACCTAATCTTCTGCACAGAAATAAACATCATATTTATACCTGCGTTTGATAATCACTATATAATTCCATCTAAATCCGTCGACAGATCGAACACACAAAGTTTCGGATTTATAACATTAGTGTGGTATAGTCGTATTATGATTTTTAAGAAAAACTATTTTTTTAATAAATAAAGAAAATACAGATTTAACTAAACTACTAACCTAATACAAAAAGTCATTGGTCGGCAGTGTGCCCAAAATGCTGGCTGCGTTACCTCGTTGCACAGCGAGACTTAATTGCTGTGCAAAATACAAACCGGCATTTTGGTCACGTGTCGACTCTTTCAGTCTCCCAGCCAAATCTTTATAAATCTCAAGTGCACCTGGTCCCCATGGACCATATATTGCACGTGACGATATATTCGTATCGGGCCATAATAATTAGAAAATAATTAAAATAGAAAAAATAAATTAAAGCGTCCAGTATCAGACCCGGCCTTATAGGCATTATACAATTTAAAGCTATAAAAAGCGTCTCCTGAGGCGCTTTAAGCGAGATAGCGTGTAAATTGCATATTTTAATCATATTTCAATTTTTTTTCTCCGAAAGCAAGCTTCTTAGTAAATAATATTTGTTTTTATTTGCGGAGGCTTGTAAATGGCTACTTGTTATATATATTAAGACTTATTTTGTATCATTAGCTGTAAGCTCCCCAAACAACATAAAATAAAAATGAAACCGGCGCGTTTGTACACCTAGTGCGTACAAAATCTCACTTTGATTTTTCATAATATTCCGATTTGCCTTCAAAAGGGTCCCTTCTTATCGGTCCAGGGTTTTATTATGTCACTTTATATTGCTTTTCAATGGCTGCTGGAGAAATATTATTTTGGAGAAAGTAGATGCCACTTTGCGATCTGTTGTTTGTAAAATAACTTCTTTTTTGCTTATCTTGGGCAGTTTTTCTTTGGGTACTGTTCTTTTTTCGGTAGAATACCCTGTTCCGAGTTTGAAAGAAATATTTTATTGAGGGAGTTTCTACTTTGGATGTTGACGTAGGACTTTTTATTCCGGTTTGTTCTTCGTAACTGTTTAACCAGATTTAATTAAGATACTGTTTTTTTAGTTTAAAACATTATGGGTGAGTGACGAAACGACTTTTATCCACTATCTCACCTGATGGTAAGTGACGATGTGATCGAAGCTGGTAAACACAATAGACCTGGAATACGCAGGCTCTCAAGGATAACTGCCGGAACACCGTATTTGGCTTGGCGGCAGACTTTCAACTTGATGGTGGTAAGCTACTTTGGTAGCAAGCCAGGCGAGCAACTCACAAAATGCTCTACCACCTCTGGGAAATTTATATAATGGAATGATTCGTAGACCTTGTCTCAATATGCATTATATAATTTTAACCGGAACATAACTTGGCTCTTTGCTGTATATAATTTTAGTTTTGTTATAGGAAATATAGGCAATTGGCCCGTACTTAGTGCTATTTAATTGACCATTTTTAACGGAACATTAACATACCACACAAAATCACACACAGATACACCCATTAAAAGAGATAATTGTATAGAGCAAAGCTGAAAATGATTTTTATTAATTAGGTTTTTCAATTATTTTTTTAGAAGTATATTATATTAGACTCAATTAGAGTTGCAAACTTTGAACTATAATTCTATCGAGAATAATAATTCTATAGAAAAAACTGTCGCTTATTACGTTTCCGAATTCCGTTTATTTAGACTATAACCTCAAGACGTATAATATATTATTCAAACAATACAACAATTTCAATTTATTTTTAAATGACTTATGACATTTTTTTATTTTTCCGATTTAATACGAAATCACTACTATTAACTATTATTTTATTAGCAATTAAATTTATAAGGAAGTCAATTGTTACTTGCTCTAAATTAATGTGCATGCAGTCTTCACCTGTAATTGTAATGTCACTAACCTTTTCCACAGTAACATGTTAACTTTATACTTGTAACGGTTCATTGTGTTGGTGATCAATAAATAAATAAATAATTCTTTATGGACATTACAAAATAAAAACATCAATCAGATAAACTTATAAAAATTGAAAAAAGCGACCTTTTCGCTAAGACCGATCACTTTCAGATGTTAAAATCTTTATCGTTACTAATTTCTTAAAACGGCTAATTCTTAGCTGTCAGAAAATGTGTGTAGCTTCTAAAAATATATATCTCAAAATGTTTCAATAAATTGTACAGTCTACGTGCACAAAATATTTGAAGTACTTTCATCTATTCTGTTTTCATATAAATATCAGCGAGTACGTGGTCATAAAACAGTCGCAGTAGTTACATTATACAGACGTACAAAAACTAATCTAGATCTGTTTTTCTACAGCAAAATAGAGATAATTATGTTTTATACGCTAGCCCTTGAATTGGTCTGGCCCGTTATAACGTCTAGACCGTAGACCTAAAATAACACCTATAATTAAATTAAGGTACTAAATCGCAAGTTATAAGTATGTTGGCTGTAATAAAAGTTTACACAACAGGTTTTTGTCCATTGACCTAGTTTTTGTTTTAACAATAAACAAATATTTGAAATGTTACGATTAATAAGAAAGAACAAAAATAAAACATACCCTTAATATAATATCTATTATAGAATAGAATAGAAAATTCATTATTGTACACCAAATACTGTAATTGACAGGGGTAATCTTAGAAAACTAAAGTACAATGGGCGGACTTATCGCTAAAAGCAATCTCTTCCAGTCAACCTTTGGATGGAGAGAGGGATAATTTTATATAATGAATTCGGTGGTGTAAAAACATAATAATAGACATAAATACAGCTTACTTAGATACCTATCTATAGACATTAATACATACATATAAAGTTACATAAACAATATTTTATGTAAACCTACGTAGATATTATAAACAATACCCTTTTAGGAATTACTAGCTGTCCCGGCGACCTCCGTTCCGCCTAACAGTCAATGAATGTGCATATTTAGGAAGCCATACCCGGCATGCGTTACAATGTCACGTGACTATATTATTACAACCTTCATGTTTATGTTTGCCTAGTACTTTACCAAATCCAAGTGACGTATGAGAAAATAGAAAGCATGTCGAAATGTAAAAAAAAAATTAAAGAAATGTACGTTCTTAAAAAGTATCCTATGTCCTTCTCCTGGCTCTAAACTACCTCCCTGCCAATTTTCAGCTAAATCGGTTCAGCCGTTCTTGAGTTATAAGTGGAGTAACTAACACGACTTTCTTTTATATATATAGATTATCGGATACCAGTTTATCCTTAGTCAGTGATTGTAGATAAAACATTTTAACCTAATATTTAATTTTGAAAGACGGCTAAAGAAGTAGCTTGCCTGATTGTAACAGGAAGACCATTCCATAAACGCATTCAGCCGGGAATCGAACCCGTTACCCCCTCTACTTAGAAGGCAAACACCACCCAACTAAGCCAACGAGCAGTTCAAATCCCACGGTACCAATAACTCATTAAAAACATTTCAACCCTTCTCGAATTAATTGGCAGGTTTAAATTTATAAAAACGCGCAAATCCCGTTTAATTTTAAAACGACTTCAAAAAAGGAGGATGTTCTCATGTATTTTTTTACGTGTTTTACCTCATAACTTCTTTCTCGGTGATCCGATTTTGATGAATCTTTTTTGTTTGAAAGCTGGTGCTTTCTATTTGGTTTCATATCATCAATAGATTAATGTTCCAAAAATAAATTGGATATGTTGGTTTTTAAACTTTGCTTGCGTTTATATTATTTACTTAATAATTCAAAGTTTGCTTAATAAGGTACAAGTTTGGATGCTGTGAGGGAATAAAAGGATAAACACACATAATGATCCGTTTTCCTTCACCGTGGTCGGGTAAAAATTTTATTTAAGGCAAAATTAATAATTGCAAAATTTTTGACATGTTTAACAGAGTTAAACCATGTTATTATATGCACAAGATATTACCATTTATCAAATAATTTAATATAAAATAAGTATAGCAGGAAGGTTGGACTGAAACTGACGTTTCCCTAATTACAAAAACATTCCAACTTGGCAATGGTGAGTTCTATACTAAAACCTGACCCATCAAAATTCAATTTCTACCAGCAAAAAGGTACATACACAGTTTGGCTGGCAGCCAGAATGAATGTTCCCGGAATGTACTGCTAGCTTGGTTTCCTGCTTCCGTCTACCCTCGAAATGTGACGTGTTGGCTGAGAGGTCACGAACTTGTGTGGGTACATGTAGGTAATGTTTTAATATAATCACAAATTAACAAAAAAGCAATTTACCTCTTTCACATTAATGTTTGCCTGGTACTTTACTACCATACTAAAAAGTAAGTGACTCAATGATTATCTCCTTAATGTTTATATATTCCCAGCACTTTACCAATACGAGTGACGTATTCCTGTCTATGATAAATTGTTTTTTTGTTGCTTTTTTTTTTCATTTTTAGGGTTCCGTACCCAAAGGGTAAAAACGGGACCCTATTACTGAGATTTCGCTGTCCGTCCGTCCGTCCGTCTGTCACCAGGATGTATCTCAAGAACGGTGACAGCTAGACTGTTGAAATTTTCACAGATGATGTATTTCTATTGCCGCTATAACAACAAATACTAAAAATAAAATAAATATAAAAGGGGGGCTCCCATACAACAAACTGGATTTTTTATAGATAATGGTACGGAACCCTTCGTGCGCGAGTCCGACTCGCACTTGGCCGGTTTTTTTATTTTCTGCTCAATTTTCTTAATTAAGATTTCCATAAGAACCTTCAACAAAGTATTATTAGAAAATTTGAACTGCCCGTTGGCTAAGTTGGGTGAGTGTTCGCCTTCTAAGCAGGGGTATCGGGTTCGATTCCCGGCGGGAACACAAGTTTTCTCCCCAAGGACAATTTGTGTTTCTGGTTCTGGTTGTGATTGTGTGTGTGATGTGAATGTTTCCGGCACCCACGACACAAGTCATTGAACTTAGTGTGGGGCAGTGAGTGTGAAAGCGTTTATATAAAAAAAAAAAAAATTAGATGAAAAAGATAAATGAAATCAATCGCCAAGTAAATAAGGATTCATTTTTATATTATAATTTAAATAAAAATGTTTATTCACGGATTTCATAAAGGCACTCATGAAAGTTAATGACCATTATTTAACAAAAAAACAATTAGCACCAAAACTATAAAAAAATTTGTTAAGAAATTATAAAAAAATTGTTAAAATGGACCACAGAGTTTTTGCCAGGTTCTTTGGAGATAGCTGTAAATTTACAAATCTAGCAATTGTAGTCCTTAAATTTCATGAATGCCCCTTAAGAGCCCATGTAAATAAACAATTTTCAAAGTTTGTTTGCATTAACGAATTATCATCAAATACCCAGCTAAAAAGAATTGCCCGTTTGAACTGCCCGTTGGCTAAGTTGGGTGAGCGTTCGCCTTCTAAGCGAGGGTATCGGGTTCGATTCCCAGCGGGAACACAAGCTTTCTCCTCAAGGAAAACTTGTGTTTCTGGTTCTGGTTGTGACTGTGAGTGATGTAAATGTTTCCGGCACCCACGACACAAGTCATCGTACTTAGTGTGGGGCTGTGAGTGTGAAAGCGTTTATGTTTATAATTACCCAGTCATTAAGTATTATTAAAAGTTTAATGAAAATAATGAAAATAACCTTAGCTTATTTATTATAAGCTAAGGTTATACACATTATATTATACATTTAATGTAGGGATGAGCTGATGAATTGAGCCTCAAGAATTTTCAGTTTCCTTGTACTTGCAACTGACACATGTATAGAAGACTGTTTGCCCTTCATCAGCTGATCTTAACTGGAGATTAGGCTAAAATAAATACACACATTCTTTTCACAGCTCTGTACATTAGCCATTTTCACTTAACTCAGTTCTGAAAATAGTTTATCGAGTCTGTCAGACTCCATTATGTTGTATTACGTCATCCACTTGTTTACCAGATGTTTCGTAAGTGTTGATCAGGAGGAATAGCTATTTTATTGCTCAATAGAAAAGAATAGCGGGGAGGCCTTCGTTAAACGAATCGCTAGGAGATGGAAGTGGGAATAGCTCTATGGATATTTTTGTATGTAGATTTTGAGATATATGTCTGCTCATATATTTGCTGTGAAGTTCATTGATCCATTAATACATAGCGTTCGGGTCCACGTTTAGTAGCGTCTACGGTATAGGCGACTAAACGAAATATAAGCAACAATTACCTAAACGCTTTCACACTCAAAGCTCCACACTAAGTACGATGACTTCATAAAGCACCATTAAAAATATGGGTTTTCCATGCTAGCAATTACCTAGTCTAGTCCACATGTAAAACATAGACGACAGAAATGAGTTTTTTTTTATGCAAGATAGGCTAGCATTTTGTCGCTATCTCACCAGATAGAAAGTAAAGATGCGAAGCTCACCTTCGCATCTTCATCGTCTGACATACGTATTATAGTGGGGTCAATTTGACCTGATGACTTACCATTAAAAATATGGACGTATATGCTGGCAGGGACCGCGTTATTCGGCACGCAAGTATAGTTCCCTGCGTGTGAAACACTGGCAGCAGGAATGAGTAGGTCTGACAGACGTAGTGCGGGGTCTGTGGTAACATTGATACCCCTTTCAGCGTCATAGTTTATCATTCTGCTGTTATGGTACCTGTAACAAAGAAAATTTTGTGAAAGAAAGAAAGAAATATTTTTTTTTATGACATACACCACATTACACTAAATAACAAAAATATAAGTATATATGAAAATTAAAACTATCGTGAGTATTACACATAATTGATGTTGTGTACGGCTTGAAACACGTCTAAATTTCGACTTACTTTGTAGTCGACTAGTTTCGGACAAATTTGCTGTCCTTCATCAGGATAAGTCAGACGCGCGATACGCAGAGGCGAGCGGCTCGAGCCGCTCGCCTCTGCGTATCGCGCGTCTGACTACAAAGTAAGTCGAAATTTAGACGTGTTTCAAGCCGTACACAACATCAATTGTAAGTATATATAAATAAAGGAATAGAGAACAAGTAAAAAAGAAGTTTGATGTGGTGTGGAAGAAGTGTCATGAATATAGGTCACGACTCAGCATACGAAAGCATTGTGAAAGAAAAATAACATGGAAATAAGAAAAAAATAAGAGTTGCTAAACGGTTTGAACTACTCTTTAGCTTATTTGGGTGAGTGTTCGCCTTCTAGGGGTATCGCAAAGGCTATCGGGTTTGATTCCCGGCGGGAACTCAAGTTTTATCCCCAAGGAAAACTTGTGTTTCTGGTTCTGGTTGTGATTGCGTGTGTGATGTGAATGTTTCTGGCAACCACGATACAAGTCATCGAAACTATTGTGGGGCTATGAGCGTGAAAGCATTTATTATGTTAAGATTACAAAGACAAGTAGTTTACATCTCGTAGGTGATTGTCGTCGTAGGCGTCGAAGCATTAATAATTCGTAGCTCTATGTAGCACGTTAGCGTAGCGTTGCTACGATATTGCGTAGCATTTGCGTATGATATGGTTACGACGCGTTACGCATAGGATATCGGTGTTGTATTTACATTCGCTCGGCAGTTTGTAAGTGACTTATAATACTCGATTCGAATACATGAAAATAATATATTCTAGTGACTGTCACTAATGTAGTACATTAGTGGCAGTTACTAGAATGTATTTTCATGTATTTATATATTTTTCTCAGTTCTGGTGAGATAGTTTTGATGCTCGATAAATTTGCACGCACATTCACAACACAATAAAAAACGACAAATGGGTCGAACGCCAAATGCCGTTTTCAAGTGATGGTCTTTTATACAGGTGGTATTTAAAGTTAATTTATATAGGCTAGATTGACCACTATGGTGTGGTTGAAGATAGTGTACCGGGCTGGTACTAGCGCGCTGGATTGGAGGGATGTAGGGCAGGGCTTCCAGTGAAACAATTTCTGCCAGGAGGATTCCTTCTTCTTTATTGGAGTGCTATACAGAGCTGGGTACTGAATGCTCCCCATACAAACCGCACAGTCTTTTATATCAAATTGTCCACAAAAAAGAACGGCGATGTTATTGGCAGACCAATGGGAGACCCGGAATTTTTACCAATAAGAATCTTGTTAGCTAAGTCTATTGTAACGGTCGGCCGTTATTTTGGCGGGAAAGTTTTATTGCTTTTCTATTTTGACTTGTGCAATATGGAGGGTTGTGGATATCTGTTCGGACTAATGTTAAAAAGTTGTTAAAACCTTGTCCACAACCCTCACACATGTCCTACGATATGTGGTCATGGTCTATCAATAATTATCGGCGTTTTTATATTCTAACGCACACATATGTAACTTACAATCTGTCTACGCCCACATCTAAACTTTTACCCACACACGTAAACAATTTCAACCCAAAACAAAAAACTTAAAAATAGACAACATAGCTAACTTACGGACTAATCTTAGGTCTAATTACTATCTATTTCAATTAATTATATTCATTTTAAACTGTTATTTAACCTAAAATTAAGCTTTACAAGTTTGTAGGGAACTATTTCCCTCCTATTCATTCCTACGCTGTCACCCGTCGCGCCATCCCTGTTGCCGTGTGTTACTATAAATATTTAATGGCGCGCACGGCGCCGCAGCCATCATTCATGCGCGGATCGCGGCGGTGCGCGGGTCTCGTCGTCCTGCACATTACTCCCGCCGTGCGAACTTGTTGCATCTTCTTCCGGTGCTGGAGCGACGTCCTCGATGGGCAGAATGACCAGCTTCCTTACGGGCCGTCGCAGCACTCCTCCCTTTGTCTTGATGTCCACGGTGCGCACGACGTTGTCCGGGCCAGGATACGTAGCGATGACCTTTCCTCGTACCCACACGTTGCGAGGCAGGTTGCTGTCGATGAGCTGCACCAGGTCGCCGACTCGTACTGGTGGTCCTCGTCCATGAGGCTCCCGCCGGTGTTGCAGCTCGGGTAGGTACTCCCGGAGCCACCTGTCCCAGAAGACGTCGGCGAGTCGTTGTGCGGCGCGCCAGCTGGACCTCTTGATGCTGTCCTTCTCGTCGAAGCTGCCCGGTGTCGGTACTCGTCCAGGTCCACCCAGAAGGAAGTGGTTCGGAGTGAGGGCCTCTGGGTCCTCCGCGCTGACTGAGACATGAGTCAGCGGGCGGCTGTTGACGGTGTTCTCCACTTCGGCCAGTAGAGTTGCGAGGACTTCTTCTGTTGGACAGCGCTCGTGAAGGGTGGCTGTCAGTGCTGTCTTCACCGACCTCACCATACGCTCCCAGGCACCTCCCATGAATGGTGCGCCAGGAGGGATGAATCGCCATGAGATGCTCCGCTTGGCCGCTTCCCCTGATGTTGCTTCGTCGATCGCCTGGCGCAGCTCCTTGTCTGCTCCCTTCAGGTTGGTCCCGTTGTCAGACCAGATCTGGGTCGGACATCCTCTTCTTGCGATCATGCGTCGAAGGGACATGATCGCTGAACTCGTGCTGAGTGACCCCGCAATCTCCAGGTGGATCGCTCTCGTAGTAAGGCAGGTGAAGATGGCGACGTATCTCTTCTGGTTGGCTCGACCCACGGTGACTGTCAGTGGGCCGAAGTAGTCGACTCCGGTGAAGGTGAAGGCGCGTTGATGATGAGCAAGGCGACACGGCGGTAGATCTCCAGTCCTCGGATACGGAGGGGCTTGAGTCTTCATTCGGCAGTGCAGGCATTGACGAAGAAGCGTGCGAGTGATGGGTCGCACGCGCAGAATCCAATACTGTTGTCTGCACTCGTTGATGGTAGCCTCTACGCCGGCGTGGTGAAGCTGGCGATGGATGTGTTTTATCCATAGCTTCACAGTATGATGACTGCCATCTAGTATCATCGGGCTTCTGACTTCTTCGCTGACGTGTTGTGTAGCTTCGATGCGGCTGCGCAGTCTCAGGGCTTCTTTCTTGTACTCGACGCTCAGCTGATGAAGGCGACTCTCTTTGGTGACCGGCTTGGCTGACTTGATGTCTTCTATTTCTTGATCAAAGGAGTCTTCTTGCGACGATTTCATCAAGAGGTCTTCAGCTGTCTGTAGAAGCTCGGCGGTGACGGGAAGAAATTTCCTTTCTTCTTTGGGCGTCGACTTCGGCTTTGAGACTTGAGGCGACGTCTGCTTGGCTGTCTTCCTCCAGTCCGGATCTGTCTCTCTGTTCTTCTTGCTTCGCTTGTAGTTGACCTTCTGTTTAGGATTTCTGCAGAGTTGAATGAACTGCAGAACCCTTGCTGTTGCGAAGCGAAGTCTATCCCAGGTTGAAAACCTCGAGACATCTGGTAGTCCTTCTTGAAGCTTCTTTCTTCTGTTGGCGGTGACGTGGTGAATTCTCTCTTCTCCCGTCGGCTCCGCCGGTATTGCTGTAGATGCTTCAGTCGGCCAGGAATCTTCTGTTTTGTAGAGAAATTCCGGCCCTCTATACCATCGATGATTCTTGTTGAAGTCGGCTGGCACATCTCTCGTGGCATCGTCGGCGACGTTGAGCTTCGTCGGGATCCAGCGCCACTCGTTGACTGTTGATCCATCTTCTATTGCAGCTAGACGGTGCGCCACGAACGGTTTGTACGTTCGTGACCCCGTTTTGATCCAAGTGAGGACCGTCTTGCTGTCTGTCCAGAACGTCTTCGAGTCCGGCTTCCTCTCGTGTTCCTCTATGACGGTTTCGGCTAGGCGCGTTCCCATGACTGCTGCTTGTAGCTCTAGTCGCGGAATGGACGTGAGCTTCAAAGGTGACACCTTCGCCTTTGCTATGATGAGTGACACGTTGACCTCGTTGTCCGGTGTGACCGCCCTCCAAAATAGGACAGCGCAATAAGAGGACTCGCTGGCGTCGGTGAAGATGTGAAGCTGGAGTGTCGTGGCGTCGCTGTAGTTCAGGTATCTTCTAGGTATGGCCACGTTGCTCAGCTGTCGTAGGTGCTCCATCCATCTTCCCCATTGTTCGGCGAGGTCCTCTTCCAGCTCGTCGTCCCATGTCGTTCCACGGCGCCAGACTTCCTGTAGGATTTGCTTCGCCCTGATGGTGACAGGTGACGCGAAGCCGAGGGGGTCGAAGAGCGACATGACGATGCGAAGTGCTTCTCTCTTCGTCGGTGTCTTCCCCTCGATCAGCGGTGGTGGGATGCGAGTCATGTTGAGGTTGAACGTCAGCTCGTCTGTGTCCGTCTTCCAGATTAGGCCGAGGACTCGTTCTGTTTCTTCCTGTTTATAGAGCTCGATGTCGTCTGTTTCTTTTTTCTCGCCAAGTGCTTCCAGCAGGCGTGGCGAATTCGATTTCCATTGTTTGAGCTCGTAGCAGGCTTTTCTGTGCACGTTGCGCACTTCTGTTGTGATGCGCACGGCGTCTTCTAGACTTCGGAAGCTGTCCAGGTAGTCGTCGACGTAGTGCTTCTGTATTATGGCGTCTGCGGCTGCAGGATGAGTGTTCCTGTGCTTCTCGGCGTTCAAGTTCTTGACGTAAATTGCTGTTGATGGTGAACTTGAAGCTCCGAAGATAAGCGAAGTCATTCTGTATTCTTCTGGGGGCTGGTTGTCTCGTCGATCTCGGCGCCAGAGGTAGCGGAGAGCGTCTCTATCTTGATGACGTAGCTTGACCTGCATGAACATCTCCCCGATGTCCGCTGTGACGGCGACTCGATGTTGCCTGAATCGCATGATGACTCCCGGCAGTGACTGTAGTAGGTCTGGCCCCTTGAGCAGCATGTCGTTGAGTGCGACGCCCTTTGTTTTGGCAGCGGCATCGTGAACGACTCGCAACTTCTCCGGCTTCATCGGGTTGATGACGGCGAAGTGCGGTAGGTACCATGTTCTATCTTGAGTCTTCGTCTTCGGTGCTGGTTCGGCGTAGCCCTTGGTGATGAGCGCTTCCATCTGTTCGGTGTACCTCTTCTTGAGATGAGGGTCGCGATCGAGCTTCTTCTCTATGTTGAAGAGACGCTTCAAAGAATTGTCGTAGTTGTCTGGCAGGATGACATCTTCTTTTTTCCACAGAAGAGCTGTTTCGTATCTTCCTTCTTCGTTGTGGACTGTATTTTCTGTTAAGATACGTAGGGCTTGTTCTTCTGGGTCTGTTCTTGGCTTCTTTGGGTTGATGCAGAGTGCGTCCATCTCGAAGTACTTCTTCATGAGCTCCTCCAAGTTGTCCTCTTCGTGCTCTGTGACGTGTGTGACGTAGTCGATGCTGCGGCCAATGGTGCGTGTGTGGCTCCCATGTAACACCCATCCCAGTGGCGTGAGAGATGCCACTGGTTGGTGTTTCCTTCCGCGTCGCAGCTTCGATGTGACGAGTAGATGCCAATTGTCTTGCCCGATGAGGATTCTTGGTTTGGCTTTCTCATAAGTGATGAGATTGCTGATGTCACGTAGATGGTCGCATTCTTCGACTTGTTCCCTGGCGACTTCCTGCGCTGAGACTTGAAGATTCTTGATCGTTCGTGCTTGAATGCACTCTTCGTTTCTGTTCGGCCCCCGAAGTGTGAAGTGTACTCTTCTCGACTTCGTTTCTGCTGTTTTCATTTCATTAATGGCTTCTATGCGCAGAGGTTCGACTGGTCCTCGTGCGCCGATGTCGTCCGCTATTTCTTGGTCGATGAGTGTGACCGTAGAACCGTCGTCCAGGAGTGCGAATGTGTCGACGACTCCCGCCGGTCCGGTCACCTGCACCGGGACGATCTTCAGAAATGACCGCTTTTTTGTAGCAGTCCAGGCGGAGTTGATGGTTTCCGATGTCCCCTTTTCTTCGTTTTTCTCCGACGACCTGACGTGATGCAGCATCTTGTTGTGATAATATTTGCAGCTGTCGATGCCGCAAGAGACTGGTTTGCAGCTGTGGGTCTTCGTTCTGTAGCGTAGACATCGGAAGCATAAACGTCGCTTTTTGGCGATGTCCCATCTGGAGTTCTCGTCCGCCCTCTTGAATTTGTCGCAGTCTGCTGTTGTGTGCCCCGTGTTTTCGCATACTGGGCATTTCGATGTTGACTGCTTCTCTGTTACGTTGTGGATCTTCTGTGTACGTCGGACTTGACTGTTTTCTGTTCCGGATCCAACTTGTTCCGGTTGGGCGAAAGGTCCACATAGTTCCGCTTCTTTTTTCATAAATTTTTCTATCTTGATCAGGTCCGGCTCCTCTTTTGCTTGTGTTGCGGCGAATTCATAGTAGCGGTAGCGCAGGGTCGGTGTCAGCTTCTCCACGATGATTTTGGCGACCTCTGGGTTGTAGAGGTAGTAGACGCAGTTCACCGCCCGTAGAATGGACACGGCGTTGGTCACTTTGCTGGAATATATGCAGATATCCCGAGGTGAATCAGTCAGGCGTGGCAGTGCCCGAAGTGTGTCCAGCTCTAGTGTGGCGATAGCTTCTGGTCTTCCAAATCTGTTCTCCAAGGTCTTCATGATGTCCTCGGTGTTCGTGGTGGTGATGAGTAGACTTTCGACAGCTTCTTTGGCTTTTCCCTTCAGGTTTCTTCGCAGGCGGTTGATGTTCTCGACTGGTGAAAACATCTTCTCGGTTTCGAAGTATGCTGAGCGGAAGGGCAGCCAATCCTTATGGCAGCCGTTGAAGATGGGCAGCTCGATGAACTTCGGCCGTTGTCCCGCTTTGATGGCGAGGGTGATGGCTGTGGCGAGCTGCGTGTAGTCTGGTTGCGTGATGCTACTCGCTGATGGTTGCTGAGGAGTCGGTTGCTGATGATCTTCGTCTTGCTGTTGAGTTTTCTGATCGAGGACGATGATCGGCGGCTGTATGCTGTTCTGTTCTTGATCAGTCTGCTTCTTTATAGTCTGATCTTCTGTTTGCTGTTTGCGGCGTGCTTCATTAGCAATGGCGAGTAGGACTGGCGGTGGCTGTGTTTGTGCGAGCCAAGTGTCCACTCGCTCCTGTGTTTCTTCTTCTGATACGGAGACCTCGTCATCTTCTTCTTCCGTATCTTCAGCTTCCAGGGTTGCTATCTTGGCGGCGGCAAGCTCGACTTGCAAGCGCGCCATTTCTTCTTTGGCTTTTGCTAGCCGGAGTGCTCTCCTGGAGTATGTTGATCCCGACTGTTTCTTCTTATGAGGATCTGGCATCCTGCTCGGCAGTGGCAGGATATCTTCTGTTTTCGCTCTTTCTCTATGAGCTTCTGTTCTTGATTCAGCTGGAGCTCTTGTTCTTGTCGTAGTTCCCGTGGCCTCCGTCGCAGCCGATAGCGCTGCTGACGTTTGTGAAGCTGATGTCTCAGTGGTGGTGACTCCTGTCCCGGATGTCCCTGCAGTGGATGTTTCCATGGTTCCCATGGAGCTGTCTGTTGTTTCTGTATCCGCTGGGGACGGCTCCGTTCCTTGTCTTCGGCCTTTTCCGACCGAGCGAGTGACCGGCATGATGACACCCTTCACGTGTCACGGGTTGGAAGGTAGGTACCGACGCTTGTGTCGGTCTACAATCCCGAACTACGACCTGGTACTGGCGCTTGTGCCGTACCGTCGCAGCACCCCTGTTGGTGGGGCTGTTGGCGCTGATGGGTTCCCTGGTGGTGACGCGTTGGCGCTGGTGCCGACGGCAGTTCCCCGTTGCTAGGGTCGTCGGCGCTGGTGGCGATGCGTCGGCGCTGATGGGTTTCCTGGTGGCGATGCGTCGGCGCTGATGGGTTTCCTGGTGGCGATGCGTCGGCGCTGGTGGGTTTCCTGGTGGCGATGCGTCGGCGCTGGTGGGTTTCCTGGTGGCGATGCGTCGGCGCTGGTGGGTTTCCTGGTGGCGATGCGTCGGCGCTGGTGGGTTTCCTGGTGGCGATGCGTTGGCGCTGGTGCCGACGGCAGTTCCCCGTTGCTAGGGTCGTCGGCGCTGGTGGCGATGCGTCGGCGCTGATGGGTTTCCTGGTGGCGATGCGTCGGCGCTGGTGGGTTTCCTGGTGGCGATGCGTCGGCGCTGGTGGGTTTCCTGGTGGCGACGCGTCGGCGCTGGTGGGTTTCCTGGTGGCGACGCGTCGGCGCTGGTGGGTTTCCTGGTGGCGACGCGTCGGCGCTGGTGGGTTTCCTGGTGGCGACGCGTCGGCGCTGGTGCCGGCGGCAGTACCCCGTTGCTAGGGTCGTCGGCGCTGGTGCCGAGCAGCGGTACCCCGTTGCTAGGGTCGTCGGCGCTGGTGCCGAGCAGCGGTACCCCGTTGCTAGGGTCGTCAGCGCTGGTGCTGACCGGTGGTACCCACTTGCTGGGGTCGTCGGCGCTGGTGCCGACCGGCGTAATCCCTCGACGATCCGGCTTCCGAAGGACCAAAAATGTACCGGGCTGGTACTAGCGCGCTGGATTGGAGGGATGTAGGGCAGGGCTTCCAGTGAAACAATTTCTGCCAGGAGGATTCCTTCTTCTTTATTGGAGTGCTATACAGAGCTGGGTACTGAATGCTCCCCATACAAACCGCACAGTCTTTTATATCAAATTGTCCACAAAAAAGAACGGCGATGTTATTGGCAGACCAATGGGAGACCCGGAATTTTTACCAATAAGAATCTTGTTAGCTAAGTCTATTGTAACGGTCGGCCGTTATTTTGGCGGGAAAGTTTTATTGCTTTTCTATTTTGACTTGTGCAATATGGAGGGTTGTGGATATCTGTTCGGACTAATGTTAAAAAGTTGTTAAAACCTTGTCCACAACCCTCACACATGTCCTACGATATGTGGTCATGGTCTATCAATAATTATCGGCGTTTTTATATTCTAACGCACACATATGTAACTTACAATCTGTCTACGCCCACATCTAAACTTTTACCCACACACGTAAACAATTTCAACCCAAAACAAAAAACTTAAAAATAGACAACATAGCTAACTTACGGACTAATCTTAGGTCTAATTACTATCTATTTCAATTAATTATATTCATTTTAAACTGTTATTTAACCTAAAATTAAGCTTTACAAGTTTGTAGGGAACTATTTCCCTCCTATTCATTCCTACGCTGTCACCCGTCGCGCCATCCCTGTTGCCGTGTGTTACTATAAATATTTAATGGCGCGCACGGCGCCGCAGCCATCATTCATGCGCGGATCGCGGCGGTGCGCGGGTCTCGTCGTCCTGCACAGATAGTAAACACGAAGAACAAGTCTGTCTTCTTGTTACTCCGGCCTATGGAACATGGGCGAAACGTCGAAATAGTATAAACTTTTGGGCTCGTTCAAGTCCCGTTAGTAAACTATAGTTGAACTTATATCTCCAGTGGTGACTCTCAAGAAGTCAAACTCGCAAAACCAGAACGTTTCGAACTCTCGTCTAGTTTTAAACTAAAACGCTGATAGAAATGAGCGAGTGACCTGAACGAGTGTCCATTGTCCAAGTTTTGATGTTTGGCGTGTTTATTGGGAAAACAACTTGAAAACATTTGATTGAAGTTTTAGTTTTTGCAACTGACTTCCAAAAGGTACCTAGTACCCAAACGTTTAAATTTAACGACCCAGTTGGCGCAGTGGACAGGTGTCTGCCCTATGCGCCGTGGGTCCTGGGTTCGATTCCCGGCAAGAGCACAAATTCCTTCCCAAGGGATATTTGTGCTTCTGGTTCTGGGTGTAATGTGTGTGCGATGTGAATGTTTCCGGCACCTACGATACAAGTCTTTGAACTTAGTGTGGGGCTGTGAATGTGTGTGTGTGTTTCTAAAAAAATCTAAATGTTGATCGAACGGAGCCAAGTCTCTAAGTTTATTTGGGTGTTTCAGCACTTTGTTCGACTGTCCGTCCGTCCGCCCGAATTTTTGCTTCTAAACCAAACAAGTGAATACTGATATAGGCAATCATGTGACCACTATCTCACCTGATAGAAAGTGACGATGCGGCCGAAGATAGGACATGCTTGCCTAGAAGATACCTATTTACTCTAGACTTGAAGATATATTACTTGAAATATAAATTACGACGACAGATAAATAAACAAAGGAGTTTTGGCCGCGAAAGTGAAAAGATGGGGATGTTGATTTTGGGTTATTTTCTAAAACTTATGATTCTTCGAATGTTAATGTGTAGTAATGGTGGACCGTGATTTTTTTTTTCGCTCCAAAAGAAGTTCTAGTAAATTTTCTACCATTTCATTAGGAATTTGACAACGACGACCTTGGCTCTTTTATTTGACTTGTGTCGAGGATTAATTTTACGGAATTTACTTAAAACACTTCTAAACTATACACTGGCTAAATGTTCAAGATTGCGGAGCCAACATTAAAAAAAAATTAACAAGGATTGGGACGCCAAAAAAAAAAATGTGGAATTGTTTTGCCATTTAAAATTAAACGTCTTAATGGAATTCTACGTTAAAGGAAGAATTCAATTTTCTTTCAACATCAGCCCAACTTCGGCAAGTTGTTGTTCAAACTGCTATCTTCTGGGACACTTCAAAGTTAAAAGTTCGAGTTAAATGTCAAAAGGGTCATTCATATAATTGTAGAGTTACATACGGCAACTATTGTGCTATTTATCGCTGTTTTCACTGACTACGGCAAAATGGAGGATTATTAATAGACTAGCTCCGCCACGCAGTTTTACTCGCGTAAGTCCCGGACCCACGGGAATTCCGGGATGAAAAGTAGCTTATCTGTTATATATTATCCTATAATATATCATATGATATAGCATTAACACATAAAGAGTATTGACGTAGCCTCTACACTAAATTCTATCAAAATTGGTCCAGCTGTTTGAACGTGAAGAAGAAACAAACATACAAACACACTCATAAACTTTCACCTTTATAATATTAATGTGATAATTAATAAAATATGATGATTGGGTAATAACAATACAGAGTTATTTGTAAAACACCAGATTTTTCAGATCCTGATTCTTCTAACTCCTAGCTTATTTAGGTCTACGTCTTTCTCCCAAATGGTCTATTTACCATTATAATTAGGGTGATGTAACTATACAATCTATTATTACAAGTAGAAAAAAAACGACCCTGGCACTGTCTACAGAAAGCCACGTAAGATAATGTTCAAAATACAGCGAAGGAGTGGAACTCATTGCCTGCTTTGTTCCCTGAACGGTACAATCTGGGTCTTGACACAAAACACACAATATCCACAGATTTATCGCGAGATAAAGTATGTGTCCGAATCGTGAAACATTAACATAATAACTGTAACATTTACCTACATAGTGATAAAATAAATTGATCTATTGATTATTTTTTGAAGCTAGACTTGCTGATTTGGGAGCAATTTTAAGGAATATCCTTTTAAAAAACCTCTACCCAAGCTTGTTAGCTTGAAAAACGCTTTTTTGCTATAATTCAGTACGGTGTATAAAGTTTCAGAAAATATAGGTAGGCAATAAGTAACGTATATAATATACGTAAATATATGTAACTAGCTGTCCCGGCGACCTTCGTTCCGCCTAACAGTCAATGAATGTGCATGTTTAGGAAGCAATACCCGGCATGCGTTACAATGCCACATGACTATATTATTATCTCCTTCATGTTTATGTTTCCCTAGTACTTTACCAAATCCGAGTGACGTATGAGAAAATTATTATTATACACCTACAAAAAAAATGTGACGTTCCTAAAAAGTATCCTATATCCGTCTCCTGGTTCTAAGCTACCTCCCTACCAATTAACAGCCAAATCGGTTCAGCCGTTCTTGATAAATAGTGTAACACGACTTTCTTTTATATATATAGATATACCTAAAGACATGTTTTTTTTTTATTTGTGACAGGCTAGTGCTTGACTGCTATCTCACCTGATGGTAAGTGACGATGTGATGATTATCGTTTCCGCTCAATAACTCAAATAGAAGTTCTAGTAAAGTTTCCACCAATTTGCTAGTTATACCTGGCAGTAGGAGATAATTAACAATCTAAATCAATAAGCTATTGTGAACTGATAATCTAATTTATCTCAACGAGACAAGGCAAAGCTACTAAAATTTACATTCCACACATAAAGCCAGCTGTAGTTGCCAAAATATACGATTGATTGACCATGGAGTACTTAAACATAGAAAGGACTGAATTAATTCGATTTGGGTTATAGAATTGCATTTCGAAATTAGATTGTTTAGCCTTAATTTCGGTTAGATTGGTAAACCATTGGTTATTAATATTAATAATCGTAAATAACACAACATGCTATTTGGCCAGATGTTCAGTCGCTAAGCAGTAACGTGCCATTACTGTATTTCGGATTGAAAGGCAATGTTTTCAGTGAAATTACAAAATGAATTAAGGAGATTAAACATCGTATACTTAATATCAGATGAAATAGTGGCCTAGCCCAGGCCAGGGCATCAGCATATTGATACGGTTTCCCCGCCTGTCGTAAAAGGCGACTAAAACCTTTGGGCACGTGGGAGTTGGAGTTCGGGCTCAAACAACCATTCGAACGTGCCTGAGGAGGACAGCAGTGGGGTGTGATCCCCTACCGTTATGGCGCCGCGTTGTTGAAGATGGCCCAAGCCTTCAACAGCATTCTCGCGGCTGTGTTGGAACGGAGGCACAAATGTCAGTGCCTCCGGGAAGAGCTAAAAAGCAAGGTGGATAGAAGAGTTCCAGTGGCGTCCAGCAAGATCCTAGAACCCTTCTATATCCACTGAGGCTGGCTACCGAGGGGGTTTTAATGAGTAAAAATCTCACATAACCCGGTTGGTCCCCAAAAGTAGCCGGGTATTCACGCATTCACACTCACATTCACCTGCCGGGAATCGAACCCAGGACCCACGGCGCAGAGGGCAGACATCTGTCCACTGCGCCAACTGGGTCGGTATCTTTAAAAGATTTCCCCCCCGTAAACAAAAAAAAAGGCGGCTAAAAGTTTGTCTACCTTCGATAAAAAAGCTTGTAAAAATAATTTTCGGTCACAAAGAATATTCTACCAATACAGACCTCTCCGCTGCTCAATTTATTATATTTTCGCCTATAACCGACAAAATTAAATTGGCACCTTCAATATGGAGGCGCGAAATTGAGAGCTGCCGGTTTATGAAATTTTCGTACATTTCGTAATTGGGCCTACTGGTGGAATACAATACACGGCAATGAAATACAACACGCAAAAAGGTAGGTAGGTAGGTAGGTAGGGTAGGTACGCATTTGAACACTTTCATTAACATGATACTATATTTAAATGAATAACAATTACAGCAAAAAGTTAGTGTTTTACAAAAACATTTATTTACTTAAATGAATAACAATTACAGCAAAAAGTTAGTGTTTTACAAAAACATTTATTTACTAAAGAAAAAATGACATAAAACACATAGTTGCTATTGGACCCTGCACTAGGGCAAGCCTGTATCACAGGAGGCCGTTATCAATTACTATACCTAATTAAACTTGAAAATAACGTCAGTAGAACAGAGACTGAATATGTGTACTCTTGTAGTTGCTTAAAAAATATAACAATGTTGTGTGCACGGTTGTACGAGATTGTGTGAGGTGTGTGTGTGTGTGTGAGAGAGAGAGAGAGAGAGAGAGAGAGAGAGGAAGAGACTGTGTATGTATGACATAGTTGATTAATTTTACTACTATGTTTTTATTTTATGACCTTTAGCAATGATTAAAAATAAAAACGCATTCACAGTCACAGTCCCACAGTAAGTTCAATGACTTGTATCGTGGGTGGCGGAAATATTTACATATCAAACACATAAACACACCCAGAACCAGAAGCACAGATGTCCCTTGGGAAGAAAAAGTGTGCTCCTGCCGGGAATCGAACCCGGGACCCAATTGGCGCGGAGGGCAGACACTTGCCCACCGCGCCAATTGGGTCGTCATCCTACTAATATTATAAATCCGAAAGTTTGTGTGTAAGTGTGTAAGTATGTTTGTTCCCTCTTCACGCTTTAACGGCTGAACGGATTTAAATGAAATTTGGAATGTACATAGATTATACCTAGGATTAACACATAGGCTACTTTTTAACTTGATAATAGCGGGCGAAGCCGCGGGGCACGGCTAGTATAAAATAAGATAGTTACATGCACATCTTTAACAAAATAAAACGCCATTCCTAATCTCGATCTAAGCGAAACTTACCCCAAAACGACTAGATGATAAATTAAAAGACATTTCGTAACCGACCTTGTCTGTACCTCGTAAAATATTTCTTCTAAAACTGAGGATAAACCAAATCGGGCTAAAGCAGCTCCCTAACAAAATACTGGAATCCGTAAAAAGGCTATAACACCAGAGCCATGATGAGATTTTCGGGTCCAATCGAATCAACCTTTTCTTTTTATTTCGAAACAAATGCAATTCTCTTTTGTAGTCTTGAAAATTCCAATTTAATCATCAGTAGCAATCAGTTTTATCGAGAGTTATTAATGAGGTCTCAATCGGTGGATTTTATCGTAGGAAGTGGATTACTTGTAAATATAGACAAGGACGATGACTGATTACAATTGAGAAGCAGTTTTTGGGTTTTGTTTGTTTTTTTAACGGACTTCAAAAAGGGAAGGCCGTTCTCAATTTTTATAGACTTCCCAAAAAAGGAGGAGGTACTCAAGTTCTTTTTTTTTGTGTGTGTTACCTCATATTGTCCTTGTCCTGTCATATTGTCATCTCACCTTGTCTCCACGTGAGCCGATTTCAAATTTTTTTTTTAGTTTGAAAGATTTTGCTTTCTAATTAGTCCCATTTAAATTTGATCAAGATCTGATCAGTAGTTCTTGAAATATCGTCAATAATTCCTATTTTATGGACCACTTTGACGATGTTCTCGTTTACCCGACTTCAAAAGTTACCTCATAACTCCTTTCGTTGTGAGCCGATTGTGATGATTATTATTTTATTTGAAAGCTGGTGCGGTGAAGTCAGTTTTTTAAGCTTTGCTTGTGTTTAATTATTTAAATGTGTTACTGGGGTACACATTTAAAAAGTTGAGAACTTTTTTGATGATTCTTTTTTTATTTAAATGGAACCACTTGTGATTCCTGCGCTGCCGACGTTTTGTACAGGCTCTAGTGTTTTTTATTTATTTATATTTAATATTGGATAAATATGTGTTAATAAGTTTACTCGCATTTCACCCGCGGGTTTTCCTGAAAATCAGCGTCGAGTTTCGTGCTTGACTTTTGTGCGTAAACCCATTTCGGCATCCATTATGATAAGTTATTTTACGTTCATAAGTGTTTCAATATAATTGTTATATTTTCGCTACGTTTCGAAATAAATTATTTTTCTTTCTTTATTTTCTTTAACAAAATAAACTAAGTCATCATAAAAATATTATCATATTATTGTTTAGTTCGATTACAATGTAGTCGTCATAAGTTACAAAGTCTAGTACAATTTTATCTTATTTTATATGTATGTATGATAATATTATATATTTACATTTTGGTATATTCGTAGTATGTTTTGCTATTGTATTGTTTTATTTATGTAGGTATATTTTAAGTCATACGTAGTAGTTAATAGTCCTTCTACTGCAGTACCACGAATTTTTCTTCTCTTTCTCTGATGGCTGGCAGAAAATACTGTATTAGTACTAAGTCCTCTGTGTACAGCTATATTGTGCAAATAAATATATAAATAAGAGGTCAGGGCGCGCGTAAAGGGTGAGCGGCGGGCGCGCGCCTCAAGGCGCTTTGTATATCTAACTCCTTATTAGAAGTAATATTTTTAATAACTGGAATACCAGAAGGCGCTTACACATTATTTGCATACAAATTAAACGTTCTAATCAATTAATTAATTTGATTATACCGTCACATGCAAGCCTGGCCTTTGTACTGTCGGAGTGTCTATAGGTTAACAATATGTCATTGTTTAGATGTAAATTGAATTATCTGATTCATGAATAATGTATTTCGGATATAATGTAGTAATGGAACGTTGAAATATGGGATATTGAATATTTGTATTGATGGGATAATTGCTGTACAATTTTGGACTGCCGATTGGCTTGGTTAGAACCTGGACAAAACTAGAA
Source organism: Lomographa bimaculata (assembly GCA_948107665.1). Classification (NCBI taxonomy): domain Eukaryota; kingdom Metazoa; phylum Arthropoda; class Insecta; order Lepidoptera; family Geometridae; genus Lomographa; species Lomographa bimaculata. The sequence goes on along the minus strand of OX403608.1, from coordinate 13,175,293 downwards.
CAGGTCCGAGTCGAATGGCAGAATATGAGAGAGGTCTACACCCAGCAGTGGGATCAAAAAAGCTGTGGATGATATTAATGAATTGGCTTAGTTTGGACGTTCGGGCGTAGCGGGTATTGCCTTCGATTCCCGGTGGAATCACAAGTTTTCTCCCCAAGGGAAATTGGTGTTTCTGGCTATGCGTGACTTATGGACTTCACGTGGGTAGTCCTGGTGTCAGGATTTTTCAGGTCACGGTAAATAAAGAACTTTTGACATTAACTTTTATCCCTTGGGTAACTTAAGGGTACGTTGGCAAAAAAAATTGGTTACTTATTTTTTTTATATAAGAGAGATTTTTTTATATATAAGAAAGAACTACTTAAACATAAATTTTCAGCTATAAGTTTAAAAACAAAGAACTTTCATACAAACGTTTTCCCATATAACCCTCTTCAGAGTAGAATTTCCAAAAATCCAGTCTTAGTATACCCTTATAGACTATAACAAATGTAACTTCCGAATATCAAGTCAGTGAATCATTTTGCCAGAACAAATATTCATACAGCATTAGATTGGTCCAACCGTTTGGGAGCCATCTTTGACGCCTCAAATAGACATAGACTACAAAGTTATAACCACTCTTTTTTGTCGGGGTTAAAAATAAACTTTGAGAACTATATTCATGCCTCACTGGGCTTTAAATAACATGAACTTACCAGAACACAAACGCTGGTGCTTCTGTAGTCTGCACCACTGAACACTGCAGCCGTAGTGTGGAGCCCGGTTTAAGGTATTTTTCCGTTGGACCCGAGATCTGTGCTCTGGCCTCTGTGGAAACGAAAATGTAGTTAGTGAAGCGTTTGATTCAGGTCTAAAAGAGTCTAAGAGAGATATAAGGAAAAATAAAAATAAAAAAAGGAAAAAAAAAGACGTGTGGCACTCGGGGACTGCCGCGGTAAAGCTATTGCATAGAATTTTTTATCAACTTATGCAATTATAATTATTTTATTTATGTAGTATTTTTTTTCCTGCCACCTAGAGGCAAGTTGCTGAACTAAAGAGACAAGCGTGATATTTCAAAAAATTCATTAAAAGTTCTGCTATTCATCGATAGATGGCAAAACTAAAAAGTATCACCGCTGTGCCGGTCGGAGTGGGGGGTGTTAGGTTATTTTCGTTACAGAATTTATGGATTCGGTCTCCACGCTCAAGGCCCGCGATAGAAGCTATGCAATAGCTTAAAAGGAAATATAGGCAATTGGCCCGTAGATAGCACCTTAATATTAATATAAATTAATATTAAGGTGCTATATATCTAAAACCTTAATATAAATTTCAGAGAGATAGAGTTAGAAGTTACAGTGCTTCTTCATACATCATCCGTATATCGAAGGAGTGGAACTCTTTTATTACAATATTTTATTTAGTTTCATCTGTCCCGTTGTGTATTTCAGTCGACTTGAGAACCATCTTATCTAGTCGATTCGAAACGTAGACGTATCTTGGTTATACGCATAATGTACCAGATTACGAAGCAAGTGTTAGTCAATCTGTGATCCCTCTCCTATTAAATTCTCATTAACATTAAATTATTATTATTTTTTACGACGATGTGGTCGACGATGGAGCAAGCTTGCCTAGAAGATACCTATTCACTCGTGACTTGAAGACTCCCATATAGTACTCATCAGGAAACACCGACTCGGGTAAGGAGTTCCATTCCTTTGCGGTTCGCACAATGAATGTGGAGGCAACACGCTTAGTGCGCATTTGTGGAATGTCCACCATATATCGGTGTCGCTTAGCAGTTTGTGATTCATATCTTTGATAAAATCCAAGGTTCAGCTCATTAAAGATATGCAGCGTCAGTGCTAAGGTATGGCGTCATTTGGTGGGGCAATTGTTTAAATTGTCAGTTTTATTGATGTGAGTTATTTGAAAAGATAATGATTATTACTTTTATGTACCGTCATCTTTAGTGCGAACTTATTTTTGCAAATAAACGATTTATCTTAAGTTATTGACTGAGCTAATAGCGCGAGCGAAGCGACCGTTTTAGCTAGTATAAAAATGCTTTCGTATGTCCGACGTATGTCCGGTTATTTTGCTCTACAAGACGTATTTCTCAACCGATTCTTGTGAAATTTTGTAAACAGATTTGATAATTATAATATATTAAAGTTTTTGTGAGAATTAAACATTATAACATTATTAAATTACGGCTATCAATCACGTCATTTGATAGATTGTCGACTAGGTTTCGAGTATGTACGATGCTCTTCTTCGGGATGAGTTTACGCCGCGAGATCACGACGATCGTACATGCTCGAAACCTAGGTCGACAATATCGATCAAATGACGTGAGTGATAGCCGTAATTTAATAATATTATAATTATAATATAGTTTTATTTCGATGCAGTTTCTGAAAAAAATTCATCATTGCGGATATACAGGAATAAAAAACATAAAAAAATATTGCCATTTCAAAAAACACGCTCACAGAGCCACTGGTGGATAGTCTTATCTTCGTTTTCACTCTTTTTACAAACTGGTTAAAGTACTATAAAAATCCCTGCCTCATATTATTTTACATAAAACCACTCTAAAGGTAGTGTTTTCTTAAATATCGTATTTACATGCAAATGGCCTGACCCGCGGCCGAATAATAACGGTATACAATAGGCCTTTTGGCCTGAACGTGGCATGAATTAACGTGACGATAAAGGGTTTTTTTTACATATATTGATAATAAATAAATAAATATATAAAATACACGACTAAATTTTAAAACTAGAACGAGACTAAGAGTAAAAAAATATGGTTATTTTTTTAAAACATAACACTAACCCTTTCGCACACTAAGTTCCATGACTTGTGTCGTAGGTGCCGGAAACACTCACATCACATACAATTGCACCCAGGACCAGAAGCATAAATGTTCCTTGGGATAGAAAATCGTGCTCCTGTCGGAAATCTACACCAGGACCCACGGCGCAGAAAGAAGAGCCTCGTCTACCGCACCAACTAGGTCTTCCAGTGTGATTATTATCACACTATACAAATGTTTATAGTCTAGTTTTTTTTAATGATATTTCACGAGAAAAGCGACTTGTTCAAGAAAGAGGTCAGACACTATAATTTCCGCCGGCGTCGAGCAAAAAGAAGGACTATGATTTACTCAAATATCTACTCTATTATTAATAAAATTGGTTTATACGCAGACCGACACTTGCTCTTATTAAGTTAAATGCTTTATTAAAATAAATAGCATAAGTGTTTTATTACATAATATTGTGCACTTAGCCAGTGTTGAGTAATATAATATTTCAAGTGAAACATAATAGACCTAGATAGAAGTCACGGTCAAAGTCAAGTAAAAGAGTCAAGGTCACATTCAAGTCATGTTCTATTCAAGTAGTAGAAACTTTACTAGAACTTCTATTGTAGTTTTGGAGCAATAACATTTAGCTAAAGGTGAATCCTACAAATATTATAAATCCGAAAGTTTTGTGTGTTAATGTTTGTTATCACGTATCTCCGTAACGAATAAACCAATTTAGATGAAATTTTGAATGTAGATAGCATAGTTTATGTTCTATACGGCTTAAAACACGTAAAAATGTCAGTACACATAGGCTTCTTTTTAACTTAATTAACGCGGCCAAAGCCGCGGGGTTTATTATTTTTTATGTATTATTATTTTTTTAACCCAGAAATATCCCATTATTAGGCCACAACCTGTATATATTTATTTGTTTATCGTATCCTAGTTATATATATCCTACTAATATTATAAATCCGAAAGTTTGTGTGTAAGTATGTTTTTTCCCTTTTCACGCTTTAACGGCTGAACGGATTTGGATGGAATTTGCAATGTGCATAGCTTAGACACAGGATAAACACATAAGCTACTTTTTAATTTAATAATGGCAGGCAAAGCCGTGGGGCGCTGATTAATTGATTGAATTATGTGTAAGTATATTATTATTATTTATATATTATTTATTATCTACCTTTGGTTGTTTGGAAGAAATCGCTTATAAGATACTAGCCGTGCCCCACGGCTTCGCCCGCTATTATCAAGTTAAAAAGTAGCCTATGTGTTAATCCTATGTAAAATCTATGTACATTCCAAATTTCATCCAAATCCGTTTAGCCATTAAAGCGTGAAGAGGGAACAAACATACTTACACACTTACACACAAACTTTCGGATTTATAATATTTATATAAGATATATACGCGATAAGATCGCCCATTGTAATCCTTTGCTATGTTTAAGATTTATTTGTGCTTTCTTTTGTTATGCAAATAAAGAAGATGTCTGCGTTTTTTTTTTATTATACAATGTGTGACAGAAAGATGTAGTAATACTCAAGCCCCACATCAAGGAACATGTCTAACAGGGACTTCTGATTTATAGTTTCTAAAAAAATATGTCATTTGCAACCCTATTTCATCAGCTATCGTTCTACACCACATAGTCTTTGGACCTAGACGTCTAACAGTGGTTGCCATAACAAAGGTCAAGGTCGCGCGCCACAGATGTAACCGTAGGGTTGTCAAAAATATTTGAAAAATATAATTATAATTTTTGTATGGAAAAGTTTATCTCCGATTTCGACTTTCGTTCTCTGGCAGGCGATTCCTGGCACGACACATGTACACTCCACCAAGTATTACTACACCTTTCTGTTACAGGTTGTATATAGGCAAATATTCTGGTAAGAAACAGCGGAATCGTCACCCTTTTCCAACGTGTCGGCTATTTAGCCGTCTTCTTTAAAATAATCCCGGGAACGCCTCAAAATTTGGTTTTAAAGCAAATAAGGTAGCTGTAATGAAGATTAAGTTCTGTTTAATTTTGTGAACTCGACCCTTTTCTGAAGGCTTAATTTTGTTTTGGGTGTGGATAAATAGGGGTGTACGCTGGAGTGAAAGTGTTGCTCCACGGTGTCGGTATTTGTAGCTATTCCAGTTTTTGGGTTGGGATTTTCGAAGGTAATTAACTTTTTAGACGGGTCTGGAATAGGATTAGTTGGACTTTTTATTTGTTGATATCATTTTGGAACTTTTGGGATGAACATTTTCATGTTAATTGGTAGCTGGGTTATATCTCTAATGGGCGCTGTACAGAAACGTTGGAATTGAATATCATACATAATATTATAAATGCGAAAGTGTGTGTGTGAATGTTTCTTGCCACGTATCTCCGTAACTACTAAGCTGATTTCAATGAAATTTGGAATGTAGGTGACTTATACTCTGGATTAAAACATAGGTCACTTTAATCATCATCATCATCAGCGGGCGAAGCCGCAGGGCTCAATTTGTAATATTATAAATGCGAAAGTTTGTATGTGTGTGTATGAATGATTGATACTACGTATCTCTGTAACGAGTAACGATTGTGATGAAATTTTGAATGTAGATAGATTAGGTTCCGGAATAACATATAGGCTACTTTTTAGCTTATCACGCGGGCGAAGCCGCGAGGCACGGCTAGTAGGTAATCATAGTTGGTAAGTATCACACTTATATAAAAATCTGAAAGTTTGTGTGTAACTTTCCATTGATGTTTTGACTTGCATAGTTATATGTTTGTAAAATAACCAATTATTTAATAGATCGTTCCATACATTACCTGCCCTATTTTTGCCATATCCTATTAGGGTCAAGTGTTTAATTATAAAGAGTAATCTATTTTCAACCGACTTCAAAAAAGGAGGTTCTCAATTCGACTGTAAGTTTTTTGTATGTATGTTACGTGATATCTCCGTCAATTGTGAATCGATTCTGATGATCCGTTTTTTGTTTGGTGGAGTATACTTTAGAGGTCCCATATAAATTTTATCTAAATCGGTCCAGCTGAAACCGAAATATAAGCGATTAAGTCGATTTTTTTTTAGCTTTGCTTACATTATTGCTCTACATAATTGATTATTGAGTAAGAGTTTAAAATAAATGTATAAGTATGTTTGTTTTCTCTTCACGCTGTATCAGTTGACAGATTCTGAGAGGTGGTAGAGCATTTTGTGAGTTGCTCGCCTGGCTTGCTACCAAAGTTGCTTACCACCATCAAGTTTTTTGATAATGTATAATAATTAGTTAGATATATATATAATATTGACTTGCACTATTGCATTACGATAATCCTGTAATTATAGTTGTAATTGGAATTTAAAAAAAGAAGAAGAAAACAAAAATTGGAAGTCTGCCGCCAAGCCAAATACGGTGTTCCGGCAGTTATCCTTGAGAGCCTGCGTATTCCAGGTCTAGTGTGTTTACCAGCTTCGATCACATCGTCACTTACCATCAGGTGAGATAGTAGTCAAACACTAGACTGTCACAAATAAAAAAAAATAAAAAAAGTTGAACAGAATTGGATGAAATTTGAAATGTGCGTAGCTTGTATCTAGGATTAACACAAAGGCTACTATTTTATTTGATAAACTGCGGGGCACGGCTTTTAGCATTCTATAAATTTTATGGAGAAAATCTTTTGATATTTGGGGTTTGTTAGCAAATTTTCCCACTTTTATATTTTCACTTTAGAATAATACCTACCTACGTGTTGCGGAGGAAACTTTTAATAAGCGAATATATATATTTTAATTTATGATCATAACAAACTTTTATTGCATCATATAATTATGTTACATTAAACTTAAATCTAAATTAATACTAACCAAAAATAACTAAAACTAGATATATATATGTACAAAACTTTATCTAATAGACCGCTACCAGTTGACATTTGGTTCTAATTTGTTGGTATTATTTTGGGATAAAAATTTGATAAGAACTTTGATATGCGCTAGAAAATTTAGTAAAAAAATTTAAAAGTTAGATTTAGTAAATTTTTTATGTATTTGGGATTTGTAACGCCCTCTGTGCCGTGGGTCCTGGGTTCAATTCCCGGCAGAAGCACAAATTCCTTCCTAAGGGATATTTGTGCTTCTGGTTCTGGGTGTAATGTCCGGCACCCACGATGGGCTGTGAGTGTGAATGCGTTTGTTTTTGTTTTTTTGTAATGTTGTGTGTTAAAGTTAACTATCATTGTACTCACCGACTACATCTAACCGTAGGAAGATACTTGTGGGCGGATGTGACGACACTTGACACTCGTAGATGCCAGCGTCGCGTTTCTGAACAAACCGCACTTTCAGCGTCCAGTCCTGTGAACAAAATATCTTTATTAACGACCTACAAACAAATGGACCTGCGATCTAAATGGGACCACATGAAAAGCACAATACAATTACTCTTTATTGAAAAACCAATACAAAAATCTTAAAAACAAAATGAATAAATCTTAAAGAGGTTTTACAATAGGTGGTCTTATCGCATAAAGCAATTTCTTCCAGACAACCTTAGCATGGATGTATATATTTTTTATAATGAACAGCATTTGGCGGAGGTGTACACTAATAAGTAAATAATAAATAGGGATTAGAACTATTAATGTACAGATATTCATCAAAAGCACCAGCTTTCAAATTTAAAAATAATCATCCAAATCAGCTCACAAGGAGAGAAGTTATGAGGTAACTTTTGAAGTCGGTTAAACACGAGAACATCGTCAATGTAGTCAACAGAATACGCATTATTGAGGATAACTAAAAAACTGCTAGTCAGATCTTGATCAAATTTAAATGGGACCACATGGAAAGCACCAGCTTTGAAATAAAAAAATTAACTTCAAAATTGGTTCACAACGAAACAAGTTATGAAGTAGCTTTTGAAGTCGGTCAAAAACGAGAACATCGTCAATGTAGTCCACAGAATCCGCATTATTGACGATATTTCAAGAACTACTGATCAGATCTTGATCAAATTTAAATAGGACCAATTGGAAAGCAACATTTTTCACACTAAAAAAAAATCCTAATCGCTTCACGTAGAAAGAAGTTATGAGGTAAAACACAAAAAAAAAACAGTCGACTTGAGTACCTTCTCCTTTTTTGGGAAGTCGGTAAAAAATACGTTATTGTATTGAACCAACTTAAACTAATAATAAATTTTATAGTGCAATCGGGGTAGATTCAGCATATTTGCGTGTTTATTTAAATAAGCACACAATACAGAATTAATGCTGAATTAATAAACTAGACAGAGTTATGACGGTAAATATCAATACATATTTATTTATATATAATAATTAGTAGGCAAACAATTTTTTTTTTGATGATTTTTAACTAACAAAATTCGTGAGGTATGAATATTAGTACTGACACCTTGCAATCACAAGTATATTTTTCTATGATTTTTTTTTAAGGTTTAAAGATTTATAAGATAAAAAGCCACATACTTACTTAACTTAGCCTAAGTTATAAAGCTTAATAGAAAATATATTTATTTAAGTAGCAATTGTACATTACATTAAACTAAAAACTAAATTAAAATTAAACAAAAAAAAAACTATAATTAGATATAAATATGTACAAAACTTAATCTAATAGACCGCTACCAGCAGGCAAATAATATAAAAATTAAATTAAATTAATTATTAAAGGAGATACTCAAGTTTTTTATTTGTCTTATATCTTCGTTCCACGTGAACCGATTTCGAATTTTTTTTGTTTAAATTGTTTGCTTTCTAATTGGTCCCATTTAAATTTGTTCAAGATCTGATCAGCAGTAATTGAGATATCCTACTAATCCTACTATCCTAATTTGTGTGAGTAAATGCGTAAGTGTGTAAGTATGTTTGTTCCCTCTTCACGCTTTAACGGCTGAACGGATTTGGATGAAATTTGGAATGTACATAGCTTATACCTAGGATTAACACATAGGCTACTTTTTACTTTGACAATAGCGGCGAAGTCGTGGGGCACGGCTAGTCTTCAATAATGCGTGTTTAGTAGGTACATATAATTGAATCAAAGTTCCGAAGATAAAGCGGTGAAGTCGGTTTTTTTAACTGTCTGTTGTCCGTCTGTTAACTGCCAACGGTGAGTTGCCTATTAAAGGGAATAACGCCACATGCGCCATGGTTTTATAATCTTTGTAGTATGAAAAAGAGTTTTAAAATAGTGTTTATTGTCCGCATTTTCGGTAATTTAGAACAGTGTACACAATCCCTAAGCCCCTCAGGTTAATTGGATACAGTTCGGACAAAAGCCAGGGTTATTACGGAGGAAAATAACATTAATTTTAGGTTGTTAGTATACCTTATTAATTTTGGCGATTTTAGGTGTGTATAATTAATGATGATTACTATAATTATGTATTTTGTGGAACTTGTATTGTTAGTTTTAGAGATTCCGTATCTCAAAAGCTTATAAGATCACTTTCTTGTCCATCCATCCGTATCTATCAAGACCCTTTGTTAAAGTTATGTACCTATATAGTTGAAATTATGTCAAATAGGTCGATAGTCCTGTCCAATAGAGTAGTGAAAAATAGAGCTAGGAGAGTCGCGCCCGTTCTTGTATTAGTTATAATTTCATAGTTTACAAAGTGCTTGTTTTTTTTTCAAATTATACCTATACCTAGTAGTCGTTCGCGCTAAACTAAGATCTCGCGCCTACATTTGTCCTGATAGAGAAAAACTTTTAAGCTTAAATCTTTTTTGCTATATATAATTGTTTGATTTCTGTATTTGTTATTTAAGTACAAGATATAACGTGTGGGGACCGGGAGCTCATTCTATTTTCAAAATTCTATCAGAGCGCCTGGTTGAAGCGACGCGTGATCAAAATGCTGGCACTTATTTGGCTCAACGTATTAACATTGCAATTCAGAGAGGCAATGCCGCCAGCATGATGGGAACGCTACCCACTGGTAGTGGGCTTGAGCACTTGAGTTACCTATAAGCTCGATGTCTTGTAGGTAACTAAGTTCTTTGCTGTACATAGTTTAATTTAGTTTTAGGAAATATAGGCAATTGGCCCGTAGTTAGGCATGTGAAAAATAAAAAAATAAAAAGAAATATAACGGATATTATACGTGAGTTTCAGCGTTTAGTTTGAAGCCGGACAAAATAGGTGTAAAAACAGAGACTTTGGTGGCCTACCAAATCGTTATTTTCCCACACAGTTTTTTTTTAAACCGGTTTCATACTCTACTTGTTGAGCCCTTTTCAACAATACCTCACAAGGGCAGATAACAAATAAAATAATATTTTGCTCCTCACTTACATGTATGGGAGCCCCCTTAATATTTTTTATTTATATAATTTTAAATGTAATTTCTGGCTTTAGGCCAAAGTTTTACATATTCTATAAGAATTTGAAGTCATTCGCTTATATGGTTTAGACGCTAGATGCCTCTGACGGACGGACGAACGGACGGATGAAAGGACGAACGGACGGTCGACAGACGGCCAAATTGCTTAACGACCCAAGTCAACTTGCCTTTGCCTCTCTAAACTGCTAGCTTAAAAAGTACTAGCATTTTGATCACACTTCGCTTCATCCAGACGCGCTCTAATTAATATCAAAATACACAGTACTTAAATAATAACAAACTAGAACTGTCGTAATTCCACGACTTCTAAAATTTTATTTGTTACCTGATAATGTGTACTCACCTTGAAGCAAAATTCTAAAAACACACTCATTTGAAGAAAATTTATTTTAAAAGATGTTGGAAAGAAATAGTATAAATTTTAAATGAAGCTATTACTGTTTTCCAAACAGAAAGTGATATTAATTCAAAGTAAAAGTTAACGAACGTATTGAAAGTTGCTAACAACAGCACCAAATTCAGTTTTACTTGGTTGGCAATGAGTTTTTAACGTCATTTTTTTTGTGGATAGAGCATGCTTTAGTCTACAGTATGCATGGGACATTTTGCGCATGGGACGATTAGAGATTGGGACAGTCTGCAAATGGGACGTACTTCGAACGGGACGTTTCGAGAATGGGATGATCTGCAAATGTGACGTTTAGCGACTGCGTGACCAATTGAAAATGGGACGTTCTGTGACTAAACCAAATTAAGTAGGGTGACTAGTCTATATCCTTTAGGTACACTACCAAACGGTGCCTTAAATGACAGTCAATGTCAAAGTCAACATTAGAATTTCACGATTAGGAACAATGTTTTTATTTTTTAATATTAAGGAATAGTATTGGATATAATGTTAGTTGTTTTTTTTCTGTTTTGTTAATATAACAAATTATCTAAGTGGCAACTGAACTGATTCCTATTAAGGCAAGCGTGACGCTTACCATCAGGCGAGTTACTTGTTCGTCTCGTCTCTCAATGACATATATTTTTGAAACTAGACTTAACGAAATAGAATATGCGTTAACATCACGTTAGAAATTTTTTTTTTTTATTATTATTTCATGATATGGATGCATAGTCCTTCAGTCGAAATATGAAACAAATATTAACAATTTCTATTCTTCATAATAAAAGTCTTAGTCACAAGTCACAGTCAAAGTCAAGTAGTCAGTCATAGTCAAGTCATGCCCCAGCAAAGTGGTAGAAACTTTACTAGAACTTCTATTGGAGTTTTGGAGCGAAGGCGAAAATCACTTTTTTCAACTTTGTATGACTTGCCTACACTTATGCATATTTACTAAGTATTAATGGTTAATAATCCACCATTATTACACATTAACACTCGAAGAATCACAGGTTTTGGAAAATTACACAAAATCAACAATGCCATTTTTTCACCTTCGCGGCAAAACTGATAGAAAAGTTTCCTTAGGTTTCACTTACCAGTGAAGAGCCACGCAAAAATAGCGGGGAGTCGTTTATCTCTAAATATCGACCTCGTCATAATTTTGCATCGAGCCTCAATAAAATAACGACCATAATTTTGCGTTCAGCTATTCAACCCTGTATATAGTTTAAATAAATAATCAATTAATAATTATAGGGTAAATCATTATCTTCTTTAGCTGCACAATCGCTTTCCATCAGGTGACATTGTGGTCAAATGCTTGCCTATCAAGCATATAAAATGACAGGAAAGATAGGCAATCGGCTCGCACTTGGCTATTCATTACAAATAAACAATTAAACGCAAGAAAGTCTTAAAAAAAACCGACTTCACCGCTTTATCTTTGGAACCTTGATCAGATTTTATGTATTAAACACGCACTATTGACGATAACTCAAAAACAGATATCAGATCTTGACCAAATCTAAATGGGACCAATAGGAAAGCACCAGCTTTCAAACAAAGAAAAAATTCAAAATCTGTTCACGTGGAAATATTTGAGGAAACACATAAAAAATAATACAGTCGAATTGAGTACCTACCTCCTTTTTTGTGAAGTCTGTAGAAAAAAACATTAAACTTTAGGCGGGATAATAAAGGACTGCAGAAGTCGTGAAGTCACGTCAATTAACCGCTCCACAAAAACACGCTATGTAAAGACCATCTCAGAAATAAATGCAAATAAACTGCACTGCGTATAAAAAAAGCAGTTTACGAGACCCCCGTGGCTTTCCTTCCTTTCTTTATGGAGATTGCAGCAATTTTAGCAAAGCTAGCTTGCAACTTATTGCATTTTATTTTTCTAAGTACGAAATGTAAGTGGTAGTTAGTATTCTATTAAAAGTTTTCATTATTTTAACAATTTTATACATCTATATGAAAATGTTCGTGAAAAATACAAGCGGATAGTAATATTAAGATTAAATCGATTTAATCGTCTTATGTACCTGTTTTTATAGACAATGACAACACAAATAGTAGAATTATCATTTTGACACCGTATGTAGGTATGTACCTATGTGTATTCATCTATCAAAATCAAAATCGTTTATTCACATGGGCCCCAAAGAGGCACTCATGACAGTTAATGATTCTACTGCCAGATTCGCAAAATTACAGCCATCTCGAGGACCTGGTAAGAAACTCAGCGTCGCATTTTATTTCATTATTCCTTAACACTAACACATAATTATATTAACCTAGGTAGGTATATCTATATTATGTAGTCGCTAGAGAGCGCTTGTGCAGTTTGCCTCCATGCATCCTTGTCCTTAATATAGTCGATCGTTTATCTATGTAAGTTAGGTACTTGATATACAAAGCGCCCCTTACGAGCGCCTCCTGCGTTTTGTATATTTTGTTACACTAGAGCCTATATATATCGGCAACGCGGGGGAATTGTCGCGAGCGCGTGTCCGCCGCGCACCCGCTGCTAGGCCGACGCTGCTAAACGACATACTATGCCATTTTACCCGAACAAGTGGTATGTCATTTTGTCCACTTTATAACCTCAAACATTAGAAAACAATAACTAAAAATATAATAACAATTTTTAGGGTTCAACACATTCTCTGAGTTATTTAGTAAAATAACTATAAACTTGAGTCAAAAAAACAAAATAACTTAAAAAATACTTACTTTTGCGAAGAAACAAAATCCATCTGAGTAAAACTCGTGACTACAAAAATCAAACTAACACGAATACTCATCACACGGTCAGACGGAAGCAACTGGCGTCAACACAGGTTGCGATTTGTTACTAAGCGGCCCTCTGCAGGCTATTGCGAATACTAATATGTCAGTGGTTTTGGAGAAAAACAAGTGTGTCATTTTACCCGCCTATGTCATTTTGTACGCCTCTCCCCTATATCAAGTCCCTTAATTTGTTTCCTCATAGCGACTACACAAATATACCGATTGTAACAAAAAAGTTATTGTTGAATCAACAAAATGGCGTCAATGGCTCTCTATAATTATGTTCAAGTAAATATTCGAGAATGATGTTGCGTATGCTTATTTATGTCGTAAAATTTATGAGGAACTAAATAACTTATGAGTAGAACACAAAACAAAAATAACAGAAATACCATTAGGAAAATTAAAATCAGTACTTAAACGGGCATTCATTAATAAAGATTATTAAAAAAACTAATGACTACACGACAAGGATTCATCTTTCTGGCAACTACATAATGTAGATTTACCTAGGCCACGATAATTCCTGTACTGTCAGATTCGCAAAATAAGAACCATTTCGGGAAGAACCTGGCAAGAAACTCGACGGTACCATTTTTCCATATTTTTAAACATTCTGGAGAACCACTGGAGAATGTTAAACAATATGGAATAAAGGCACCGTCGAGTTTCTTGCCAGGTTCTTCCCGAAATGGTTCTTATTTTGCCAATCTGGCAATTGTAGTCATTAACTCTCAGGAATGCTTCTTTGAGGCCCATATGAGTAAATGATTTTGAATTTGAATTTCAATCTCTTTGACTAAGAACCATCTCGATCGAGTACTATTGAATAAATAATGTCGTTGAAATCAGGTTCGCCCGTTTAGTAACTATGCTAAAATAGGCCAGCTTGATAGACAAGACAAACAGACAATGTTATTTAAATATAACATAGGTAACCATATGTGATGATGTGGTTGGAGGCGGTAAGAAAAATAACTACTGCAATAGTTATTTCACTGTCTTTCCACTTTGCTTAGATATCTTCTAGGCAAACGTTTTTCGTCGTCTACCGCATCGTCACTTGACGTTAGATAAACTCATGATTTTCTACTTGATTTTTAATTGGAAATCTGATGTTTTAGTATTTACTACTCAACGTATTGACAGACGTATTAACGGAGCAGCAAAGGATGTTATTTCCCCCTGGCAATAAAAAAGTTTGTAGTCTGTACACATTTCTCTTCATATCTGTGTGTGTCTGTCTGTACATCAGCACCCAAATTGCTGATCCGTTTGTGATTCAGTTTTTCGTTTGTAAGGTCACTTATTTATGACTGTTCTTAGTTAGTGAACTGCCCGTTCGCTTAATTAATTGAACGTTTGCCTTTTAAGCAGGGGTATCGGATTCGATTCCCGGCGGGAACACGGGTATTCTCCACAAGGAAAATTTGTGTTTCTGGTTCCGGTTGTGATAATGTCTGTGATGTGAATGTTTCCGGCACCCACGACCCAAGTCATCGAACTTAGTGTGGGGCTGTGAGTGATAGATAGATAGAGTATGAATTCTTTATATGCATAAAAAAAAAACACATACAAAGAAATCTTAAATTTAACATAGTAGCACATAGGGGCTTAAAGCAATTCCTTCCAGACAACGGATCTGTTCACTGTGTAAAACCTGACGCTAGACCTGTTTACTATGTAAAACCTGATGCCAGACCTGTAACATATTTAAACCTGATGCTAGACCTGTGTACTATGTATTACCTGACGCAGAACCTGTTTACTATGTAAAGTCTGACGCTAGACCTGTTTACTATGTAAAGTCTGACGCTAGACCTGTTTACTACGTAAAACCTGACGCCAGACCTTTTCACTGTGTAAAACCTGATGCTAGACCTGTTTACTATGTATAACCTGACGCCGAACCTGTTTACTATGTGAAACCTGACGATAGACCTGTTTACTATGTAAAGTCTGACGCTAGACCGGTTTACTACGTAAATCCTGACGCCAGACCTGTTCACTGTGTAAAACCTGACGCTACACCCGTTTATTATGTAAATCCTGACGCCAGACCTGTTCACTGTGTAAAACCTGACGCTACACCCGTTTATTATGTAAAACCTGACGCCAGACCTGTTTGCTACGTAAAACTTGACGCCAGACCTAATCACTGTTTAAAACCTGACGCCAGACCTGTTTACTATGTAAAAACTGACGCTTGACCTGTTTACTCGTAAAGCCTGATGTCAGACCTGTTTACTATTATAGATACACTTATATTCTGCTTACCTCTGAATGCTGCAAATGTATGGCTTGGAACCTCTGATCTGAGCTGTAGGTCGTTAGCCCAACTGTCAGGAGGTGGTAGTCTTTTCTTCTGATCCAAGACACCTGAAGCAAAGAATATAGTATATATTGCTTAGTTCTATTGTGTGAGGCGACTCATATAATGTGTTTACGAGAAAACCAGGCTATTTCGCATTTTTACCTGACTTGAACAAAATATACTTAAAACACAATAATAATAATTATAACCTATAGTATTAGCATTAACAGTATTATTCCTTTACGGTGTTGCTTGATAGCTTCCCAAGTAATATGACTCGTGCAATCCTTGAAGACTTATTTAGGCAGAGTCATCGGATTCAATTCCCAGCGGGAACACAAGTTTTCTTATCTGTGTTTCTGGTTTTGGTATTGATTGTGTGAGGGATGTGAATGTTTCCGACACCCACGACACAAGTCAAACAAAGTGTCGGGCTGTGAGTGTAAAAGCGTTTACGATTATGTGTATACATTTATTTGTCGGACAATTGTTAATTAGTAGAGATGTTTCAGGTTGACCGAAAGTGATTATTATTATTATTTGTTTTTATTAATTATATTATTATTTTTTATGCAAGCATGCCACAACTCCATCACTTTCCTTTAGGTGAGATTGTGGTCAAATGCTTGCTTATCTGGCATAAAAACTGACGTACCAAATAATATGACAGTATCTATGTCTTCAAATATTTGTTACTCTAGTCAAATTTCCCACCGCTGAAAGTGCTCGCTCCAAACAAAACTTTAGTTTCTAAAAGAGGACGACCATTATATACCATTATGTTTGTTTACTATCCAAAGTTACTAAACCCGTTAACCAAACAGAAACTGAGACGAGACAGTTTAGTTTGTCGATAGTTTGAAACTTTTACTTCGACGTTGGCTTATTTAAATATACAACCAAACGTCAGACCAACCTGACCTTTGAAAACGGTAGAGCAACTTGATAAGGACCAATGTACTAAATAAAACCACAGAAAACAGGTAGAGAAAAAGCTACTATAAAGACTACGAAGTTTACCTTCTAGGCAAGCGTGCTACATCTTCGGCCGCATCATCGCTTTCCATCAGGTACGATTGTGGTCAAATGACTTCGCCCCACACACTGTTAGAACTAAGTGTTTCCCATGTCCCATGTCGAACCCTTTATGTCTGCAACTGCTTCTAGGCATAGTTGAGTGCGCGTTCGCCTTCTAAGCAGGGGTATCGGATTCGATTCCCGGTGGTAACAGCGGTTTTCTCCCAGGGAAACATTGTGTTTCTGGTTTTGGTTGTGATATGAATGTTACCGGCAAGCTGGCACCTACGAAACAAGTCTTCAAGTTCGATGACTTGTTTCGTAGGTACTGGAAACAGGTTGGTCTGCGAGTATGAAAGTGTTTATGTTTTTTTATGATTCCCAGCTATGCCTGGACCATTTAAACTGTCAATTATATTTCTATTTAATAGTTTTATTCCGTCTCTTTGTGAAATATCGCTAGACATAATATTGGACTGAGCGAAGACAGCGAACAAAAGGTCTCTGTTTTAGCTTGGCCAAAATTGCTTTCGTCGGACTCACGAAAGCACATTTTCAGTTGTTTCAGATTTTCTGTTGAAATTCTCGTGAAGTTAAGTGAGCTGTGGGTCTATTCCGGGCATCGATTATCTTTACGTCGACGTCGATATAAAAACATTTTCTTTTATTATGACCATCGAATCGACTGAACTTTCAACCGATCGACTGTCGTATCGACGTCGCATCCATTCAAACAATCATAGTTTGACGACCAGAATAGACCTATAGTCTCAATAATTATATAGTTTTCTTTTTGTAAATTCAGTTTTGAGAGGTGGTAGAGCATTTTGTGAGTTGCTCGCCTGGCTTGCTACCAAAGTAGCTTACCACCATCAAGTTGAAAGTCTGCCGCCAAGCCAAATACGGTGTTCCGGCAGTTGTCCTTGAGAGCCTGCGTATTCCAGGTCTAGTGTGTTTACCAGCTTCGATCACATCGTCACTTACCATCAGGTGAGATAGTGGTCGAACACTAGCCAGTCACAAATAAAAAAAATAAAAATAAAAAGTTTAAGGGTATTTTTTGCCATTTAGAAGATTACGCGAGGTCTTCAGCTCACATAGCCACTATTATTATACGGGTCAGAAAAGTCAGAAATAAAGCTGTTCCATTGCAAAAACGCATTGCAGTGCTGCGTAAGTTCCCAGCAATTAAACTGCATATATGATGATAGCTATCATATGGTTGGACGCCAGCCAGTATGAAGTGTTTAAATAATGATACTTTTAAAGTAATATTTGGGTCCGCAGATTGAGGCTGTTTATATAATGGGGATACATTCCAGTTTTGAAAGTTATCTTTGCAAGGGATTTATACGGACCAATCTTACTTATTAATATTATGAATGCGAAAGTTTGTGTGTGTTTGTTACCACGTATCTCCGTGACGAATAAACAAATGTTGATGAAATTTAGAATGTAGATAGTTAAGATTTCGGAATAGCACATAGGCTACTTCAACTTAATTAACGCGAGCGAAGCTGCGGGGTACTGCTAGTGTTTAATATTTATGTTGCCTACTTACGTGTTTGTCGTTGAAACTAGTGTCAGGATTAAAACACGTTGACACTTAGATACGTGTTCAAACGTCACGCTGTTTCTGTATATTATTACCCGACCACAGCGAAACAGGAGGGGTTATGTTTTTGACCGGTATTTGTGTATTCATCTGTTCTCTCATTTTTTCTAAATCATACTTATCATAGTTTGAAAGGTGTCATTGGAAGCGTCTTGTTTGTACGCTGGTATAGGCTATGTGACGTCACATTAAATTGAATATGGCGTCTTAGAGGCCACGAATCAAAAACAAAAAAATATTTTTGCTCACCATTTCATATGTAGTATCATTGAACAGGGATTTTAAAATAAAGGTAGGGTTTCGTACATTATATTTTGTCAAGCGTATGTGCGAGATAGATCCCGTCAAAGTTATAAATACTTTTTTTTTCAATTATATGAAGACATTAAGGGTTAGTATAGTCGGGTCTTAGTTTTTAAACTATCGTTTGTTGTTGTTGTGTTCACTTTGTAGGTTGACTTTTGACGTAATAAAGTCTTATAAATCGATGAACACCGGCTGCACGCACGAAAAAGTGTCACGTTCCGCCTGAGCCTGAGCGAGCAAGCGAGAGTGCGGAACAAGCGATAGAGAGGCACGATCGGCCTAAGCATTCGTCTTCTGACGTTATCAGGCAAAATTATCGTCCGTAAGCAGACTTTACAGACAACCTTTTTTATTTTAGTTCCGAGGGGCTTTACCATTTGATACTTATTTAAATTTGATACATCAGCCGTTATTGAGTATACGGTTCTTGACAGACAGGCAGACAATGAAGTGTAAGGTTCCTATAAGGGTTTATATTTCCTTTTTGACGTTCAAAACCGTAAAATTATATAGATGGTGGGCAAAGAACGGATAACAGTTGTTAAGCCTTGTCTCATGCGACTTAAGTGACTTGAAAAATCCTGGTACAGTTTACACAATAATTAAACGCAGGCAAAGCTTAAAAAAAACCAACTTCACCGCTTTATCTTCGGAACTTTGATCAGATTAGATATACTAAACAGGCATTATTGACGATATCTCAAGAAACAGAAAAAAAAACAGTCGACTTGATTAGATACCGCTTTCTTTTTTGTGAAGTCGGTAGAAAAGTGAATTCAAATTCATATCATATTTATTACAGATAATATCAATCTATTTTGTTAATTATTAATTAATTTAAAAATGTAATTATTTAAAATGTCAAATCGCTTCAATAATTACATTCACAAAAAAGGGTAAAACAGCTCATAGGTACTATCAAATAAATTACGAGCCTTGTTAAAACCCAGGCCCTTTTACAAGGGGTTAGTTAAATTAATTTCAACACAAAACATAATTTGCCGTACAAAATCTGCCTATTAAAACTTGATTAAAGTTATTCTGTGCTTGTCAGTTTTTCATGGAACCGCAAATTGGGGTAAAATACGTGTATCGACGCGGAAAATTCCAGAAACCGTAACGATGTTCCAAACAAACGGGGTAACAGGCGTGAAAAAAAGAAAAAAAGCCAATAAAACTTTTTTTATTGTCCTGTTTCTCATCCGGGAATTGACAATATCGCGTATTTTGAGGTTGCGTAGTTTTGGATTGGATTTCAGGTATCGGTTTTGTTTGAGGTTTTTTCACATGTTTGAAATTATACCAGACCGGTAAGCATTTGTTTTTTTTTATGCTTGTTTAGTGAAGATGCGACTGAAGTTGTAGCTTGCTTGCTTAGAAGATATACAATTATTTTAATATTCTATAGGTAAGCATTTGACCACTATCTCACCTGATGGAAAGTGATGATGCGGCCGAAGTTGTAGCATGCTTGCATAGAAAGTACCTATCCACTCTTGAATTGAAGAGTTGATTGGAGGTGATGTAAACGCACGGAGTCCATGGTGGGGTAGTAAGACAGAAAATAATAGGGGTGTAGAACTAGCCACTTACATAGACGAAATGGATTTGCATATTTTAAACATCGGAGATATGCCCACTTTTCAAACTGTACGGAACAACAAAATTTATCAGAGTCGAGTCGATGTTACCATATGCAGTGCAGATGTTCTCACTAAAATTGATAATTGGAAGGTTGACCCGACGGTTTCGAGCTCTGATCACAATGCCATAACATTTACAATGGCATTCAAAAAACCAAGCTTAGATTCGGAAGTTAAAACAACAAGACTCTACAATACAAAAAAAGCAAAGTGGTCTGAGTTTGACACTATGCTAATCACAAATTTTATCAATAATGGTATAAATGTAAACACACTAAGATCTGCAACGACAGGTGAAGAACTTGAAGAGAAAGTATGTGCTTACTGTAACTGTATAACAGCAGCATGTGAAATAGCGATCCCAAAAAAAAAACACAGAAGTAAATTCCATATACCCTGGTGGACCGATAGCATTGAGAAAAAGATGAGAGATATGATAACAAAAAAAAGGCGGATTAGATGTGCTGCTCCGAAAAGGAAAAAATACGTTATTAAGGTGTATTTAGACGCAAAAAAAAGTTATGAAGAAGAAGCTGCAGCACTACAAACTCAAAGCTGGAAGAATTTCTGCTCAAAGCAAGATAGAGAGAGCCTCTGGGATGGAATATATCGGGTCATCAAACAAACTGCTCAAAGACAGGAAGATACGTTGCTGATTAAAGATGGGCAAATCCTTAGTCCAGCAGAATCAGCCGACCTACTTGCCGGCGTCTTCTATCCTGTTGACGACGATAGAGACGACTCGCCGTATCACACTGAAATGAGAAGATTGGCTGTAGACAATGATTCAATCGCCCTCAGCTGTGAAGATGATCCCCCTTTTACAGTAGACGAGTTGAAGAACACGACGAAGAGCTTCAACCCAAAGAAAGCCCCTGGACCTGACGGGTTCTCTGCAGACATATGCGCAAGAGCAATAGGACTGGATATACAGTTATTTCTGGAAATAGCAAATAAATGTTTGGAGCTGCAATATTTTCCGAAAATATGGAAAAACGCTGCGGTGATTGTATTAAAGAAAGCTGGAAAGACAGACTATAGCCATCCAAAGTCGTATAGACCTATAGGGCTGCTACCGGTCCTTGGAAAAATACTGGAAAAAATGTTAGTAAAAAGGCTGCGATGGCATTTATTACCAAAATCTAACCCTCGCCAATATAGTTTCGTTCCTCAGCGCTGTACGGAAGACGCCCTCTATGACCTTATAAACTACATAAGACAGGAAATTGATGGTAAAAAAATTGTTATATTAGTATCGCTGGACATAGAGGGTGCTTTTGACAGCGCCTGGTGGCCGGCCATAAAGTATCAACTAAATCAGAAAGGATGCCCCGGAAATCTGAAAAGATTAGTTAGTAGTTACCTTAGGGATCGCCAAGTCGAAGTAAGATATGCAGGAGAACGCAGCATTAAATATACCACTAAAGGATGCGTCCAGGGATCGATTGGAGGGCCTACGTTCTGGAATGTTCTTCTAGATCCACTACTTGATGAACTGGATTCGATGAACACTTATTGCCAAGCTTTTGCTGATGACATCGCACTCGTTTTCTCGGCTAAATCTGCTTCTGAACTAGAATTAAACATAAATCATACATTAAATAAAGTTATGGATTGGGGTGGTAAGAATAAGCTTAAATTTGCGGCCCACAAAACATTTGCTATGCTTTTGACCAAAAAACTCAAATATGACACTCCAAATTTAAACATGGGTGGTGTCCCAATTGCACTAACGGAGGAAATAAAGATTTTAGGATTAACAATAGATAAAAAACTTACCTTTAATAGTCACATATCAAATATCTGTAATAAATCCATTAACATCTATAAACAGCTAGCAAGGGCAGCTAAAATATCGTGGGGGCTAAACTCTGAGGTCACGAAGACGATTTACGTAGCAGTAATAGAGCCTATAACACTTTACGCAGCCAGTGTATGGGCAAAGGCAGTAAAAAAACAATCAATTAAAAAAATGCTGTTTACTGTGCAGAGAGGCTTCGCCCTAAAAATATGTAAAGCCTACCGTACAGTCTCACTAAACGCAGCTCTGCTACTGTCTGGTTTAGTCCCCTTAGATATGAGGGTTCTAGAAACATCATTTTTATATGAAGCGAAGAGAGGTAAACCGCTGGACGAACACATAGTCGACCTTCAGCTGGAGACAAGAGTGAGTTTTATTATATAGAGCAATCCACCCAGCTAAAAACTTATCTGTCACTTTCCGATGCATAGAAGAGTGGACAGAACAATCTTTAGAGGAAAATGACATAGATGGCCTTCTGGTTTTCACTGACGGAAGCAAAATAGATGGGAAAGTTGGTGCGGCCCTATCGTGGTGGAAGCATGGAAAGGAGATTAAAAGCAAAAAATTTAAGCTACAGAATTGCTGTACAGTGTTTCAAGCGGAGATGTATGCCATTTACCAAGCTACTGCACAAGCATTAGAAATGAACGAATCAAAACTAATGATATTTAGTGATTCCAGGTCCTCATTGGAACTTCTTCAAAATTACGACACATTTCATCCACTAGCATATAGTATTAGGAAAGCAATAACAGAGTTAAAGGAACAAGGAATGCAAGTTGACTTGTTTTGGGTACATGTAGGCATTAACGGAAATGAGCGCGCTGACCACCTAGCCAAGGAAGCAGCACTTAAATTGAAAGTAGCAGCCCATTACGACAAGTGTCCTATCTCATACGTGAAACACGTATTAAGAAACAAAACAATTGGAGAATGGCAAAAAAAGATACATGGATCAGACAACGGCCAGCACTACCAAATTGTTTTTTCCTAATGTGCAGACCGCATATAAAATATTAAAAGGAATAAAACTTACCCCGGAATTGGTACAAGCCTTTACAGGCCATGGCGGATTTGCGCACTACCTACACAGGTTTAAGGTGAAACCTAGTCCTGCTTGTATCTGTGACCCAGCTAAAGAAGATAGTAGTATCCATGCCATTGTAGACTGTCCTTTAAATATTGCAAAGAGAAACGATTTGGAAACCGAATTCAGTAATTCAATTAAAAAAGACAACCTATGGGAGTGGCTACAAAATGGCGAGTGCAGGGATCGATTTTTGGAATTTTGCAAATATGTTACTTTAAAATGTATTAAAAGAAACAAATCCTAATTGAATTGTTACTCTTGACCAAAATTTAATACGACAATATCAAACAGTAAAAATGAAAAAAAATGTATTGATTGTATAATACAAGTACATATAACATAGTTTTTAAAATCTTAGAATATAATGTCATAAAAAATCACATATACCTTATTAGAAATTATATATTTATATCAAACTCTAAATACACCTTTAAATTTTTTTATATTCATTATTGTTGTACGAAAACTATATATGTATAAGATATATTTTAATATAATATATCGCATTATATAGAAAAATAGGAAATTATAACATGTACATTGTATATAGAGTAGAAAAAGTATTAAGAAAGAAAATGTTAAAACTAGTAGGTATATCACAACAGTTGGTACTAGTAAGGCTAACAAATATTATTATTATATTTGTGAGATTTACGTATAATAAAGGGCAACGCTGGTGCTAAGTAAATGCTTTCATGTTGCACATGAGAGTATGACTTGGGAAGCGAAACCATTTAACTTTGTAAAATAACCTTACGATTAATAAAACTGTCATGGCAGAAAAAAAAGGGGAAAAAAAAATAATAATAATATTATAACACAATATAATTATAAAAAAAAAATATATGAAAAAAAGAGTTACAAAAAAAAAATAATAAAAAAAAAGAGAAATAAATAAAAAATATATATATAATAATAATATACTGCCACACTTATCATAAATTTTTATCATAACTGTCATACTTGATAAATACATAACAACATAAGCACACAATAATGTAAATATTAAATGCAATATTACTAAATAAACAGTATTGGAAGATACGATTAGTGTAATAACAAAACCGTATCTAATACCTAAAAAAACAAAAAAAAGCAAACCGTGTTATACAATATGTTTTAGCCAAAAAATGTCTCCGATCTATGTCGGAGGAATAAAGGCGGACGAACAAAAAAAAAAAAAAAAAATTATACCCTTCGGGGAACAAAGACGACGAGATAAAAGTACGGATGACAAATGTAGAAGCAAAACACTTGGAGCGAACTGGAGATGTCAACCATATATGGATGACGTTTGCCAGTTTGTCTTGTTGTTAGATGGTAGAACGGGCATGGGGACTTATTATGGGATGCCCTTTACTAGGTAACTAAGGCATCTGCGATATTTAACTGCCCTAAGAGCCCTGCCTATCGAGTTCGATTCCCGATGGGAACACAAGTTTTCTCCAAGGAAAATTTGTGCTTCTGGTTCTGGTTGAGATTGTGTGAGTGATGTAAATGTTTCCGACACCCACGACACAAGTCGTCGAACTTAGTGTGGGGCTGTGAGTGTAAAAGTATTTTTTTTAATAGTCGTATAAATTAATTAATGACTTGAACTATATTTACTTCTTTTTATGATAGATAGGCAAGCATTTGACCGCGATCTCACCTGATGGAAACATCTCATGCTTATTTTAATCCATGTTCCCGATTACCTAATAGAAAACAAACAAAGAAAAAAGCTTGGCGAGCCAAACCTACCATAATAAGCGCACAATATAAAACGCTGAGCATTAATACCCCTAAGGGGTAGCTCTAACCCTTATTAATTGCGCGCTTTAGCGGGGGAGCCCCCGTTTATAGTAACGTGTGAATTGACTATACATCACACTGTTTGTTGGTTAAAGTGT
This sequence comes from Lomographa bimaculata, assembly GCA_948107665.1. Taxonomy (NCBI): domain Eukaryota; kingdom Metazoa; phylum Arthropoda; class Insecta; order Lepidoptera; family Geometridae; genus Lomographa; species Lomographa bimaculata. The sequence goes on along the minus strand of OX403608.1, from coordinate 13,150,252 downwards.
TGCAGTGTTAGTTATGTTTCCACACGTTTTATACCCGACTAAAACCAAAAAAAGGTAATAGGAGCTAGTTAACATAAAAAAGGCAGCCCCACACAAAGTTTGATTAATTGTGTCGTGGGTGTCGAAAATCTTCACATCACACACATACACAATCAAACCCGATTAAGAATAAGAATGAGAAACACAAATTTTCCTTGAGGAGAAAACTTGTGTTACCGCTGAGAATCGAACCCCGGCTTAGAAGGTGAACATTCACCCAACTAAGCCAACGGGCAGTTAAATATCGCAGATGACTCAAACACACACTAAAACCAGAACCAGAAACACAAATTTCCCTTCTAGAAAAATGTGTTCCCACAGGGAATCAAAGAATACCGTTAACGTACAAGGTAGTCAAGTTACCAACTACACGCACGGGTAGTTCAAATAGTACACAAATAGTGTATATATATAATATTTTAACTTGTAAAGTTATCTATGTATTGTCAATATTTATTAAAAGTATGTGTATTATTTAATTTATTTATTACGTTTACATAATGTATATAAATGTATTTACGGATATTTATTATATATATAAAGTTCTACTACTTATGTGTTATTTTTATTTGTATGTAAGTAATGTTTAAATTGTTTATAATGCATGTGTAGCGTTATTCATTAGATAATACCACCGACCGCAAAAAATGTCTATTGTTACTATCCTGTCCATCCAAAGGTTGCCTGTAAGAGATTGCTTTATGTGATAAGGCCGCCCATTGTACAACAATATTTTTTTTTTTTTTGTGACAGGCTAGTGTTTGACTACTATCTCACCTGATGGTAAGTGACGATGTGATCGAAGCTGGTAAACACACTAGACCTGGAATACGCAGGCTCTCAAGGATAACTGCCGGAACACCGTATTTGGCTTGGCGGCAGATTTTCAACTTGATGGTGGTAAGCTACTTTGGTAGCAAGCCAGGCGAGCAACTCACAAAATGCTCTACCACCTCACCTTTAGTTTTTATGTTTTTATTAACTATCTTATTGGTGTTCAATAAAGAAGTATTGTATTGTATTGTACAGTATAAACAGTTGTAAGATTCTTAGTAACTGAAATCTACTGTTTTATAGCTAACTTCATTAAAATTCAAAGACCGAACTTTGGGTGTAATAAAATTCCTATCTCTATTCAGTTGATTTGAGTTGATGTTTATGATTCAAGAACAAAGCCTCTAAGTTAAATATTCTGTACAAACCCAATGTTATTTAATTGACCAGCGTAGCGAATGTTGACTTTAGTGGTTCGCCATTTTGTCTGTCCAGAATTTAGCGTCTAACCCCCGTTTTCACCAAACATAAGTATCGCCTAAATGAGATGCCTAAGCATTTAAGAGCTACCTAGCACAAAAATACGTTTCATCAACCTTAAGTTATACCTAACAACCTTAGGAGCTACCTAAGTTTAGAACACCGCGATTCACCGGTGCTTATGGTTTTAGGTAATTCCTAAATAGCTGTCATTTTTTGTATGGGCTTCGTAAGTAATATGACAGAACTTTATTTAAATACGTTTCACCAACCTTTAAGAGATGCCTAATGACCTTAAGACCTACCTAAACTTAGGACACCGATTGGCAGTGCGTAAAGCTTAGGTGATTCCTAAATTGACAGCAAAAAGCAGATTGACAGTTTGATGAAAGTATTTTTTACATTTTGGCTCCCCAAATGATGTGTATTTAGCCAGTGTCCAGAAATAAGACGTTATTTTATATAAGGGCGGTAACGTAAGTTTGCGTTGAATTACAACGCGCTACTATCCATGATATTTGGGCCGGCCAAAGGCACCAGTCCGTAGTAGTAGTTGATCGAGCGAAGCGAGATCTCAAAATTGACCTGGGTGGCAATTTGTCCGTCCGTCCGTCAGAGGCATCTAGCTTCAAAACTCGTATGAACTAATAACTTCAAACTAATAACTTTTGACATGTGACTAGGACTTTTAATATGAAATACATTTGAAATATATTATTACGTGACACTGGCTAAATGCACAAGATTGCGAAGCCAAAATTAAAAGAAAAAAGACTCTTGTCTGTCAGTTATAAAAAAAGGTTAGGTTTTATTTATACAGTCATTGCCGCGTATTACATCAAGATTTAAAAAAATGTGTCATGTAAAAATGCATTTGAAAACGAAAACCATAGTCAAGATTCACAAATTTAGGCATAGCCTAGCTTAGGCGTCGCCTAATGAAAATGTATTGGTGAAATGCAAGGTAAGCATAGGAACTTCCTATACTTAAGAATTACCTAACAAAGAGAAGCGTATACGAATGGACAACCATTAGATTTTTTGAGTGAGTACAAAAATAATATTTTTTTTTTCAACTTTGCATGATTTTCCAACATTCATGTACTTTCGGTTAATAAACCACCATTATTATAATTATACATTCGAATAAACATAAGTATTAGAAAATATTAAAAATAACGACGCCATTTTTTCACTTTCCCGCCAATTCACAAAACGTCAAAAGACAAGCAAACAACATTATAAAAATTAAACTATAGATAAAAGTCATAAGTTTAAGAATTAAAAAGTCGATTGGTGAAATGAAAATACCAACTTAGGAGAATCCTAACGTTAGGAATAACTTAACTAGGAATTGCTTATCTAATGAATGGTGAAAACGGGGGTAAATCATACAAACAACTAACTTTAAATTCTTTGAGAATATGTAGGTGTTGCCCAAAGCCAGAAATGGAAATTAAAATTACAGAAAAGCAAATATTAAGAAGGCACTTATACACATAAGCTGGGGCAGGATAATTTCTAGTTTTATACCGACTTCACATAAAGGGAGTAGGTACTCAATTTGACAATTTTTTTTGTGTGTTCTTCATAACTTCTTTCCATGAGAACCGATTTTGAATAAAAGTTTTTGGTTTGATTGCTGGTGCTTTCCCATTGGTCCCATTTAAATTTGATCATAACCTGATGTTTTTGAGTTATCGCCAATAATGCGTGTTTAATACATTAAATCTTTTTTTTTTTTTTTTTTTTTTTTATACATGATAGGCAAGCATTTGTCCGCTATCTCACCTGATGGAAAGTGACGATGCGGCCAAAGATGGAACATGCTTGCCTAGAAGGTACCTATTCACTCTAGACTTGAAGATAGATCAAGATGAAAACGAAAACGATATCTGATCAAGGTTAAGAAGATAAAGCGGTGAAGTCAGTTTTTTTAAGCTTTGCTTGCGTTTAATTATTGCAGCCAGTATGGGGTATCTTTGAAAAGAGCTTTGCAAGTATACTACGATACAGTTTTTTAATAGATTTTATTTATATAGCAGTTTTAGCCATGCATTCATTTTATGACTATAGTTTTTTAATAGTTGGAAAATAACAATTTGGTGCAAATGTACTTGTTTTAGATTTATTTGGTTCGGGTCTATCTCAAAAACGGCTACATATTTAACACTGAACCTTGCGTATAATATCCATTATATCCTGTACTTGAACAAAAATACAAATATCAAACAATTGTTTGCGAGAAAAAAGTAATCAAGAATATACCTAAGTAATTATCCTAAAAAAGTATTCCCTATTAGGAATAATAAAAAATCTTAAAAAATCCGACTTCACCGCTTATATTTTGGTATTGCCTTGATCGATTTCGATAAAATTTATATGAGACCACCTCTGAAGTATACTCTACCAAACAAAAAAATAATTTTGAGAATCGGTCCACAAATGGGGGAGAAATTGGTGAAGATACATAAAAACGTCATCCATATATGGTTGGCATTACTTCAGTTCGCTCGAAGCGTTTCGCTTCTACGTTTATCATACGTACTGCGAAGGAGTGGAACCCATTGCCCTCGTCTTTGTTCACCGAACGGTATAATCTGGGAGTCTTCAAGTCAAGAGTGAATAGGTACTTTCTAGGCAAGCATGCTACATCTTCGGCCGCATCATCATTTTCCATCAGGTGAGATTGTTATTAAATTCTTGCCTATCAGGCATAAAAAATACATACATACGGTCGAACATAGTACCTCCTTCTTTTTTGAAGTCGGTAAAAAATGGGATGAAACACTAATATCGACTTGGCGCAACGGGGAAATCTTTTCTTTCTATGCTAGGCCTGGGCTAGTTTTTGCAAGAAAGATAATTTATTGTAGTTGTAAGGATAGCTACTGGAACAACGACTGAACGATTTGCGCTGAAAAGCAGAAGTCAAATAAAACCAATTTGAACAAAAAAGCTTCCAAAATGTTCCTATACCGATGATATTAGATCCGACTCATTACCGACTATCGTTTACGCGGAAAATAGCCCTTTTGGAATAAACTTTTCTTGTTACTAGGGATATCGCAATAATTATCGATTTTAGTATCGATGTATGACTATCGATAATCGATTTTGTCGATAAAAATATTTTTTTTTTTCATATAATAAAAATATTATCCGGAATATGTATAAAAATTGTCTCCCTATAAATTAAAATTTAAATAATAAAAAAAAACACTATTATTATTGCAATTTTTTTGAATATAATAAAGGCAAGCATTTTTTGACAACTATTTCACCTGATGGAAAGTGATGATACGGCCAAAGATGCAGCAAGCTTGCCTTGAAGATACCTATTAGGCATACATGTCTAATAAAAATAATTGAGACCGCGGCAAGTCAGTCACACAATTGTATTTAAAATTGAATTTAGATTTGATATTTTTAACGAGAACTAGAACTTTTAGCTCTGAAAATTTCATCATAATATCATAATTTACTTTGAAAGACCGTATTAAAATGTTTTGCATTTTATATAAACACTTCGGTAACACGAATTTCCTTTTCAGTTGAATACAGAGTTTCATCCGTTTTAGAAGTCAAAGCAACTATAATATAATAAAAAAAAGAGATAAGCTAGTCGAGTCCAAATTCCACAGTCTCGGTCAGCGACGTAAAGTCACAAGCCTATCAGAATTCTACCGTTTACATTGAGTTACACGATTTAATTCCCCGATGCCCTTTTTACCACTTAATAACAAGACAAACTGTCAAACGTCATCCTTATGGTTGACATACCTCCGGTTCGCTCGAAGCGTTTTACTTATACGTTTATCATCCGTACAGCAAGGGAGTGGAACTCATTGCCTGCGTCTTTGATTCCTGAACAATCTGGATGTCTTCAAGTCTAGAGTGAATAGGTATCTTAGGCAAGCATATTACATCTGCGGCCGTAATTTCACTTTCGTGAGATAGTGGACAAATGCTTGCCTATTCAGCAATAAAAAAGGTTTAAAAAATGGCTAAGTATGCTTTGATCACGCAAACGTGGACTTTAATCGAATGAAATCGATTGAAACTTCAGTGTGATGTCCCATCTCTACACCCAAATTAAGTTACACAACTCTTGGCTCACATGCAAATAAGTTTTTATCTGTTTGTTTCGAGGAAACTTTTTCTGCCAATAATGTTGTTTAGGCACATTTTCTGGCTCGTTTGTTTGAAAAGGCTTACTTTGTTGGACTGAAAATATTTATATTTCTATTGTATTTTTACTTAATTGAATTAAAACTTTATAGAAATTTATTAACATACGGTTTTTCTTATCATTTATATCGAGTTTTAGCCGCGAAAGTGAAAAATTGCGTTATTGATTTTGTATTTTTATGCAAAACTTGTAATTCTTCGAATGGTAATGTGTGTTAATGTTGGATTATTATTATTAATAGTCTGTGAACGTGCACGAGTGTAAGCTAATCATACAAAGATGAAAAACGTGACTTTCGCTTTCGGTCCAAAACTCCGATAGATGTTCTAGTAAAGTCTGTACCACTTTACTAGAACATGACTTGACTATTACTGGATTGTAACTCTTTTACTTGACCTGTGACTAAGACTATATTTATAAAATACTAAATTTTTTTAATGCTTGAAAGGCAAGCATTCGCTCCCATCTCACTTGATGGAAAGTGATGATGCGGCCGAAGATGTTGCTTGCCTAGAAGATACATATTCACTCTTGACTTAAAGACACCCAGATTATACCGTTCAGGGAACAAAGATGCGAGCAACGAGTTCCACTCCTCAATTATTATCAATAGTTGAAAACTAGTCATTATTGACACTGGCTAAATGCAAAATGATAGCGGAGCAAAATTTAAAAAAACTTAAGTTTACTTAAATTAAGTTCTATGACTTAGAAGTTATTGTCGCAAATGGTTACCTACATTATAATTCATAACGCTGGTGGAAGACCAGTGCCATGAATTCTGTTGTATGCAATTCTTCCAAATTCACCTCACTGTTCTAGTGACATTGCTATAACCCCGAAAATCTCCCCCCGGAATTAATGTCACGCAGAATTATGTTAATAAACATTGCAGTAAGTTTTCCCCAGCAGAAATGTTCATTAAAAACCACCATTTATTTAAAAGTCTGTGGAGAACGGCGCACCAGAGGGTAGGAATATGTTATTTTACCCTCGGATGGAAATGCAGATGTAATGGGGGTTGTACTTAACCACAAGCCAAAATAACATATTCAATAATTATCATTACCATGAATTATCTTTTAGAGCTGTGGTCCTAACAATATTACATCTCACACTCACAGCGCTACACTTAGTTCTAAGACTTGAATCGTGCCGGAAGTATTCACATCACATACACAATCAATCTCATCCAGTATCGGAATCATAAATTTAAATTGTGCTTCCTCCGGGAATCGAACCGGAGACTTGTAAAGTTATTCTCTTTGAAAATATTAGTTTGTATAGTTTAGACGCTAGATGTCTCTGACAGACAAAGTGCTGAATCAACAAAGTCAACTTATAGTAGAGAGTACAGTAATATAGAGTCATTAGATTTCAAAGTGCTTCTCAAACGATTTTGATTTTTGATTTGAATTTGATGAAATTGATTTCAGATAAATGTATAGCAAATTCTATCTCACAAAAATCTATAGCTATAAAGGTCCAATAAGATATTTTCATCATCATCATCCACAGCTCTTTTGATCCCACTGCTGGGTATAGGCCTCTCTCATATTCTGCCATTCGCCTCGGACCTGTGCTAGTCTTGTCCAGGTTCGACCCGCAATGCTAACAATATCGTCAACCCATCTTGCCGCTGGACGACCGACGCTGCGTTTGCCTTCTCTTGGCCACCACTCTGTTATAACCTTGCTCCACCTGTCGTCACTTCGCCTAGCAATGTGTCCCGCTCAACTCCATTTGAGTCCCATAACAAATTTTTCAACGTCTCGAACTTTTGTTCGTTGTCTAATTTGGGTATTAGGGACTCGATCTTGTAGTTTAATGCCGAGCATGGCTCGCTCCATGGCTCTCTGTGCAACTCCTATTTTGTGCACAGCCTCATTTGTAAGCGTCCATGTCTCGGCACCATATGTCATGGTGGGCAGAACACATTGGTTAAATAGACGGGTATATATACGACGGGTAGATATTTTACTTAATTATATTTAACTGTCATATTTCCCTACTGACGAATAAGTTATCTATATGATCTAAATGAAGAAAAAAAAGACGTGTGGCACTCGGGGACTGCCGCGGTAAAGCTATTGCATAGCATTTTTTATCAACTTATACAATTATAATTATTTATTTATTTTATTTATGCAGTATTTTTTTCCTGCCACCTAGAGGCGAGTTGCTGAACTAAAGAGACAAGCGTGATATTTAAAAAAAGTCATTAAAAGTTCTCCTATTCATCGATAGATGGCAAAACTAAAAAGTATCACCGCTGTGCCGGTCGGAGTGGGGGGTGTTAGGTTATATTCGTTACGGAATTTCTGGATTCGGTCTCCACGCTCAAGGCCCGCGATAGAAGCTATGCAATAGCTTAAAAATTATGTGTCTGGTTGTATTTGTATGTATATAACAGACATGCATTTTATCTTCATTTAGTACATATTACACTACATTTTCGTCAGTAAAAATACTAATACGAGTAAGTATAATAATAGTAACATGTATGAGACTTAAATATAAGTGTATTATATTTTTGGATTTTTGTATCATTTATCGTCTGTGAAGGCAGAATTAATTGACTCTCAGCAACCGTAAAACTCGCTTTGGTTTCGTTATTTTCTGTATAAATAAAATAGTTTTATCGACTCGAAGGGGCGGTCGGGCATTGACTCAGCGATTTTCTGCTCCAATGTTACGGCAAAAGTATACCCTCTATCCAATTATACCCCATACAGTAAGCAGTTTTCAACATCAAACCGTAGAACTTTATGGGAAACATAAAAGCATTTATTTGATTTACTCTCAAACTTTTACCGCAAACTTCTACGCTGTCCAAAATGAGGCTTGATTCAAAATGAATTCCTACTCCATGCTCTAGAATATAAGCAGTAAGGTCATTATGAAACGAAAACTACTTCAATCTTTTCCATAGTGCTATCCTTATCCCACTTCACGTGAAGTCGACACAACACGATTCTTTCTTTCACTCTTCTGTAAGCCGACATTTCTACATTCACTTTTTTATGCTAGTTAGCCAAGCATTGGACCGCTATATCACCTGATGCAAAGTGACGGTGCGGCCGAAGATGGAACATTCTTGCCTAGAAGTTACCTGTTCACTCGAAAATTAAAGACTCCCAGTTTGTACTTATCGGGAAACACAGACTCGGACAAAACGTTCCATTCCCCAACAACACGAATAATAAATGTGGAAGCAAAATGCTTGGAATATCAACCAATATATCATCGAGGATTATAAATCGATGTCGCAATTCTGATTGTCTGGTTGGTTAAAAATGGGATGGTGGAATTAGATCATGCAATTCCGTGGCACACTCTCCTAAATGTGTCCTATAAAAGACCGACAGACTTGAGACCCTGCGACGATATTCTAGGCTTTGAAGCTTCGCATCAGTCGGCTATTTGCAGTTTATTATCTTACGAGACTGTACACGTTTTCGCTTCTTAACCACAATACTTAGTTATTCGCGTTATTTGTACTATGTAAAGGTGTAGACATCATAACATCTACCTAACCGCACATCTATCATTATGTCATTGATATACCCTTACTGGGTACAGATATTGAGACGATACAAAATGTTGATTTTTAAGTTGAATTGGGTCGTTCAGCACTTCCGTCCGTCTGTCCATCTGTCTGTCAGATGTATCTAGCGTCTAAACCATACAAGTAAATTACTTCAAATACTCATAGAATATGTAAAACTACGGCCCAAAGCCAGAAATGACATTTAAAATTATATAAATGAAAATATTAAGGGGGCTCCCATACATGTAAGTAGGGAGCAAACATTTTTAATATTTTCTTATCTACCCTTGTAGGGTATCGTTGAAAAGGGATTGAAAAATTGAGTACAAAACCGCTTTTACAAAAATCTGTGTTGGAAAATGACGATTTGGTAGGCCACCAAAGTCACTGTTTTAGACCTATTTTATTCCGGGGTCTATCTCAAAAACGGCTTCACGCTGAACATTGAAACTTACGTATAATGTTCGTTATATCTTGTTCTTGAACAACAAATACAAAATCTAACAATTATTATATAGATAAAAAGGTTATAAGTAATTTGATAAAAACTCACGCACATTTTGAACTTTTAAATTAAAATTAAAACGGGAATTAGCGTGACTTACGCAGTAATTAACGTCAAAAGTTTTTCTCAATGGGGCAAAAATGTAGGCGCGAGATCTCAGTTCGTCGCGAACGACTAGTTAAGAACTATGTAGTATGATGCATAAACGAGTAAATATGAATACCAGCTTTTTTAGCAATATTTATAAATCGTATAGTCGCGAGCGAAGCTGAGAGGTAGAGCTAGTTGTAGAGTTAAGTAATTTGTTGGCGTCATCCGCCCATACTGTACAAAGGTCGCGCCCGAGGGCACCCCAAGTAATATCTGCCCTGGACGTTACATATTTCCATGGAAACTTGAAATATTTTCGGATGGTACTTTATCTCGAGAGGTAAGAAAAATTTATTCCATGGTAGATATAAAATGTTTTGCTTTGCTCGTCTTATTTTGTAACCGTGCTATTTATATGAATAACCTTCCTTTTACAGCATATATTTTTTGTAGCTTTAGAGGTTTATGATAGATATTGAACTTTGTTACTTATTTACTGACAAAATATTTATCTATAATAAAAATGTCAGATAAGATTACAAAAGGGGAATAAAACAAATAGCACTCAAATTTTGTAAGCCGCATGCCGAAGGAAATGTGCCCAGAATACTGGCTACGTTTCCACGTTGAATAGCGATGCTAATTTTTGTTATACTTACTTATGTTTTAGGCAGGCATTTGGCCACTACTTTACGTGATACAAACAAATAAACGTATTAAACAAACGCATTCACAATCAAAGTCCAACATTAAGGTCAAAGCCTTATATTGTGGGTATCGGCAACATTTACATCACATACTCAATCCCACAAAAAAGGGGGAAATGAAATCTCTCTCAGACCATAAGGTCGGAGAGGTAAAACTTTTTTTTATTGTTATTGAGTGATGAAACGAGCAAGTTGCTCACCTGATGGTCAGCGTCACACTTACCCATTAAAGTTCAATGCCACCCAGAGTTTTGAACCTAAATCAAAATTCTGTTATGACAAGGATGCATGGAGGCAAACTGCACAGGCTCTTTCTAGCGACTACCATAATAACACCTAGGTTAAGAAAATTATATATTAAAAATTAAGAATGTTTTTAAAAAAAATGAATGTAAAAAAAATTCGCCGCCGAGTTTCTTGCCAGGTTCTTCTAGAGATGGCTGTAATTTTGCGAATCTGGCAATAGATTCATTAACTTTCATGAGTGCCTCTTTGGGGCCCATGTGAATAAACAATTTTGATTTGTTCGGCAAAGCACTGCGTTCATCACCCTTAAATATTAGATGTTAAATCTCTTCAAGGCCTGTAATTTCACTGAAAATACTGTCCTTCAATCTTGTTCAATCAAACATGGTCAACTAACGAAGTGGTAGAAGTACTTGCAAGTCAACCTAATAGCGATGCCTCCCCTTAGCTGAATAACTTGATTATGATAGCAGAATAGTGCCATTGTAATTGCCACTGGACAAATATGATGCAGCTCTTTAGGTCTTAGAACAAGGAGCGCATTGCAGTTCCGCGCAGCACTTGCTGCAGGGACTCGCTTACGCCTGGATGAATCTATCACCATTAATTAAATTTACGTATTTTATATCCGTTACATCCTGTTCTTGAAAAGAAAATTCAAAAATCTAATAATTAACCTTAAAAGTTTACTATACTAAGCAAAAGGTGCGAACAATTAGTTTAATAACATTTTAAGTCAAAACACTCCATAACAAGACTTCTTAAAAGGCCCACTAAAAACTATCCAAGGCACAAATTCCGTCTGGCCTTATAAGAAGGCTCTCTTGAATTACGGTCATCTCGTTTTTATGTCAGAAAGAACTCGGAGATAGTAATAAAATAAATTAAAGAGACACTACAAAAACTTCATCTTTTGAAGTGTCCTTGGTTAAGATTTTCTGCTGGGAATCTTATATTTTGTTGTTGTCTACTTTTTAGAATATCTTAAGTTATCAGTTTCATCTCGAATGTTTCAAATGGCTTATTATTTATTCTTTTGCACTATTTATATACGCTTTATACGGAAAACATATACATATCTAATGACTATGTATGCCATTTATAATTAAAAGTCGTTTAAACCGTACTGTCCCGCCAAGAACGGCATTGCCCCACCGCACCTTACCATATATACATGCTCGCTAACGCCAGTTGAAAATAATAAAAAATATACGAAAATATAAAAATACGGAATTTGAAATAGCTGTACCAAGAAAGACGTTTGGTCTCAATAAACAATGGTTGGAATGATGTCCCAAGAAATTTCTAGTATTTTACAAATGACCCTGTATAAGTGGCAATGATGTTTGAATTCGATTTTATTTATGTACAAACATTGAGGAGACTATTTAAAACATAAATGCAAAGGCTTTCAAACTCACAAACCCACACTAATTTCAAATGATTATATTGTTGATGCCGGAAACATTTACATTACAAAATTTGTAATGTAAATGTTTCCGGTTAATACTATCACACTCAAACCCAGAAACACAATTTTCCTTTGAGTAGAAAATGTATTTTCTCACCGAGAATCAAACCCGACTACAGCTGCTTAGAAAGCACGCAACTAACTACGCTAGTGAGCAGTTCAAAGATAGTACTGGAAGTCAGGGTTTACTTTTTCAACTTTGTAAAACATACTTATTACATTCTTAAATTTGAGTGAGGATAGAAACGGCACGAGGCTCGTTTATGAGAATGCAAAAGTTCTATGCTTTAGAAAGCTATCTATCCTACTGCGCAATATATTGTTGCAGTGTTACATAGTACCGGTGTTACATTATGGATGCGAAGCGTGGACCATCAAGGAGGATTTCTGCAAGAGACTTGAAGCATTCGAGATGTGGACATATCGTCGCTTGCTCTGCATAAGCTGGACTGATAAAGTTTCGACAATCCACGACTGGTTAGAACCATCAAGCAGAGAAAAGTTGGATACCAAGGTCATGTATGAACTTATGGTATTGGTATATAACTGATACTTGAGCGTTAAAACTGCTGCAAATAATAAATAATAATAAAATCCATTTATTTAAGGTAAATCAACTCATAAAAAATTACAATAGAATTTCATGAAAATAATAAATAAATCAAATTAAAACTATTTATGCTGATGGGATAAAGCTCGGGAAATAGAAATAAAGGGAGATTCTAGTGGCTTAGAAACATGAAGCAATGGACTGGAATAAAAAGCGCAGTACAACTGTTCAGGCTAGCCCTGGACAAAGATTAATTATTCAATTAAGAATGACTGCCAACTTTCTGTAAAGAAGAGGCAATTGAAGAAGAATAACATACTTGTTGAATATTACAATACTAAAATATATCGTAATTAATACTTACGATCCCATCTCCAATATTCCTGATGACGCATGGCAGTAGTGCTGTGGAACCAGTCTGCGAAGTCACCACAGTATTGTTCTCCGTCTGGAACTGCTTCTCAGGAGTTGTTCCGAAGATATCTTCGAGTGGAGGGAAAGAGACCGTGAGCTCGTTGTGTTCGGGTTTTGAAGTCGGCGATGATGACGGGAGAGGTGATGATGGACCTGTGGAGAAAATGTGTATAAGTGCTTTGAAACATGGAAAATATTGACACAGAATGGGCAGCTTCTGGTCTAAAAGCAGCATGGCCTTTAACTGCATTTCAAGGCTGTCATCTACACTCTGCCGGCCCAAAACGAGTTGATCTTATAAAGTCACAAAGCGTTACTAGCCGTGCTTATTTAATTCTCTGAGAGTAATTGCTGCTATAACGTCCAGACCAGGTATAAGTAAATTTCACTAATACCTGGTCTGGACGCTAGGAGCTAAACTAGCCCAGAATCCACCATGATTGCAAATTAATGAATCTAACTTGCTTTAAAATTCTTAATTTTTCCATGTTTAAATTTTTTTTTTCTTGTACCCTCTGTGTAGACAGACCTAACAGGGCATCGTATGTTAAGCATGTTTGAAATTGTATTAAAAAAAATATATTAACGCTTTCATACTCACAGCCCCACACTAAGTTCGATAACTTGTGTCGTGGGGGCCGGAAACATTCACATCACACACACACTCACAACCAGAACGAGAAAAACAAATTTTCCTTGGGGAGAAAACTTGTGTTCCCGCCTGGAATCGAACCCGATACCCCTGCTTAGAAGGCGGACACTCAACCAATTAAGGCAATGGGCAGTTCATCAATCATTCATAGGTTTATTCAAGTTCTTCCATGTGATAACTTCATTAATAGTTGATTTTATTTATATAGCATTAGCCATGCTAGGCAGAAATTCATTAATAGTATCTGAATATCGCTTGGAAGGCAAAAAATATTTAGACGGGCCAAAAAGTGGCACTCATGAATCTTTACAACTCTGCAATTAAATTAGACCTTTTAAGTTCTTCTCCAAAAGAAACCTCACAAACAAAAAGCAATATCGAGTTAAACGGAACTAGGTCGTTTAGCGCGCGAATATCAGTCCGCAATAAACATTTTCACGAAAAATTTTTGGTGAATTTTCATCAAGGATTTTATTCAAAGCAGGAATTACTTTCTTTTAGTCGCTTTACTAATAAAGAAGTTATCAAAAGGGTTTGCCTCGGAGTAGCCTTATAGTCGTAGTCCTTAGAGGCTGTGCCTTTAGGTAACAGTGAGCTAAAAGAGTTCTAGATAGACGGGAAATAAAATGCTTTCTACGGACCACGAAATAACAAATACCAACACAAAAAAAAAAAACCATGTGAAACAAACGAGGTGGAACGACATCTTTCGAGTCGGTTTGGGGACCACATCTTTGGGAAACAGAAGGCTGGTCATGTTACGTGGTGACGTGGCTTTTATTGAATCAAAACCATTTAACAAAACACAATAGTTTCACAATCCCTGTCATCTGATGATGATTAGTTCTTTTGTGACCACATAGCTGATTTAGACAAAGAAGCTACGTTAAAGCTGCCCGTCCACTGGTGCCGAGCGGAGCGGAAAACTGTGGAGATATGTGCTAATATTAACCAATAGAATGAGCTCCACTGAGTTCTGCTTCAGTGGAAGTAGAACAGAGTTGTGAAGCGCGTCGCCACTCGCAAGTGCGCACAATCTAGCTCCACAGAGTATCAAATCCCGCTCCGCATACTCCTTCGCTCCGTGCCGCTTCTTTGCTCCGCGTTAATGGACAAACACAGTTCGCGTCTCTTCTCCGCATTACTCCCTTGTTCCGCTCCGCTTACTCGCTCCGCTTCAGTGGACGGGAGCCTTACATATGTGAATGCTGTTACAATAAGGTTGCAGTTGTCATGACCGATAAAACCGACCGCTAGTCACCGGAAGGTCAGTGGAGCCCCAAAGACCTCTGACCTTAACCTGACATAAAAGGTACCTAGAAGCCTGTTCATACAATGTTGGATTAGAACTCAATCTGACACCAAAATTACTACGAATTACCGGAAAGGCTGCTCAGCGTGTTGCCTACCTTCGTACCCTTACTTACCATCGAATGGGATAGTGCTCAATCTAAAATGTATGCTTTATGTGGACATTAGAATACACAGATGAACTGCCCGTTGGCTTTGTTGTGCGTCCGCCTTTTAAGCAGGGTGGGTTATCAGGTTCAATTCCCGGTGGGAACACAAATTTAATCCCCAAAGTAAATTTGTGTTACTTGGTTCTGGTTGTAATTGTGTTTGTCATGTGAATGTTTCAGGCACCCACTTTTGAGAAATACGACGTTTTTATGTCTTTTACCTCATTACTTCTTTCGTTGTCAGCTGATTTTGATGATAATAATTACAAAAACTGCTTGTTAGATCTTGATAAAATTTAAATAGGACCACGTGGAAAGCACCAGTTTTCATAGGTTTTTACCATTTAAATTTAATGAAGATCTAACACGTAGTTTTTGTGTTATCCTCAATAATGCGTATTCTGACTATATTGATGATATTCTCATTTTTAACCGACTTCAAAAGTTACCTCATAGCTTACTTCGTTGTGAGCCGATTCTGATGATTATTTTTTTATTTTAAAGCTGGTGCTTTCCATTCGGTCCCATTAATTTGATCAAGATCTGATCACTAGTTTTTGAGTTATCGTCAATAATGCGTGTTTAATACATTAAATCTGATCAAGGTTCCGAAGATAAAGCGGTGAAGTCGGTTTTTTTTAAGGTTTGCTTGCGTTTAATTACGTTTTCATATATCTTGCGGTTTACGTCACTAGCTACCAATCATTGTCTGTCGACACGTCATAGTATGATTTCTCGCTTTGAACGTTACTGAATAATCTATACTAATTACTGTGAATTTATGGTACTTAGTAATTGACATCGTGATAAGGTTGCGGTCTGTATTAAATACAATCTCGGAGTCTTCAGACGAGCAACTATGCCAGGCATCTTCTGGGCAAACTTCCTCTATCATCGACCACATCGTCGCTTAATATCAGATGAGATAGTGTTTAACGTTTGTCTATATTATAAACATACCATAACTAACATAATAAATAAACATACATAACTAACGATGATGTAATATAATAATCAATTGCCTTACATACGCCAGTCTCACAAAAACTCGAACATGGCCCGCCGATTTGGCTTATTCTTATGGGTCAGTATATGGATTACATGTAAATTTTCTTTTTGGAAAATCAGCCGCTTTAATTTTGATTTTTGAATCAAATATCTTAGTAAGAACATGCTGCAATATGGACGCTCTCACATATTAGTAATTCCCTTAGCAGTCGAGCCCTAATTCGTGCAGTGGGACATGTGAAAGGGCTTTAATTGGTGTCTACGTAACGAGAATACGTAGAACTGGCTCATATGACGTTAGTTCGATGTTTCTTTGTGAATTTTCGATTATATCACGAAATTATTCACTTTGAATCGGAAAGAAAAACACTTGAAAATGTTTAGTAGTTTGTATTTGCTGCAGAAACAGAGTTGGGCGATTGAATAATTCTGAATTGATACATTTTTATTTATAAAATTCAAAAACGATTACACATGTTAAAATTTTATTGTACATCAAATTAGCTTCAGCCTAGCAAATAAATGCATTCATTTGCTAAGCAAAATCTAAAAGTGGAACTCGTCGCCAATGTTATAAAAGGACTCACTGAAGCTCATGAAGAAAGAGTCTTAAAACTGAATCGTATTTACAATGGAGTGCCTCACAAAATAGGACCTACCTACGTCATTAAAAAAGACGTGTGGCACTCGGGGACTGCCGCGGTAAAGCTATTGCATAGCATTTTTTATCAACTTATGCATTATAATTATATTATTTATTTATTTTATTTATGCAGTATTTTTTTTCCTGCCACCTAGAGGCGAGTTGCTGAACTAAAGAGACAAGTGTGATATTTCAAAAAAGTCATTAAAAGTTCTGCTATTCATCGACAAATGGCAAAACTAAAAAGTATCACCGCTGTGCCGGTCGGAGTGGGGGTGTTAGATTATTTTCGTTACGGAATTTCTGGAATCAGTCTCCAGCCTCAACGCCCGCGATAGAAGCTATGCAATAGCTTAAAAATGGTTATTCGTTGTTATGACAAATTTCATTCCGTGTCGCGTTTAGTAACCGCGCCTTTAAAGATGAAATAATCTATTATAATCTATCGAGTGAAGCTCATTCATTCGTGAAACTGGATTACCATAAAGGATACAATGACACGATAAGTAATAGACTCAGGATATCATTCCAAAATATCACATTTTTAGAGAGCCTTTGAAAGAATAACTCAGTTCAATGGAAGTACGTTTGTTACATAGTTATTATGTCATATTATATTGTATATGTTGTTAATAGGGTCGTATTTTGCGGAACAAGAATCTGGCGGTGAAGCAAGGCCGCGCGTGCCAAACTTCAATCTGAAAGGATTTTCTCGTATATCTCGAAATGTAAGGTAGAACCTACGAACAAATTTTATAATTTGTTCGTAGCGTAGGACATTTAATTCTGTTTATGATGCAATAAATTTTTTTTGAGCTGTAAAATTCTAGTCGTATTCAGTAAAAACACAAGATAATAATTATATATTATACTAATAATAATATAATAAAGAGGACAGATTTGTATTCATGTATGTAACGAATAAACTTAAAAACTTCAGGACCGATTTCAAAAATTATTTTACCGCTAGAAAGATACATTATCACAGAGTAACATAGGCTATATTTATTACTAGAAAAAATTTGAGATCCTTAGAAATATGGAATGTACATAGCTTATACCTTGTATAAGATACATAGGATTCTTTTTTACTTGATAAATACGGTTGAAGCCGCGATGCACGGTTAGTCTTTAATAATTGGATAATATAGGATGAGGTGATGAGTCCGGGATTCACTACTTATTATATATGTCTATTAAGAACATGCGTTAATCAGGGCTTGTTGTGAAAACTTAACACTCATGAAGAGTTTATAGGACTTTAAATATAAATGAAATCCATTCATTTGCATCAAATGTAGGTATAAACGTGTATGCAGCGTTTAATGTATCAATAGCTTACACTTGGTCATAATAGTGACATGCGAATTTTGATTAGTCAGTTACCATTAAATCGTCATTATAATAATTTTGACTATTGTCATTATATGCCATAGGTGAAAAATAAGCTTTAATTTCTTTTAAATACAAATTCAAGTTTCTTTAATAAGACAACTTACAGTCCATGAGTTAGCAGACACGTAACTAACTATAAAAAGAACTTATTAACTAGTGTTAGTGCATGTGCGATAAAGTAAAATCAATTAATTTAAAAGATTTATTTTTAAACTGAATCTAAGGCATAACATCCGGGCGACTGAGAGAATAAATTCTAAAGAATCTATTTGATCATCACCCCGATGAAATAACATCGAATGTATAATTTATATAATTATTTTGACAAGCTGACGCGGCTTAAAAATCCGGACAATAGCACTGTGCACTATTCTTTACGACAAGCCAGCAAGTAGCTGACCCGGCGAACTTCGTACCGCCAGTAAAGGAGGTAAAAATCCAAGGATTCACCAATATTTGACAACAAACATAAATGTCACATGTGATTAAATATTTATAGTGTGTTCAGAAAAAAAATTTGTATCTTTGACAGGTATGAACAGTTTGTATGGGAAAATAAAATAGTTGTTTATTCTACTTTTTTGCAATTTCTATATACACACTCACATTTAAACCTTCCTTGGACTTCTACAAATATTTCAAGTCCAAAATATGCTAATCGGTTCAGCCGTTATCGAGCTTTTGTGAGTCTAACAAAGGTCACAAGCATGCTACATCTTCGGCCGCATCGTCACTTTCCATCAGGTGAGATTGTGGTCAAATGGTTGCCTATTAGGCATAAAAAAAGGTAGATTCATTTTATATTTATATAGATAGATGGATAATAATTATAAATCATAGTTAATTAATGTTTAATTTGTGGATATTAGATAATAATGATCGATGTGTGTAATTTATAAATAAATCTATAGTATTACTTGTAACTTATCGGTATGAATAAATTAATATAAAAATGAATATTCATATTCATAAGAGATAGACGTTGTATTCGAACTAACAACTATAGCGCTAGTAAGCTGCAAGCTGTTCAAGACTAATTGGCGTTTGATCTTCTTGACCTTAATCTAAAACTAACTTTTATAACTGTTGCTGCAAGAAGTTTTGATTAGAAAGATATTTTTCTGAATATAGCTTTAATCAATATTGATTTTAAAACACTATTATAACTTTGTCTCAAGTTCTGTCTGTATTGCACTGCTTTTGAAAAAATAAATTAAACGAATGCATGTATTTAATTACATACGACGCAAAAAAGATTTTGTGTTTATCAGTCTATGTATAGGTACATGTGAATAAGTATTGGAGGAAATTTAGAATATACCGCAACTTGACTTAATCAGAACTTTACAAAATGAAAAACTGAAAAAAGTACTCATTAACCTATAACATAACATATTCAGGATTAATCAAAATACAGATTTAACAAAACTACTTAACTAATACAAAAAGTCATTGGTCGGCAGTGTGCCCAAAATGCTGGCTGCGTTACCTCGTTGCACAGCGAGACTTAATTGCTGTGCAAAATACAAACCGGCATTTTGGTCACGTGTCGACTCTTTCAGTCTCCCAGCCAAATCTTTATAAATCTCAAGTGCACCTGGTCCCCATGGACCAAGAGTTTCTACTCCGAAAGGCACAAATATGTAACCTCTGTCGAGGCTTGAGTATTTTCACCGTTTCGAAGATTCAGCTGCAGTAGCAGCGCCACTTGCCTGCTGCGATGTTGTTGGAAGATGAGACGGTTTTAAAATAAATTTTAAAATGTTACCACAATGGGGTCATGAGAATAAAAGAAGAAGATTGTATTTATTAGTCTCTAGGAAATAAATATATAAGAGATTCATATCTACAAGCTTATGCAGGGATCCGTACCTCGAACGGAACTATTTTATAAGCTACCGTGAATGTTAGACATTTTTGCGAATTAAATGTACCGCTATTGGATATTTCACGAAAAGGACATTCTGCGAATTAGACGTTTTGCAACCGCTTGAAATTTTGGGAATTGGACATTCTGCGACGGGAAATGTGAGTGTATATGCGTTTGTTTATTGTTATACATACGTTTAGACAAAACATAATCAAACGCAAGCAAAGCTTAAAAAACCTACTTCACCGATTTATCATCGGATCCTTGATCAGATTTCATGTATAAACAGGCATTATTGACTATAATTAAAAAACCAGAAATCAGACCTTGAACGAATTTTAATGGGACCACATGAAAAACACCAAGTTTCAAATAAAAAAAGAATCATCAAAATCGGTTTACAACGAAAGAAGTTATGAGGTAACTTTTGAAGTCGGGTAAACCAGAACATCGTCAAAGTACGCATTATTGGTCACAAAATAGACATTATTGACGATATTTCAAGAACTACTGATCAGATTTCGATCAAATTTAAATGGGACCAATTAGAAAGCAACATCTTTCAAACTAAAAAAAAATTGTCAACATCGGCTCACGTGGAGAGAAGTTATGAGGTAACACACATAAAAAAAATACAGTCGACTTGAGTACCTCCTCCTTTTTTGGGAAGTCGCTAAAAACTTCTTCAACTACACATAATAATTATCACTACATCTAACACAGTTTTCTTTGAAGCTCCAGCACAAAACAAAAGCAGATGAAAACATCGTCAGCATTGTTTTGCTTCAAAAGCGTGAAGGATGTAAACATTCAAAGAGATAAATTCTTAGAACAAACGCGTTTGAAGTGAACCCGGACTGAAAACACAATTAAACAAAGGAAATAGTGGGTCAGGTATTTTTAATGTAGCGTACTTACTAAACTTGCTAAGAAGATACCTATTCACTCTAGATTTGAAGACTCTAGGTTATACCGTTCGGGGCACAAAGACGCGGGCAGTGAGTTCCATTACACGCTGTACGGATGATGAACGTATAAGCGATGCGCTTCTACTATCTCCAGTTCGCTCGAAAGTAAACTGGAGGTATGTCGACTATAAATGGATGACGTTTGATAGTTTTTCTTGTTCTTAGGCTATCCGGGCGCTTACATTCGGCCCACCGGTTTGCACTGAGCGACCTATGGTGACGAAAGGAATCTACTAGGGATTCTAAACAAACCCACCTAGTGTCTTGACCTAGAATTTATTTATTAATGAAACTAGGTTAACCTGCATCTTGGATCCTATTTATTGATCGGCCAGTCGACATCAGTTAAAAGTCGCTGTTTTAAAATTCAACACGGGCCTACCACTAGGACCGTAAACTAAACGCTTACGCGTTTTAAAGACGAACAACGCCATCTAGTTATGTTTTTTGTACAATTATATAAGCAACGATCTATACTTTCGTTATCAAAGGCTAAAGATACTTTATTGGACTTTTTTTTTAAATTTTTACATTCTAGAGACATATTTTATTTCGATATACAATTATTGTTCACAAAGATGCCTGATATATGTTTTTACGTTTTCAACCATCATATCTCCGACATCTCAGAGTAGCAAACCAGGCGAGCACGAGTAAACGCCAGAACACAATAAAAATACATGGTCATGATCACCAGACTTGTCTGGTGAAGAAAATATTGTTATAAATTCGTCACAATGATTTCTTCACGAGAAGCTCCAGTTTGTAATAAGATTCGAAATCGCGACCCTCAATTAGAAAGCGGGCTTTAGACGACGGTGCCATCACAGCTTCAAAGGTGTGAGTGTGAAAACATTTATTTACTGGGAAATCATCATCATTTACGTTACTATCAGTCTGGAACAGCCTGTTAACATCCCAGGGTCATAACGCTGAAGGAGGAATATTCGAGATACAACAGACCTACAGTTTATTACTTTAGGTTCAATATCGTTGATTAAAGGGCCGTGGTGAGAGCTGACAAGGGAAACCGTATACTGAGTAATCTGAAGCGGAAATACTGCAATGGTAAATAGACCAGAACCCTTATTACCTATCTCTGTTGCGAACGGTTTCAATTATAAATTGACAAAACTCTTATGAAATTTTTTATTATTTTTTTCTTCTAGAGTACTTCTTACAAAGTGCCCTATTATAATTACAATCTAGCCAAACTATGGCTAATCAGTAATTTAAATTTAACTTAAACTGCTACATTGCTAAACTAAGAATGTGTCCATTAACACTTTTCTTATTGTCTCTATTTAAGGGTAATACACTTTGTTCATGTGTTCTTTTGCAGCACTCTCACTATATATTACACTGATATATATTAACGTTACACAAGTTCAAATGGTTTAGTTCTTTTAAGTCTTCTCACTAAGTCTTAAGAAATATGGTTATAATAATTATTGAATTAATATAGTTCGTTTTTGCTTAATTCAGTAGAAACCGCTCGCAACAAAGATACGTAATAAGGGGGTTAGATATTACCTATCTCTTTTACGTATGGTTTCAATTCAAAAATAAGAAAACTAATAAGAAATAAGGTCCATTTTTGCTTCATTTATATAAATACTTTTCGCAATAGAGATATGTTACATGGATCCTTAATCGCGAATTAAAATTGCGAAGTTTGAATTCCTTATAAGGCCTGAGTTATCTTCTCTTCTGTTATCTTCACTGAGCTTACAGCTCAGATAAAATCGTAAAGAAATCCATTGTGGAAGCATTATAAACACAAACGATTTCACTCACAGCCCAACACTAAGTTCGATGGCTTTTATTGTGGGTGCCGGCACTTTCACATCACACACACAACGACACCCAGAATCAATACAAATTTCCCTTTGGGATAAAATATGCGTTTCCACCGGGTATCGAACCTATACCCGCTTCTTAAAAGGCGAACGCGCACCTAACTTAGCCAAAAGGCAGTTCATTCAGTATTTTCCTGATGTCGCCTAGCTTGCTCTCTGTTCTTAATTATACATACAGTCGTAGATTACAAACCCTAAGTAGAAATACTTGTCACTAAGCTCTACAGGATGTTCCAGATGTCCTTGAGAGCAAGTCAAATCTAGGCCAATTGTGTATACCACCCTTGAACACAACAATTATCTCTCTCTCTTTCAACAATAATTTTTAAATAGCATTTGATCACTATAATTATTGGTAAGTCAAACTGCTAAGATAGTGCTTGAATTATAGTTTGGGTCAAATGGTAAGCCTATCAAGGTTTTAAGATATATAGATAGATAGATAACGCTTTATTGTCACACCTTACATAAATCACTTAAATTAATTAAAAAAAACTTAAATTTAAGTGTACAATCGGCGGTCTTATCGCTAAAAGCGATCTCTTCCAGACAACCTTTAGATAGAAAAGATTTTAAATAATTCGTTGAAACGGGGATGCAAATACAAGTATAGAAAAATAATATGAAAATGTATAGTAAGGTATATATAAACACGGAGAATAAAAACTTAGAAGCAACAGTATTTTTGAGTAGCCTTTAAATTACCAAGTGCTTTGGTCACAGTTTTATTTACCATTTAATGAGATAGTGATCAAACTGTAACAAGGAAAGATAGGCAATTAGCCAGTAGATAGCAGTTAAAAAAAAACGGTAACTTATCACAGACTAGCCGTGTCCCGCGGTTTCGATCGCGTTAATCAAGAAAAAAGTAGCCTATGTTTTATTAGGGATACTAGTTATAAGCGGTGTATATTTCTTATTTCAACCAAATCTGTACAGCCGTTACAGCGTAAAATATATTTACACAGAAGCTTTCGGATATATAATAATGATAGTATAATTTCAAAATTTTACAAGATTAATTCTGGAAACTATACAGTAATTTATTTGATTGGTAACGTAATATAAAGATACTAAATAATAACTTTTATGTGATACATACTATCAAACGTCATCCATTTATGGTCGACATACCTCCAGTTCGCTTGAAGCGTTTCGCTTCTACGTTCATCATCCGTACAGCGAAGGAGTGGAACTCATTGCCTGCTCGTTCCCCGAACGGTTGGTATAATCTGGGAGTCTTCAAGTCTCGAGTGAATAGGTATCTTCAAGGCCATGTCCCATCATCACTTTCCATCAAGTGAGAAAGTGGTCAAATGCTTGCCTACTCTTTATAAAAAAAAAACATACCCGAGAGAGAAATAAGATAGACGGACATGACCCAGAGCGACCCTTTGAGTACGGAAGTCTAAAAACACTAACGGAATACTTTTCCACCACGTTGAGTAACCATCGTTTCCACTCAAATAAACCAAAGAGGAAAACTATCTTATAAACCACTACCCGGGCAGAATTTTGAGCACAATTTTCTATTAACCTAACCTCGTCTTAAAACTCTCCCTAAAAGCCAAATATTTGCCCTTTCTTTCACTCTTCAACGTTTACCGACTAACGTGAAAGAGATGGAGTGTATTAAATGGGATAGAGCATTTGTTTTTATTTACCCGGAAAAGCTCTTCCTGCGTTTATTGTAAGAGGTATTTTAAGGGAGCGCTATATGGACATAGCGTAGTAGCAGTAAACTATCTTTAGATCTTTGTATAAACAAAATTAAGGAGATAACAATAAAAGCTAACTATAACAGTAGCACCAGTTACGCAATTTAAAAATTGTAGGTTAATAAAAATGTATTGCAATCTTTTAAATGTCAATATGTAATGTTAATAATAATATGTGTGTAAATAAAACCGACCAAAATGAATTAAATACGCATTATTCAGGATAACTCAAAAATTACTATTATCTTGATCAAATTTGAATGGGACCACATGAAAAGCACCAGCTTTCTACTGCAATAACCTAGAAAATATATGTTCACTCGATATTTAAAGACTCAAAGATTGTACGTTTCGGGAAGCAAAGATTCAGGAAAACATACTTTTTTTATCATGACTAAGGCAGGCAAAGCCGCAAGGCTGAGCTAGATGTTTCCTTTCAATTGGTTATTATATTTAAGTAAGTTTGTGTAAAATATTGTTTATAATAAGTTTATTATATTGAGTTTATTATATTGAGTTTATTATTTTTTTTATTTTGAGTAGAAACTCTTGGTCCATGGGGACCAGGTGCACTTGAGATTTATAAAGATTTGGCTGGGAGACTGAAAGAGTCGACACGTGACCAAAATGCCGGTTTGTATTTTGCACAGCAATTAAGTCTCGCTGTGCAACGAGGTAACGCAGCCAGCATTTTGGGCACACTGCCGACCAATGACTTTTTGTATTAGGTTAGTAGTTTAGTTAAATCTGTATTTTCTTTATTTATAAACCATTATGAATTGAAAAAAAAAAAAATAAGTTTATTAGCATGTTAAATTAATGTATATAGATAGATATATATCTAAGTCTTATTTATGTGTATGATTGTGTTTTTACACCACCGACCTCTTATTATTTAAAAATATATATAAATAAAATATATTATGATTATTTAAAAATAAATATCTCTATCTTCTTCTTTCCATCCAAAGGATGACTGGAAGAGGTCGCTCTTAGCGATAAGTCTATCTATTAGTTTTAGAATTATCCCTGTTATTTAACTTTATTTGATAAACAATAAAGAATAATGATGTCTACTATGACTTTATTTGAAATACAATAAAGAATAATTATGTATTCTATTCTATTATATACATCCTACTAATATTATAAATCCGAAAGTTTGTGTGTAAGTATGTAAGTATGTTTGTTCCCTCTTCAAGCTTTAACGGCTGGACGGATTCGGATGAAATTTGGAATGTACATAGATTATAGCTAGGATTAACACATAGGCTACTTTTTAACTTGATAGTAGCGGGCAAAGCCGCGGGGCACGGCTAGTTAAAAAATATTTTACAGTTTTCCTTCTGTTTCCCCTATACTGTGGTAAAAATAAGACGGACAGTTACAAGCTAATGTAGGATATTCATCTCAGTGAAGGAAAAACACGTAAGAAATAGTTTGATGAAAGCTCGAGCTACTAAATTGATGTAAGAACACAAACTGCTCTTCTAAACCCGAACTGCGTTATATTTCAGCGAAGCAAGTGAAAGAATGCTACACCACTTCAAGCAGTACTATGACTTACTTCAATTTATTAATTTTTACACATTTGGCGTCTGGTTGTTACCATATTAAATTTTGTTCGCCAGGAATCGAACCCAGAACCGGCAACGAGCCAAGGACGTTCAAACAGGTAATAAAAACATAAAAAAAACTTTTCTTAAAGCTTTACATTGATTGGCAAACCAGTTGGCGCAGTGGGTAAGTTTCTGCCTTTTGTGAATCTTGGGTTTAATTCCCAGCAGGAACTAAACTTTCCCTCCCAAGAGACATTTGTGATTCTGATTCTGGGTGTGATCAAAATGTTGCCGGCATCCACGATACAAGTCTTAGAACTAAGTGGCGCTGTGAGTCAAAACGTGTTTAATTGGTTTGTTGTTATTATAACAACCCTTCTCCCTATGCAGTTAAGAGGGTATAAATCATTCCATAAGCACTTAACGACCACGCCTACATTGTTAACAAGTTAATTCGTCATGTGGGGATTTTAGACTGAAATATTTTGTTTATACATTGTTATCTAAACAAACAACGAACAAACGCATTCACACTCACAGCCCCACACTAAGTTCAAAGACTTGTATCGTGGGTGCCGGAAACATTCATATCACATACACATTACATCAAGAACCAGAAGCACAAAAGGATTGCTTGTTTAAAGGTATTAGATGTATACTCAATCTCTTAAACTTCTCAATGCAAAGAACTACGAGCCTATGGAATGTATTGCTGTTTGATAATTCTTATTTCCACTTAAGTAAAGCTTATATATATAAAGAGTATATGAACTCCTTGAAATATTTAATAACTAACGACTATTTTTTTTTCATCGTTGAAATCAATTAATAGTTTATCCTGCTTTCAGTAGTATATTAAAGAACACAGCTTCAAACTATATAAAATGACTTGTGTCGTGGCTGCCGGAAATATTTACACCATCCACAAAAACAGAAACATAAATATTTGAGAAAATGTTAAAAACTAATTAGATTATTTTTGTTTCATCCCTATTCCATCACCCACACAAACACACACACACATTATTCAAAACAGAATTATTATGTTATTAAGTTAATATATTTTTAAATAAGTTTAAGAATGTTTGGAAGAGAAATAGTCTCCCGAGACAGGGAATCCTAGCTGGATCTATTGCTCTATCTAATACCTTATTAATACGTTTCTGCATAAATAAATAGATTAATATTATATTAAATTATAAGTGTCGTAAGCAAAATCAACTAGTATTTTTATGTAGTATTTTTTACAGATAAATTGACATATATACATATAAATACCTATACAGAATGTAATATTTGTGTAAAATTTAAACTGTGACATGCCCTTTAAAAATGTCTCAAAATAAGTTCAATTTAATGGCTACGTATTTAAAAAAAACTTTGTTTGGAATTACACAAATTTCCACAAAACATTATTATATTATTTGATATTAAAGTTATATAAACAAAGAATAAGTCTAAACGCTGTATTTTCGTAAATTATTTAAAAAGACATTCTTCTGTTCACTGTGCAGTGGCATATATCATTTTGCAAGCACTTCACAACCACGCCTCAACGATTAACACGACCATTCGTCCTGTGGAAATGAAATATTTATTATACTCTAAGCTGTATTATATTATACAAATATTTAATTGTATAGTAATAATATAATTAAACGCAAGCAAAGCTTAAAAATATAGACTACGTTGCTAAATCTTCGGAATCTTGATCAGATTAATTGTAGTTATCTCCACGTGAGCTGATTTCGAAATTTTTTTTTAGTTTGAAATATGTTGCTTTAATATAATTCAAAATCGGCTCACGTGGATAGAAGTTATGAGGTAACACATATAAAAAAAAGTCGACTTGAGTACCTCCTCCTTTTTTGGGAAGTCGGTAAAAAACAAAACCAGCAGTAGAATTGAAAACCTCCTTTTTTGAAATCGGTTGAAAGTTAAGGGCAATTTTATATAATTTTCATTCCCGTTTCACGTAAGTACTATTACTATATTCGTGAATAGCTCATGATTTCTCGGAGGTCCTGTTACGCGACACTGTCGTAGACTTGTTCATGCAGAAATTGTTCCCAGAACACTCGTAAGATCTCCTCTTTCAGCTAAGACGTTAATAGAGTCTTATGTTTTTGTGATTATATTTTCTTGGTCACACGTTATATTAACTAATGGCTATATGAGCTAAAGACGGGTTATTCCACTGCGCTCCACGGCTATTGTTCTCAAATTATAAAATGTCCATACTTTATACGTATCCACTGGGCTCAACCGAATAAAAATAAAAATTATATTTTTAGTCGCCTTCGCTCCATAGAAATTATCGCGTTTTCGAAATGACTGAAATGAGGATTTTTTTTACGTTCTCAACCCCCATTATCTCTGCCATTTCGAAAAAAAATACAAAAACATAAACGACAAATAGATTCTAACGAATTCTACAGAATTATTGATTTCATAGCTTAAAATAGCGCTAATATTAACCTATTATTGTTAAAAAAGTTGTTTATCTATGTTTATATTTCATCAATTATTAATGTATTTAACTTAACTTTGCATGAACAATACTGAA
This sequence comes from Lomographa bimaculata, assembly GCA_948107665.1. Classification (NCBI taxonomy): domain Eukaryota; kingdom Metazoa; phylum Arthropoda; class Insecta; order Lepidoptera; family Geometridae; genus Lomographa; species Lomographa bimaculata. The sequence goes on along the minus strand of OX403608.1, from coordinate 13,121,536 downwards.
AGATACTGAATCCCACGACACGCGACTCATCCTAGTGTGGGATTCAGGGCCCACCAAAAGTGACATTATAAGTAACTAGCCGTGCTCCGCGGCTTAGCCCGCTATTATTAAGGTAAAAAGTAGCCTATGTGTTAATCCTAGGTATAATCTATGTACATTCCAAATTTCATCCAAAACCGTTCAGTCGTGAAGAGGGAACAAATACACACAAACTTTCGGATTCATAATATTAGTAGGATTAGTAGGACTGGAATGTTGGTTGTGTCAAAATATTTAAGTGTCAATGAATAAAAATTATACATTATATAATTATAGAACGGGCAAAGCCGCGGGTCATGGCTATTGTTTAAAAAAATATAAATCTCAGCGTCACTTCAAAGACCAGTGAGAAATAATAATTAATCTCCCACAAACTCATTCTTTTTGAGCCACAAGAAAGTTTCGCAGACGCTCTAACGCGCCCCGAGGGGCACTAAGAACGAGTAGCGTTCACAAAGAGGCTATAAAAAGCAACTTTCAAAACAATTTCTGTAGTAAACCACCTAAATTGAGCATTTCAACCACCGCCGTGCGACTCTCAATTTGTGGCTTACATGAAAAAACGTAGTGTAGTTTTGGGTAGATTTCGAAACTTAGATTGGATATTAAATTTTCTTGTGTCTAGTATTTTTTTCTATTTTTACGTTAGTGTATTACAAGAGAAGGTTTTATTTACAATTTGAGTTTATTTTTGATTAACATGAAATATACCTTTGCGTTATTCCTATCCATCCAAAGGTTTTTTTTATTTTTTTATAAACGATAGGAAAGCGTTTGACCACAATCTCACCTGATGAAAAGCGACGATGCGGCCGAAGATGTAGCATGCTTGCCTAGAAGGTACCTATTCACTCTTGACTTGAAGACTCCCAGATTATACTGTTCAGGGAACAAAGACAAGGGCAATGAGTTCCACTCCTTCGCTGTACGGATGATAAACGTAGAAGCGAAACGCTTTGAGCGAACTGGAGGTATGTCATCCATATATGGATGACGTTTGACAGTTTGTCTTGTTGTTAGATGGTTAAACGGGCATGGGGGAATTAGCTCGTGTAATTCCTGCGCACACTGGTAGTCAGGTAGAGACCGCTTTCAGCGATAAGACCGCCTATTGTTAAACTTTTCAAAAAATGTACTGCTAAAATTTTACTATTTGTGTTATTTATTATTTAAGGTGTTCAATAAAGAGTATGTTATTATCTATCTATCTACCTATATTTATAAAATTGCAACGCACTAAAATATTTTATGTTTAATGTAAATGTGTTTAGTAGTTAATTGAATTAGGCGTTACTTTTCGGAAATCCATAACGACAAAGTTAATTTATTATATTTATTAGTGTTAATCCCGAAAAGGTTGTTAGGCTTCAAGCAGGATGCAACACCCGCCCGCACGCCGCGAAAGTTAGTGTTATTGGGGTGCGAAAGTCAGTATTAGTATCGTGGGAACTCCGCCGAAGCCTCTGCTCTCGCCAAACCCGACACGTGTTTCGCCTCTTCACGAGCCATCCTCAGGAACTGTTGACTCGCTCTAATAAAGACCCTCCATATTAGTTTTTCTTCAATATTTTCACTGTACAGATATCGGCCTAGTACTATTTATTATACGTAAAATATAGAAAATATAGATAGGTACTAAAAGCTACATTAAACCTAACAAAAAATAATTATAACTAGAATAAATATGTACAAAATTTAATCTAATAGACAGCTGCCAGTTGGCAAAATACCCAAAATGCTGGCAGCATTGCCACGTTAACAATGCACAATCTCTGTCCATAATATTTGCCACCAGCATTTTGTTTACGTGTTGCTTCGAACAAACTTCCTAATATTTTTTCATACTAATTACAATTTTCACACTAAGTTCAATAATTTGTGTCGTGGGTGTCGGAAACATTCACATCACATACACAATAACACCCAGGACCAGAATTACAAATTTCCTTTGGGGAAAAAACTTGTCTATTGCACACTGCACATTTTACACTGCTGAAAAGGCGAATTTACCGAACTAATCCCGTATAAAGTTTAAAACTCTTATTTTCAGATTAGCCCCGCTGCTAATCAAGTTAAAAAGTAACTTATGTGTTAATCCTAGATATAAGCTATATACTTATATATATTCCAAATTTCTTTCAAATCCGTTCCGCCGTTAAAGAGTGACGAGAAAACAAACATACGCAAACTTGTGGATATATAATCTAATGAACTGCCCGTTGGCTCGGTTGGGTGAGCGTTCGCCTTCTAAGCAGGGGTATCGGGTTCATTGCCCGGCGGGAACACAAATTTTCTCCCCAAGGAAAATTTGTGTTTCTGGTTTTGGTTGTGATGTGAATGTTTCCGGCACCCACGACACAAGTCTTCGAACTTAGTGTTAGAGAATTTGTGAGTGTGAAAGTGTTTATGTTTATAATATTAGTACGAGAATGATAAAGGGTAGTAAGTTTCTACGAAATCTACCATAGCCGCTGTAAAAACCACAGAAAGCTCCGCAATACGAGAAACTTTTAGCTACACCGTCCGCAAAAAAGTAAGTAAATAAATAAAAATAAGTCTTTTATTTGTACTGTACGGCTTAGTTGAAAATTTTTTGGGGTAGTTTTAAAGGGGAACCACGAACCACGCGAGCGTGAAAACTGTTTGAGATGATGAATATGTAAAGGACTATTTTCGGTCCTAGTTTGAATGTTTATGGTGCTTGGCTTTTGGAGTTTTATATTCGTAGAGAGCAATTTGAAATAATAAAGCATAACAATACAGGGAATACATGTTTTACCCCTAAGCTACGGTCGCTGTTGCATTAGAGTTTTGCAACAGTACTACACGCAGCTTCAAAGCTGCGTGAAGTACTGCTTGACCTTGGCGTGGATACCCAGTTTCTTATCGGTCAGTTGAGCTCAGGCTTCAAAGTAAGTACCAAAGCTAAGATATAAAATACAAACCTTCGCCGGCGCCCCTGACTGTGTGTATGAGTAGCACCACCACGCACAGGCACCGCCGGCCCTCCGCCGTCATTGCGGTCTCTACCACAACTGTAACAAAAAAATATGCGTTTGAAAACAAACTGAGTTTCAAAATAAATAGCAGATGTATATTAAGATTGGCTGTAATTTTGCGAATCTGGCAATAGAATCATAAACTTTCATGAGTGCCTCTTTGGGGCCCATATGAATAAACGAATTCGATTTTGATTTTGATATCGATATTTTCCACTCTAATAAGTGGGATTTAAGTTCAAAGCTCTATCTCATAGTGACATGTCCACTATTGGACCACTTTAGCTCATTAAATAAAGTTACAAACAATGAATAATTTATTTAATGCTTGCTTGATATATGGAAAAGTGGGCAGTTTTGGTGCGAGGATTATTCAAGACGATTTGAGTCCATGAAACAAGCAAGCAATGATATAACAACAAAAAAGCTGGATGATATAAAATTATCTGTTGTACTAATATTTTCAACAGATCTAAAATGTTTCAAGTGTCATGACAATTTAATGTTTAGAACAGGTATTGTCAACAAAACTATATATAACTGCAAAGATTAAAATTGATAAGACAATAATATAAATTGTCAAAGGAACTATTAATATACACTTGCAAAGTTTCAAGTTGATAAAACAATTTAATCTATGTTCAAGTATTGTAACCAGAACTGCAAGTTCTGGTTACAATACTTGAACATAAGCACTGGCAAAGCGTCGTAAATTGATACAACAATTTAATCAATTTTACATGTAATGTAAAAGACGAGCAAAAATTCAAATCGATAGAACATTACAATTAGGTTAATTAGTTTGTTAGTTAAGTGAAGCTATTAAAAGGAGTGTAAAAAGGCAATACCTTAAAGGCGATTTCTTTTAAACGCCCGAAACACCACACACAATGTAATCAATTTACCAATTCATTCAGACATAAAACCAATTAAAAGATTTCAATAACAATAAAACCTAAAATATTACAAACAATTTAAAAGCGTTATTCATTCAAAGCTACTGAAAAGATAGCCGTTGCAAACAATTAATCTTTTTTGCTCGTTTCGCTCAGCTTTGTTGAATGAAAAATGCTGGTGTACGATAAATGCCCCTTTATAAGGGAATATCAAAAGGATTTTGGGAGATTAACCTATTTTATAGGTTGGTAAAGGTCTGGCTTCCGAAGCATGTGTGTTATAATTTATTGCTTATATATATTGGCTTTGAAGAATTAGAAGAAGTAAGCTAAAAATCTTTGCATAACTTATAATATTGGATACCTAATTTTTCAAGTTGAATTCCAATTTTAAGGCGTTTTTTACACAATATCAGTGTTAAAATTACAATCTATCTCCCCTATCTGTAGTAGTAATCGAACTGCCCTTTGGCCAAGTTGGGTGAGCGTTCGCCTTCTAAGCAGGGGTATCGGGTTCGATTCCCGGCGGGAACATAAGTTTTCTCCCCATGGATAATTTGTGTTTCTTGTTCTGGTTGTGATTGTGTGTGTGATGTGAATGTTTCCGGCACCCACGACACAAGTCATCGAACTTAGTGTGGGGCTGTGAGTGTGAAAGCGTTTATGTTTATCTTTTGTCGAATATACCTAGTGTTGTGTGTCGAATGTGTGATAGTGAGATACATTTAACCCGACTACGCGGAACAATGGAGAGAAATGTGTTTAGCTGCGCATGTATGTTTGTTCCTTTGGAGCATCCTAGAGACCAAACGCGTGGGCTGATTTTAATTATTCTTACGTTAATTGATTTGTCTTAATCTTGAAAGTGTCACTAAAGACTTGACGATAATCAAAATTTAATATTATGACAACCAGACGCCATAATTGAGATAAATAAAAGTCGACTGATAATGTTTTTAACCAATTTCACAAAAAAGAAGGTAGTTCTCAATTCGACTGTATTTTTTATGTGTGTTAACTCATATCTTCCTTCTGTGTGAATCGATCCCATGTGGTACCATTTAATCAAGATTTTTCTGTTTTGATCAAGATCTAACCAGTATTTTTTATTTATTTATTTATTAATATAGCACTGCCACATCATACATATTATCATTAAACTTAAAATTAACAACAAGGAAATTTTCCGATATGCATGACAATTTCGGCGTGCCTATCATTTGCCAAATGTACTCAAAAAGCAAGAAATAATAAAATAATGAAAATAAAAAAAGAAGGAATTCTTAAAATTACTAACAATACAATAACTTTAATTTACATTGAAAATTTACTTAGGGTCAAATGTACTTTGTGATTGCGACATATATCTCAAAATTTTGAGCTTAAATACTGCTAGAGAATTGCAAAAAATATCAAGGTCACTGATTTGATTGTTGAAACTATTATATTCATTTGCGATACGTGAAGTGGGTTTTTTGAGTTATCCACAATAATGCGTATTTGTATATTTGTTAATTTCTTTATTACCTCATATCACGCCTATTCTACACAAAAAACAAAATAACAAGCTTAAAATCCCAATCCAAAATATTCAAGGCTGTTCTTGATAGATATTCATAAATACTCTCTAAGTACCAACATTTTCCGTTCCCGTGACGTCATCCTACCACGCATATCAGCAACAGTAATTGACAGTCAAAGCGTAATTTACCGCGCCAATGACAATGAATGGATCGAACACCCTATTTATCCATGTAAATACGATTTACTGGCGTTGAATCGTGAGCGACTTTGTAAATTGCTCCTCTCTCTCTAGTTTTGCTCGCGCTCGTCTCGCTTACTCGCTTGTTTCGATTGTGTTGAGCGATTAGCGGATGTGGAAATTGATTGATGCATTCGTAATTAAGGATTCGGCTTAGTTGGTATTTGTAACGTTTGCTTGCTAATTGTAATTGGATATTGGATGTGAATTCGGATGGATTTGTACATTAATTAAAAAGGCTTGGGTTTAAACACCGCAAAAAAGTACCTATTTTACTACCAAAAAAGTCTAAACGGTTACCAAAATGGATAAATGGTCGCCAAATTACGTTTCCTAAAATATTTTGAAATAAATCAATTTTTCGTATTACACATATTTTTGTATTAATTATAAAAAAAAGACGTGTGGCACTCGGGGACTGCCGCGGTAAAGCTATTGCATAGCATTTTTTATTTTTAGATAAAATTTTAGTTCTGTCCAGTTTCTAAGCATAGATGGCGCCCTCTAGCGACTGAAAACGCGATGTTGTATCATTTTTCTTCACAAAAAGTTCTCGGTCACGTTGAGATACGAATTACGTACCGATGTATTCGAGTCAGTAACCAATACCAATCGGCTGCTGAGTCTTATGACTATAACTTCGAAATAAGCGTATAGGTGGGGGGTGTTAGATTATTTTCGTTACGGAATTTCTGGATTCGGTCTCTACGCTCAAGGCCCGCGATACTTAACCTAATGTTATCCGATTCGGTTCTGACACGGGAAATTTTATTTTAGGAAACGTAATTTGGTGACCATTTATCCATTTTGGTAACCATTTAGAATTTTTGGTGGCCTTCTAAATTATACCCAATTAAAAAAAGTTAAAGTAGCTACTGGTAGAGTTTATGAGAAAATCGGATCTATTCGCGCTTCTATATTCAAATATTTTGATTAACCTCGACGTTTCGGCAGCCGTGTCCACGAGAGACTGAGGTGGCGGGTGTCATCGTCTTGATTAGCAAGCAGTATTTAAAACTATCAGCAATTGTTTATCTAAATCTCTGGTTGGTAGTTTATATATATAAATTATATATTATATTTATATATATATAAGTCACTTGTTTATCTTACTCTAACAATATCTTCGTATACGTTCGACGATAAATCGCGTCGCGAACACTTTCTCAAAACCGGATTCCACGATGACCACAACTTAAAACCATCTTTTCGATTGATTATGGGATACGTTTTAATCTCTTTTTAACTCGTTTTTTTTAAAGCGCGAAAGACCAGGTTTCTCATAGTTTTTGTACAGATAATTGCAGTTCGTAAAAGTTTAAAAAACTCCTTCGCTGCTTATAGGTTTTACAGAGAGGTTGTAAAAAGCAATTAAGGTGTAACGTTAGAGTACGGTTTCCATAAAATTAATCTTAGTTACCAGTTACAGTCAAAGTCAAGTAAAAGATTATTGGTTCAGTCATTGTGATGTCATTCCCTAGTAAATTTGTAAAAATTTTACTAGAACTTCTGTTGGAGTTTTGGAGCGAAAACGAAAATCACGGTTTTCAACTTTGTATGATGTTGTATTGAATTTCAGTTAGTACTGTCATGTCTTCAGTGAAACTCGCAAGATTGATACAAATCGATTGAAGTAATAATCATCAAAATCGGTCCACGCGCTTGGTGGGCCATAAAACAACAAACATACATACATCATGGTCTTAAATACATATTAAAAAGTATTTATTGCCAGTCACCAGAAATATTTTTTCTTATATTCTACAATATAATATAACGTATACCTATATTCATACAAAAAAGATAAAATAGTTACATATATAGTTACAGACACAAACAATAGTGGTTGGCAATAGGAGTAGGTATGCTCAGCTCTTTTTTTGCGTAAACTAAATATATAAATGGATTACGCATGGCTGGTTTTCAGAATATCCTTTACTCGAGCTAAGATGGATGTCGAGCCGGAAAAAGTAGTAGTTTGCGGGGTCTTATTTTAAATTTGTACAACATTTACAGCTGATTTATTATAATAAAATAAAAAGTAAAATAAATAAATTATGTGTATACATCTGAAGAATAAAAAAAATGAAGTAAAAATATAAAATAAAAATAACCATTTGCGTAGAGCAGTCAGGTAAAAATATGTCAAACCAGTCACACACTGATCACAAAAAGTATAATAATATATACAAGAAATGTCATCATGAACAAGTAATTACAAACTATTTCATTAATTAACAAGATGATACTGATATGTGTGGGTGTAGTAACTATTAATTTAGTAGAGATATGCTTAACGCAAGTAGAGTCGCGGGGTAGAGCTAGAATAATAATAGATTACACCAGTCACGTTCCGTATAGTTTAATTAGCTCTAATTAGCGTTGGTTGTTAATGACGGGGGTAGGACGTTTATAATTTGTTTTTAGTAAACAAATGTTTGTGGTAATAATTAGATTATAATAAATAGTGTAGATTAACCATATATATGTATAATAATATATATTTGTTTGTGTATGTTTATAATATATTATTATTATTATTTTTGTAGGTTTGTATATGTATATGTATCTAATATTAATAAGTATGTATAAGTACATTTATTAATTTAATTACATGTTGAGGTACACCACCGTTCCTGTTTGTAATATTTTTCTCATCTCCCTTTGGTTGTCTGGAAGAAATCGCTTTTAGCGATAAGACCGCCCTTTGTGCCCCTATGTTATATTTAAGATTTCTTTGTAAGTGATATTTTTTGGTGCGAAAAAAAAGAATTTATCTATCTATCTATTAACCTTTAAACCTAACAAATTTATTCATATTTTGACAAATGTTTAAAAGCTAAATCTAGGCTGCTAGCTTTCTATAATTTCTAAACAAAAAAAAAGGTTTGAAGAAATTATAAACAAAAACGCTTTCACATTCATCCACACTAAGTTCGATGACTTCTGTCATGGGTGCCGGTAGCATTCACATCACGCACAGAATTCATAACCCAAACCAGAAACACAAATTTCTCTTCGATAGAAAACTTGGGTTTCCAGCGGGAATTGAAGCCGATACCTGCTACTTGGAAGGCAAATGCGCACCCAACTTGTAAGACATAAACAACGCCAAGTTTTAATAATTCTCGTTTTATTTTAAATTAAATTTTAAATTTGAATGAGTTTTTAATCAAATTATTTAAGTTGGTACTAAAAAAATTATTAAAATTTTGAAGCCTTCTTACGAAAATAGTTTAATGTAGCCATTAGCCAATAAAATCATAAAATTAACTTAATATATTACTATTCGCGCTCCTTACACCCACTTAGATACAACTTGAGTACTAAAGTAAAGGTAAATTTCGCTTAATTCAGGATCAAAGTAAAAAAAAGTTACTTTGCCGATACCTATTAAAAAATAATTGGCCAGACGACTCTAGTTGACCTAAAGGAGATTAAAATGTCAGAGAACGATTGAAGCTAAAAGTTTTAAATACCTGGTTCGATAGATAAAGCTTTATTAACGTAAGTTAAAATAATAATTAAAATTAGAACGGTTCGCCTCAAACTGAGACCACATGCAAACTTTATAGAGTAAACGTGTTTGTTTTATTTGAATCACTTATAAAGCTTTTAATATTAATGCTTTCAACCGACTTCAAAAAAAGGAGAAGGTTCTCATTCCGACTGTATTTTTTTAAGTGGGTGTAGCCTCATATTTTTTTGTAGATGTACAATATTTTGATGATACTTCTTTTAATTAAATGCTGGCGCTTTCTATGTGGTCCTATTAAAATTTGATCAAGAATTTTCAAGCTATTCTCAATAATGCGTATTTAATTTGATCAAGGATTGATTTGTTTGCAATTTACTGAATTTATTTATTTATTTATTTCTCCATCTTACATCTATTATTACAGGAAAAACCCAATGCAATAGTGTAGTTTTTATATACTACTAAAGTTTCGTTACATTTAGGATCATAAAATATTGTTAGCTCGAAATGGGCAAGCTGTTGAAACTGTATTATTATATTTATAATTTTGTAAACACAGTCTGACAACATAGCACATTCTGATTCTAATTCTAATTAAAATAAAATCTTTTGGTTTCAAATTGGTTTTTTAAGATTTGCTTACGTTTAAATTATTTTATTCTCAATAAGCAGTTTCAGACACTCGTAAGGAGGTTTATACGCGACCTATAAGCGCACTGGAAATAGGTAACTCAAGTGCCCATGCCCACTACCAGTGAGTTCCCATGGTGTTGGCGGTATTGCCTGTCTAAATGATATATAAGTACCAGCATTTTGATCGCTCGTTGCCTCAACCAAACGCTTAGATTTTTTTTTGAAAATAATATGAGTCCTGGGTTCCCATGGGGCTAGTGTCTCAACACCAAAAGTGTCAAATATGTAACCACTGCCGAGGTTCCCATATTTTTACAGGTTTGTGCTGCTCTGCCTATACTGTGTTTTAGGAAGATTTGACGGAGCTAAATATCTGTACATATCGATCTAGGTTCAATTTTTTGTAACATATTTGTTTTATTATTATATATTTATCTAAATTAACGCGAGTGTAGCTACAGATCAAAGCTAGGTTATAATATTTCTGTTTAGATAAATTGCAGATGACGGGAAATAAGCCTTCTAAAAAACATTAAACACCAAATTTTTTAAAAAATATTCACTATGTTTCTCCGGGCATCGATTCTCTTTACATCGACGTCGAAATGGAACGTTTTTCTTTTGTTATGTTCCATCGAATTGACTGAACTTTCAACCGATCTACTGTCGTATCGGCGTGGCATCGATTCGAACAATCGTAGTTTGACGACCAGAATAGACCTACTGAACTCTAAGTAGACTTGGGTGGTTAAGCACTTTGTCCATACGTCCGTCCATCCGTCCGTTCGTCCGGCTGTAAGAGGCATTTAGCGTCTTAATCATACAAGAAAATAACTTTATTTTCTCAGAGAATGTGTAAAGTTATGGTGCAAAGCCCGAAATGGCCATTAAAATGATGGAATTGAAAATATTTAGGAGCACTCATACACATAAGTGGGGAGATTTTTTTTTCTGCCTGACCCTGTGCCTCCTTTCGATTTGAATGTTTAATGGTGATCAAAGCTAGATCGCATCCTTTATGATCGAGTTACCTTAAAAGCGAAATTTCATTGAAAACATTAAACCAAAACAAGAGGTTGATCTCATTGCACAGCGAAATTTTTTATATATTTGATTTGGAACGATTGGCTCCAATGATATTTTCTACCGACTTCACAAAAAAGGAGTAGGCACTCAAGTCGACTGTTTTTTTTTATGTGTACCTCATATCTTCGTTCCACGTGAACCGATTTCGAATATTTTTTTTAGAGAGTTTGCTTTCCAATTGGTCTCATAAAAATTTTATCAAGATCTGATTAGTAGTTCTAATATTGTCAATAATGAAATGAAATGCGTTTCGAACATCTAATCTGATCAAAGTTCCGAAGATAAAGCGATGAAGTCGGTTTTTTAAGCTTTGCTTGCGTTTAATTATGTTTCAACAAAGCGTGAATATACGTTTTAGTTTCAGAGCATTGAGTTTAAGCCCAAAAACTGATCTCCCCGCATGTTACCCAAAAGTTATCGTGCGATTTCCGCCAACTTTGGCACTGAACTACTAAAGTAGTTTTTGTTTATTATTTGTTTATTTTTACGGATTACTTTTGGTAATGATTCATTTCTATAGATATAAGTAAGTATCTATATCTGTGTAGTTAATAACCAGAGAACCTGACTAACATAACATACATATAAATGCTTGCCTATCTAGAAAGAAAAATGGCAGAATTGCAAGTTTACCTAAAAATTAAGTATTCAAACTGTAATAATTATGTATAAAAATATGCAAATTAAAATAATATAATAATTTAATCGTACAATTTTGGAACTAAGTATTATGCAACATCATTATTCACAAAACAACTACGTTTAAGTCCGTTCGTTGCCCAGATATTTTGAATCTAGAATTTAGGTTCCCTTGCCGACAAAAGCAAGGTCGTTAGAGGGAACAATAGATACTTCAGGTTCAGAATACAGCCTTTGTTGTCTGTTGTTTTGTATTGTGGGTCTTGGGTACTCACAGTTGCTAATAAATGATTATTTATATTAAGTACATAAAGATGCTCGTTGGCTTAGTTGGTTCGCATTCGCCTTTAAGCAGCGGGTATCGAGTTCAATTCCGGTGGTAACACAAGTTTTTACCCAAGAGAAATTTGTGTTTCTGGTTCTGGGTGTCATTGTATGTGTGATGAAAAAAAAAATTGGAACATTAAAATAGAATAATTGATATAAAATTTTGGAACTACAACATCATTTTACATCATTAATAACACTGACGTTTAAGGTTGCTCAGTGCCTTGAAGATAACTTAGGTGTTTGCTGTAAAAAAGAAAATAGACGGGTGGACCGATTTGGAAAATGGTTTTTTGTATGAAAATGGTAAGTAATTTGAGCCCAAGATTTTGCAGGTTTACTTGCGCTTAAATTATTCATTAAAATGTTTTTTACAATATGTAAGAGACAAACTAAATCTTATTATCCCAAACAAATGCATTATAATCGTTTTGTTATAAATCGCCAAGAAGACATATGCAATGCTTTTAATGAGTATTTCCATAGGAATATTTTGTAAATACTTGCATAGATAGCTTGGCACTCACCATTCATACCTAAACAAACACAAACACACACACATAGTCACAAAACATACACAAATGTACATACACTCAGATACTTTAAGAAGCGATGACTGTATCTATAATATTTTAAATATATAATGTAAATAAATTTTTAGCAGTAGAAGATATCGTAAATTATAAACTATGTTAATTAAGATCTGTAGATTTAGTAAAATAAATAAAATAAGCTCATAGTTACATTGTAGTAATTTCTAATTGTGTAATAATTAAAACCACTTGCATTGCAATTTGCACAAGAGTAGAAAGCTCACATCGCTCGAAAACTTGAAGAAATTTTCTTGCAACGTAGCAAGAATTCCACTAATTAGAACTATGCATCCCAAATCGACAGGTGCACTCCAAACTTCTCCTATTCGCTCATTACGCTCAAACCTAAGTCTCCGAAATTGCTCGTTACGCTTTCATCGAATCGAAGTTTCCGGAATCGCTCATTGAGATTTTCCTAATTCAATGAATTCCTTGCGAATCCTGGATTAAAGTGAACTAAGTTCTAATGTTCGCTTCGAGGAACCGTGTCGAACAAATGGTGAATTGGCGTTTAATTAGTTATGAACTTACACACGATGAATTTTGAATGTGATATGGTTGTTTCTTTGAGCATAGCTGGAAACTTTTAGTCTACAAGTCTTGAACTAAGCGAGCTTTGAGTTAAGGGACATAACTCCGGAATTTAAGTTTTAATTTTATTGTTTGCTTTTTGTTTTGTTAATAAAATAGACACAATACTTATGTACTATTGTACTATTGTACGAGACCGGACATGATATACAAAGCGCCCGAGGCGCGCGCCCCAGGCGCTGTGAAGATAAAATGTACGGCGTCTAAGGGACTTTGATTTACAAAACACCTGAGGCGCGCGGATGAGCGGCAGGCACCCGATTCGCTTGCCCCGCACTTTTATATACAACATCGGAAACAGGGAAAATAGACGCATCTACTAGTATTATCTTATTTAAAAATATTTAAACGCAACCTACTTAATTTTAATTTAGACGCATCTGCTACAAGTCATAACATAAATAAACTAAATAGCAACGACATTTCTGATGCGCGCCCGCCACGCGCCCAAGACGCGCACCCTTCACGCGTGCCTCGGGCGCTTTGCAATTTTTTTTCTGCCGTTCTGCCAAAAAACGACATTCTTTTGCAGACACCAGGTATGTACAAAATTGAGTGCAGTTGCGGTAGTGCATACATAGGACAAACTAAGCGCACTATCGCAGCTGTAAAGAACCGACAGGTGACTCAATCTGCGTTCGCAGAACATTTACTTAAGCCGGGACCTAAGCTGGATTGAGCTCCATGCCCCAAAAATCATCTCCACTGAACGTTATTACTACTCATGGATTGTACGTGAAGCGGTTGTAATTAAGAAACATCGCAGTTTCAAGGAATCCAGTTATATAAAAGTGCTGATATTGTGATAGTTGTGTCATGACAATAATTTCTCACACTTTTTTAGAGTTTCAAGACTCAATTTTGAAAAACAATTCTTTTGAGATAACTTTCAGCAATCATGATTTTGAATTCATTTATCTTTTTTTTATGATATATAGGCATAGATTTGACCACTATCTCACCTGATGGAAGGTGATGATGCGGCCGAAGATGTAACATTATTTAGATTTAGATTACATCCTCTAGTCTAGTATATATTGTCAAAACATGAAAGATTTATATTTTCAGTGGCTCAAAAAAGAATAACTATGTCATTTTGAATTCTGTTACGAATATAAAAATACTATACGTTAAGGTCAATTAATTGATTAGAAAAACAGTACTGCATGTAATTCTATAAGTAAGGACCTCAAAAAATAGCGTAGGTAGTCTTAAATCTGAACAACAAAGTTCTGCGTAAAACTGCAGTGCGTTTTTTTTCAAACAGTTTATTTGTCATGTACTTTAATAAAACATTTAAATGAGCACCTTATTACAAAGAGCTTTAAATCGCCACTCAAATGAAGGACTTAAATCCAATTCAGATTTAAGCGTGTGTGCAAAACTTTGCCCGACTCGCAAACGTTCGGTTTACCAAAGCGAGAGCAAAATGAGCGAATTGAGCGTAATGAGCAGATTTAGCGAAAAGTTGTATGCACCTGGTGTAATACTCAAATGATATGGGTTACGTTAGAATAGAAGTAATAAGTGATAATAGTTATATTTTATCCATGATAAGCAACAATGCGGTGGATGATGGAGCACGGTTGCCAAGAAGATAATAATAAAGACTCCCATATTGTATTAATCAGAAAACACAGACTCAAACAAACAAAACAAACACATTCACACTCACAGCCCCACAATAATTTCAAAGACTTGTATCGTGGGCACCGGAGAAATTTACATCACACACACACAAATACACCCAGAACCAGAAACACAAACATCCCTTGGAAAGGAATTTGTACTCCTGCCGGGAATCGAACCCACGATCCACGGCGCTGAGGGCGGAGACCTGTCCACTGCGCCGACTGGGTCGTCAAACTCAGGTAAGGAATTCCATTCCTTTGCAGTTTGCATAATGAATTTAGAGGCAAAACGCTTCGTTCGCATTTGTACAATGTCTACCATATAGCGGTGAGTCTATCTCGATGTTCGATAGTAAAATGGGGATGGGGGAATTAGATTGTGTAATTAATTAATTGTGAAATTGACCCGGGCGAATTCGGGGCGGTTTGCTAGTAATATACAATAGTTTTTACGTGGGCCGGAAATGCCGTGTTGCGAATGAAGTATAAATCCATAATTAAACCACTTATATTTAGTTTTTGGCTTGATCGATATCGATAAAATTTATAATCTACCAAACAAAAAAAAAATCATCAAAATTTAAT
Source organism: Lomographa bimaculata (assembly GCA_948107665.1). Classification (NCBI taxonomy): domain Eukaryota; kingdom Metazoa; phylum Arthropoda; class Insecta; order Lepidoptera; family Geometridae; genus Lomographa; species Lomographa bimaculata. The sequence goes on along the minus strand of OX403608.1, from coordinate 13,106,277 downwards.
CATAATTGGTAGAATTATCGCGTAACATACATACAAAAAAAAACATACAGTCGAATAAAGAACCTTCTGTTTTGAAGGCAGTTGAAAATTTATATAGTAATACTAGTTATAACCGGCATTTGTTGCAATGCCACGTGAAGATAAAATACATTTTACTTCTTTCACATTTATGGTTGCCTAGTACTTTAATGCCATACTAAAAACTTTTTGAATAAATTACCTCCTTCATGTTTTTGTTTGCCTAACTAAAAATATTTTTTTCGGATCGAAATGTGAATCTATATCATTCTTGAATCCACCTGAACACCCACAAAAAAATTCATCAAAATCCAGCCGTTCAGGAGTTTAGTCACGTACACACGTACAAAAGAATTATATACTATTATATAAATTACTAGCTGTCCCGGCGACCTTCGTTCCGCCTAACAGTCAATGAATGTGCATGTTTAGGAAGCCATACCCGGCATGCGTTACAATGCCACGTGACTGTATTATTACAACCTTCATGTTTATGTTTGCCTAGTACTTTACCAAATCCGAGTGACGTATGAGAAAATGGAAAGAATGTCGAAATGTAAAAAAAAAATTTAAAGAAATGTACGTTCTTAAAAAGTATCCTATGTCCTTCTCCTGGCTCTAAACTACCTCCCTGCCAATTTTCAGCTAAATCGGTTCAGCCGTTCTTGAGTTATAAGTGGAGTAACTAACACGACTTTCTTTTATATATATAGATAAAGATAGCTATTTCACTTTTTGTGTAGAACGACTTGTGTAGTCATATAATAACAACTAGCTTTTGCCCGCGGCTTCGCTCGCGTTAAGAAGAATTAATTTAAAATTGACAAAGTTTCATACAAACTTTCATCCCCTATTTTATCCCCTTGGGTAGAATTAATCAAAATCCTTTCTTAGCGGATGCCTACGTCATAACATCTACCTGCATGCCAAATTTCAGCCTGATCCGTCCAGTGGTTTGGGCTGTGCGTTGATAGATCACTATGTCAGTCAGTCAGTCACCTTTGAGTTATATATATTTAGAAGATTGATCAAGCGAGCAAGTTGACTTGGGTCATTCAGCACTTTGTCCTTCCATCCGTCCGTCCATCCGTACGTCCATTCGTCCATCTTTCAGAGAAATCTAGCGTGTAAAACATGACTTCAAATTCTCATAGAATGTGTAAAATTATGGCCCAAAGCCAACATTTAAAATTATATAAATGAAAATAATAAAGGCGCTCCCATACATGTAAGTGGAGATAAATATATTTTTTTTATTCTACCCTTGGGGTAGGTATCCTTGGAAGTACGGAACCGAAAAAAACTATGTTGGAAAATAACGATTTGGTAGGCCACCAAAGTCACTGTATTTAGACCTATTTTGCCCCGGGGTCTATCTCAAAAACGGCTTCAGATTGAACGCTGAAACTTACGTATAATATCTGTAATATCCTGTACTCGAACAACAAACACAGTAATCAAACAATTATTATATATAAAAAAAAGAAATAGGAGTTTTGCCGCGAAAGTGAAAAAATTGCGTTATTGATTTTGTAAAATTTTCCAAAACCTGTGATTCTTCGAGTGTTAATGTGTAATAATGGTGGATTATTAACCGTTAATACTTAGTGAACGTGCATAAGAGTAGGCAAATCATACAAAGTTGAAAAACGTGATTTTCACCTTCGCTCCAAAACTCCAATAGAAGTTCTAGTAAAGTTTCTACCACTTTACTAGGGCATGACTTGACTACGACTGGACCTTGACTCTTTTACTTGACTTTGACTGTGACTTGTGACTAGGACCTATATGAAATACACTTGAAATATATTATCACTTGACACTGGCTAAATGCACAAGATTGCGAAGCCAAAACTAAGGAAAAAAAAAAAGAAATAAGCAAGTACCCTCAGAAAGTTTTCTCTATGAAGCAAAATGTCGGCGCGAACGAATAGTATTATATATCTTTTTAAGAACCATTGTGCCACTGGGATCATAGTTTATACTATTGATTTATAATAACTAACATTACATATATAGTTTATGTGATTTTATTTGTTGTATATCAACTAAGTTCAAGACCAGTAAGCCTAACATCCAAATGACACCCATAAATAAATATTACCATTCTGATCTAGCCAATACATGTTCAATATAACCGAAATGAGGACAGTAAATATAGCAACTATAGTAATCCAGCGAATATCCTGCTGTATACGAAATTAGTTTGTAATCTTGTTTCTGGAGACATATATAGGAAGTGACGTAATCACTTGGCAGCTGAGACATCCAAATGAGCCAGTGGATCTTGGACGAGGAAAAACGCTCAGTGAAAATGTTTTTTAATCGATTACTTTCTGACTGAGCTTGAAGCTTCTCCGTAACAGCTTGGGCATAATTGAAACGCAAGCAAAGCTTAAAAAAAACTTCATCACTTATATTTCGGTTTTGGCTTGAGCGAGTTCGAAAAAATTTATATGGTACCACATTTGAAGTATACTCTTCCAAACAAAATAAAAATCGATTAATAATTTGCGGATATATTGCGTAACATAAATACAAAAAAACATTAAGTCGAATTGAGAACCTCCTTTTTTGAAGTCGGTTGAAAAGGCTTTCGTATGTCCGGTGGATGTCCAGTTGTTCTCCTCTACAAGTTGCATTTCCGAAACGATTTTTTTGTAAATTTAGTTTTTGGAAATTTTACATAATGTTGGGGAGATACGGTTACGAGTTGAAATCGTAAAATAACATATTTCAGCCATTTAAAAAAATATACTGTTTCAGCTCTCTCGCATTTTTTTTAAAGACGATTTATTAAAACATTTTTATTCAAGACGATGAATCCGACGATAGAAATGTTCTAATAAACCGACTTTAAAAAAAGGAAGAAGTGCTCAATTCGGTAGTTTTTTTTTTGTGATAGGTACCTCCTAACTCCGACATTTATAGTCCGATTTTGAAAATTCTTAAACGCTTTAAACGCCTTCACATTCACAGCCCCACACTGAGTTCGATGACTTGTGTCGTGGGGTCGGAAACTTTCACAACCAGAACCAGAAACACAAATTTTTCTTCGTGAAAAAACTTGTTTTCTCGCCAGCCCATTCGCACGAAGTGTTTCGCTTTTACTTTCATTGTGAGAACTGCCAAAAAATGGAACGCCCTGACTTCTACTGTGTTTCCCGAAAAGTATAATATGGGGTTATGCAAGAAGAGAGTGAATAGGTATTTACTGAGCAAGCGTAGAAGGCGAACGCGCACCCAAATAAGCCAGCCTGCAGTTTAATGTTTAATTTCATTTTAAGGCATTAGAGTCATTAACTTTCATGAGTGCCTCTTTGGGCCCATGTGAATAAACGATTTCGATTTTGATTAAATGCATGGCAATAGTTGAAGTAGATGGAAGCACTTTTTATAAAGCTCTCTATGTTATATATTATACCAAACTAAAAAAAAAAACTGAATCGTTTATTCACATGGGCCCCAAAGAGGCACTCATGAAAGTTAATAATCTACTCATGAAAATTAATGACTCTACTGCCAGATGATATACATCTCGAGAATTCTATTTCACAGATTTTTTTTTTAATCATTCTTAATCACTAATACACAATTATATTAACCTAGGTGTATCTATATTACATAGTCGCTAGAAAACGCTTGTGCAGTTTGCCTCCATGCATCATTTCAATCATCCGAAACACCTGTCATCGTTGGAATGCTTCGTAGGCACTCTTAATAAAAATCACATTAACGAAAAAATCTTTGGCCGATACAACTTTTTAACGCGTTCCAATCCACGCGATCTAGATAGTGATAAAAATGTAACATGGAATAAAAATGTCGTATATTTATAATTTTATTTTAACGTCGTGACAAACGCCGCAATAATATCGCTCGTGTAAAATTATTCACAACGCTGGAGGCAAAATTACTCTTCGGAAGTTTTTTGGCAACCTTTAATGAAAATTGCGATTGATTTATATAAAAAGTTGTTTATTGAGTGATATTTTTTACGGAAAATGGACCGGAGGAAATTTGGTAACTTTTTTTATTACTGTAAGTACTCAACTTTTCCACCGAATGGTATCCGATTGAGCTGTCTTTATGATAAATATATATTCTGTTTTGAAATTTTAGCTGTGCATTACGTCTTTTTTATGAAGTTAATTTTTTATCTTTTTACCGTAACGTATTTTTTTTTTGTGTGTTACCTCATAACTTCTCTCCACGTGAGTCGATTTCGAAAATTTTATTTTGTTTGAAAGATGTTTCTTTTTAATTGGTCCCATTTAAATTTGATCTAGATCTGATCAGTAGTTCTTGAAATATCGTCAATAATGGATATTTTGTGGAATACTTTGACGATGTTCTCGTTTACCCGACTTCAAAAGTTATTTCATAACTTTTTTCGTTGTGAGGCGATTTTGATGTTTTTTTTTTATTTTAATGCTGGTGCTTTTCATAAGGTCCCATTGAAATTTGATCAAGATCTCTCGTCTCGTTCGTATCTCTAGTTTTTGAGTTATAGTCAATAATGCGTGTTTAATATATTAAATCTGACCAAGGTTCCGAAGATAAGGCGGTGAAGTCGGTTTTTTTAAGCTTTGCTTGCGTTTAATTATTATTCTACACAGACAATCTTTTGACCTCCATCTCACCTGATGGTAAGCGACGTTGAGGTCGACGATGAGGTCGACGATGGCAAGCCGGTATTGTAAATACCCAGTACGATTATTAATTGTATTAGACAAACTAATTTACAGTTTGAGTATATAAAACATTTGCACACTCACAGCCCCACACAAAGTTCGATGACTTGTGTCGTGGGTGCCGGCAACATTCACATCACATACACAATCAGCTGTAACGTCGATGAAGAAAACACCTTTCTATTCGGAACAGCAATTTATTAAACTTTACTACAAAGTAAATTATATCTTCCAAAAGCATCACTTATACTTGTGCCTACTTTTAAAATCACTATAATAATATACGGCGTACACACGCAAACCTAATATTTTAAATATTCCTTCAGCAACATGCAATTACCGTCAAAATAGCTTTCTAATTAGTGCTTGTAGGTGTTACAACAAACTCGCTAATGAAATAGATTTGGATATTTTTGTTACCCCAGCGTCTAAGTTTAAGTGGATTTACAACGATCGCTTTTTGTCTATTCTCAAATAATTATTATTTATCGACAAACTTTGTCGCATTAGCATTTTTGTCTTAAACGATAATTTAACGCAATTTGTATTGTATTGTTGTTTAAAATAAAAAAATAAAATATATTGTATTAGTACTTTCAATTATTATTGAATAACAAACCTTAATAATATACTTAATCTTACAATTATATTTAATGTATTTTTTTAATATAATTAGTTATCTTAAATCAGTGAAAACTTTTAATTGGCCTTAGTTTAATAGATCTTAATTATTTTATTTACCTAGCTGTTAGTTTTCTAATTTAAAAATAAAATAAAATATTTAAACTATCCTCGACCACGTCACCAACAATACAATAACACTTTGCTGATACCAAAAGATAAATACAGCTGACAGATAAACTTATAAACATAGGTACAATTGGCAGTCAGCTTTCGTAGTTAGAAATGCTCTAGATAAATCTGAAAACAAAAAAATACCTACGTAATCGCGTAATACCAGAACAGAAAACATGATGAAACTGTGACAAAGCTATATGTTTTCTGGTAACCAAGAGTAATGTACAAAACTACAGACTTTCGGCTAACAAACACCAATATCTCCTTCCATACACCACTAAGGTCCATAAATTACTAACAAAGAAATCCGTCTGCGTATCGGCGTCGCATTGACGTATATGTCACTTAACGCACACATATAACATTTTACGATTCTGCTTTAAATGTATATTTATGTCTAATATACAGAAAGGTTGTTTGTCTTGGCACTGAGTGTGTACACAAAATGGAAAAGAGGAAAAAGGTACAGAGGAGAAATAATATATATAATTCTAAGTTTTATTTATACAAAACTATCTGAGCCAGCATCATCGGCAAAGCATCGCAAACGGCGAAAATATGGAAACCTTGGCAATGGTTACATATTTTGGTGTTGAGACACTGGGCCCGTTTTCAAAAATCTATCAGAACGCCTGCTTGAGGTGACGCGTGGTCAAAATGCTGGTACTTATTTGGCTTAAAATACAATAATTGATTTGGGTGGGAGTTATCATAGTGAGTTCAAATCAAAGAAAGCTTTTGACTTATTTGTAATAACTTAAAATCTGCATTGAAGAATTTCTAGACATTTACGATGTTTTTTTTAAAGTTATACCAGCTATTGAAATTGTAAGGTTCCCGCACTTGATGGCCGTAGGATAACCAAATAGACTATGTACAAGCATGGACCGAGCCAATGCATCGCATGGTTGAGCAAACAAAACGACCGCCTGAAATAGATGGTCGATACTAACGATTTTTAGGTGAACGTGACGTGGAGAATTTTCACAATTTATTTGAGACTATTTTTTTAACTCTGGTAAGCTAGTAAAGTACACTCTCTCACCTGTTGATAAGCCTTGACGTGGTTGAGAATAATCATGCTAGGTCTGGCATCCGAACAGATTCGGCTGTAGACCGTGCCCAAGAAATAGACATCCATTTTTTTTTATGCTAGACAGGCAAGCTGTGATAGTGGACAAATGTCCACTATCACATCTGAACTGCCCGTTTGCTTAGTTGTGTACGCTTTTGTCTTTTATAAAGCGGGTATTGGGTACGATTCCTGCTAAAAACCCAAGTTTTCTCCCCAAAAGAAATTTGTGTTTTTGGTCCTAGGTGTAATTGTGTGTGTAATGTGAAGTGTCTTGGAGAATTTTCACAATTTATTTGAGACATTTTTTTTATTCTTATAGGCTACTGAAGCATTCTATAACCTGTTATAAGTCATGACGACGTTAAGATTAATCATGCTCCGTCCTGTGTTAGCCGCTTAGGAGACAAAGAAATAGATCATTTTTTTTAAATGCTGGATTGGCAAGCATTTGACCGCTATCTAACCTGATGGAGAACAAAGATGTGGCCAAAGATGTAGCAAACGAAGAAGTTAGTTATTCACTCTGGACTTGAAAACTATCGTAATTAACATACACTCCTAAAACATAACCCTTCTACGCAGTTGGATTCTGATCTGATGATTTACTCTCTAGGGATGCTAACGGCAGACCTTTTGTAGCGGGTTACGGCAACAACATTTTCTACTTAAAGTTGTGAACTGCGACTGTATTTTGATACAATAATTTGATGACACTATACATTTTCATGAATACCTTCTCCAGATTCCGGTGCCTATTTTATCCTAATTCCACCGCCTGATCAAAAGGCTCTAATTCACTAATACAAAAAGTGTAGTTTTGAAGACATCATAACTCCGTCAAACGTCATCCTTATATAGTTGACATACCTCCGGTCCTCCGAGTTCGCTCGAAGTAATTCGCTTCTACGTTTATTATCTGTACAGCGAAGGAGTGGAACTCATTGCCCGCGTCTTTATTCCCCGAACGGTATAATCTGGGAGTCTTTAAGTCAAAAGTGAATAGATATGTACCTATTGACGACCCAGTTGGCGCAGTGGACAGGCCGCCCTCTGCGCCGTGGGTTCTGGGCTCAATTCCCGGCAGAAGCACAAATTCCTTCCCAAGGGATATTTGTGCTTCTGGTTCTGGGTGTAATTGTATGTGTGATGTAAATGTTTCCGGCACCCTTGACACAAGTCTTTGAACTTAGTGTGGGGCTGTGAGTGTGAATGCGTTTGTTAGTTTATTTGGTATCTTCTAGGCAAGCATGCTTCATCTTCGGCCGCATCTTCACCTTCAGTCAGGTAAGATAGTGGTCAAATACTTGTCTATCGAGCATAAAAACATTTATTCAAAGTGTGATGTTATAAAGAGCAATCAATAATTCATCTATGTCATGTAAATAAAGTATCTTTTCTCCTCTAAGATTGTGTTTCCCTTGTTTGCAGAAACTGCGACGTTTTCCTGCAAATAAAGTAGGAGTGAAATATTTTGTTTACGAAGTGATTTTGTTGGCGCAGATGTCGCGAGAAATGCGTGCAAGGTTGTCTGTCTAATGTAATCCGAGTATATTGACTGTGATAACTTGGCAGGAATAGTTTTACGGCTTGTATTGGTTGCGTCACTAAAAATGAACTTACGTCACTACAAATAAATTAGGAAACTGGTCTAATATACGGCCCTCTGTGCCGTGGGTCCTGGGTTCGATTCTCGGCAGAAGTACAAATTCCTTCCCAAGGGATATTTGTGCTTCTGGTTCTGGGTGTAACGTGTGTGTGATGTGAATGTTTTCGGCACCCACGATACAAGTCTTTGAAGTTAGCGTGGCGTTGTGAGTGTGAATGCGTTTGTTTGTTTGGTTGTTTGTTTGTTAACTCAGTTTCTTGTTTGTTAACTCAGTTTCTTGTTTGTGCAACGACTCAATCAACAAAGATTTAGTGTAGATAGTCATACTTAATAAAATTCTTCTAGGTTCTAATTTCATATGTTTTCTTCTAGACAAGCATGCTCCATCTTCGACCACATCGTCACTTTCCATCAGGTGAGATAGTGGTCAAATGCTTGCCTGTAGAGCATTTTTTTAAGTAGTAAATCTAAATTTACATATTAACTTATGTAAATAAATGGGCCACCATTATAAGATGTAAAAGTGCTTGCCATGTGATTCATCATCATCATCTCAGCCGCAAGAAGTCCACTGCTGGATATAGGCTTCCCCCAAAGATCTCCAAAAAGAACGGTTGTTAGCGGTTTGCATCCAGCGTCTTCCTGCGACCTTCACTATGTCGTCCGTCCACCTCTGCGCTTGCCAGTCCGTGGCTTCCCTTCCAGAACCTTTCGGCCCCATCGGCCATCCGTTCTACGTACTATGTGCCCTGCCCATTGCCACTGCAACTTGCTAATCCGCCGGGCTGTTTCGGTGACTATCGTTCGTCTACGGATATCCTCATTCCTGATTCGATCTCGTAGATGCCATGACTGATAGTGAAAAATATTGCAATGTTTAAGAAAACCACTTCCACAAACACTGAATCAGAATTCATAAATAATAATTGCTTGTTTCTAGACTATCTCAACTGCGAGTCAAACAAACAGCTTTGATATTAGATATTTATGCGGGAGCGAGATAGATTAGGAAACAATACAATCTCGGGAAGTGATTTGAATTGTGTCTGTGCTTAAAGGTTATTTATGTAGGTGCATGTTCTTTGTATGAAGCAATTGTTTGAGTTTTGAAACTTATGTATTTACAATACAATATTTATTTTCTGTTCAGTCGAGTTTCAGTCGCGATCTTGCGGCGTAAACTCATCCCGAATGAAAGAATTGTACATGATCGAAAACAAGGTAGACAATGTTGATCAAATGACGTGAGTGATAGCCGTATTTTAATTATATTAAACATAAAACAAAACATAACATAAACGCTTTCTCACTCACAGCCCTACACTTAGTGCAATGATTTGTGTCGTGAGTGTCGTAAACATTCACATCATATACACAATCACACCTAGAACCAGAAAAAAAAATTTTTATTGGGGAAAAATCTTGTGTTCTCTCTGGGATTCGAACCCGACACCCCCGCTTAGAAGGAGCCAACGATTAATACAATTTAATATTAGATTTTGTTTTTTTTACATTTACATTCATTCGCTTTGCAAATGTTGGAATAAAGATCCCTATAGCTATGGAGTCCTTAAAAAGGGTGTAAAAAAGTCTAGAAAAAGTCAGCAATGCGTGAGTCAGACTGTTTCTGCCGTTTGCTTGTTTGCTATGTAGGTGTATAAAAAAAAAATGCAGTCCCACACTAAGTTCAAAGCCTTATATCGTGGTTTTTATATTTTTTTCTATCTGGAATATATGTCTTGCCTTTTTAGGCAAGCGTTTGACCGCTATCGCACCTGATGAAAAGTGACGATGCGGCCGAAGATACAACATGCTTGCCCACTCTAGTCTTGAAGACACCCAGATGGTATCGTTCAGAGAACAAAGACGCAAGCAATGAGTTCCACTCAGTGGTTGGCATCATCACACACACAACATTATAATGGGAACTACCTATTAAATACTACAAGAACATACACTCATTTACACTTTTCAATACAAAACACCGGGTATTATCAATCACATTCCGTCGGTCGGAAGCAATTTGCTATGATTCATAGCTACCGCATCGTTGGAAGTATTGTTATGGCACAATAAAATAAGTTTTTACGGTAATATTGACAGTTAAAAGCCATTCTTTGCGGATATATTGGATAAAAGAGTGCCAGAGCGTGTCTAGATTACGCTATGAGTGTATGACGGAGCGTGTGCTATGTACGAAACCTGACGTAGAATGTCATAGTGCTTGTAGAACTTACTGCTGAGGGGCAGATATACGTCACGATTCAGATTACGTGATTACGTGACAAATTTGGATCGATAACGATCCAAATTTGTCAATTTACTCAAATGATTGAGCGCCCTAGAAGGCTGATGCAGAAGCAACCTTTGCAGGTGGCGTTATATTGACCCAGATATGCCACATTGCGTCCGTGGTATCCCCTCACAAACAATGACACATATACTGACGTGTCCTGCGTCCCCATTAGCCTGCAATTTGGACGATCTATACAAAGCGTCTTCTCTGGAGGTGGCAGTGGCGGAACACTGCACTGGGCCTTAACAATATAAAGATCATCGACACGACGAAGAAGAACAACTGAAATGTAACGTTCTTCTTTAACCACACCCAATTTTCACCATTACACTCATGCACATAAAGAGTTTATTTATGCTGAATAGGCAAGCATTTGACCTTTATCTCACCTGATGGAAAGTGATGATGCGGCCAAAGTGATGATGCGGCCGGGGTTCTGATATAAAATGACGGAACAAAATGGTTTGAAAATGAAAAATTATGCAAGTGATTTGATTATTTTTTTCATACATTTCTAAATGTTATAAACATTCTTAGAAGAAGGAGTAATTTATCATATCATACATATTCCGATAATTATTTTTGTTTATCAGAATTTGTTAAACCGAGTAGGATGATGAAAATTCATGCAATTTAGGAGAAATACTGGTATCCACTCCCTTAAGCTATAAGTGTGTAGCGTAGCATATAATACGACATTTAATAAAAAAAAAGCCTATGTTTTGAAAGTAAACCGATTATATATAACTAGCCGTGCCTCGCTGCTTCGCCCGCTATTATCAAGTTAAAAAGTGTAGCCTATGTGTTAATCCTAGGTATAATCTATGTACATTCTTAATTTCATCCAAATCCGTTCAGCCGTTACAGCGTGAAGAGGGAACAAACATACTTAGACACTCTTTTTTTTATACTGGATAGGCAAGCATTTGACCGCTATCTCACCTGATGGAAAGTGACGATGCGGCCAAAATTAACAATAAATTATTTAAAATTATAATTATTATTTTTACTCACACGCATACACACAAACTTTCGGATTTATAATATTAGTAGGATAGGTTAATTAATATTCCACAAATGCGTGGCGTAGCACGTGCTACGTAACTAGCTCTATGTAGTTTGAGATAAACTAAAACTTCTGTATAAATAAATGACATGCTACAGTCTGTGGACGTAGCATGTGCTACGTCTGTAACTCGATGTAAAATGGTTTTCGTTAAAAGTACTTACTATCGCTTAGCTTTAGTGTAAATGGCGTAACTTTAACTACGTTTTTAATAAAATAAGCTGTCATATCTTCTAGATGATAACAGTAATGACTAGTGGCTCTGTGGTGCTATCGTAGAATGCTTTGAATTAGTTGGACCCAGAAAGTTTCTAATGTTCGGGTTCTTCAACGCGTTAGTAAAAAACGTGAACTGTTGCAGACCGTCAAGAAAAGAAAAGTTGGGTATCCTGGTCATGTGCTTAGAGATGAGAGATACCAACTTCTCCAACTTATACTGATGGGCAAAGTGGACGGAAAAAGATGCGCTGGAAGAAGGAAGAATCTTAGCTACTATAATTATTTGAAACGTACCTATCTACAATCTACGACTGACTACAGCGTAGCGTGAGCTACTTATGTAGCTTGACGTAGTATTAAAATAGCTACGATAAGTATATGGAAAAGCGTAGAACCCGTTAAGCTTATTATATACGACGAAGACTTAAAGTCTAGGCTATATAGATACCTTCTAGGCTAACATGTTCCATCTTCGGCCACATCGTCACTTAATCACGTGAGTTAGTGGTCAAATGCTAGCCTATGCAGCATTAAAAAAATCTTTTACATATATTTGATTTGTGTGCTATTTGCATACAATACAGACGTTCACGAGCTATCTATTGACACATATAACACAAGTATTGGATTATTAAACAAAATGAACAACGCAATCTTTCCGGGGCGGCACACTTCTGCTCTTCTTTACTAAAATAAAATTGACTAACAAATCACGAACTAGCCCCCTCCAAATTAACTGCCCTAATTAAAAATAAGTGTGCTAATTATTTTTCCAAAGTATTTAACCGGATTTTGGCTTCCTGCCATTTCGAAGTTACAAAGTAACTGCACATTTGGCTGCTGGGTAAAGTACTGAAATTAGTTTTAGTAAGCGAGGAAATATTTTTTATCGTTTTTGAAATAATTGAAACGCAAGAACAGCTTAAAAAAACCGACTTCACCGCTTATATTTTGGTTTTGGCTTGATTGATTTCGATAAAATTGATGTGGGTTCACCACTGAAGTATAATCACCAAACAAAAAGATGTAATTAAAATCGATTCATAATTGGCGGAGATATCGCGTAACATAGATACAAAAAAAAACAACTGCACTCCGGTAGTGCCGGCAGAAGTGAAAACTTGAACATTTTTGTTTTTTGTTGTAAACAGCAGGAGCAGGCATACATTTTCGCCGCGCGGTAGAAAGAGAGGGGGATATTACTTCCTCTCCTCCCTCCGTCTTACGAATTTTCGATCAGGTCACGTGTCCTGACCCGAGTTTAACATATTTAAAAAAGGTGAACAACGCCGCTAAAGAAATTTTCACTTCAAAAACGTACAGTCGAATTGAGAACCTCCTTTTTTGAAGTCGGTTAAAAATTAAATAATTTATCTAAGTTACGCAATAAAATTGTTACGCAATGCAAGGTTGACCGTTGTTGACGGATGTTTGGTTTATTATAAATAATAAATTTTGCAAGAAAATAAGATATATTATGTATATCAGCTATACTAATCTATTTATCTATATTATAATATAATACATAATATAATCCATACTAATATTATAAAGAGGTAAAGTTTGTGAGTTTGTGAGGTTGTTAATCTCTGGATCTACTAAACCGATTTAGAAAAATATTTTACTAATAGAAAACCATGTTTTTGTAAGTGTCATAAGCTATGTGTTTTATTTACCCGGGCGACGCCAGACGGGTCAGCTAGTCATATTATAAAAAGGTAGTTTGTTTTTTGGTTTGTAAAAGGTAATCTCGGAAACTACTAATCCGATTCTGAAAACTATTTCACTAATATGTAGCTGCAACATCGCTGAGTGTCATAGGCTATATTTTGTTGGGATAAAAGTTAGTTTTCAGGTCGAAATAAGAATATTAGTAAGACAAGTCGGAGAAAAATTTGCTTTTTTTTTTTTTATTTGTGACAGGCTAGTGTTTGACCACTATCTCACCTGATGGTAAGTGACGATGTGATCGAAGCTGGTAAACACACTAGACCTGGAATACGCAGGCTCTCAAGGATAACTGCCGGAACACCGTATTTGGCTTAGCGGCAGACTTTCAACTTGATGGTGGTAAGGTACTTTGGTAGCAAGCCAGGCGAGCAACTCACAAAATGCTCTACCACCTCTCAAATGTCACCTGATTAGCACCACCCGGGGACCACGTGTAGGGAGTCAGACTTAAGGGGTATCCTCCTAGGGACGTGGGTGACTCAGCCCCCAAAAAACTGGCCACTTTACTTATCGGCGTATGCTGACTAAACAGTTAGACGTAGTTGTTTGTCATACAATGTATTGCACTACTACTCTACTGGACAAGGACTCTATCCCAGTATGAGAAAAATACTCGATTGTCAGCATTGGAAATTCAATACACTGATGTTGACATAATATTCGAGGACTTTTTTATTATGAAACGTAACACCCAAGGCTTTATCAATCACTGTGCGGAAAACGATTCCTTTGATTTATGGCTCTACAACGTCGGACGTATTGTTACAACTCAATAAATAATACTTTTCGCGAAAACATTGACAGTTGAAAGCTAATTTGGGTGATATTGGAAAACTATTCACTTTTTAGGTTTCCGTACCCAAAGGGTAAAAACGGGACCCTATTACTGAGACTTCGCTGTCCGTCCGTCCATCCGTCGGTCCGTCCGTCTGTCACCAGGCTGTATCTCAAGAACGGTGATAGCTAGACGGTCAAAATTTTCACAGATGATGTATTTTTATTGCCGCTATAACAACAAATACTAAAAATAAAATAAAATAAATATTTAAGGGGGCTCCCATACAAGAAACTTGATTTTTATAGATAATGGTAAGGAACCCTTCGTGCGCGAGTCCGACTCGCACTTGGCCGGTTTTATTTGTTTTATAAATCTTACTGTACTCGTAAGTATCTAGTAAGATTACTCTCTCGTAAAAGCGCTGAGGCTCTGTCTTCAGCATTATGCTGAGCTTGCAGACCTTTTCCGGCAAACTGGAATAACAATAACGTTCTTCGCATTCGGTTTATCATTGGTAGTTAAGTTAAGTTAAGTTTGTCGGAATAAATTATTATTCTATTCTATTCTAAAAAAATCAATCAAACCCGCGGCCATAGGGTGTCATGCCCTTTTGCTTTTACCACTGAGCTACTCAAGCCAGGGCTTGCCAGGGCTCAAGCCAGCTTGGAGCGATGAAATTATCCTTTCCTTATTATTAACGTCTTACAGGCATGTAAACGATTTCAAGCGAGAATTTTCCCATTCTAAATTTACCACTATAGTTCTGCATGGCTAATGCTAAATTTTATATATTTAAATTAAATATATTTATATTAATCGAATTATTGAGCTATTAATATCATACAATATAATATTATAATGTAATATCGTAAAAAATGTGTTAGGTGTCAATTTATTTTTTTTATTAATTAATATAATGTGCAGTCAAAATTCATAATTATTTATATTTTTTATCTATTGCTAATTTTAACGTAACTTAATCTTTTGAATATGTAAATGTCTGATATGTACTTACTTTAATTCACACTGTAAGCGCTGAGTCGATATCTTGACAACAGATTGTCTGCTAGGGTTCCCAAGATACAGGCTTTGCCTAGTTTGGGCCCGTTGTTATTGCAATGTTGAATGTATAAAATGGATTTCATGTGATTATTATGTGTATAGGATGAAAATTTTTGAATAGAGTTATTATTATTATATTATAAATTAACAAAAATTAAGATCAGTCGCGCTTCAGAATTATGATGAAACAAAGCTAAGCGTAAATGTTCGTTTCGTAATGTCCAAAATAATTATACAATACCAAAGGGTGTTCCGGCAGTTATCCCAGAGCCCAGTTATCCCATTCTAAGTTTAACGTGAAAACATCATCAACTAATACAGGTGAGATAGTAGATTGAGCAACTTATAAGCTCGGTAGTGATCTCTTTTGATGCATTAATTCAAATGCTTATTATATTCATTGAGTAACGAAACAAGCAAGTCACTCGCCTGATGGCAAGCGTCATGTTTGCCCATTATAATTCAGAACCACCCAGAGTTTGAACTTAGGTCAAATTCGCTCGTCAAAGCACTGCGTTCACCACCCTGAGATATTAAATGTTAAATCTTTTTAAGCTACTTTTTTTTATGTAAGATGGGCAAGCATTTGACCACAATCTCACCTGATGGAAAGCGATGATGCGGCCGAAGATGTAGCATGCTTGCCTAGAAGGTAACTCACTCTTGACTTGAAGACTCCCAGATTATACTGTTCGGGGAATAAAGACGAGGGCAATGAGTTCCACTCCTTCGCTGTACGGATGATAAACGTAGAAGCAAAACGCTTCGAGCGAACTGGAGGTATGTCAACCATTTTTAGGGGGCTGTTGTCTGCTCGCGTCCGTGGGATTTAGCCCTAGATGTCCCACACGTGGCCCCTGGGTGGCGCTAAAGAGCAACCATATAAGAGGTGGTAGGCTTCGGCCGCCGGCTATTCACCACCCCCCGGACAAAGCCATGGTGCCAAGCATACTGCGTTCCACTGTGATGTCCGGGCTGCCGTCACGGAAGGAGGGACAGGTTTTAGTTGCGATACTTGGAATAGTCGTCAATATGATACACAGTAGCGCTGCATCGGGTAGTCAAACCTGGAGAGCAGCGGGATCCGAGGCACGGTTCTCCGCTGGCCGACCGCAGATAGTTGAGGGCCCAAGTAGTGAGTTCGCCACTCATGAAAGGCTGCCCCGCCATCTGACGAAAAATCCCGGGAGTGCGCCATCGTGCCGGTTGGCGACCGGATGAGAGGACCCGATGGACACTCTTGGGGGGGCTCGGGCGTCCCCGCGGTCTCCAATTTGACTTCCCATAGTTGTAGTGACATGCTGTGTGTCTATGGATTAAAAAGTGGCGTCGCGAACCACTCCCAATCTTCCACCTTCACCCACTCAAAATATGAACAGAAAAAGATACAGAAAGTCGGTTTCACAGCGGTTGCACGTTCTCTCACTCCAAGTGCACCTCTCAAATATTCGAGGTCTGCACTCCAATATCGACTCAGTCCACCACCATCTTGAGACTACAAAACCGCACTTGCTGTTTCTTACGGAGACGCAGATCAGATGTCCAGCTGACGCGGCTTACCTTGCATACCCAGGCTACAACCTTGAACACCACTTCAAGCCTCGTGCCGGCGTGTGTATGTATGCTCGAGATGACATCTGTTATCGGCGTCTCCGTAATCTTGAAGACCCTAAGTTGTCAACAATTTGGGTGTTGGTTGACACCGGCGTAGAGAAAATTCTTTATGCTGGTGTTTACCGTTCACACAGCGGAGACGAAGAGACAGCCAGGCTCATGAACCATCTAAGTGTGCAGGCGGATGTGGCGCAACATAGGTATCCTTCAGCCCAACTCGTGCTTCTGGGGGATTTCAATGCCCACCACCAAGAATGGTTGTATCCATTCCAGAGCACCGACCATGCTGGGAGAGAGTTGCACAAGCTAGCCTTGACGCACAACCTCACCCAACTGGTCCAAGAGGCAACAAGGATACCGGATGTTGATAGCCACACAGCCAACTGCTTGGACCTTCTGCTGACTACGGATCCAGACCGCTACTCAGTATCGGTTTCTTCACCATTAGGTAGCTCCGACCATTGTCTGGTGAAGTCTGTGTCGGTATACTCCCCGACTGAATCAACCACACAGGGCAAGCGTCGGGTATGGCGATACAAGTCAGCAGATTGGGATGAGATGCGTTCTTTTTACGCATCTTATCCTTGGCGGCAAGTTTGCTTTTCTTCTAGTGATCCCTCTGCATGCACGGATGCTGTGGTAGATGTGTTGCGTCAAGGGATGGAATATTACATTCCATTTTCTGATGCACCTCTATCCAGCAAAGCTCGCCCTTGGTTTGGGGCCGAATGTGGTAGCGCGGTTGCGCTAAAACATGAGGCCTACACCGCTTGGGCTGATGCTCGAACCCGTAAGACCCCGGACATTCGAGAAAAGAAGAAAGCCTTTAACAAAGCTGCCAAGTCCTGTAAAATGGTTCTAAAGAGGGCTCGTTTCATCCATATTAGCCGCATTGGGGCCAAACTTGTTTCTCATCCTGCAGGGAGCAAAGCATTTTGGTCCCTTGCTAAATCGGTTGAGGCGAACTTCTGCCGTCCCTCACTGCCTCCACTGCTGAAGCCTGATGGATCACTGGCTCATACCGGAAAAGAGAAAGCAAACCTGTTTGCTTCACTCTTTGCGGAGTCTTCGCGTCTGGATGCTAATGGCGCTGTACCTCCAATACTGTCTGTCTGCGAGACGACTATGTCAGATATCCGCATTCGGCAGATCGACGTACGCAAAGCGCTACGCAATCTGGACGTGAATAAGTCTAGTGGTCCTGATGGCATACCAGCCATAGTTCTGAGGTATTGTGCGCCCGAGCTGACTCCCGTCTTGACACGCCTTTTTCGCCTCTCTATGGAGACGGGTCTAGTACCGAAAGCTTGGAAGTCTGCCAACGTGCAGCCTGTGCCTAAAAAAGGAAGTCGTGCCGACCCTGCCAACTACAGGCCCATTTCGGTCACGTCCATTCTCTGCAAGACAATGGAACGTGTGCTGAACAAGAAACTCCTTGGCTATCTTGAAGCAAATGACCTCTTAAGTGACCGGCAATATGGGTTCCGCCAAAACCGGTCAACCGAAGACCTTCTCGCATATGCCACACATATATGGAGTGAGGCCTTGGAGAAACACGGTGAAGCGCTTGCAGTCTCGCTGGACATTTCTAAGGCCTTTGACAGGGTATGGCACGATAGCCTTATTGGCAAGCTTCCAGCTTATGGTCTTCCTCCCAACTTCTGTAAATGGATATCTGACTTCCTGAGGGAACGGTCGATTCGAGTAGTCGTGGATGGCTGCTCGTCCGATCTATTGGCAATTAATGCCGGGGTACCTCAGAGATCGGTCCTTTCTGCAACATTGTTCTTACTGCACATTAACGATCTGCTCAAGCCCGGTATTTTTGGGTACGCAGACGACAGCACTGTTGTAGAAAGATACATGTCTGATGCCCGTGCTGGCGAGGATCAAATCCAGTCCCATAGAGAGGCGATGGTGGAACGTACAAACTTAAGTCTTATTGGTGTATCCGACTGGGGTGACGCCAATTTGGTCAAGTTCAATGCGTCCAAAACTCAGGCGTGTCTATTTACCGCTAAACGGCGGCCTTTTAATCTAGCTCCGTCGTTTCGAAATGTACAGCTGCCGGTAACCAACCATCTCGAGCTGCTTGGCGTCACTCTGACGTCTAACCTTAACTTCGGCCCATACGTTGAATCTAGAGCGAAGCTAGCTGCAAAGAAACTTGGCATCCTAGCAAAGGTCAGACAGTACTTCACACCTGGACAGCTTCTTAATTTATACCAAGCCCAAGTCCGATCTTGTATGGAGTACTGTAGCCACCTTTGGGATGGATCAGCCAAGTATCAGCTTGATGCTCTTGACTCCATTGATCGGCGAGCGAAACGACTCATTGGTGATGACAAGCTAGTTGAGTCCAAGTTGCAGAGCCTCAGTCATCGACGTAAGGTGGCTAGCCTATCGGTATTCTATCGCTTACATTTCGGAGAGTGTGCACTCGAATTACATCAGTTGATTCCCCCTTGCCCTTTCTATAATCGGACCACAAGACGAACTGAGCAACGTCATCCATTTATGGTTGACATACCTCATATCCGCTCGAAGCGTTTTGCTTCTTCATTTATCATCCGTACAGCGAAAGAGTGGAACTCGCTGCCCGCGTCTTTGTTCCCTGAACAGTACAATCTGGGAGTCTTCAAGTCTAGAGTGAATAGGTATCTTCTCGGTAAGCATGCTTCATCTTCGGCCGCATCATCACTTTCCATCAGGTGAGATAGCGGCCAAATGCTTACCTATCTGGCATAAAAAAAAAAAAAAAAAACCATATATGGATGTTTAACGGTTTGTCTTGTTGTTAGATGGTAAAACGGGCATGGGGGAATTAGGTCGTGTAATTCCTGCGCACACTCTCCAAAGTGTAACTTTAATACCAATAATAAATATATAGATATACACAAACACACACACACACACACAATTTAAATGTAATAATGGTAATTTTGTTCATTAATATAAAACGCCTGTTATTAATAAAATATCCTGGTAACAATAGTATTAAAATTTAGTAGTTAGAATATGAGTACCTACTTATTGGTAATTTAAAGTAATTATGTACTGATGTTTTTCCATTTTAAAATATGTATAGTAATCGTATATTATGGCCTCCCGCGATACAGGCATGCCCTAGTACGGGGACCAACAGTAATTCTTGTACATGTAACTATGTTTTTGTTAAATAAATATTTTTGTATTTTGTATTTTTTGTATTTTGTAATAGTTTTAGAAAATTTGGATATTGAATTTGCCCCGTTACTATACTAAACTTAAATATATGGACAACTTTAGAAGATCAAATATAACAAAAAGTGACGATAAACACAATACAGTGACAATTTACAAACAAATCCTACAAAGATACGCAAAGCATTAAATCTGCTTTCATATAATTCTGAATGTTGTACAGATTTTTCGTAAAACCGCTTTCCATTTCCGCTATAACAATAACTGCTTTCAATTTGGATGGATCACAACCTTTCATTTTCGTTATTGCTGAAATATGGGAGAAATACAAGACAAATAAAGGAAGTATGTATTGATTGACAAGAGAGGACTTTACTTTTAAGTAGATGTTCTTATGTAATCATGTAGAATAATATACACGACTAAGTTGGCGCGATGGGCAAGTCAGCCCTCTGCGTCGTGGGTTTTGGGCTTGATTCTCGGCAAGAGCACCATTTTCAATTTTTTTTTATGGTAGTTTGGCAAGCATTTGACAACTATATTACCTGATGGAAAGTGACGATGCGGCCGAAGATGGAACATGCTTGCCTAGAAGGTAATAAGTTCCACTCCTTCGCTGTACGGATGATAAATTTAGAATCGAAACGCTAACTGGACGTGTGTCAACTATAAATGGGTGGCGTTTGACAGTTTGTCTTGTTGTTAGATGGTAAAAAGGGCATGGAGGAATTATGTCATGTAATTCCTGAGCACACTCTCCAAAATGTAAGCGATAGAATACCAATAGGCTTTTGAGTAAGCACCGAGACCCTGGACTGTCTAAACGCGTTCTCGACTGATGAAGGAGCAACGACTGTTGCGAAACTATATAGTCTCGTAACAACGCGAGTAAACAACCGTGAGTGAAATCGTATAAATCCTTAATAAGCACAATTTCCCTTTTTGTGCTTCTAATCAAATCCTTTATTTGCCAGTATACATGTACTAAAGCTCCTAATGTAAATAGTGACACAATTTATTCAATCTGCAAGTAGACGTGCACACGATGACTTCTATATGTACTATATTATCTGGTCTATAGATTTGTATAAAATTCTAAAACTTTTTAACACTATAAAAACAAAATGGCAGCTAATCAAAGTTTTTTTAAAATTTGTTTCTATCTGATATTTTGATTTCATTCGGTACACTCATCGAAATATCGATGGGTGCATAGTTAAAAATTCATATGCACATATTATAAACATTTATTTTGTACAAATCCTTATAGGCAGTCGGTTGATATAAAAGGTTAGTGAATTTAATTATCTGGTTATAGGTGTGATTGTGTGTGTGATGTTAAATGGAATGTTAATTAAATGTTTAGTTAAAATTATAAAAATATATAAATATAAAATTTTCACATTTAAAATATTAGTATGATGAATCCGTATTAAACAACGAGGCCTTAGAAACCCATACCGCAAAATGAAGAAAAAACATCTTAGAATATTAACAGTGAAAGCTATACGAAAACCGGAAGGTCCCACAAACAATTCATAAGTCATGTCACCCCTTGTCCACCTTCCCTGAATAAATCCAATCGAAGTAATGAACTAGAAAAATCCACGTAATAAAAGGACACAAACAGAATATTGGACCAAAAACCTTCTGATAAATCTGAAAGTGACTTTCCCCTCTCGATACTTATTGCTGACTGGACGGTTTCATGCAGCGTCAGTTAAGAAAATAAATGTAAAATGTGGCGTAGTTAAATGTATTTTATATGTTGAAGATATATATGCACATTTGGGTGGTTTTTGAGGTAATAACATTAAGTTTCTATCTTTTTCTGCGCCAGTTTTTCTTAGATATATATAGCATGGTTAGATTTAAAGCCACTTTATCTCTAAAAGTAAAGCGTCTCACAAGAGCAGTATTTTATTTTTATTTACATATTAACATATTTCTTAGCCCTTCATGGATTTAGGTAATATGTAACTTACACAAAAGACCAATAATTAGAAAGGTATTTTGAGTACGTGTGTATGTTTATAACGAGGTATGTTATATGACGGTTGGATGAATTTGGATTTAAATTAGACAGTTCAAGAATAGGACATAGGCTATTTTTAATTCATAATACGCGTACAAAGTTAAATAGTACAGCAAGCTTAAGCTAGTAGTTGTACCTTCCATGTACATCAAAATAAAATATAATTTAGGTTTCTTTACTCAAGGTGCAGTCCACATTTTTTTTTTTAATCTCTATCAACATCTCATTTCAAACATTTTCAGCTTTCAGATAAAAGGTTATAAGTTATTTTAGGGTAAAATTTTAATTCTAGAAATTATGTTAGGCTAAATATATTATGCCTAGTCTGTATTTTAGAACCTGATAAAGTAATCAATCTTATTCAATCGTAATAATATGTTTTAAAGTGCTTTAAAACTTATCACAATTGAACTTTATGGCATTTGATCAGATCAATTTTTGTTTCAGCTCTCAATCATTTACACGGTAAATATCCAGAGTCAAATATAAATACTAAGAATTAATAATAACATAGTAATTTAATTATTATATATGTGATTGTCTTAACAATGAATATGCTTTTTCAGTTCTGATTTTTTTAACTTTGACTTACAATCGTGTCATATATTTTCACTTACCCAAAGTTAATTTATAATTTAAAATAATTACCTTCATTCTAAATTTTATTTAGAATTTTTATTTGATTAGTTAAGTAGTCGATTCATTGACTTAATTTAATTTATTTTATATAATGTATTAACGCCATTTTGCCTATTTTTAACTTTAACATTATAATTTAAGAAGAAGAAATAGATTAATCTTAGATATCACAAATTTTGTAATTTTTCTTTGTTTTTGTACCTACGTATGTTAATTGTTCATGCATTACAACTTTTATAAATTTATAATTAGTAGGTAACTAATAACAAATTAAATAATGACCGACCAATCTTGTTAGAAAATGTTAACACTCATTATGTTAAATCGCAGCCTACTTTTACTACCTACTTAGTTACCTACCCAAACCGCAAGGTGTCGCGCGATAAATCTAAGCTATAATTTTTTTTTTGTTTCGGGCTTCCAAGATACAGGCCTAGCCGAGTTTGGAACTCTCAAGAAAATGGCTACACGAACCTAAAGTGCGTATGTTTTCACACACTGTACTTAGTTTCTAAGAGTGATCTAAATAAATAAATTACATTATTATTATTATTATTTTCCTGCTACTCTATTGCATGACCCCCTTAAGTAGCCAAAGCGAACTTTCGTCGTTCGTTATGTTCGGCACTGTATTAGATCGATACTGACCGTCGAGAGACAATATAGACAGATGTGCTGACGACAGCACGTAGACACGTATAATATAAAAGGTGTAACGTGTTCAGATAAGTCGTCTATCGAATTCATAAAAATACTTCGAAATTTTGTGATTATTGTAGTTTAAGCCATAATTGCAACAAACAACAGAATTATGTGCTTTAATTTAGTAAATATTGATGAAAACCATACGAGCTTTCTCTCTTTAAACTATTGCTCTCTCTTTAGACTTATCTCAAACAATTACTCAATACAATCATCACAGACTGTCAAAAAGTGCATAGCAGCTTACACAGGCACTCTAAACCAACCCCTAGTAGTGCCTAGTTAAATCTGAACCATTTTCGTATCAGCTGCTGGCAAAATAAAACTCTTACCCGAGACATTTATCTAGTCTGTGGATAATTTTATTAAAGGAGCTGCCAGATGCGCTAGCTCACGACAGACAATGACAAAACTTTATTTATATTGGATTCAGCGTGAATTTACAAGATTGAAAAGTGTTCTGATATATAGAATTTGAAGATAGTTTTACTTTTAAATTGTCTACTAGGTGTTGATTTGCACTTTTATCAAAACATGTTTAAAGTTTAAAAATGAAATGATCATGAATGAATGATGAAATGATATAAAACGCTTTCACACTCACAGTTCCACACTAAGATCGATAACTTGTGTTGTGGGTGCCGGAAACATTCACATAATAATATACACAAGAAACACAAATTTTCCTTGGTGAGAAATCTTGTGTTCCTGCCGGAAATCTTACCCTGCTTGGATAGTGAATTCTTTTTTTTATGTGGGGGGAAAATGCCTACCACTTCCCTTCCCTTCCAGGGGTGAAGGAAAGGGATGTGTGGGGCTCGAACCCACTACCTACCTCTTGAGCAGTCCCCCGCCAAGAGGCAAGATAGGATCGCGCTAGCAGTCACTGGTGATGCAAACCGGGCCACTGCGCCTGAGAAGTGACCTTGCTTACCAAGGCCACCCAATTAAGCTTATCGCGCGTCCAGCTTCAAAAAGCAAAGTTTACGTTTTGAAGCTAGACTAGCGCCGCGACCCGTACACGTACCTAACTACAATAAAAGTACATGGATATGTCCAAAACCTGGTCGGAACATTTATCTTCGACAATAATACGTGAGCGAGGGCCAATTTAAAATAATTATGTAAATATATGAACGAAGACGTCTTCAATATCTTATATTTTCTTTTATAAATTAGGAGTAAGTCTCTGTAATTGTGAAAAACCGTTTGAAATGCTAGCGAATTCCCTCTGTATACGGGGTCCTTTTAACAATGTAAATAATACATGAGGGAAAGCCTCCGGGCACACCAGATCAAATTGAAAGCTTGTAGAAGGAAGGAGGACCTAAGTCGGGAATTAAAAGGTATAAAACAAAATCCCGACTTGTTTTTTTTATCGGTAACATTTAATTTAATATACTAGTCGTTCACCCCAAACTGAGATCTCTACATTATTAGTACCCGGAAAACCGAGCTTGTCTCGTTTTTTTAATGGTAAATGACGTTTTTTAAGAATAAAACCTAGCTAGATCGATTTATCGCCCCCGAAACCCCCTGCTTACTAAATTTCATAAAATCGTTGGAGTCGTTTCCGAGATCCTGATTACACTCATGTATGTATATATATACAAAAATTGCTCGTTTAAAGAAGTAAGATATATCTACATTTTTCCTTATAGAAAATTATATTTGTGGATATAACTTTTTCTGTAAATAATAATTGTTTGATTTTTGTATTTGTTGTTCAAGTACCGGATATAAAACATGTTTCACCTTAGTTTCAGCTTTAAATATGTAGCCGTTTTTTAGATAGACCCCAGGACATAATAGATCTGAAAACAGCAACTTTGGTGGCCTACCAAATTATCATTTCCCTACACAGATTTTTTACAAAATGGTTTCGTACTCTACTTACAGAGTTCTTTTAATTGATAGACGGGCAGAATAAAAATAAATAACTATTTTGCCCCATTTTCCGAGATTTTAATCTATGATAGGCTACAACATGTAATAATATATATATTTTTTTATTTTTTTTATGTTGAATAGGCAAGCATTTGACCACTATCTCACCTGATGGAAAGTGATGATGCGGCCGAAGGTGTGACATGCTTGCCTAGAAGATACCTATTCACTCGAGACTTGAAGACTCCCAGATTATACCGTTCGGGGAACAAAGACCACTCCTTCGCTGTACGGATGATGAAAGTAGAAGCAAAACGCTTTGAGCAAACTGGAGGTATGTCGACCATAAATGGATGACGTTTAATAGTTTGTCTTGTTGTTAGATGGTAAAAAGGGCATGTGGGAATTAAGTCATGTAATTCCTGTGCACACTCTCCAAAATGTAAGCGATAGAATACCGATAAGCTTGCCACCTTACGTCGGTGACCGAGACTTTGCAACCTAGACTCGATTAGCTTACTGTCGCCAATGAGTCTTTTGGCTCGCCGGTCAATAGATTCAAGAGTCTCTAACTGGTACTTGGCGGATCCATCCCAGAGGTGACCGCAGTACTCCAAACACGATCGGACTTGAGCTTGATAAAGGTTAAGAAACTGTCCCGGAGTGAAGTACTGCCTGACCATATTGTAGCCTATCATAGATTAAAAACTCAGAAAATGGGGCAAATATATTTATAATTATATATTCTTTGCTAGTGATTAGGTGGATTAGTAGCCACTCCTATTCCTGCGGGTTTTAGTTATAACATAAAATATCAATGTTGTATGATCAAAACAAATACAATAAAGCTCTAAAAGCTCACAAAACAGTTCAAATAATAGTTTATATCGTAGATATCTATCCCCACTCTGAAAGTTGTAAAGTAAACGAGACCAGTTCCCTCTGGGCAACTAAGTGAAAGTACGAAATCATATAAAACTACTTGGTCCCAGTAGATGTCGACGAAGTGGAGGAAGCAAATTGGCATTTGTGGTAACGACGTTTTTACCTTTTTTGCCATCTATCAACAAAATAACGTAGCTTATGTAAGAAAATGTTATGTATATAATAATAAGTATAAATAACAATAGCGTACCCGGAATGCGTTGCAATGCCACCTCAAGAAAAGCGTTTGTGTACTTGCGTACGTACGCCAAATTGTGTCATGCCCTATTGCTCTAACCGCGTAGCTACTCAAGCCCTGCCTGGATCTGGTGTTCCTCATGTATTATTTATATTTCTTTCCTACATTTTACCACTATAGTTCCGCAGAGCATGGCTAATAAATAAAACAAAATCAATTGATTTGGATAGACGTAATCAACACAACGTGTAGCTACTCGTAACTGCAATTTTAGACTCATTGGCCGTATTAGTTTCTAAAAACTATTTAGGTAGGTGACGTCACACGTCCCTGTAAAATGTTAAAAATAAAGAAATAATAATTTCGTCGCTCTAGCAATAATTTTTCCTTTCTACATTTTACCACTATAATTCTGCCTGGTTTGGCTTGGCTAATGCTATATAAACAAAATCAGTAACCAATCAACTTCATGGTGCCGCTTTTAGGTAGTGTCGGTGTGCGCACGCATCGTAATTATTAACCCTCATATTTTTTCCCAAACGAGCCAAAAGAAGTATATCTTCAAAAAAGCATTCACCTCTTTTACGTTTGTGGTTGCCTAGTACTTTATTAACATGTTATCATAAACCTTATGACAAAATTGTTATCTCTTTCAAGTTTATGCTTGCTTAGTACCTACTTAACCATGCCAACAGATGAAATACTGTCCCAAAAATTATAAAAGTAAATCTACTTTTTTAATTGCGGGCCTTGAGCGTGGAGACCGAATCCAGAAATTCCGTAACGAAAATAACCTAACACCCCCCACTCCGACCGGCACAGCGGTGAGACTTTTTAGTTTTGCCATCTATCGATGCATAGCAGAACTTTTAATGACTTCTTTGAAATATCACGTTTGTCTCTTTAGTTCAGCAACTCACCTCTAGGTGGCAGGAAAAAAAATACTGTATAAATAAAATAAATAAATAATTATAATTGCATAAGTTGATAAAAAATGCTATGCGATAGCTTGACTGCGGCAATCCTCGAGTGCCACACGTCTTTTTTTGGTTACTTAACTAGCATACGCAGAATAACCAGTTGACTCACAGGATAACATTCTTATCATACAAACCATCGATCTTTGTCCTTATAACAATAACGTTTTCAAACAGCATAAACATAAGTATTGTATGTCGGGATCGAGTTCAAACTAAAAGTGACAACAATGATAATAGGTGTCCGACGCAGTAAACAAGCACGGAGCAGGTAGACCGTTTCGTAAGCTCGTAAATCTAAATTTTCATCCACGCGCACTACTCCAGTTACTCCGTGATCATGGCGCTTACAACAGTGCCGAAATATCGGAAACTCAATACAAACGAAATACATGTTTTTTTTAATGCTAGATAGGCAAGCATTTGACAGCTTTCTCACCTGATGGAAAGTGTCAATGCGGCCGAAGATGGAACAT
This sequence comes from Lomographa bimaculata, assembly GCA_948107665.1. NCBI lineage: Eukaryota > Metazoa > Arthropoda > Insecta > Lepidoptera > Geometridae > Lomographa > Lomographa bimaculata. Next base: position 13,078,298 of record OX403608.1, on the reverse strand, counting down.
GCTTGCCTAGAAGGTACCTATTCACTCTAGATTGACACCCAGATTTTACCGTTCTGGGAACAAAGACGCAGGCAATGAATTCTGCTCTTTCGCTGTACGGATGATGAACGTAGAAGCAAAACGCTTCGAGCAAACTGGAGGTATGTCAACCATAAATGGATGACGTTTGACAGTTTGCCTTGTTGTTTGATGGTAAAAAGGGCATTGTGGAATTATATCATGTAAACCTGAGCACACTCTCCAAATTATAAGCGATATAATACCGATAGGCTTGCTACCTTACGTCGGTGACCAAGACTTCGCAGTTTTGACTCAACAAGCTTACTATCGCTAATGAGTCTTGTGGTTGCACAAAAAACCCCGTTATTGGCACAAATATTCAAAGCATAAACTTCAACAGAAAAACTTGGAACGATCACGTGAAACTGGAATCATTTGAAGCAGCAAATACCTAACAAACGTTCAACTGTTCAACTCAGTTAAAGCTTAGCAAAAGATTCAGATCGATGTTGAATAGGTGCATTCAATCGAATTGAACTCGTTTCCGAGCTTTTTACGTACCATCTGGTTCTGTGAGCCTTTTGATGTAAGATGGATATTAGACTGCCGGATTTTGTGCGCAATTCCATTTCCTTGAAGTATGATTGGTGCATTTTCTTTATTTGCAGATGATGGATTGTGTATTGTTCTGCTTGGAGCTAGGTAAAATTAAAAACGTAAACATAAACGCTTTCACACTCACATTAGCACATTAAGTTTGATGACTTGTGTCGTGGGTGTAGGAAACATTCACATCACACACAATCACAACTAGAACTAGAAACTAATTTTCCTTGGGGAGAATACTTGTGTTCCCACCGGAAATCGAAAACTAAAGAAAACGTAGGAGCGTTAGTTTATTTCAATGTTCTTCACGTTGAAACGGCTATGCTATTTTGGATGAAGTTTTGTATGTTGAATGTTTAGGCTCTCTTTTTTATTAAGAAAGTTTGGTGATTTACTTCCAAAAAACAAGCAACCTTATTGAAATCTACCAATGCATGGGTAAAAAGTGTCCTCCAATAATTAAACGCAAGCAAAGCTTACAAAACCGACTTCAACATTTATTTTGGTTTTGGCTGGATCAATTTTGATAAAAAATTTGAGAAAAATCATCAAAATCAATTCATAAGTGGGGGAGATATCGCGTAACATACATACAAAAAAAAAACATACAGTCGAATAGAGAACCTCCTTTTTTGAAGTCACTTGAAAATAAGCGACAATCCCGCCTCGTTCGCTAAAAACTTCGTATGTTGATGGCTACAAAAAGTCACAGTAGAATCTGCGTAAGCTGATACATTTTAGCAACGAGAAGTAAGCTGTGTAGTAATGGAAATAAGACATAAATTTCATGGTTTTTTAGTTTGTTAATAATTATATTATATATGATAATATATCCACGTTTAAACAGGCTTTAATCGGTACACAAATTTCGTGAAGTTTGAGTTATACGAGGTCAATTTGTTTGTATGTCGATACCACAAACAATCTTACTGCTTTACCAGCAAGCCTATTGTGCTCAAGAACTACAAAACCTTGTTCCCGCTTCACCTTTTTTCCACCTTACATCTAGAAGAACGGCGTCGCGTCACCCATTTATGGTTGAGATACCGTTCATTCGCAAGAAACGTTTTGCGTCTTCGTTCATTTATAGAACGGCAAAAGAATGGAACGCTTTGCCGTCGTCTGTGTTTCCCGAAAAGTACAATTAGGATGTGTTCAAAAGTAAAGTGAATAGGTTTTTACTAAGCCAGCGTGCTCCACCTTAGACTACAACGTCACTTTCCATCAGGTGTGATTGTGGTCAAACGCTTGCTTAGTCTGTAATAAAAAAAAAAAGCGTATATCTTGTATCAGATTTTATATTACTTGTCCACCGAGGCAAAGCCGTGAAAGGCAAGTTCCTATACAAATGTTTATTTTATTCTCCGAATTTATTTTTCGATTTGCCTATACATGATTGTAAGGCCAGAATTCTACATAATAATATAATATGCGAAATGAAAAGAAGACCAAACCTGTTTGAAAACACTAGAATGTCCCTGATTCTGAATTTTCATTGAATAGGAAATTATATAGACGAGCTCCATCTTCTACGCAAATTCGACGAATTTAGAATCTTTGATTCGTCAAAATGACGCGCATCTCTGATTTTTCATTCACAAAGGTTTGCCAAATTGGTAAACCTTTGAATGTTCGATTCTTTTGCAAACCTGCGTGAATAGATGAAAATATTTTGAAGCGTTTATTCAACTCCTAATGTCATCGATCTACTAAAATAAAGAAACAACGTACGGATCTTGGCAGTGAAGCAGAAAACACCAGATACCACTTTTTTATTTAAGATAGGCAAGCATTTGACCACTATCTCACCTGTTGGAAAGTGAAAATATGGCCGAAGATATAACATGCTTGTAGACATGGGCTACTATTTAACTGGATAGTGGCGGACGAAGTCGTGGGACACGGCAAGTCCTATTAATCCTACTCCTACTAATATAATAAATTCGTAAGTTTGTGTGTAAGTGTGTTAGTATGTTTGATCCCTCTTCACGCTTTGACGGCTGAACGGATTTAAATAAAATTTGGAATATACATAGCTTATACCTAGGATTAACACATAGGCTACTTTTTAACATGATATTAGCGGGCGAAGCCACGGGCTAGTGTTAAAATAAAACACAGCGTCGATAAATATTAAAGTCCCGATTTATATTCCTAATGAGAGTAAAATAATATACACGGCGTATTAAATTTTAATCAGAAATATATAGAATTCTAGAGAATTTTCAGACGCAGACAGAATTATTGCTAATTATTATTCTGACCCAGCTTTTCAATCGCGTAATCTGACCTACTCTATGGAGATGATGAAACAATATGATTGTAATTAGAATTATTCAGTTAAACTAAGCATTTATTTTTTCATTCTATTTTCAAAATATTTTGTTGTAATTTTATTTGTTTTTACGAAGTCTAACAACACAGCTATTATCAAGTTAAAAAGTAGCCTATATCTTAATCCTAGTTATAAGCTTTGGACATTCCAAATCCGTTCAGCCGTTAAAGCGTAAAGAGGGAACAAACATACTTACACACTTACACACAAATTTTATAATATTAGTAGGATAATTTGGCAATTTTAGTATATAACAGTGTTAATTAAAGTTTATAGATATAGAATAACTTAAAAACACATGTAGGATATAACAATTTATATAAGTGTTTTTCCCTTTATTTAGAAAATAAATGAAATTACGTAGTTTTTTACTATAACCATCATGCATCTGCGTGATGGAAACGCTACTGACTGATAGTAGGCTTGAGCACTCGAGTTACATTATAAACTAGACTTTTATTTAAAAAAAACACTTTCAGAGTGAAAGTAATTTCATCAGAATCGGTTCTGTACTTTTTATTCTTGTATAGGTACTTTACATAATAAGGTCCAGTGATAGCTTTCGAGATAGTGATTCTGAGAATCTGGTTATTACTGCAATTCTTTATGACTGAATCTTCCGTTTTCAAGGTAATAAAAGTTTCTATTTTAATTTAGTCTAGTTGGTCTCATACAAACCAACTCAAGAACAGATGAACAGTTCCGGCAATAACGGTTTTTGGATTTTTTTTTTTATCCTCGACAGGCAAGCATTTGACCACTATCTCATCTGATGGAAAGTGATGATGCGGCCGAAGATGTAGCACGCTTGCCTAGAAGATACCTATTCACTCTTGACTTGAAGACTCCCAGATTATACCGTTCAGGGAACAAAGAGGCGGGCAATGAATTCCACTCCTTCGCAGTACGGATGACAAATGTAGAAGCAAAACGCTTTGAGCGAACCGAATGAATATCTACCATAAATGGATGACGTTTGCCAGTTCGTCTTGTTGTTAGATGGTAAAACGGGCATGGGGCTATTAATTCGTGTAATTCCTGCGCACATTCGCCGAAATGTAACCGATAGAATACCAATAATATGGTTTTTAAAATATTAATTTATATAGAACTAACTACGGGCAAATTGCCTATATTTCCTAAAACTATATACAGCAACGACCTAAGCTACCAACAAAACATCGAGCTTATAGGTAAATCAAGTGCTCAAGCCAACTACCAGTCATGGGTAGCGTTCCCATCATGCTGGCGGCATTGCCTCTCTGAATTGCAATGCTAATACGTTGAGCCAAATAAGAAACGTTTATCCTGATAAGTATAATAGTGGAGACTAAGTCGCGATAGGCATTCTTTGCAAACGTTCTCCATCGTGGACTGCATAGCCGCTTACTAACCAAAAGTGCGTTGCAATACTTAATAAATAATCTTATAGAAGTAATTCTATAGATATAAAGATTTAAAAAAAGTCTTGATTTGCATTTAAATGTATATCTATATATATAAAAGAAAGTCGTGTTAGTTATTCCACTTATAACTCAAGAACGGCTGAACCGATTTAGCAGAAAATTGGCAGGGAGGTAGTTTGGAGCCAGGAGAAGGACATAGGATACTTTTTAAGAACGTACATTTCTTTAAATTTTTTTTTTACATTTCTACATGCTGTCCATTTTCTCATACGTCACTCGGATTTGGTAAAGTACTAGGCAAACATAAACATGAAGGTTGTAATAATATAGTCACGTGACATTGTAACGCATGCCGGGTATGGCTTCCTAAATATGCACATTCATTGACTGTTAGGCGGAACGAAGGTCGCCGGGACAGCTAGTATACATATAAAAATCATCATTTTTTTTGTGTATTTGGTAGGTATGAGAATAGGTCTTTAAGTATATTTCACCCTCCTACCCCACGTCCCATTTTTTGCGTGATTTTAGTATTTCTGTATGAACAAGATTCAACAAGTTTTTAGTAAGGTATTAAAGTACTAGGCGACCATAAACGTGAAAGAGTCATAACACTTTTTCTAAGCATGGAATTGCAACGCATGCCAGGTACAACTAGTTCCTTATTAAATACTAGCCGTGCCCCGCGGCTTCGCCCGCTATTATCAAGTTAAAAAGTAGCCTATGTGTTTATTTATTATTTATTTATTTCAGAAAATAGTAAGCTTACAGCGATTGCCAAGGCGCTAACTATATAAAACTACTAGCTGCGCCCCGCGGTTTCACCCGCGTTGATAATGATGAAAAGTGATGATGATGATGATGATGAAAAATAGATGTTGGCCGATTCTCATAGATACCGGATAAGCACAAAAAAATTCATCAAAATCGGTCAAGCCGTTTCGGAGGAGTATGGCAACGAAAACTGTGACACGAAAATTTTATATATTAGATATCTAACTAGGTATAAAAACTTAAAAATATTCTTAAGTTACTAATAATAGCACTCAAATTATCGGTAAATATGTCCACATGTTGGTACCGATGTAACCGATGTATGTGTTAATCCTAGGTATAATCTATGTACATTTCAAATGTCCAATTCCGTTCAGCCGTTAAAGCGTGAAGAGGGAACAAACATACTTACACACAAACTTTCGGATTTATAATATTAGTAGGATTAGTAGGATTTGCCCAGCGCTCTGACTGTACTTACTTTATTATTATAATAAACTAGCTGTACCAGGCAAGCGTTGCAATGCCACGATTAGAAAGTGTTTTACATCTTTACGTTTATGGTTGCCTAGTACTTTAATACCTTACTAAAAACTTTTTGAATGTTGGTTGTACTAAAATTGCGATCGAAAATGGGGGGTAATATATATATATATATATATATTTTTTATTTGTGACAGGCTAGTGTTTGACCACTATCTCACCTGATGGTAAGTGACGATGTGATCGAAGCTGGTAAACACACTAGACCTGGAATACGCAGGCTCTCTTTTATTCTAGATAGGCAAGCATTTGACCGCTATCTCACCTGATGGAAAGTGACGATGCGGCCAAAGATGGAACATGCTTGCCTAGAAGGTACCTATATTATTATTAAAACTATCGTGAGTCGTATTCATGTTGATTTTTCTCGATTAAATAAAGAATAACGTGAGTACAACCGGAACTAAATCAACATAGAAGGTACCTATTCACTCTAGACTTGAAGACACCCAGATTATACCGTTCAGGGAACAAAGACGCAGGCAGTGAGTTCCACTCCTTCGCTGTACGGATGATGAACGTAGAAGCAAAACGCTTCGAGCGAACTGGAGGTATTTCAACCATAAATGGATGACGTTTGACACTTATTTTAAAAAGGAGTTATAATGAAATAACTGCAATAGTTGGACATATGGTTTCGTGAAGTTTTTTGTAGATATCTAATATATAAAATTCTCGTGTCACAGTTTTCGTTGCCATACTCCTCCGAAACGGCTTGACCGATTTTGATGAAATTTTTTGTGCTTATCCGGTATCTATGAGAATCGGCTAACATCTATTTTTCATCATCATCATCACTTTTCATCATTATCAACGCGGGTGAAACCGCGGGGCGCAGCTAGTGTTCTATAATATTTTAGAACATTTTTTTGTTCTATCATCAATAATTCCGCAGCGCATGCGATAAAAAACATTTTATGGCATTTTGTACACCTTGGGTTGGTTTTAGTAGGGTTTTCCAAGGATCTCTAATTTTTTCTAGTAATAAATATAGCCTATGTTACTCAGAGATAATGTTCCTTGCTAACGGCAAAAGATTTTTTAAAATCGGTCCAGTACTTTTTAAGTTTATTCGTTACATACAGAAACACAAATCTTTCCTCTTTATAATATTAGTGTAAATTACATAGAGCTAGCATGTCTTTAATTGATTCTAGTTATCTGTTAAATAGCAGTTCAAACTAACAGCGAACTATGTTACTAAAACTTGGTCTTGACTTGGTTAATGTGTTTGCTTTGAACGTGTTAAGTGCTAAGTCTGTATGCTATCTTTACTATAGATATCTGAAGTGGTTCAGATATTGACTACAATAAAAAGCAATATAATGACCTCCGTGTTCAGTATAATAATAGTTTTAGGATACTCTTGGGGCTGCCCCGATTCTGCAGCGCTTCAGGCATGTTTGCGGATGCTCATACTGCCTGTTTTCACGCAACGATGAGAACGCGGGCCGCATCCTTGGTGCGCAGAGTACGGGCCAGCTCCAACATAATCCTAGCTATGATTGCATCCAGATTGGATTGTCATTACCTCCGGCATTGCTGTGAGCGGCATGTTGCACTACCGGTGCCGGAGAGATTGTTCTGAACGACTAGTATTTTGTATTGTTAATTGATAATTTTATTTTCTTTTTGTATTTTAATGACATTAATCTATGACATGTGACTATTTATTTATAATCTATTTTACTTTTTAAATTTTTATATTTTTCAATTGATTGTAATAATGATAACATATGATTTTATAATTTTAGTTAAGAAACACAAGATGGGCAATTTAACCTGAAATAAAGAAATTTGATTGATTAAACTTAACTTTAACTTCATCAATTTAATAGGTTCATATTTTTATAGAAGTAAGTTGATTTTTGATTGTAATTGTAACGAACTGCCCAATGGCTTGGTAAGGTGTGTGTTCGCCTTCCAAACATGGCTATCTGGTTTGATTCCGGACTGGAACACAAAGAACAATGGCGAAATTTTAGTTGGCCTATGTTTAATCGTATTTAAATGTGAAATTAACGAAATTCACTCAAATAAATTACAAAGATTTACTAAAATAACAGAAAAGGCAGACGAAGCCAGGTAAAAAAATACACATTAAAAGAAACAAAACGATTACTTTCAATCATTTTTCATTTTTCTGTTTTTGTCTATGCTGTGGTTATATAATAAGATGTTACCATGTCCATTGCCTTACCCTAGTGCATCTCTATATTCCTAAGCCGTAATGCTAATGCTTATGATGTATCCATAAAACAAAAAATACTATGGAAACTTATGTATGAACCATCAGCTGTCTAGAATCTGTCTGTCATTCACAGGTTTTCTAAAAATAGCTGCGGTTGCTATTGCAGTCATCGACATTTAAGGGGAAAAAGCAAATGTCATGGCAATACCAAACTGTCGTATGAATGACGTTTTCACTTTTGACGTTTGTTTTTTTTTTCTTTTTTCTTTTAATATTAGCTTCGCAATCTTGTGCATTTAGCCAGTGTCAAGTAATAATATATTTCAAGTTTAAACGTAGTGGTGGCTCTTTGGAATGGGCTTTTATCACGAATTCACGACTGTCAGAACTGTTGGCGTATTAAAAAAGAGATCGGCAAAGTGTGCTGAGCCATAACCTACAAATATGTTTTATTTAATATCTTAATAACTAGGCCTTCTAAAACGACAATTCTTTAAAATTAAGCTCAGAAGGCAACCAGCCTTACGTAAGATATTTTTTTATCTATATACGATGCTATTTTACTTCAACTAAAATGATGTATGGGAGTTTGCCAATGTTCTTTCTCCACAAAGAAAATTTGTGTTTCTGGTTCTGCTGTGATTGTGTGTGTAATGTTTTTTTCACATACACTATTACAACCAGAACTAGACACACTATTTCCTCGTGTAGAAAACTTGTGTTCTCGCCGGGAATCGAACCCGATACCCCTGCTTAGAAGGCGAACGCTCATCAAGCCAATGGGCAGTTCAAAAGATGTGAATGTTTCCGGCACCCACGACACAAGGCATCGAATTTTTGTGTGGGGTTTTGAGTATGAACGCGTGTATGTTTGTTTTTTAAATTCCTAAACAACTGTTTACATTATCCAGAAATGAATAATTAAAAAAAAGATTGTGTACACTCAGTTTTTAATAGTAATCAATAATTTCCTATTATTTATTGATTATATGCTTCTTTTAGTAGATACATAATAATATATAATATGTACTTATATACGGTGCTAAAATCAAAATTCTCCATATTTCTTCGCTGTGTCGGTTAAAAGAGAAAGCAAGGATACTAAAATACTATAATGAAACGCAAAAAAAAACTTAAAAGATCGACTTCACCGCTTATGTTTTGATTTTGGCTTGATAGATGTCGATAAAATGTATATGGGACAATCTCTGAAGTATAATCTACCAAACAAATAAAAACCGTCAAAATCGATTTATAATTCGCGCAGATATCGCGTAAAATACATACAAAAAAAAATAGAGTCGAATTGAGAACCTCTTTTCTTGAAGTCGGTTGAAAATAAACAATATGTAAACACTAATCGGGTTCAATTTCCGGCGTGAGCACTAGTTTTAACACCTAAAAAACGTTTGTATTCTGTTTATGGTTGTGATTGTGTGTACGATAATGTAAATGTTTCCGGCACCCACGACACAATTGACGTAACTAAGTTTTTTTTCACACTCACAGCCCCACACTAAGTTCAAAGACTTGTATCGTGGGTGCCGAAAACATTCAAATCAAACACATCACACTCAGAACCAGAAGCGCAAACAACCCATGGGAATGAATTTGTGCTCCTGCCGGGAATCAAACCCAGAACCCACGGCGCAGAGGGCGGACACCTGTCCACTACGCCAACTGGGTCGTCACATATTACTTATAAAGAAGCTCCTATATATATATATATATATATATATATATTGCCCTTTTTACCATCTAACAACAAGACAGACTATCAAACGTCATCCTTATATGGTTGACGTACCTCCGGTTCACTCGAAACGTTTTGCTTCTACGTTTATAATCCGTACAGCGAGGGAGTGGAAATCATTGCCTGTGTCTTTGTTTCCCGAACAGTACAATCTGGGTGTCTTCAAGTCTAGAGTGAATAGGTATCTTCTAGGTAAGCATGTCACATCTTCGGCCGCATCTTCACTTCCCATCAGGTGAGATAGTGGTCAAATGCTTGCTTATCTATAATAAAAATAAAAAAAAAGGTATCAATACTTACCTATAGAAGTATCAATGCTAATAACAAACAACGTTTCAACGGAGTATAAAACTAATGTCTGCAAACTATAAATAGAGTTAGTCTGTAACCGTGGAAGTTTGTCTGCGGGTGGATATCGAAATTTACATATCAGTGGTTTCTACATAATATTACTATTTGACTGTGACATTTGTGTATATAATAATACCTTCTATAGTATAATTAATATAGGCTTGTGTTTAAATTCCGCCTAAAAGAAGTATCTATTTTACTACCTAATAAATTCTAAACTGTTACCAAAATGGATAAATGGTCACCAAATTACGTTTCCTAAAATATTATGAAATAAATCATTTTTTCGTATTATAAACATTTTTGTTTTAATTATTTAAAAAAAAAACCTTAACCTACTGTTATTCGATTCGGTTCTGTCACAGGAAATTTTATTTTAGGAAACGTAATTTGGTGACCATTTATCCATTTTGGTAACCGTTTAGAATTTTTGGTGGCCGTCTTAATTATACTCATTAATATATTGGACGTTTTACAACGAAAGTAAAATATAGTGTAGTAAATTTTGTGTTGATTTTGTTAATATAGCATTAGCCATGCTAGGCAGACCTATATAGATAAATGTAGAAAGGAAAAAGCGATAATTTTCCTTTCTAAATGTATAAATTTTGTGTTATTTTCTAATATTCTTAATTGTTTTTACTTAAATGCTTTCACACCGACAGCCCCACACCAAGTTAGGTAACATGTGTTTTGGTGGCTGGAAACATTTCCATCACACACACAATCACAACCAAAGCCAGAAACACAAATTTTCCGTGAGGAGAATACTTGTGATCCCGTCGGGAATTGAATTTATCATCTGTATTAGGTCAAATTATGATCCTCCTATTTTTTTACCTTGGTTAAAATCTCCAGTATTCAAAGCAAAGCTGATCGTCCAAGTGGAACTACCCTCGACGAGCGGTTGGCGTGATGCCTAATAGTCGACAAGATTGAAAGTGTTTAGTAGCCAAGTTCTAGTTAGATACGATTTACTGTAGGCTCTATAAGTTTTATCTCTTTGTTTCTATGAAAAGCTTTAGTTAACAGATGACTTCCTGGCAAAACACACTTGTTTATTTTTGTTTGAAAACTTCCAGCGAAAATAAAAATCTACAAAAATAATTAAACGCAAGCAAAGCTTAAAAAAACCGACTTCACTGCTTTATCTTCGGAACCTTGATCAGATTTAATGTATTAAACACGCATTATTGACTATAACTCAAAAACTAGAGATCAGATCTTGGGACCACATGAAAAGCAGCAGCTTTCAAATAAAAAAATAATCATCAAAATCGGCTCACAACGAAAGAAGTTATGTTTGAAGTCGGATAAACGAGAACATCGTCAAAGTAGTCCACGAAATAGGTATTATTGACGATATTTCAAGAACTACTGATCAGATCTTGATCAAATTTAAATGGGACTAATTAAAAAGCAACATCTTTCAAACCAAAAAAAAAATTTGAAACCGGCTCACGTGGAGCGATAATATATCTTGAAAAAAAAATTAGGTAACACACATAAACAAAAATGTAAGTACTTCCTCCTTTTTTGGGAAGTCGGTAAAAAATTGAAATGTTTTAAGATGGTGGCTGAACATTGTCAAAATCGAGGTTCAACAAACCTATCCGGCTCAAAATTGGTATCTGTCGGTGGTGCTGATCACGAATTTTGGATCAGAACCCACGGGCACAAGTAAAATATATTAGTTTCTAGTTATATGTTTTTAATAGATAAGTTGACACACGTCGGAAATATAAATAAAAGAAGTCGGTTACATTTCGGCGAATGTGCGCAGGGATTACACGAATTAATTCCCCCATGCCCGTTTTACCATCTAACAACAAGACAAACGGGCAAACGTCATCCATTTATGGTAGACATTCCTCCGGTTCGCTCAAAGCGTTTTGCTTCTACATTTGTCATCCGTACTGCGAAGGAGTGGAATTCATTGCCCGCGTCTTTGTTGGTGTATAAGCTATTATTAAACAAGTTAATGATTGACAATTAAGCCATTTTAAAAGATCATCAGGTGTAAATCCGCGGAATTGAACCGGTTGCCTTTGATGCAAAAAGTCCCCTCTAACACGTAAACTTATGTAAAACAATCAAAACATAAAATTCCAATTTTACCGAATAACCAACTCAACTTTTAATCGGACCGATCTAAAAATAGCACTTACAAAAAGCTTATAAAAATAACGTTATAAATACCAGCTATTAAGTAGCAACGTAACATTTTTATCCACTTTAGTCCTTAATTGTTACCTGAATAATTAACAGTGAATCTCACGCCTCGCTGCTAATATCTTGTAATAGCTTTAAATAATATTTAATGTGTTTTGAATACGTTACGGTGCTGGTAATATTAGTTATTCATGAACAATGGCACGTTGAATATCGTCTCCTGTTACATTTAAAAATACTAACACATTTTAGGCTAAATCTACGAACAAATTATAAGTCATTTGTTCGTAGAATTAAGAAAGAAAGAAAGAAAATACACTTATTAGGGACAACACGTACCTTTAAACTAATTAAGGTCATTTTAGAGTTACTTTTAACTGTTACTTTTTTATTTTTAAGTTGAATAGGCAAGCATTTGACCAATATCTCACCTGATGGAAAGTGATGATGCAGCCGAGGATGTGACATGCTTGCCTAGAAGATACCTATTCACTCGAGACTTGAAGATTACCAGATTATACCGTTCGGGGAACAAAGACGCAGGCTATGAGTTCCACTCCTTTGCTGTACGGATGATGAACGTAGAAGCAAAACGCTTTGAGCGAACTGGAGGTATGTCGACCATAAATGGATGACGTTTGATAATTTGTCTTGTTGTTAGGTGATAAAAAGGGCATTTTTTTCATTTGATTAGCAGACTTTTGAACTGCCTTTTGGCATAGTTGGATAAAAGTTTGCCTTCTAAGTAGTACCGGGGTAGATTCCCGGTAACTAAAGTTTTCTCCCAAAGAAAAATCTGTCTTTGTGGTTTTGGATGTGTTTGTGTGTGTGATGTGAATGTCTCCGGCACCCACGACACAAGTCATCGAATTTAGTTTGGGGCTGTGAGTGTGAAAGCGTTAAATTTGTCCGGTGTTTAATTATGTTTGTTTTTCTTCAAGTAGTAACGGCTGAACGGATTTGAATGAAATTTCGAACTGCTTATTTTTTGTTTTTTTTTTTTTTTTCTTATAATGATGTACCAATTACGTTTGGAATTACGATCTAGCCTTAAGACTAATAGGTAATTTGATTTTGACTTAAACTGCTAAGTAGAGTAGTATATTAAGAATGTGTCCAATAACACTTTTCTTACTGTCTCTATTATCGGGAAGACACTTTGTTCTTGTGTTCTTTGTTAATAGCACTCACTATATTACACTGTCACATCACTCCACTAGCTCAAAAGGTTTAGTTCTTTTGAGTCTTCTCACTAAGTTTTTTTTTTTTTTTTTTTTTTTTTTATTTGTGACAGGCTAGGCTAGTGTTTGACCACTATCTCACCTGATGGTAAGTGACGAGACGATGTGATCGAAGCTGGTAAACACACTAGACCTGGAATACGCACGCTCTCAAGGATAACTGCCGGAACACCGTATTTGGCTTGGCGGCAGACTTTCAACTTGATGGTGGTAAGCTACTTTGGTAGCAAGCCAGGCGAGCAACTCACAAAATGCTCTACCACCTCTAAAAAAGTCTGTGTTGTCAAGGAGCTGGATTGCTTATACTAAGGATTTTTTTTTATTGAAGATAGGCAAAGTTTTGACTACCTCTACTGATAGTAAGCGACGATGGATAAAGCTTGCCTAGAAGATATCTAATTACTCGCGCCTTGAAGACTTCTATATTGTTCTCATCAGGAAACACTGACTTAGGCAAAGACTTCCATTCCTCTGAGGTTCCCACAACGAATATAGAAGCAAAAAGTTTTTCCCTGAACGGTATAATCTGGTAGTCTTCAATCATGCTGTTTTTTTTTTTTTTTTTTTTTTTATGTTGAATAGGCAAGCATTTGACCACTATCTCACCTGATGGAAAGTGATGATGCGGCCGAAGGTGTGACATGCTTGCCTAGAAGATACCTATTCACTTAAGACTTGAAGACTCCCAGATTATACCGTTCGGGGAACAAAGACGCAGGCAATGAGTTCCACTCCTTCGCTGTACGGATGATGAATGTAGAAGCAAAACGCTTTGAGCGAACTGGAGGTGATACGTGGATGATGCAATCGAAGATGTATCCTCGACTGCATCATCGCTTTCCACCAGGTGAGATTGTGATCAAATGCTTGTCTATCGAGCAAAAAAACATTCACTATCAAGTATAATTGACGTCGATTATAATAAAGACTTAATTTTTAAATAAAGATCTTATATAAATGATAGCATAAAAAGACCTTTATAAATCTCAGCTAGAATTACTCCCATTGTTTCTCGCGTTATTTTCTTTGTTAATTTAACAAAACTTCTTTTTTATGCAAATATTAGACGTTTGGATAGCTATCAGGGTCGAAACCTACGTCTCTTTTTTTTTTTTTTTTTTTTTTTATTTGTGACAGGCTAGTTTTTGACCGCTATCTCACCTGATGGTAAGTGACGATGTGATCGAAGCTGGTAAACACACTAGACCTGGAATACGCAGGCTCTCAAGGATAACTGCCGGAACACCGTATTTGGCTTGGCGACAGACTTTCAACTTGATGGTGGTAAGCTACTTTGGTAGCAAGCCAGGCGAGCAAATCACAAAATGCTCTACCACCTCTCAAATGTCACCCGATTAGCACCACCCGGGGACCACGTGTAGGGAGTCAGACTTAAGGGGTATCCTCCTACGGACGTGGGTGACTCAGCCCCCAAAAATCGGTGTTTATTTAGGTATTCATATATTAAGGTGTCATTATCTATTTAGTGATATGTATCGTATGATAGTAGAGCTTGTCCAAGCTGAAATGACGCGCCCCACTACTTAATTGGTTTATTTAGATGTGTGAGTGCAAATATTAATGACGACACTTCATCTGTATGGGAGCGTCGATTGTTCAGTGAACAATGGATCTGCACGTGTACAAGACGGTCGACTAGTCGGGTGATAAATCCGACCACGCTTGCTCTATGGAGCAGCGTGGTGGGGCGCGTCATTTCAGCTTAGACAATCTCTACTACCGTTATTAAGAAAAAAAGACATAATGCGTTTTTGTCAAAATTAAGTTATATACATCATCAGAATCAGAAAAAATAAACGCATCAACTAAAATTTTTATCCTACTTATATTATAAATCCGAAAGTTTGTGTGTAAGTGTGTAAGTATGTTTGTTCCTTCACGCTTTAATGGCTGAACGGATTAGGATGAAATTTAGAATGTACATAGATTATTCCTTGGATTAACGAACAAACTTTCAGATTTATAATATTAGTAGGATTGTACATCCTACCTATCAATCTAACCAGATCTATCTAAGTATTCCTTGCGCTAGAAAATAACCTAACTAAATTGGCGCCGTGGTAGGCGGGACTTACTGATTTTTTTTCTTTTTATATAAGAAGGTTACAATAAAAAAAAAGTAGAAATAGTGAGATAGCGTTGTAAACGTGTTGAATATGCGTCTTGATTTAAAATAATTGCAAATAGTTCAATGATATCCAATATTCATTAATAAAAAAGGTGACCAACCGTGATGTCACGATACTAGATATAAAAAATAATTTATTATTAAGCAGTTCTAATCTTACATTACATAATAACGGTACTTACTCAATAACAGTAAAATATCCCAAAAATAACTGTTCACCATTGTAACATGTAACCCCATTTGCCATAAAAAAAATATTCGTTTTACTTAATCTAAATACGCGCACTGTAATTTTATGCTTATATCTAGTGTTAAGATTGTGTGCGTTGCTTCTTAATTTAAATCTAAATTCTTAATTTCCACGTCGATGTAAAGATAAATCGATGCCCAGAATTAGACCGCCTGGGTTGGGACTAAAAATCAGCGCCTAGTTACGCTTGGCGAAATTGCTGAGTCACGACAATTTTCTACCGACTTCACAAAAAAAAAAATAGTAGAAGGAGGTCGATTGTATTTTTTTTATGTTCGTTACCTCATAACTTCGTTCTTCGAGAACCGATTTTGCTTACCAATTGGTCCCATTTAAATTTGATCAAGATCTGATCAGTAGTTCTTGAAATATCGTCAATAATGGATGCTTGTTTAGTACATCTAATCTGATCCAAGTTCCGAAGATAAAGCGGTAAAGTCGATATTTTTTAAGCTTTGCTTGCGTTAAATTATTTCACATAAGTAGTGAGTTGAAATAAGACATAGCTCGGTATAATAATAAAGACTCTTGTCAAATAATTTTACTACGTGGATTTACAAGTCAGTTAATTAAACGACAACAAGTGCTTTCACTCTCATAGCCCCATGCTAAATGAAAATACTCGTGTTGTCACTGCCAAAAACATTCATATCATACAATCACAAGAACCTGAAATACAAATGTCCCCTGGGGAGAAAACTTATGCTGTAACCGGGAATCGATCTTGATACCTGCTGCTCAGAAAGCGGACGCGCACCCAACTACGCAAACGAGCATACGAGCAACACGAACTACATTATCTAAACAACCTATTGACCACTTACACGAGCTCCATTACCAAAATAATTTCTGTTTACCATTTAAACATGCTACATTACCTAAACCATTTCTGTTTAACACTTACACGAGCTACATTACCTAAATTGTTTCTGTTTACCACGGACACGAGCTACATTACCTAAACCATTTCTATTGACCACTTACACGAGCTACATTACCTAAACCATTTCTGCTTACCATTTAAGCGAGCTACATTACCTAAATCATTTCTGTTTACCACTTACACGAGCTACATTACCTAAATCATTTCTGTTTACCACTAACACGAGTCACATTACCAAAAGAAGCCAGATTGCAAAGTCTTAAGCATCGGCGTATAGTTGCAAGCCTGAAGGTATTCTATAAAATACATTATGGTGAATGTGTTCAGGAACTACTCAACCTTGTTCCCGTTTCACCTTTTTTCACCTTACATCTAGAAGAAAGGCGTCGCGTCACCAATTTATGGTTGAGATCCCGTTCATACGCACGAAAAGTTTCGCGTCTTCGTTCATTTATAGAACAGCAAAATAATGGAACGATTTGCCGTCGTGTGTGTTTCCCGAAAGGTACAATTTGGGTGTGTTCAAAAGTAAAGTGAATAGGCATTTACTAAGCAAGCATGCTCTGCCTTAGACGAAAACGTTTGCTTAGTCAGTAATAAAAATCAAATTTACCCAAACCAATTCTGTTTACCACTTACACATGCTATATTACCTAAACCATTTATGTTTACCACTTACACGAGCTACATTACCTAACTATTTCAGTTGACCATTTACACGAACTATTTCTGTTTTTCAGTTTCCGATGTCTACGGTATCTTCACATCTCAGCGCTATAAAGGTATTTTCACTAAGTACTTAATTCAGTAGAGCCGACTAATTCAAACGCGAGCAAAGCTGGCTTTCATAATTTATTGCGGTATACCCCTCACAAACCAGTATAAACCGCTTGGGCAATAAAACCCTTATGATATCCCGTGTGGAGACAAAGTGAAACGTTTTTGATGTAAACAAACGGCCTTTGAAGATGGACTGACAATGAGGGTAGGACAAATAAGACCACATTTGTTTCTACGGCATACAGTACGTTGGTTTGACTTTAATAACCCGACTACGGCTATTGAGGGTTGAGTAGGTTAGCAGCGTATGTAATGTATACTAAGAAATATGTCTCGTTGCTGTTACAGATATTTGTTTGTTTTTTATCTGCGGAAGCTTATAAATAGCCACTTATTATGTATTAAGACTTATTATGTATCATTAGTTATAAGCCACCCAAACAACATAGAGCTATATGTGACAACTATAATTATTAAATAGCCATTACCAAATTATTTGGTTATAACTAGCTTATATTGTAAAAATAATGTAGGAACTGCGTATAACCTGCGTATTCCAGGTCTAGTGTGTTTACCAGCTTCGATCACATCGTCACTTACCATCAGGTGAGATAGTGGTCAAACACTAGCCTGTCACAAATAAAAAAAAAAAGGAACTGATTATAGAATAAAGCAACAGTAAATAACGTAGCAAATCACGCAAACATTAATTTAAATGTTGGTCAAATACTTGCTAAAGGTTTGCCTAAAGAGCTTGAAATCAATAGCATCTTTTTTTTTAATTCTAGATAAGCAAACGTTTGACCGCCATCTCACCTGATGGTAAGCGAAGATGCGGTCGACGATGGAGCACGTTTGCCTAGAAGATGCATATTCACTCGTGACTTAAAGACTCCCATATTGTATTTATCAGGAAACACAGACTCAGGCAAGGAATTCCACTCCTTTGCAGTCCGCATAATGAATGTGGAGGCAAAACGCTTCGTCCGCATTAGTGGAATATCTACCATATAGCAGTGTCGCTTAAGAGACTGTCTCGATGTCCGATAATTCGAATCCGCATCTTTTTATTCTTAGTGGAAAATGACGTCTTCTAGCCCGAATGCGCTAAAATCAAAATTGCGGTTCTATGAAGGAAACGTAAGAAAACGACCTAATCCGCTTAATAGGTACGTGGCGATTAAAAAGCAGTAGTTGATAGACACGTAGAAAATGCATGCAGTTTTATATTTTTCTAGCATTTTATATGCCACTATTTAACTACACTTAACTTGAAAAATATATAAATATACCTTATATTTTAGGCTTGCCAAATGTTATTAAAATAATTTCACCAGATAAACGGGACTGTCTAACCTAAAGTAAAAGTCAAAACATTATTTTAGCTATGTAAAAATTTAGAACATTTTCACTGGTCAAGATAATAATTAGACCTTCTCGGCATAATTATGCCATGAGATTAGTACAATGTAATTAAACTACTACTAGAAATTAACTATTAAAAATTCAATAAGAAAAGAAAATACGCGTCAACATGACAGATTACTGTTTATAGTATCATTGTGAAAAAATTAAATCGACTTCAAATAAGGAATATTCTCTATTCAATTGAAAATAAAAGAGGTCTAAAAATGTATATAACCAGAGAATTTGTCAAGACAAATCAAACTAACCCAAACTTGATGCGTTTATCTTGTTTAATTTAGAAGTTCCTATGGCTATCTTCCGTTTCCGTCATCAGAATAGCTCCGTGGTACCATATAATTGTATTGTCATCTAAGATACACTAGTCGTTTGCGCCAAACTGAGATCTCTCACCCTACATTTGGTCTCATAGAGAAAATCTTTTGAGGTTACTTAATTATAACATTTTTTATGTAATTATTGTTTGATTTCTGTATTTGTTGTTCAAGTACAGGATATAACGGATATTATACGTAAGTTTAAGCGTTCAGTGTGAAACCGTTTATGAGATAGACCCCGGGACAAAATAGGTCTAAAAACAGGGACATTTTTTTTTTTACCGGTTTCGTACTCTACTTTTTAAGCTCTTTTCAATGATACCCCACAAATATAGATAAAAAAAAGAAAAATATTTTGCTCCCCATTTACATGTATGTAAGGGAGCCCCCTTAATATTTTAATTTATTTAATTTTTAATGTATTTTCTGGCTTTGGGCCGTGGTTTTACATATTCTATGAGAATTTAAAGTCATTTTCTTGTATGGTTTGGACGTTAGATGCCTCTGACAGATGGACGGACGGACGGACAAAGTGATGAACGACCCAATTCAACTTAGAGATCTCGCTTCGTTTGATTAAATATTATCAAGATATTGTAGCCAGTGGCTTGAACACGTTTTTAGGAAATACGCGGCAAATTGAACATGAACTCGACAATCTAAGGCGGACCTCTCAGAGCGCGCGCCCGTCGGCAGAAATTCGAGTGTTAGGACCACTTAGAATGGTTTGTTTGCTAAACAAATGACCATTATGGGCTCGTAAAAGATTACCGCTTCATCTCAAGTGTTTATTTTAAG
This sequence comes from Lomographa bimaculata, assembly GCA_948107665.1. Taxonomy (NCBI): domain Eukaryota; kingdom Metazoa; phylum Arthropoda; class Insecta; order Lepidoptera; family Geometridae; genus Lomographa; species Lomographa bimaculata. The sequence goes on along the minus strand of OX403608.1, from coordinate 13,058,324 downwards.
TGTGTTACAAAGTAATTGATTGAATTAAACACGTTAGAAGTTTGTCACAGAGAAAAATGAGGAGTTCTTCAGATATCTTTATTTTTTGTCGTAAATAGCGATTGATAACATATATTTTTTTTGTTGTTAAAATAATGTATTTTAACTATGCTTTTGATTGCATATTAATTTATGTCATTGTGCAAATGATTAATTACCTTAAAAAATTAAGGAACGATTGAGTAAATTTCCTGCGCGGCGCATTAATTTATCGAAACGCGCGCTGTAAATATGCGTTCATTGTAATTCATTTATAACATGCAGGTGATAAACAAAAGTATTGCTATAATAAGCCGTTCCTTACCTTCACAATTTCATAAAAAAATAAACACCTTTCTCAGAAAAACTTGTTGTAAAATCGGAAACTCTGATCGGAAAGAAAAAAAAAACGCCTCGTTACCATAGTCACTTTTGAGTGACAATTGTTATTTGCCTTTTGACTTTCTCAGTAAAAAAACAAAATGAACATAGAGAAAAGATCCTCTTGTTGTTAGAAAAGTGCGCCAAATAATAACACTGTCATAATATTTACACAAAACAAATGGCTGAATTAGCGCGCGAAAGCATCGTCGCCCCGCGTCGGGCGAGTCCATTATTTATATAAAAGGCAAAACCATCATTCTACATAAACCACAAATAACGAAATTGTTTAAATTACATAAATGCTAAAACAATGTTTTTTCCAATGTATAAAATACATATCATAACATAGAAATTGGCGATTACCCCTTGAACTCGAGCCAGCAGTGCACCGAGAGCCTGGGCGAGTCCATTTTGGCGGCAGCAAAGGATTCTGCCGCGCCGGCATAATACGGTGATTACGCGTAAACGCAAATAATTAAGTATAGCAATATGCACATAAATCTAATGATTAATACCTACCACGTCGTATTTCAGTAGCAGTTAGAGCAAATATAAAAAAATACGATAGTTATTACTTGACAAAAAATCATAACTCACGCAATTTTCGTCAATGTTGTTACTCGAAGAAGATATTTATTACTTTACATGCGTTTTTCATAAAAACCCATTACGTAAATAGATACAGCTTCAAACAAGGAATAAATATTAGTATAACACTCAATAAAATGACTTCTTACGGCAATTTTGTATTTTTTTTTAAAACACTTAACTTTCCTTGCACTCAAACGACTTTCTCATTTTCATTGTTTGAAAATGTCTAATAGTTTCATTTTACTTTGACATTTTAGCGATGGAAAACATTGCTACATTATTAATCTTAATTTCCCCATAACTTAAAGGACTGCACACACGGCCAAACTTAAATTATGACGAAAAATCAGAGATACGGACCGACCACACCGTTTTGGTTCCAATTGGAACCGTGTTCAGTTGGGCTTGGCAGAAATCGGTGCCTCTCGGCACCGCGTTCAGTTGAGTCGGTAGATATTATAGATATTGATCAAATTTGAGTTCAATCGGACATCGGGAAATTGAGACAAGATTTGATTACAGACCGATAGGTGAAACTAAATAAAAGCTTATAAAACGTTATCGTGAAGTGTCATATGTATGAATCTACGTAACTGTTTTACACTACACATTACGCTCAACAGTGCCAAAGCAAATACTCGGTGCGGAATTTTTCACGTTCCGTTTTAGAGAATTAGAGCGCTTTTTACGCACGAGGACGCTCGTTCGTTTTACCTGTTTATTTAGTGCCTTTTCAGGTACTTGTACAGCTTCTAACACAAGGCAAATAAATGGATGGTAAGGGTTGCCGGAATTAACAATGCTCACAAATCGGCCAGACTAATGGCCGATTTGTGATCACGTGCTGAAGCTTAAAAAAATACAACGTGTAATCAAAGGTGAGTAAATGGTAGCCCATGTTGTTTGTTAACTTCAAAAATAGGAGGGGATTTCAATTCAACTGTTTTTTTATGTGTTCTTCATACCTCAGAACTTTTTGTTGTTTTTTATTTATTTGAAATCTGGTAGTTCCCATGTAGTCCCATTTAAATTTGATCAAGATCTGACCTGTAGTTTCTGGCACGAGAGGCCGTGGTGACGGAGCTGGTCAACAGCAGTACTACACGGACATGATATTTTAATACAACATTCTAACAATCAACTTAGAGTTAGGTATTATCTTGTATTGGTTTAATATCTGGAAGAATTTGTTTAATAACTGAAAATGTTACTTGGAAGTAGTTAAATTTTCTTTTGTATACGTATGACTTGCCTATTACAACGCTCAATTTAATATCTTTAAACGAGCAATTCTTTTGATTTTATTTATATAGCATTAGCCATGCTAGGCAGAACTATAGTGATAAATTTAGAAAGGAAAAATTATCGCTTGAGGCGGGATTTGAACCCGCGGCCATAGGGTCTCATGCCCTATTGCTCTAACCGCTGAGCTATTCTTGTATATTTAAATACGTGTAATCAGGATCTCGGAAACGGCTCCAACAATTTTCATGAAAGTTACAGATTAGGGGGTTTTCGGCCCAAGGAATCGATTTATTTCGTTCCAGGTCCAAGAAATGCTCGGTTCCCAAACTGCATTTGAAAAATCGGGTTTAAGAAACTATCAGCGCCATCTATTACGCCATGACCGATGTAAAAAACTGTTTCTACTCGACACTAGATGGAGCTTTCTGAGGCTACAAATTCAAACACATTCTACCAAAAACAAAAAACCGAGCAAAGCTCGGTCATCCGGATATTGTTATATTAAGGCTTGTGAACTATAGTTTACTGCCTGTTTCAAAACCTGATATAGAATAACAACAAGCTAATTATAACGATTTAACAATTATCCTTTTTCTTTCTATATCCTCTGGAAGCGAAAATCTCATAACCTTTATGCAGAGATTCAAACTTTGTTGTTACACTTTTTGAAGACGTTTTCTGATTATACTCGAAGAATCTCTTTGAAGTCCCCAAGGATATTATCAACAAAGGTTTCATTCGTTGGAAATTAATGAATTTTCTAGTTCCCTGACTGGATTTCCTTTTTTGAGTGGGTTTATTTCGTATTCGGTAATAGTTATTTCCTTTAGTAGGTACTCCAATATATATAGCCCTTATTTTTTCTTGTATCAGTTTTTGAAAGGAATAGGGAATAATTATGTATGAGATTATATATAAATCAAGTATTATTAATATGTACTCTTTTTTATAGATATATAACTAAAAACTTTTAACATTATTATCTTATTTAATAATAATGCGATTTTAATGAATAAAAATGCATAGAAAATTTATGTCAACGACTTGTCAACTTTGCTTTTTTTTTTTCTTTTTTCATTGGTCGTGGACTGTGAGGTCTCAGTCTACGACGAGAGGTCCATAACAATTTCTTTCTTTCTTTCTTTCTTTCACACTCACAGCCCCACGATGAGTTTGATTGATTGTGTCGTGGGTGCTGGAAACATTCACACCACACACAATCACACCCAAAACCAGAAACACAATTTTTCTTGGCCTCCCTAAGGTGTGGCCTCTCCAATGATTGTGTTGCCACCGGGAATCGAACCTGATACCCGCTGCTTAAACTGCGAACACGCACTTTACTAAGCTAACGGGCAGTTTAGATATAATTATGTTTTTATAAATAAAAGTACCTGGATGACCGAGCTTAGCTCGTTACAACGACGTTTTCTAAAAACCACACCTAGCTAGATCAATTTATCGGCCCCGTAACCCCCTGCACACAAAATTTTAATGATACATTATCTATTGCATGCCAGTGTATGAGAAAATAGAAGGAATAATTCAAAATTCAAAATCAAAATCGTTTATTCACATGGGTCCCAAAGAGGCACTCATGAAAGTTAATGAAAGTTAATGATGTTAATCTATTGCCAGATTCGCAAAATTACAGCCATCTTGAGAAGAACCTGGCAAGAAATTCGGCGGCGCATTTTTTTAAAAAACATTTTTAGTTTCTAATACATCATTTTCTTAACCTAGGTGTTATTATGGTAGTCGCTAGAAAGAGCCTGTGCAGTTTGCCTCCATGCATCCTTGTCATTAATATAGTAAGCTTTCTTAATTAATGCCCGTTTTATTACAGATTTTAACTTTCCCAGCAGTAATTCAGTTACGATGAATTAACAACGAAGATCGATATGTATACTTTATTTTGTGTGCTATAAACTAATTTCCTTTAAAATTAAGAATAATTCATTTAGTAGTACAGTACTTTACGTATTAAACTCATAACAACACAAAATCAAATTCAACCTTACAAAAGCCTTTGTAGAATGCTTGAATCCCTGCAGGTTCTTAGATTGTCAAACGTGACAAGCTGACAGAGACGGCTGGTAATTGCATTAATTAAACGAGGGACGGAGTTCGATTCCCTGGTCGAGCTAGACAATATTTAGTCTATACGCTAGGTACGAGTCAAGGGGTATAAATGAAATAGTTTGCAAAGTTACTAGTGATTGGTATATTATTAAAGAATAATTAAACGCAAGCAAAGCTTAGAAAAACCGACTTCACCGCTTTATCATCGGAACCTTGATCAGATTTAATGTATAATTACGCATTATTGACTATAACTCAAAAACTAGAGATCAAACCTTAATCAAATTTCATTGGGTCTACATTAAAAGCACCAGCTTTCAAATAAAAAAAGAATCATCAAAATCGGCCTACAACGAAAGAAGTTATGAGACAACTTTTGAATTCGGGTAAAGGACAACATCGTCAAAGTACGCATTATTCGTCACAAAATAGAATGCCTATTGACGATATTTCAAGAACTACTCAGATCAGATCTTGATCAAATTTACATGGGACCAATTAGAAAGCAACATCTTACAAACTAAAAAATATTTTTTGAAATCGGCTCACGTGGAGAGAAGTTATGAGGTAACACACATAAAAAAAAAATACAGTCGACTTGAGTACCTCCTCCTTTTTTGGGAATTCGGTAAAAATACATTTTCGGCTGCATAGCCAGCTTCAATCAAGTTTAATATAAGTTAAAAAAGCAAAAGTTTTGGTCAAGGTTTTTTTTTAATTCAGTATAAGTAAGCGATGATGTGGTCGACGATGGAGGACACTTGCCTAAAAGAAAGGTATTCACTTGTGACTAGAAGACTCCCAGATTATACCTTTCGAGAAACAAAGACGACGGCAATGAGTAAACTATATTCAAAACTATATATAAACGATTTTATTTTTTTATTCTCTTACAACATATTTAAATAAGAACGATATAAGAATATTTAGAGAACTTTAAAGCATATACTTTTTTGCCTTCAGCAGATATTTTCTGTTTGTCAAGCTATTATAAAAATATGAATCGACAGCGAGTTGTCTGCGCCCCTGAACAATATCTCAAAGCAACGGTTGTCGAGAACAATTTATCAAATTTTAATTACGTTTACAATTACTTCAGTCCCTTTATCTTGGTTATTTCCGCACTTTACTGTCTTTTTGGGGATGACAGCGAGACAAGGGGGGATGATAGAGAGGGTTGTTTGAGATACAACTTGTAGCCTAAAGAATAAGCGAACAATGGAATGTGTCTGTGGATTTTTTTTTACCTACCCTATTTTGGTACCTTCTAGGCAAGCATGCTACATTTTCGGCCGCATCATCACTTTCCATCAGATGAGATTGTGGTATTTGACTACAATCTCACTTTATAGAAAGTGATGATGAAGCCGAAGATGTAGCATGCTTGCCTATCGGGCATAAAAAAGTTATAGAACTTACTTTGGTGAGCGTTTACCTTCAAAGTAATCAGGTTTTAATGGCGGCGGAAACACAGGTTTTCTCCCCGAGGTTTCTTGTGTTTCTGGTTCTGGCTGTGATTGTGTGTGTGGCGTGAATGTTTCCGGCACCCACGACACAATGCATAGAAATGTGGGACAGTAAGTGTAAAATCATTTTTTAAAAATGACCAAATGCGTGTCATACTTGTCACACTCGATGCTCTCTTGGAATACTATCCTTTCCGAAATATAGTCGTAATTCATCACCCTAAAGTAGATATATCAGTCACCAAATTAACAAAAAAATATGCTCCGGCAGCTTTTCTAGAGTGCCTCTCAAGGCCTTGTGTGTTTACCAACCCAAGCACATCACCACAGTACCATAATGTCGTAGTGGTCCGAAGCTAGCCCATCAGAGATAAAAACAAATATCTAATTTCAGCTAGCTATACGTTTTAAAAGATAGAGGACGTTTATTTGCTACAAAATATTATTATAATTATTATAATTAAACGCAAGCAAAGCTTTAAAAAAGCCGACTTCACCGCTTTATCTTCGGAACCTTGATCAGCATTATTCAACACGCATTATTGACAATAACTCCAAAACTACTGATCAGATCTTGACCAAATTTAAATGGGACCAATTGGAAATAACCAGCTTTCAAGCGAAAAATCAAAATTGGTTCACGTGGAATCAAGTTATGAGGTAACACAAGTAAAAAAAAAATACAGTCGTCTTGAGTACCTCTTCCTTTTTTGTGAAGTCGGTAGAAAAAAAACAAATGTATTTACGCTCCCTAGCCCAAAGGCTTGTATCAATGTATGGGAGCCGGAAAAATTTACGTCACACACACAATCACACCCAAAACCAGAAGCACTAATGTCCCTTGGAAAGATGTGCTCCTACAGGGAATAGAGCACGGTGCAGATGGTCTTCAGATCACTGCGCCAAAAGGGTCAACAAACTAAGAAAAAGCAATAAGGCACTGAGTTTAAGTTTGCTTTCATAATGTAACAAAGAAATACTAGAAATACAACAATAAAAACAACGATAAAATATACTAAGCAAACATCCGAGATCCTACGAACTAGAAGTTAGTTCCTAGGATCTCGGATGTTTGTTTAGTATTTTATTTATTCGTTCAAAAAATTTATTCACACCAATTACTGTAGACAATTTGATATAATAACGAACTGAGACCTCATGCCTACATTTTGCCTAATGGCGAAAAACCTTTTAAAGTCAATTGCTATAACATTTTATTTAAAAATAATTTTCAATATATTTTTTTACAGAAATTAACCTTATTTCTTTGTGTATCTACGAGCAAATTGCCTATATTTTCTAAAACTATACTAAAAATATATACAGCTAAGAACTATGTTACCAACAAAAAATCGAGCTTATAGGTAACTCAAGTGATCAAGCCCACTACCAGTGGGTAGCGTTACCATCATGCTGGCAGCATTGCCTCTCTTATTTGCAATGCTATGTCAAATAAGTGCCAGCATTTTGATCACGCGTTGCTTCAACCAGAATTTCTGATAGATTTTAATTTATTTTTAATTATTTGTATTTATTGTTTTAGTACAGCATATAATAGATATTACATGTAAGTTTTAGTTAAAAATATGTAGTTGTTTTTTAGATAAACCTCGGAACAAAATAGGGCTAAAAACAGTGGCTTTGGTGTATCAATTAAGCCAATATTTCTCACTTCGTTCGACACTCACTTCTGTAACACAATGTTTTGTTAGTAGTTTTTAACGACTTCAAAAAGGAGGAAGTACTCAATTCGACTGTATTTTTAAATCGACTTAAAAAAAGGAGGTTCACAATTCGACTGTATGTTTTTTTATATGTATGTTACGCGACATCTCCGCCAATTTTATCAACCGTTTTTAATGTTTTTTTTTTGTTTGGTGAATTATATTTCATTGGTGGTCCCATATAATTTTTATTGAAATTGGTTCAGCCAAAACTAAAATATTAGCGGTAAAATCGGGTTTTTCAAGCTTTGGTTGTGTTTAATTATTATGTTTGTTATTAAAACTTTTTTGATCCGATTGTAATGTTTTTTTTATTTTTAAGCTGGAGCTTCCCGTCTGGTCCCATTTGAATTTGATTAAGAACTGACTAGTAGATTTTGATATATCCTTAATAATGCGTAGGTATTTAATTCATTTAATCTGATTAAGGATTCCGAAGATAAAGCTGTTAAGTCGGTTTTTAAGCTTTTCTTGCGTTTAAATCATGTATTTTTATTAAAATCTATTCTCCGATGTCTTTTTGACGCATTACATAATATTGATTTTGGTCTAATTTCTATGATTATTTTTATTTGCCAGTGGAAGCAAAACAGTACTACAACAATTTAATTTAATATTGTTTCGATTGTTTTCATCAAATACTCAAATCTATATACCGCAAGGGTTACACTTTATTTCACTTCTTTCATAAATAATACAGATTAAATCTATTTAATACATATAAACATAAACGCTTTCACACTCACAGCCCCACACTAAGTTTGATGACTTGTGTCGCCGGAAATATTTACAGCACAATCACACTCAGAACAAGAAACACAAATTTCCTTTGGGGAGAAAACTTGTGTTCTCACCTGGAATCGTACCCGACTGCTTAGAAGGCGACCTTACAAAGCCAACGTCAGTTCTTCTATATGGTAATTATTCTGTTCATTTAATTATTGACGACAACGTTTCGGTTTTGTTTATTGAACGAGTTCCCATCTAATGACGGAGCCAGGGGATCGTTATTGGAACTCAACAATAGCCTTGCGGCCAAACTTGAAGAGTTTTTTTTTTTTTTTTTTATGACAAATAGGCTAGCATTTGACCGCTATCTCACCTGATGGAAAGCGACGATGCGGTTGACGGTGGGACATGCTTGCCTAGAAGGTACCTATTCACTCTTGACTTGAAGAGGCCTAAGTTATACTTATCGGGAAACAAGAACGAAGGCAGAGTATTCCACTCCTTTGCAGTTCGCATTATAAAAGTAGAGGCAAAACGCTTGGTTCTAATCTGAGGAATATCCAGTATATAGGAATATATAGTTTACTTGAGTAATTACATCCCTGAGTGTTGGCTTATTTTTTTTATTATTTTAAGCTTGTATTTAGTTTCTATACAGTTATTTGTCGGTCTGTAATCATAGCTTGCAAGCTAAATCAGACCCACTTTCCTTTGTCCGATTTGACTCAATTTTTGTGCATTTATGTAACTTCGGTGACAATATGGTATCATGAAGGAATTACAAGGAATTACATGACTTAATTCCCCCTTGCCCTCTTTACCATCTAACAACAATACAAACTATCAAACGTCTTCCATTTATGGTCGACATACCTCCAGTTCGCTCAAAGCGTTTTGCTTCTACATTCATCATCCGTACAGCGAAGGAGTGGAACTCATTGCCTGCGTCTTTGTTCCCCGAACGGTATAATTTGGGAGTCTTCAAGTCTCGAGTGAATAGGTATCTTCTAGGCAAGCATGTCACACCTTCGGCCGCATCATCACTTTCCATCAGGTGAGATACTGGTCAAATGTTTGCCTATTCAAATAAAAAAAAAAAAAAAAAATTAAGCTGGTTTGTTGATGGTGATGGAAACGGAAGATGACCATAGGAACTTCTTAACTAAACAAGATAAACCCATCGAGTATAGGCTCATTTTATTCGTTTTGAAGTTCTCTGGTTACATAACTTTTTAGTCCGCTTTGATTTTAATCTGGTAAAAACTTGTAAACGTTTATAAAATATATTTGTTACTAATTTACTTTTAAGCGGGTCATAAGCGAAGTGTGTTATTTTTTAAACTATAAGTTATTGATGTTTATTTCAACTGTTTCATAGATATATTAACATAAACGTTTCACACTCACAACCCCACACTAAGTTCTATGACTTGTGTCGTGGGTACCGGAAACATTCACATCACACACACAACACAACCAGAACCAGAACCAGAAACACTAATTTTCCTTGGGGAGAAAACTTTTGTTCCCGCCGGGAATCTAGCCCGATACCCGTGCTTAGAAGGCGAACGCTCACCCAACTAAACCAAGGGGCAGTTTTATATTTAGTTGGATAATTTAGGTTTTTAGGTTTAATTCAATAGATAGATAAATAACTCTTAATTGTACATCATAAATACAAGAAAAAAAACATTTTTAATATATATAACTCAAAGGTGACTGACTGACATAGTAATCTATCAACGCACAGCCCAAACCACTGGACGGATCGGGTTGAAATTTGACATGCAGGTAGATGTTATGACGTAGGCATCCGCTAAGAAAGGATTTTGATTAATCCTACCCCCAAGAGGATAAAATAGGGGATCTATACTTAATTAATAATAATACTTCTTAACGTGAGCGAAGCCGCGGGCAAATGCTAGTATTATATATCTTTACATAGAGTAAAACTAAATCGCTTTTTGCGTCTGTCTGCATATCCAGTATCTCCTCCTAAATCGCGCATTTTGATGCGGTTATGGTGAAAACTGTGAAAACTTTTTAATGTATATATAATAGTAACCGGAGCAAAGTGAGGGCGAGTAACTAGTTATATAAATCGTTGAACAACTTAATATCATTGCGATATTTTTTTATAATTGGAACATATAATAATTAACAGCTTGGGACGCTCTACTAACCAACAGATACCTAACTAAAGGCATGCTGCATAATATATTATGTAAATGCGCATTTTAGTGAGAGGCTTCCTATAAAAAAATACCGTTTTTTTATTTTGAAAAAAGTGTAACAATGAAAAAATATATCGTAAGTCGATCTTTTTTTTAACCTGGCGCATGCAAAATATATTCCACATACAAACAAAAGAAATACATTTCATCGGTTCTAAATTTTATTGGAAATTTAAGCAATAATTATTGACGTCATTTAGTGTTTTATATAGGGCGCTTATATAATTAAGTCATTATTATATAATATGTCTTAAGCATATATAAAACAATTTGAAATTATTTCAACCTCTTATTATTTATTATTATATCATGCTAGATAGGCAAGCATTTGACCGCTATCTCACCAGATGTAAAGTAAAGATGCGTCCGAAAATTTAAGATGCTTAGTAGACACCAACTTACTTTAGGATTTATATCAATTTAATAAAAAATTACCAAGACGTTAGTGTTGTTTTTTTTTTTAAGATTTTTTTTTTGTGAAATTTTAAATAGCATCTGATATGTTTCTAAAGGTTTACATCACAAAAAAAAAATCTAATTTATTTAAGCTCTAAATTATTTATACACTAATTACACAGTTAATCTGAAATAAAAAACGGTTGCATCAAAGTTCTCAAAAATAGCAAAGAACTTACTCAATAAAATAATTATAGGAACTAAGAACAAGCATTGATCGATCTTTTCCATTGAGAGTTATTAAAAAGATATACACATAGTCAGAAAAACTTATTTTTTTGCCATTTTCTGTGGCTCAACGAATTATAAAAACCTTAAATATTTGTAGGCCTTCAACAACTTATAGGCGTTAAAATAACAGCTCTATGGGCTAAATAAAGTCTTATTAGCGTTAAAATAAGAGCTACCTACAATTACATTAGAAAACCGACGTGTCATTACTTTTAATAATTATCATTAAAATAAATCACATCAGTGAATACAAATCACTTTCTTTTTTTATAACATACTCTGAAAATAAAAAATAATACAAAATACTCACCTCTACTTATTTAATACACATTCCACTCACTTCACTCTCCAAAAATCGTGTTCACTCACTCCCTAATCGGTTACGAACATTTTTTTATGTCAGAACTGTCACTTCACTGCGCGATCGTAGTATATTTTTATAGAGCGGTTATAACGTCCTGCTCGGTCGGGACACGCGAAATTCTGCCCCCACCCTTAGCTCTAGCGATATCTATGTGCGTAGTGAAGACAACGCATGCGTGGTTGAAGCGAAAGGCGAATATAAATTTCGCGTTTACGCCGGGATAATTCATACATTTGCAGCGTTCGTTTGCCATTTTTTAGGTCTGGTATGGATTTGTATAGAGGTTTTAATGTGTCTATACCCATATCTTGAAATAAAGATTTTACGTAAATAATTTAATGAACATAAACATAAACGCAATCATGCTTAGTTCGATGACTTGTGTCGTGGGTGCCGGAAACATTCACACCATACACACAATCATAATCAGAACCAGAAACACCAATTTTCCTTGGGTAGAAAACTTGTGTTCCCACCGGGAATCGAACCCGATATCCCTATATATATATATATATATATGTTTAGAGGGCGAATGCAAACTAAGCCAAGGGCAGTATCAATTAGTCAATTAAAATAGTTTATTCATAGCCCCAAAGAGGCACTCATTAAAGTTAATACTGCCAGATTCGCAAAATTACTGCCATGTCGAGAAGAACCAGACAAGGAATCCACACCCTCTGAGTAAAATATTATTACTATCATTTTATTAACAGACTGTTACCATAAATTTGACCTAAAAGTTTTCGCTAATGTAAATTATTTTGTCAAACATTACAATTATTTGTTATTATTTAACCAAATTAAACAAACATAATTTGTATTCTTCTCAAATGTCTCATAATGCGTATGAAACGGGTCCAAGTAAAATGAGCAACTATAACTGTAATGTATATTTGAAACAGTATGCACACTCACGACTTTATATATTTTATTTAAAAACTTGAAATACTACGTACATAGGAGGACTTCATGCTACAACATTTTCTACCAATCATCCTGCTTTTTTAGGAGAAAAAGCAAGATGATTGGTAGTTCAGGAGAAAAATGATTTAAAAACATTTTGTTTTTTTTAAAGTTGAACAATTAAAATTTTATGTATCAGCCGTTGCCTATATTGTCATAAAATCATACTAATATTAGAAATTTTAATGTTTGTGTGTATTATTATGGTATCTTTTTTTATGACCGATCGATAAGCATTTTGCCTTTATCTCAACTGATGATAAGTGACGATGATTATATATTAATAGATTCATTAACTTTCATGAGTGCCTCTTTGGGGCCCATGTGAATAAACGATTTTGATTTTGATTTTGATTTTGATGCGACCGAAGATGAAGCATGTTACCTAGAAGATACCTACGATCAACTTCTCCAGACTTATCTCTTTTCCTTAGTGTCGGTCCCAGCATGCGCCAGAGTCTGCTTTCCGACTAAGTTTTCTCCACTTCGCACGGTAGTTAGCATCCTTGGTACTTACACCTCCGGCACTCATATCAATTTTTATAACATCAAGCCATCGTCGTTTAGCACTTAGATCTCCACCATACTCCACCGATTTTCATAAAACGTGTCCCGCACCGCAGACAACTTTATATTAACTTATCCGCAACATCACGAACCCTAAGGCCGCCGCCTTCTCCAGACTTTCCATTCTGTGTATAGTGTAAGAAGCTTGGACAACGCGGATGCAACCTTTGCCAATTTGGGGAAAACATGTCGTGGTTAACATAAATGCAGAAAATCCTAATTATTTATAGTTATACAATACAATACAATATTTCTTTATTGAATAGCAATAACATAGTTTAGTTATTGGTGTTCAATAGTAACACGACAATAAAAAAAAATGAATAAAAGTAATTATTATTGTACAATGGGCGTCCTTATCATAATATTCAATTTCTTACAGGCAACCTTTGGTTAGACAGTATAATAATAATAATGGACTTATTTTGCGCTGCGGTAGGTGGTGTTCTCAAATATTGATATTGACTATGGTAGCCTAAATCAATCCATTTATGCTTAGACACTGCGATACATACATACCCGCATACATACACACATACACACTTTGATAAAATGGACTAAAATTACTTATAATTTGTTCTTAGACTTAAACAGACTTTCTAGTTTATAATATAAATACTATGTTTAGTCTAATAGATAAAAACTGTTTAAGTGAAATGCTTTTAACTTTTTTCCATAATAATAATTGTTTGATTTGGTATTTGCTGTTTAAGTACAGGAAAAATTACATTAATTTTATTATTTATTTTCAAAAAATTATCAGAGCGCCTGGTTGAGGCGACGCGTGACCAAATGCTGGCACTTATTTGGCTCAACATATTAGCATTACAATTCAGAGAGGCATTACCGCCAGCATGATGGGAACGCTACCCACTGGCTGAGCACTTGAGTTACCTATAGGCTCGATGTCTTGTAGGTAACTTGGTTCTTTGCTGTATATAGTTTTGGTTTAGTTTTAGGAAATATAGGCAATTGGCCCGTAGATAGATAAGTAGTACAGGATATTATTATTATAACGAACATTATACGTAAGTTTCGGCTTTAAATATGAAGCTGTTTTTAAGATAGACCCCAGGACAAAATAGGTTTAAAAACAGTGAATTTGGTGGCCAATTAAATTGTTATTCCCACATAGATAAAAAAACAGTTTCAAACTCTACTTGCAATCGAATGACACTACTATTATAAATCCGAAAGTTCGTGTGTAAGTGTGAAAGTATCTTTGTTTTCTCTTCACGCTCGGCTCAATGAAACACATTGGTTACTTTTGTACTTGATAAACGCGGACAAAGCCGCGAGGCAAGGCTAGTTTATAATAATATTATGTTTTTAAATCATCTTATCTTTATAGAAAACCCTTAAACGTCAAGCGCACTTACGTAAGTGTACTTGGAAAGGATCAGATAAGTCCCTTCAATCTCTTATATGACAAGGGCTTTTTAGTCATTTTCGTGGAATCTTAGAGATTTCATAAACATTATTAAATACGCGGAACTTAGTTATTTAGACCCGAGTGGTACTGCATCTATGTGTTAATCTTAGATATAATATACATTCTAAATTTCATCCAAATCCGTTAAGCCGTTAGAGCGTGAAGAGGGAACATAACATACTTACACACAAACCTTCAGATTTATAATATTAGTAGGATTCTATTGACATGATATTCTGACTTATATACTAATTTTCATTCAATATTCCAAGATAAATACTATTATTTGTAATGTTACTTATTTGATCTCTACATTTAAACATTTGTACACCGGAAACGGTAGAGTATGTGGAACTATTACTATGTCCTACTAATGTAATGCACATTGGTAAATCCGAAATGACGATCTCCTCCAGGACCTCAACATCGAGCTCGTTAACAAAATCATTAAAAAATACGCAGAAGCTCATGAATATAGACTTCACCATCATGTGAACGTCGAGGCCATCCAGCTCCTCGATCACACGTATATAGTGAGACGACTTAAAAGAACATAACCGTTTGAACTTGTTTAGTGTTAGTATATTAGTGTAATGTAGTGTTTTATAAGTGCTGCTCAAAAAGAACACATGAACCAAGTGTCTTCGCCTTAATAGAGACAATAAGAAAAGTGTTAACGGACACATTCTTGGATATTTTAAATCTAGCACAATAAGTTAAATTTAAGTTACTTATTAGCCTAATCTTGGCTAGATTGTAACAAAAATAGGGAACACTCTATCGTGACCTATAATAGTGAAAAACAAAAAAAAAAAATACGTCCTACTAATAATTATTTACTATACTCTGTCAAATAAATACATTTTGATTGATTTGATTTTATTTTAATTTGGGTAGTTAAGGGTTGTCCGATCTTGTTTAAAATAATACATTGTTTAATATAATGTCGTATTTGGTTAAAATAATATTGTTAAGCGTTCATAAGTGTACCATGCACCAACATGAAATAAACGAATTGAATTATGTGGAAAAAATACTCTATTCTAACATTCATATCATACTAGCCGTGCCCCGTGGCTTCGCCTGCTATTATCAAGTTAAAAAGTAGCCTATGTATGTAAGCTATGTATACTCCAATTTCATCCAAATCCGTTCAACCGTTAAAGCGTGAAGAGGGAACAAACATACAAACTTATACACACACTTTCGGATTTATAATATTAGTAGGATTTTTTCTATAATCGAACAAAGTATATGATGAACAGTTACCATGACAAATTTTGGGAAGGATCAAGTCATCGAGACACGGGTGCTTACTGCATCTAGTTTTATGACCTGGAACAAAACTAAAAATAATGTACTACAATACAATAACTCTTTATTGAAAAAAAAAGGATAAATACAGCTTACAGAGAAACTTATAAAGATAGTTACAACGAGCGGTCTTATCGCTAGGAGCGATCTCTTACAGACAACCTTTGGATGGAAATATAAACGAAAAGATAATGTAGGGATGGTGGTGCGATTAAATTATTGAAATAAAACTAATGCAATAAATATTTTTTTCATTTTATATATACCATGATCTAACAAATAAAATGTTATTTCATTTTATTTTATGGGAGCTACAGTAACTCGCACATATTGGTATTGAAATATAGCAAACAAAATTGCATCTTACTGGTAATGGAATAGGCTCAATAATCAATGACTCAATATTTATTCTGGGTTCCGTATCTAGGTCACGTACACACGTATAAAAAAATCAGGCCCTTTCGATCAATCATATCCCGTAAGGACTTCCATCTTCAATTAGGGCGTAGACACTCCAATCCACAGTGATTGAGGTCTAAATTAATAAGGCTGTTTATTCTGGTTAGAGTGGGATCAGCCTGTTTGAAGAGATGTTCAATATTCGATGCTGTTGGAATGCTTGGAATAAACCAGTGAGTAACACTAGTAGCCAACTAGAGTGTTTTTGCTTTTAACCCACGGTAGGACGCATGGGGTATTTGAAGGTCTACGAAAGCAAAGTAAAAATACTGCCATATTTTTTTTAATAGCAAAGTTTCGTCTAAGGGACATGATATACAAAGCTCCCGAGGCGCGCGTCCCGGGCGCTGTGAAGGTAAAATGTGAGGGATCCTGATCTTTTTTTTTAATTTTTTTTACAAAGCACCCGAGACGCCCGGCTGAGCGGCTGGCGGGCGCCCGCGACTCCTCCCCCCGCGCTGTCGTTTTAAGTACTGCCGTCATAATGAAAAAAACAGTATCTGCTTTTTTGACAAAATTTAGTTATATACATTATCGGAATCAGGACACATTGACGCATCTTCAAGTATTTTTTTACAGCCAAATCTGTCGAGCTATACATATGTTTTCAGTAATTGGTTTTTTCATCATCATTATCACCTTCATCCACAGCCTTTTTGATACCACTGCTGCGTATAGGCCTCTCCCATATTCTGCCATTCACCTCGGACCTGTGTTAGGTTTTGTCCAGGTTTGACCTGCAATGTTAGCAATACTTATCGTCAACCCATGTAACCGCTGGACATCTTAAGCTGCGACGTCTTGTCTTGGCCACTACTCTTAACACCTCGCTCCACCTCTCGTCACCTCGCTCAGACATGTTTTTTTTAATCACATACCAATTTCGTTTACACCATTAGAAGTATAATCTAGCCTTAAGACTGATAAGTAATTTAATTTTGACCGTGACTGCTCAGTGCGGTGGTATACCAAGAATGTGTCCAATAACACTTTTCTTACTGTCTCTATAGGGATATAGACTCATTGTTCTTGTATTCCTTGTTTGTAGAACTCACTATATTACACTGTCATATCGCTATACTCATTCAAAAAGTTTAGTTCTCTTGAGTCTTCTAACTAAGTTACTTGTCTCATCGTTCACATGGTGATGAAGTCTAGCCATGTGTGTTTTATATTCGACATATTTATTTTTTGGTGTAAGCTAAATGTTAATAGCAATTAAAAAAGAGCGCAGTAAAGCAAACAACAGAAGGCAAACGTTCCAATTACAAACGATTTTCACACAATAAATTCACAAATACTCGGTTCGTTATTCGCCTCTTTTAACAACTTTTAATGCTTAAATCTCGTTAAACATCCTTCATATTCCTCAGACACGTCAAAGCGGGTAATAGCGAAGACAGAAGTGCTTATCTGATTTTATAGTTGAGTTACAGTAGTGCGATAGCTATCATAATAAAATATCTCGGGTTTTCAAGACTAAAATAAATTAATAAATATGTAAAAAGAAATGTGTAATATACTCGACTTCAAAAAGGAGGTATTACTTAATTCGTTATGTTTTTTAAAATCTTTTTACCACATTACTTTTTTAGAGGAGAATCAATTTTGATGATGATGATATTTATTTAAAGCTGATGTTTCCCATGTGGTCCCATATAAATGTTATCAAGATAAGACCGGTAGTTTTTTTCATTGGTGCGTATTTAATTAATTTAATCTGATCAAGGGTTCCGAAGATAAATAAGTGAAGTTGTTTTTTTTAAGAATTGATTGCGTTTTAATTATTTAAAATGTCACTCAGATTAATGTTATAACAATTTCGTAATGATTTTGTTAAATGCATACTTCTCTTGAAAAAGTGAAACTAAATAATGTCGGCTAATTTGAAGTACCGATTCTAAAATAGGTACCTAATTATAAGATTGACGCTTATGTATATATGTGGGTATCTGTCTGTCGTTTTATTAATTGTCCTGAAACGAAATGAAAATGAAAATAAGACGACAGTAAATTATATGAGTTTTAATAATGACTTTTACGTGAAAAGTCAGATGGTCCATTAATTTAATTAGGGTTATTTAATCAGTTTATTAAACAAAAATTTCATAATTAAAAAATTCAAAATATGGATCAGTTTCATAACAATACATAACACTAGCCGTGCCCTGTTGCTTCGCTCGTGCTTATCATGTAAAAAAGATTATGTCTTAATCCTAGACTATAAAACTATGTACACTTTGCTCAGCTGTTACAGCGTGAAGAAAAAATCAAACATACTATCACATACATAATATTTTGGTGAGGTGTTATTTTAAGAGATTAAATAAACACTAACAACTTATAGAATAATTACTTTCTAAAGTGGGTTTTCTGACGCTAAATCCTTTTATTAGTTTACATTATTTATTACTAGTTGAGCCGCGGGGCTCAACTAGTATACTCTGTATACTCTGGATTAAAACATAGGCTACTTTAGCCATCATCATCATCATCAGCGGGCGAAGCTGCGGAGCTTCGCCCGCTGATGATGATGATGATGGCTAAAGTAGCCTATGTTTTAATCCAGAGTATAAACCATCTACATTCCAAATTTCATTAAAATCGGCATGGTAGTTACGGAGATACGTGGAAACAAACACTCACAAACTTTGGTATTTATAATATTAGTAGGATTCTAATATTTTATAAATACTATTAAATAAGTTTAAATTGTCTACTGTTTCTATTATACCCTGTGACGCTTCAGTTAGAGCGCGTTATATCTGGTATCTATTCAGTTTATTCGAGTTTAAGTTTTATGAGACGAAGTTTATGATATCTATGTCATGGTCTTGAATTTCAGGAATCCAGTAGGTGATGAAATTGTGATTTAGTATTCGTACATGTCGTAAAAGAGTAAGATATCATAAACTTCGGATGATAACAAGTAAAAATATATCGCTTTCTAATCGTTAATAATTTTTGGTTAGTTATTATTATAAGGTACCTGAGTACCAGCTCTTGACACCATTGAGCGTAGAGCCACGAGACTCATTGGTAGCGAACAGCTGACTAATTCAAAGCTTCAGAGCTTGGGTCATTGCCGCATGGTAGCTAGTCTCTCGGTTTTTTATCGGATATATTTCGGAGAGTGTGCTAAGGAACTGCACGATTTAGTTCCCCCATCCCCGTTCTATCATCGGACAAGCAGACAAATTGCTAAGCAACACCGCTATATGGTGGAAATTCCACAAATGCGCACTAAGCGTTATGCCTCCACATTCATTGTGCGAACCGCAAAGGAATGGAACTCCTTACCTGAGTCGGTGTTTCCTGATGAGTACATTATGGGAGTCTTCAATTCGCGAATGAATAGGTATCTTCTAGGCAAGCTTGCTCCATCGTCGACCACATCGTCGCTTACCATCAGGTGAGATAGTGGTCTAAAGTTTGCCAATCTTGAATAAAAAAAATAAAAGGTATGCTAAATAAAATACTAGTCTTTTGCCCCTGACTGAAATCTCACGCCTACATTTTTCTCAATTCTGAAAACTATGTAGGTTAGGTTTTATTTTTAATTTTCTTGTTTAAGTACAGTATATACCGGATATTATACAGACGTTTCAGATTTAAATGTACAGCCGTTTTTGAGATATACCCAAGGGCAAATACCTACAAAAGGATAGGTCTAAAACAGTGACTTTAGTGTCTTTTTAAATTATTATATACCAACATATTTTGTTTTAACGGTTTTGCACTGTACTTAGAAAAATCTTTTTAGCGACAACCCACGCGGATAGAAAAAAAAAAATGATTTTACCTCTCACTTTGAGGCTACACTTTATTTGTAGTTTATTAGTCACACCATTTATAACTCAAGAACGACCGTTTTTTTAATCTTTGATTTGTTGGATTTGCCTCGGCACCGAATAACAAAATAGCCATCACAATTCACGAAAAAATTAAATCTCACACATTTTGTTTGGAACTTTGGTGAGTTCTTGTTTGTCGGATTTTAAGTAGTAGGCAACCATAATAGGCAGCAATAAACGTGAAAGAGGTAGTTTTTTTCTCTTTACGAAAGGAACGTGGCATTGCAACGTACCGGGTAAAGCTAGCATTGTTGTAAAATATTAGCTGTACTCGGCATGCATTGCAATGCCACGTTTAGAAACAGTGTTATACCTCATTCACATTTATGGTCTAGTACTTTAATACCACACTAAAAACTCTTTGGATCATACAAAAATACTACAATCACGATTACAAAATGGGGGTTGGGTTAATTAATCATTTTCGTGTGAACCTACCAAAATTAAACATACAAAAAAAATCGATCGTGCCGTTTCGGAGGAGTTCGACCACAAACACCGTGACAAGAGATTTTATATATTAATAGTTGAGGTACCAAACAGAAAACTCAGTTTGTTATATTGCAAACCAAACACTTTTCTCTCCAAGCGTACTCGCGTACCCTTCGCGCGTCACCGCGTGAAAATGACAAGCCAGTTTGCGCGATCATAAAATATAAGACGGAGGCGCACCGATGAATCCCCCGCCTTAATTGAGACCGGGATTTTGGTAAAAAAATATTAGGCCTTGAAATTTGATGAAAAAATCATTTTGATCAAGTGCTTGGATTCCTTTTTTGACGATCTGCGATGAGTATTTGAAATTCGAAGACCTAAATTATACGTAGATTGATGTTTTTTTTATTTTTTTTCTAAGAACGTGAAATAGAAGAAACTGTTAGTGAATGGAGCATGCTGCCCAAGTCTCCAGTATGATTGGGACATTTTGCGAATGGGACGTTTAGGTAATGGGACTTTCTGTGATTGGGACGATTTAGAATGAGACTTTCTGAGAATGAGAATTTTTGAAAATCGCACTTACTCACAGCCCTACACTTAATTCGAAGACACGTGTAAGTATTGAGGGTGTTAAAAAGGAATAGTTATATGACTGGGGAAGATCTAGTATCTTTATATTTTTTTATGCTATTCAGAGACTTTCTGTGATTTGGACGATTTAGAATGAGACTTTCTGAGACTGGGAATTTTCGAGAATCGCACGTACTGCAAATGAGACGTTTTGAGAATGAGACATACAAAGGGGAAGTTCTGCAACTGCTTGACGAATTGCGAATTGAAAGTTCTGCGAGTAAACCATTCAACTATAGTTAATATCTAATCTATCTATCTAATATCTTAAAATGAGCAATTCTTGTACATATAATCTGAATCTCGGAAATGGCTCCAACGATTTTCATGAAATTTAGTATGCAGGGGGTTTCGGGTGCTATAAATCGATCCAGCTAGGTTTAATTTTTAGAAAAAGGCGTTTCGCTAGAAATTGCTTGTGTAGTTTGCCTCCATACATTCTTATGTTTAATGTATTCATTGAATTTATAATAAGCTTTTTATATCTACACATTTTACACTAATGATTTTTCTTTATATTAATATATCTTTTAGGCATTTCAGATTAATAAACATAATTTAGTTTCTAGAGGCACGAAATTGACACAATTTAAGCTCTACCTAAGCAGAACATCTACATACTCGAAATCTAGTTCCACAATTTCAATCAAATGACGTTAATGAAAGCTATTTTCAGTCATTTAACAGCAACAAACCTATTTATCCTATTACTCTTGGCTTCAAAATCACTTGACTGCATATTTAGGGCGGGATCTGAGAAATATGCTCACAGCCCTACATTTAATTCGAAGACACGTGTAAGTATTGTGGGCGTTAAAAAGGAATAGTTATATGACTAGGAAAGCTCTAGTATCTTAATATTTTTTATGCTATTCAGACACAAGACGAACATGTCCCTCGCCTGATTGGAAGCGTCATGTATTTTTTTTTTTTTGTTTTTTTTTATGCCTGGCGCAAAGAAGGCTTTGGTTTCTTTACAGAAACGCCGACCGTGGCCGTAATCGAGATAGAGCGAGCATTGAACGATCGGCGATTGATCCGCCACTCGTACTCGCTGCAGGTCTATGTGCTCCGTCTCGGCTTCAACCATGCGCTGCCACAGCTTAGGGGAAACCCTCATTACTACGTGGCTGGTGTGCGGGTTCCTCGTCTTCTCAAATTAAATTATCTTAGAAACGAGACTTAGGTAGACTTAGGTAGTTTACCCTAAAATTGAGCTGCGAAACTTATTTAACTTATATAAACTGTAAAAATATGTTCTTATAATTTCAAAATAATGCTTGATTTAAATTTTATTTTGTCTTGTTTGTTAATCAAATTTTTCATTTAATGTTTTAACGACCTAGATAAGAAGTACTAAATAAAATGTTCACCTTAGGAAGGAACTAATTACTAAATACGGGTGTTACTCACACCCAGTTTGGTAACTAGGGCCGCAATTTGTAAAATGTACAATAATTTATGAAATAATCAATTTTTACTTTACTTTACTTTTACTTTACTTCCTTCTTATATGCTATATCTATTTTTTGTCTCTCTTTGATCAACCTTAAGACCAAATTCTAGTTCTGATTCCTTAGTGCCCTCAGCACTTCCTCGTCACTATTGTACTGGAGCGAAGCTTCATGTTTGCCCATTACAGGTCAGTGCCACCTAAATTTTCGAACTTATATATTTTGAATTCATGCGCGGTATAGCACTGCCCTCGTTACCCTGAGATATTTAAACTCTCTAAGCGCTGTAATTTAACTGGCAACATTTCCCTTCAATCCGAAATACAGTTATGTTTGCACACTACTCTATAATATTATGTAAATAATATATACCTATAAAAATACTGATAAGCTACCTGGTGGCTTAGTTGTGTTCGCGTTCACCTTCTAAGCAGCGGGTATCTGTTTCGATTTCCGATTCCCATCGAGAAAACACAAGTATTCTCCGCAAGGGGAATTTGTGTTTCTGCTCCTAAATGTGATTGTGGGTGTGATGTGAATATTTCCAGCACCCACGACAGATTTTTTTTTTATGTGTGAATCGACTAATTTTTGTCGATGAAGGTAAAACGTATATACGTAATTTATCTTAGAAGTTCTCAAGTAAAGCTAATAAAACATGATTTTAAATAATTTTGGTCCACCTTTTTTGACGGTTGAAAACTTACGGAACCAGGCGAGCACAAGAAAATACCATCGTTACTTTTATCATATTTTTTTAATTAACAAAAGCGTTATCCCGTTCTAGGATTGAAAAAGTAGACCAACTAATCAAGAGGCAAACAACAACTACTTTAAATTTTCAATTAAAATTTATTTTAATTAATACGTCAAATGACAGTTACATTATCAAAATCAAACAAATCATCAAAAAAAAAACTACTGCTCCATCAGGGCTTTAGAATAAAATATAAAACGTTTAAATAAACGGCTATTTTGCTTGTAAATACAAACAAAAGTATCATTCAAACAAACTTATGGTCATAAAACATACATAGTCGGTATACAGCTTTTCTCTGCTTCAATTGGTTAGAAGAAACTCAAAACAAGTTTCACCCAAAACAAGTGTTAATTTTGTCTAGGCCACAAGCCTTGGCTCGTCCCCCTCACATTATTTTCTCCAATATATCCGGCTGGCATCCGCTTCCGCTAAATTAGACGACACGAGATGTTATGATGAATTTATCGCGCGGGATAAAGGCCCTTTTTATGAGATTGTTGACTTTGCCTTAGTTAATACTGTAGAGTCAGAGACAGTATCAAAGTCTAAGCCTGTGGCAAATTTTAATCTATATGCCGTTCTTCAATTAGTAACAAAAAATATACGATTGGAATTGTTTGTTTGCCTTACAACGTAGTTGTTATACAGAAAATGTCTCTCTCTAGTCCCTCATTGCTAAAATTCGTGGTCACAAGATTCCTTTGTTTTGAGAGTCTGCCTCCATCGATTCCGGTCCATTGGCACCCTCACCGCCTGATAAAACTTGCTCGAGGAGGTGGCTTCTTTTATTTGGTCTGACTATCGCACTGGCGGCCTCGTCCTCTTTTCCCTTCGATATAGTTTTTCCAAGCTCTCATCTCCTCGCATTATGTGACCAAAATGAATAAGCGTTGCTAACACATAGTGGATAATCGAGTTTTTATACAGAATTCGAAAGGGATAGCGATACTTTTGTGCGCTTAGCAGTCTATGTTGTTATCGACTATAATTATTATTTTCACAATGTGGCTTCTGTTTGTCCCTTTTCTGAGTTTTTACTTTAATGACGTACGCAAAATTAAGACAAATCAATTTACGTAACTATCATCAAAATCCGCCACGCATTTGGTCCCTAGAGTGCAAAAAGGAACAGGCTCATACGATCTGTGTTATACCTATTTTTAGTAAATACATTCTATTTTATTTGAGAATCTGACAACTTGCAACGGGTCCAGTTGAAAGAAACTGTAACCACTTCTAGTTACAGTCACAAGACACAAGAAGCCTTACTTTGTACAAAGATGTGTCACTGTTTCCGAGAATAGAGTCTAATCCTAGCATTAATTCTCAAATGTAGGGCACTAGGGAGTGTGAAAGAAATTGTTTTATTTCGTTCGTAAAAACACGAGGAAAATATTTTCGTTACTCCGATTGGATTTAATCATCATTCTTATCAGCACATTATGTTCCCACTGCTGGGACTTGACCTCAATTCAATAATTTGATTTATCCCATTTTTAAATAAAAACATGTGTCGCGTTGTTTGACTCGCGTTAACGATGATAAAATTTTAAGATGGCGTTACTGAAAATTAATGATGTCATAAAAACTGACAAAACCTCACTAATATTATGAATCGGAAAGTTTGTGTGTAAGTATGTTTGTTCCCTCTTCACGCTTTAACGGCTGAACGGATTTGGATGAAATTTAGAATGTAATTGTGTGTTATGTGAATGTTTCCGGCACCCACGACACAAGTCAACGAACTTAGTGTGAGAATGTGAGAGTGAAAGCGGTTATGTTAAAAATACATCCAAGCATTTTCATCTAAACATCAATAATATTGAAAAAGGTGCTTTCTAGTTACATCCACTAGTTTCTAGTTAAACATAGAAAAAAAAACACTAATACACTTGGTGGTAGTGAGGAAGTAATGTTTTAGTTTTTTTTTATTAAAGTTTAAAAAAATACTGAAAATGTGCCGGCTGCTATCCTTGAGAGTTTCCTTCAGACTTTACCTACTTTGACTACATATATATCACTTATTATCGTTTTACTGCCCTATTGTCTATCGAACATACAGACTGGCAAACTAAATTACTCGCGTTTATAACGTTAGTGTAAAGTGATAGTCTAATTACATCTTGTGTAGCTAGAATATGGCCAATACCTAGAACGTAGCAACAGGTTAATGAAATTAATTAGTAAGGTAGATGGAGCTACTACCGATCTTAAATTGCATTACAATAGAGACCCTTACGATGGTATAGGTAAAAATGTATGATATAAGAGGTCGACAATTGTAGCGGGGAACTTCCCTTAGGATTATAGTTATTTGTAACATGCTCGTTTACAGTCTTACTTATAAACAAAACAAACAAACGCATTCACACTCACAGCCCCACACTAAGCTCAAAGACTTGTAATAGTGGGTGCCGGAAACATTTACATCACACACACAAACAAATACACCCAGAACCAGAAGCACAAATATACCTTGAATAGGAATTTGTGCTCCTGCCGGGAATCGAATCCAGGACCCACGGCGCAGAGGGCGGACACCTGTCCACTGCGCCAACTGGGTCGGTCAAAAAAAACCCCTCTTAATGTTTAATCAATTGCTTTGTTACAGTTTAACAAAAATTTCACTCGTAAACGCGATTTAGCGTTTACTAATGCTTAAATAGTTGTTAAAATTAAACACCGCCATTGCCTAGTTTACAACTTGCTAAGAGGCAAGATGGTGGGACTAATATTTTTCAATAATAAATGTGTCACAACTTTTTACGTAAGGCGCAAAATTGTTTACTTCGACAACTGTTGAAAGTCACCTGTCTGTCATTTTGATTTCATCAGATTAATAAAACCACATTTTTGACGATTATTTTCGATTCTCTGTTGCTTTTTTTAACCAAGCATCGCTTAACTAATGTTTATGAGTGAGAAAAAGTTAATCATTGATTATGGGCTTAAGAACTGCTTAACTAAGAGGTGGCTAAGCATTGCTTAGCGACGTTTTTATAAGTAAGACTGATGTGAAAGCTTTAGATAGATAGATGTTAAATCTTTATTGAACACCATAATTGTGACAAAACTGAACAGAAAACTAACAAAATAAGTGTAACAATAGGCGGTCACTAAAAGCGATCTCTTCCAGATAACCTTTGAATGCAGAGGAATTACGCAACAATGTTGGACGTCAGTGTTTTAACATAGCAAAATATAGAAAGGTGCAAGATAAAAAAAAAAATATAATATACCTACTTAGTTATAAATAATGATAAATAACAATTAAAATATATTATTATACAACATGCTACAAAAAGGTGTAGTAATATTTGGGTATGTGTATTGTGCCAGGAATCGTTGCCAGAGAATGGAAGTCGAAATCGGAGATATATTTTTTCGTGTAAGTTTTCGTGAGAACTAATAACTATAATTATTTAAGGTAGTCATTTAATGTCATAATTTCACAAACAAAGAGTACTGGCTTACGAGATAAAACTTTTAGCTATTGAAGTGAAAACTTCTTTAGCGGCGTTGTGTACTTTTTGGGATGGGTAAAAAATGTTAAACTCGCGTCAGGACACGTGACCTGATCGAAAATTCGTAAGAGGGAGGGAGAGTAGACCGCCGGCGCGGCGCGGCGTAGGAGAGGAAGTAATATCCCCCTAACTTTCTGCCGCGCGGCGAAAATGTTTGCCTGCTCCTGCTGTTTACAACGTAACATAATGTTCAAGTTTTTACTACTGCCGGCACTCCCGGAGTGCTACCCGTTGTTTTTTGTTATGTTACGCTAAAGAGGTATAACTTCTTATCCGCGTACGTAACTACATACAAAAGATTTTTTAAGACCGTTTAAAGTTGTCCGACATGGTGACACCTGAACCGATTTCTATTTCTTTTCAACCGACTTCAAAAAAGGAGGATATCAATTCGACTGTATGTTTTTTTTTGTTTAGTATGTTTGTTACATTACACGGTAAATGGAGCAGAGGTCGTCCAAAAACCAGATGGATTAACGAAATAATCGCCACTGCAGGAAAAGAATGGCAAATAAAAGCAAGGAATAGAGAGAGTTGGAGTAAACTGGAGGAGGCATATACCCAGTCTAGATTTCCAACATCAAACAACACAGATTTTTACTAAAATAATTCTCTCATTTAATTTATATATAAAACTTTTTCTATATTCTAAGCAAAAAAGTTATATAAGGTTGTTGGAAATAGATGGGTTTAATAATTATAATAATCATGTTTGTTACACGATAAATCCGCCAATTATGAATCGATTTTGATGAACCTTCCTACAGGTAATTGCAGTACTCCATACAGTACTCACTACATGATCGAGTCTTCAAATCTAGGCTGAAAAGATATCTTCTAGGTAAGCATGCACACAAGCACGTCTTCGGCCGCATAATAGCTTATAATCAATATGAAAATTAAAACTATCGTATTACACATAATTAATGTTGTGTACGGATTGAAACACGTCTAAATTTCGACTTACTTTGTAGTCGACTAGTTTCCACCCGATGCGGCTCCCGCGCCCTCACGTCGCCAGTCACGCGCCGAGGCTCGAGCCGCTCGCCTCTGCGTATCGCGCGTCAGACTCATCCTGATGAAGGACAACAAATTTGTCCGAAACTAGTCGACTACAAAGTAAGTCGAAATTTAGACGTGTTTGAAGCCGTACATAACATTAATTAGCTTATAATCAGTCGAGATAAAGGTGACATATAAATGAAATCTATTGTAATTAAAAACTTAATATAAAATAAGGATACATAACAAGATGATTTCATAATGTTACGTAAACCGTTTTCAACACCCAGCCTGGGGCAACTCTTGGGAAGCTTTAGTAAAGCAAAGATAAAGATAAAGATAAAGATAAAGATAAAGATAAAGATAAAGATAAAGATAATTTATTTGTAAAACATGCGTTTGCATGTAAGTGGAATGCTTACATGCAGGTTGTTATACAATTTAGTTGGTGTCGATACATGTTTTGCCCAAGAGTAGGCGTACAAATATGGTGTTGGCCATAATGGCCGAATACAAAAATGAAACATATTAATAATAACACACATAATTAATTAATTACTAAATTTTGTTAGCAAAGAAATTAATTTATCAAAATAATATTCATAAATGTCATAATATAATAAATTCTATATAAATGTTATTGTAAAAAAAATATAAAAATAAATTAATAATGATTATATAAGTAAGTATTTATATAATTAATGTCACAATGTGGAGTCATTTATAAAATCATATATTTGGTAGTAGCATTTGTCTGTTAGTAAATTTCTCATCTTCTTTTTGAATATATTTAGATTGAGGTCTTTAATACATCTTGGCACCTTATTATAAATTGCTGGGGCCATGCAAAACACGCTTTTATGCATAAATGTAGTTTTAGCAGAGTGCAGTCTGAGTTTGCTGTTGTCTCGTCTGTTACGGATGACAGTGTCTTCCAGTCGTGGAAATAACAGAGGGTTGGATTTGACAAATGAGGTTATTTCTAATATATACAGCGAAGGAAGTGTAAGTATGTGATACTTTTAAAAAAATGGTTTGCAACTATCTGTAGATTTTAAGTTAAACATAGCACGTATGCATCTTTTTTGGGCCTTGAAGACTAACTCTTTATCTGTAGAATTGCCCCAAAAAATAACACCATAACGCAGGACAGATGCAACTAGTCCGTAAAAACAAGAAACAAGAATTATTGCACATTGGTAGAGCGGTTACAAGTGGAAGTGTAGGAGATATTATATCTACAAGAATTTTAATGAAAGCTGCAAGCAAAAAGGATAATGATACTCTTTTAGTAACATTCATTTAATTCTTCTAAAATTTAATTTTTTGAGAGGTGGTAGAGCATTTTGTGAGTTGCTCGCCTGGCTTGCTACCAAAGTAGCTTACCACCATCAAGTTGAAAGTCTGCCGCCAAGCCAAATACGGTGTTCCGGCAGTTATCCTTGAGAGCCTGCGTATTCCAGGTCTAGTGTGTTTACCAGCTTCGATCACATCGTCACTTACCATCAGGTGAGATAGTGGTCAAACACTAGCCTGCCACAAATAAAAAAAAAAAAAAAATTGTTACCTCCCGAAAAATATCAACAATGAAATAAAGATTCTTCGTACTAATAAAAAGTTCAGTGACATACACACGTACAGTAGAATTATATATATAAAGATTTAAAATTTCATCAAGTCCGTTCAAATCCGTTAAGCCGTTACAGCGTGAAGAGAAAAACATACTTACACATTCACACACTTAACTATAAAATTTCGCATTTACAATGTTAGTGTTTTAAGTGTTATTGAAATATAAATTCGTATATAAAATATTTTTTAAAAAGCCTATTCCTTCACGTGAATTTTTATTTATTTTATTCTCAATAGGTTAAATGTTGTAAAGTGTTTTTTTACCGACTTCCCAAAAAAGGAGGAGGTACTGAAGTCGACTGTATTTTTTTTTATGTGTGTTTCCTCATTACTTCTTTCCACGTGAGCCGATATCGAATTTTTTTTTTTACTTTGACAAATGTTGCTTTCTTTGATCCCATTGAAGTTTGATCAAGATCTGATATCTAGTTTTTGAGTTATAATAATGCGTGTTTAATACATTAAATCTGATCAATGTTCCAAAGATAAAGCGGTGAAGTCGGTTTGCTTGCTTTGCTTGCGTTTAATTATCTTATAAGTTATAACCAACTTAAATCATTGTAAAAAATAAACTGGTTTTCTATGCTGATGAATACAAAACAAACAAAAAAAACAAACGCATTCACACTCACAGCCCCACACTTTCAAAGACTTGTATCGTTGGTGCCGGAAACATTCACATCACACACACAAATACACCCAGAACCAGAAGCACAAATATCCCTTGGAAAGGATTTTGTGCTGCTGCCGGGAATCGAACCCAGGACCCACGGCGCAGGGGGCGGAGACTTGTCCACTGCGCCAACTGGGTCGGCAACACAAAATGCGACTACTGCTATCTTCACCGAAACCTGTCAACCGAAGTCCATGAAATTGAAAAAGGCTTTGAACACAACGATGTCATCGCTACAAAATGAAACCTTGGACTTGATTACAGCGGGTAGCAGAGCGGCAGCGGTAACGACTAAGAATATTGTCGCAGAATAAATAACATACTATATAGCCACCGCTCTCGCCACCGCTGTCGCCCCGCTGTCCGCTGTTCGTCGAGGCCACGCCCTCAATGTCAGTAGAAATTGTGAATTGCCCAATCTTCCATCTCGTAACGGAAAGACCGACAATTCTCAAGTTTGCAATACAAAAATTAAAAAGTTTCACAACCGTAGAGTCGAAATTACAACACAGTTTTATTATAATTCGCGAGGTGTTGTTGGTCAGATATACTCTAGCGTTTGAGTTTTTACTTGCTACGGAAGTGTTGTCTTAGTTGAAGAAGATAAAGATAAAGATATTTTATTTGTGAAACATGAGTAAAATATACACACAGATTTTTATATGAGCATGCACATTGCTCTTACAAATAATTAATGGATCGTCATGTTTTGCCTATATAAGCGTACAAATTTATAAATTACATCCAATTGAGGTACATATCGTTATATTAATGTCATAGTTAAATTAAATTCATTAATTCAATCCTTCATTCATATTATGTCATTCATCTCAATTATCATTATATTATATTATTTTGTCTGTTAGGAATTCAGTTATATTGTTATAACACTTGTCTGCTAGTACATTTTTTAGTTTTTTTTTTAACAATGCTGATGGCAGTTCTTTCATTGTTTTTGGTAATTTATTAAAGATGACTGGAGCCATGCAAAATATACTTTTTTGCATGAAAGTCGTTTTAGCTGTATGCAGGCACAATCTTGAGTTATTTCGTCTATTACGTACTATAACGTCACAAAGGCGGGGAAATAATATTGAATTTGTTTTTACAAATGTAGCTGTCTCTAGAATATACAAGGAAGGCAGTGTTAATATTTTATAGCTTTTGAAGTAAGGACGGCAAGTAACTTTTTAGTCTAGTTTATAGTGTAAAAGGACCTTAAATATAATGTTTAGAGCGCTGAGCGTAATCGACAATAACCTGTAAAGTTTAATACTGAATTAAACTGCCCGTTTGCTTAGTTGGGTGGTTGTATGCCTTTAAAACAGGGGTATCGGGTTTGATTCCCGGCGGGAACACAAGTTTTCTCGGTTAGATTTTAATCAAATTTAAATGGGACCACCAGCCATGGGAACAGCTTTCAAACTAAAATAAATCATCTAAATCGGTTCACCCAAAAAGAAAATAACAAAAAAAGCGGTAATAACAAACAAAAAAAGTTACAATCGAAATGAGAACCTCCTCCTTTTTTGTGAAGTCAGTTAATAAGGGACAGTTGTCACTTTTACGAGTCTCCGTGTTAAATACTTGACCCATTTTAAAACGCATGTAAATTTGGACACCCAACATTTTATGCCTAAACCTGAACATGGAAAGCAAAATCGTGCTAACCTTCATCGCAAAACTGCTGAACTGAATCTGGTAATTGTTAAACGAAAAGGAAAATAATTGATAAGATAGCCAGTGTCCCTTTGACACAGAGTAATAATGGGACAGTAGGCAATTTTTTAAATCAAACAATTTAATATAAAAATTTAGAACTGCATCATAATAAAATATAATAACTTTATTTTGTACAAAATTATCGGTTTGTTTTTAAACACCGCCTAAAAAGTACCTATTTTACTACCAAAAAGAATCTAAACGGTTACCAAAATGAACAAATGGTCACCAAATTACGTTTCCTAAAATATTATGAAATAAATCATTTTTTTCGTATTATTGACTGTCATAAAAATATAAGGACGCCTTTAAAATACACTTTAGACTAAATATTATAGGTATATTGTCACTACTAAGGTGTTACCAATTATGTTATACCATGAGTTCTAATTTGGTAATTTCCTGGCGCTTCGCCGGCCGCTGCCGCGGCACGCTCGATATTTTTGGTGGCCGTCTAAATTATACCCAAAATTGTCTAATTCCAGCGCAGATTAACACATCACACACACAATCACACCAAAAACTAAAAACACAAATTTCCCTTAAGGATAAAACTTGTGTTCACACCGGAAATCGAACCCGATACCCGTTGCTTAAAAGGCTAACGCGCACCCAACTTAGCCGACGAACAGAAATGAAGAAATAAAAAAAATAATCAGATTGCTCGAAAACGACTGCATTGCTTGTTTTATGGGAATAATTATTTTGTAAGGAATCATAACAAGTTAGACTACTAGAATGCATAAACTGCCGTCCTTCATTAGAGAAGAATAGATACGTAAGTGTCAGCTTAAAGGACCTAAGTGTCAGTTCAATGGGCGTAAGTGTCAGCTGAAATGTCGCTAGTGTCGTAAGGTGACCACGAGAGTAATTATGAGAGGATAATTCTAACGAGGTTAGGTGTTAGTGGAGTTAATTACGATGTAGAGTGGCTATACTTAGTAACATACATTCAAATTGAAACATTAAAATAACCGTTTTGTAGGATTTGCAAATGAGTGTCTCTGTGATTTGGATGTTAAGCTATCATAAGCATAAACGCATTCACACTAACAACCCTAGATCAAAATTGATGATTTGTGTCGTGGATACCGGAAACATTCACATCACACACACAATCACAACCAGAATTAGAAACACAAATGTTCCTTGGGGAGAAAACTTATGTTTCCCGATACGCCTGCTTAGAAGCCGTACGCCCACCAAACTAAGCCAACGGGCAGTTCATCAAGTTATCAATTCAGGATGTAAGTGAAAAACTTTTGTAGTTATGCCTTCATGCCGAAAAACACAAGAATTACTGGTCTACGCTACGCGACTAAAGGCAGAGAAAGCTTCTATAATATTATCAATTCAATATTAAATAAATAAAAGTAATTTATTGTAGTAAAAATTAAAATTAAATTTAAAGAAAGTTTGTTTTAGTGCTATGGTTAATTGCTACAAAATCAATAACCAAAGCAAGTCGTAGCATATTAGCGTACAGGCTCTACGCCGTAGACCTACGACCGTTGGCGTAGGCGTTATATAATAAAATATATTTATGACGAGATTAATACTAATGCTTGCCTATCGAGAATAAAAAAAAAAGATGTAGGATGGCGAACGCGCATGCATTCGCTTCCGATACAATTTTTCAACTAACTCGTGGTGGGAGATCGCGTTAGGACGCGATGTAGTGTTGCCAGGTGACGGAACTACCTTCTATGTGGTATAAATATAAATGCACACCCTACATACTCCCCCTTTTGATCAGCTGTGGGCTCCACTATGGATCAAACTAGTTGGTGTATAATTTTACCACTTAGACAATTTTACGCGGACGACCGCGTCTTCGTTTCGGTACTATCGGTTGACAGACCCCAGATTCTGTACCCTCCCTAGAATGGTATCTTCTTAAGTGAGAGACGTGATACTTGCCAATTATATCGTTCCTGTTACGATAATGGGCCAGGATATAAGTGGTAGGGCTAACCTGATTCATAATTACGTACGGTCCATCTCGCTTCGGCAGTAGTTTTGAAGTCACGCCTTTGCTAGCGTTGCTGAGAGCTTGCGTCTTCAATAGAACAAGATCGCCGACAGCAAACGTCTCGCCCGTTCTACGGGTCCGGTCCTTCTCTGACTTTCGTTCCGTCTTGTTGATGCTCGAGGCGCTCTTTACTCTCGGCGATGGCGGCGGTGAGCTTCCGCAAGTACGGCGTAATCTGTGGCACGTAGTTAACGGCTGTCGTCACCTCGCGGATGTCGGCTTGCACATCTAGAGGGGAGCGCAACTCGCGCGCGAACGTTAAATATGCCGGCGTTCTCCCCGTCGACTTGCAGACCGACGTATTCAAGGCGAAACGAATGGCGGGCAACGACTCTGGCCACTCGCGGTGGTGCCCCTCGACGAGGATGGCGAGCTGCGTTTTAATGTCGCGATTCTTTCGCTCGACTGGGTTCGCTTCAGGGTGATAGAGCGGGATGAGATTCTGCGTGATGCCCAGCGCGGCGCAGGCGTTCTTCATGACTTCGGCCAGAAACTGGACACCGTTGTCGGAGAGCATACGGCGCGGCACTCCGTACCTCAGGAATACCTCGTCGATGAGCACGCGCGCGCACGCCTCGGCCGTGGCGTCAACTAGCGCGAACAGCTCCACCCACTTGCTGGCGGGGTCCTCCACCACCAGGATCCAGCGCTCGCCCAGTGCACCCTTGGGGAGCGGCCCGAAGAGGTCGACCGCGATCACCTCGAAACGTTGCGCCGGCACGGGAGTCTGTAAAAGCCCAGCAGGTTTTATGTTCGACGGTTTATACTTTTGACATTCTACGCACGTCTTTAAGTAGTCCGCGACAAATCTGCGCATTCCAGGAAAATAGTAGCGCTGAGTGATGCGTTTTAGAGTCCTCTCGATACCTCCGTGTCCAGCCGTGGCTCTATCGTGGCACTCTATTAGGACATCCTTGCGCATACTCTCGGGGATGACGAGCTGGGGCTCCTCATTGTCTTCATCCAAAGTATATCTGTAGAGTACTCCCTGAGTCATACAGTACCCTCTCTCGGCCCATCTAGTACTGGCCACTAGTTCGTTTCCCTCCAGGTCATTAATAATTTTTGCAACATCGTGGTCGGCCAACTGCGCTTCCCGTAATACGGGTGCCTCCCAGCGCGGGGTCTCTATGACGACGCCACACAGCCCACAGGCCGAGCGTGTTCCCTCCTCGCAGGGGGGGCGACTTAGGGTGTCAGCGATAACGTTGGCTTTACCTGGGGTATATTCCAGTCGGAGGTCGTACGCCTGGAGTTTCATAGCCCATCGGATGAGACGACCGGTCGGCGATTTGAGCGTGAGCAGCCACTTGAGCGGCTGGTGATCGCTGGCGACGCGTACGCGGTGTCCGTCGATGTAGCCGCGGAACTTGTCGACCGCCCACACGACGGCGAGCGCCTCACGCTCGGTGGTGGAGTAGTTCCGCTCGGCCGGCGTGAGCAGGCGGCTGGCGTACTCGATGGGACGCTCCTCCTGCGGCGACTCCCCCTGGAGTAGAGCGGCTCCCAGGGCGTAGTTGCTGGCGTCAGTCCTGAGTATAAACTCACAATTGTAATCTGGCTGTGTTAGAATGGGTGCAGAGGTAAGTATCTCTTTAAGTTTATTAAAAGCCATCTCTTGAGCCTGTCCCCATGTCCATGTTACATCCTTTTTTGTCAGTTGAGTTAGAGGTTGAGCAATTTGGGAAAATCCAGCTACAAACTTCCTGAACCATGAACAGGTTTGGAGAAAGCTCATTAAATGTTTGAGTGAACTTGGCTTTCTCATATTACTGATGGCGGTGATTTTCTCTGGGTCTGGTGACACGCCATCTTTTGTTATTATGTGGCCTAAATATTTGACGCTGCCACGGACAAACATACATTTTGCTCGGTTGGCACGGAGCTTGAAAGCCCTCAGCCGGTCAAATACAGCCTGAAGATCTGCGAGATGCTTTGAGTAACTCCCTTCTGTTATCAATATTAAATCATCGAGGTAACAGAGAAGAGAAGAATCTTTTAAAGATTGTTTTAAGGCAACACCAGACTTGAACCTGTCTATTAATCTTTGGAAGGTTGCCGGAGCATTACACATTCCAAATGGCATGACTTTAAACCGATAAACTCCAAGCGGGCAAGTGAATGCGCTTTTGTCTCTGTCTTGTTCTGATAGACTCACTTGCCAGTAACCCGACCGCAGGTCAATGGTACTCATGAAACAATTCTTCTTGGTGTACTGGAGTAAGTCGTCAATGAGTGGGAGAGGATATGAATCATGTTTAGTAATAGCATTGAGCTTACGGTAGTCGACGCAAAAACGGAATGTCCCATCCTTCTTCGGAACTAGTAGAGCTGGAGAGGCCCATGCAGACTCACATTCCTCTATCACTCCATCCTGAAGCATTTTGTTGACCTCAGTCTCCATTACAGCTCGCTTGGCTGGGGTGAGACGATAGGGGGGTACAGCAATGGGTAGATGTTCACCTGTGTCAATGTGGTGTTCGGCAAATGGGGTGCATTCACCGATTTCTCTGAAAACATCATCATAACACATAAGCAGGTTAGTTAATGACATCCGTTCCTCCGCAGACAGCATTGTCCCTTCATCCTCTCGTAGTGTAGCAGCAGAGTAGCATTCAACCGGCCTAGCGATAGAATCCTCACATTTAAGTTGGTGTATAACCTGAGGTCTGTCAAACAAGTGCCAGGTCATTGCAGCAAAATTCATAACCAAACCAGCCTGAGTAATAAAATCAATCCCCAGCAATGTAACATTGTTAATAGCAGCAGGTAATATAACAAATGTCACCGGCACCGAAAGCATAGCATCATGGATCATAACATTCACATCAGCTAATTTCACCCTTGTGTCCTGCATGCTACCATCTGCGAGCTTAATAAGCATGTTAGTAGCGCGAAAGGAAAAACCTTGTTTAAGGAGGAGGGTGTAGAGTGTGCTACCCGCAATACAACGCTTAGCAGCTGTGTCTACCAAAGCCGTGCCATCCAGGCCATTAATTTGGATTTCGAGTATGGGACGACTTGGGTGACCCCGCTCTGACAAACAACTTAAATCTATAACGTTACTGTTATCACAACTGTAACTGTTATCACACTGTTTACCTATCTTAGTGTTCATGTTTATACTACTACACTTATCACTTTGTTCAAGACCATCACTGTACTTACAGTCTGATTCAAAAGGCGACGCGTTTACCAGTGTAGCCGCGTCTTCCGCTGGGCAAATCGAAGTCATGGATGGCGCGATGTGCTGCGGTGGATCGTGCTCTGCGGACGCGCTGGCGGCGGTGCCGCGGCGCCCATGAAAACGACGCATACGGCGACGACGGGAACGCACGTCGCTTACCGGCGCCGGCGGCGTGGCTAGATCCGAACAATCCGATGTATCCGTTTCCACGGCTTGTTTAAGTGTGATTGCACTAAACTTCACTGAACGGTTCGCCATGTTCGCTTTTGTCGGTGAATGACCTCCCATGGCGAACGATTGGCGCGAGCGAGTCTTCACAGCAGCGCCCTCTTCTCTGGAACCTATGCGATCCGGCCTCGGCGATTGGCTACGAGCATATGACGGCGGCGGTGGCGGCGCGCGCGGCGTAGCACGGAAGTTATTGTAGTGCTTTGTATTATCGCGCGAAATTTGAATCTTGGTTTGATCGATGTTTTTCTTCTCTTCCCGGCTCTCTTCAATTGCTCTCGCTAAGTCCAACAAACCCACAAAGCTATAAAACGACGATCTTTGAATGCGTTTTTTATATATGGGATGAAGAAGGCCGAAAACAATGTCCAGTTCCACTTTTTCACTAAGGTCTCCGACCGGTATCTTTGCGAGGAGAGCGCGAGCGTTAGCCACGAAAATATCCACTCTCTGGTTCGCCTCTTGTTCTAGAGCAAACAATTTTCTATATATTTGGTGTGGCGGCCGTTGTTGTCCGAACGCGTAGCGTAGTTTTTGAATGGCTTCGGCCCAACTATACGTAGTGCTTTTCACTCCTACGTACCACACCGCCGCTTGGCCTTCTAGTAAAAGAGGCAAACCACGAAGCGCATGATCATCCCGCATACCAACACACTCCTTATAAATTTCCACAGCGTCTATGAATGCTTCTAGGTTGTCGGCGTCTCGTGACGATCCATTGAATCTCGCAGTACATCGGGTAAAGTTACCGGGACTCGTTGGAATAAACGGCGGCGTTGCTTGGATTCCCGTGGCGGCGGCTGTGGCGCGTGGGTGCAACGAGTTGACTTCGAACACAGGAGGCGCCGGCGACGACGGTCCATCACTGCTGCGCGGTGTCATTGATGCAATAAGTTGATCGACGCGTTGCATCACTTGCATATTTGCGTCGGCTTGGGTTCTAGCGAAGGACGTAAACAAGGACGCAAGTTGTTCTTCGGACATCATCACCGCGGCGGAACAGGCGGCGTCGCTAGCGGTAACTGTTGACGGCGCCGACGCAGTGGCAGGCATCGCGTTATCGAAGTCGGCAGCACTGCCAAAAGACGCGGCGTCCTCGTCATCTTGAGCTCGCGATTTGCGGGAACGCGTTTTTGGTTTTGTCATTTTATCACTTAGTCCTCAGTTGAAATAAAAGAAAAGTTCTTGCAGGGGTTCACGACACCGAACGCGGAAAACTATTTCATTCTCTACGCGTTTATGGCGTCGGCCGCAAGTTGAGCGCCAGTGTAGGATGGCGAACGCGCATGCATTCGCTTCCGATACAATTTTTCAACTAACTCGTGGTGGGAGATCGCGTTAGGACGCGATGTAGTGTTGCCAGGTGACGGAACTACCTTCTATGTGGTATAAATATAAATGCACACCCTACAAAGATTAATACAGCTATTCACTTAAAGACAGATAATTAAACGCAAGCAAAGCTTAAAAATACTGACTTCACCGCTTTATCTTCGGAACCTTGATTAGATTTAATGTATTAAACACGCATTATTGACGATAACTAAAAAACTACTAGTCAGATCTTCATCAAATTTAAATAGGATTACATAAAAAGCACCAGCTTCCAATTAAAGAAATAATAACCAAAATCGGTTCACAACGACAAAAGTTATGAGGTAACATACATAAAAAAAACTGTCCAATTGAGAACCTCTTCCTTTTTTTGAAGTTGGTTAAAAAATGGTAAATGACAGGTATCCTCAATGTTTACAAATGATGGAATCACTAATAAAACCGTTCATTAGCTACAAGGTCCTGATATATCGTGTTACGTTACATACACGACGGTCGTTAAGGCACGTTACAAATCACTATTCTATTTTCGCCCCTTTTTGACGTATAATTGAGATTATACTTCAAAAAGAATTGGATCAAAAAGGAAAATTATGTATTTTGAAATGATTTTCTGGTGCTCACTCAGCCATTTTTGGGACACGCTCACTTCGCTCGGCTCACCAGATATGTGCTTACGAATGGTGCGTTAGGAGCTAATAGCTTCGGTTGATCCGGTGTATGGTGGTTTGAACGTTGACTAAGTCAGGTGTGCGTCCGCCTTTTGGTCAGTGGTATCGAGTTCAATTTCTGGTGGGAACACAAGTTTTCTCCCGAAGGGAAATTTGTGTTTCTGGTTTTGGGTGTGAACAGTCACACCTCGTCTCGTAGGTGCCGGAACATTCACATCATACACACAAGTGTATTATGTGAATGTTCCGCCACCCATAAGACAAGTCATTAAACTCAGTGTGATGCTGTGAGTGTGAAAGCGTTGTTAGGTTATGTTTATGCTCGGTTGTTTTTCATCTACGCTCAAAAGATATAGTGTTAAGTCATCATAGTAGATTTATGACAGTAAACTTTATTTAAAAAAACCACTTTCAGTGTGACTTCATTTCCAGCAGCTTTTCGTGGCAATTTGCCACGTGTACATATTTGACATTGACAGAGGTAAAACTGTTTTACAACTATCTCTCGAGGTGTTTGTTTGATTGTGATTAACTCAAGCCTGAAGGCACTAGTGCGTTTCACATCGCTCTAAAGTCTTAAGGAACCCCTCAAAGGTAGAGCGAACGAACGGAATAGAGCGTAGGTTCCAAACGCACCAATGTTACTTAACCACACTCCTCGTTTCCCACTTCGTCGTATTTGCATTAGATCAAAAGGTGGCTAGCCTCTTGTTTGTTTCTAGTTCCTCTAAATAATTTGGCTTAGCGTTCTTCTTAAGTGACATTTACTGTCGTCATTTTAATCAGTGTAGTCATCCAGCTACTAGTTGTGATTTTTATTATTTGGCTACAATGAGTTTTTTGTATGTATGTTACGCGATAATTCCCCCAATTATGAATCGATTTTGATGTTTATTTTGTTTGTGTGGTAGATTATACTTAAGAGGTGGTCTCATATAAATTGTATCCAAATCAATCAAGCCAAAACCAAAATATAGCGGTGAAGTCGGTTTTTTAAACTTTGCTTTAAATTATTTTATTCTCGAGAGTATTCATAGCTGTATTTGGTGAAAATTTATGCAGACTATATTTTCGAAAATATTATTTTACCACATTTTTTTAAATCATCGCTTTCCATCAGGTTAGATTGTGGTCAAATGCTTGCCTATCGTACATAAAAAAAAAACACTTTTTTTTAATGCACGATAGCAAGTACTTAACCACTTTATTTATTGTAATTTTTAAACTTTCGCGATTCGAACACATAGTTTAGGTAATATCTCGGTAAATAAAAATAGTTTTTTAGCGCGATTAAGTCCCGAGATATTACCTAACACTTTATTTATATCATATAACGTTATATCATTTTCTGTTTTTTTCAAAGCAATTTTTATTCACGACTTTTTATGTCGCTTGTCTATAAATATCCTTATCAGAAGACAACGTTATCCAACAATTACCAGATAAAATGTCCGGTGATATAAGATAGACATTATCTCGAGAAAGATCGTTATTTCGTTCTAGTTATCTACTTAACGTCGTTGGTAAGTAACGTCGTTACCTACTAACGGCGTTAAGGAGGTTTTAATACAAGGTTTATGTAGAAACTGAGCTGATATCTTGCAATGGATGTTAGTAAAGTGAAGACTATGAAGATCCGATATTCCTTCATCAATTGACAAAACTGTATCAAAGAATAATATTCGATGTTTTTGTGATCGATTTTATTTAAAAATGTCGCTAATGATTTTATAATGTAGATTAAAGCAAATAATTTCTCGTGTTTTTCTGGTCTATAAATATCAGTAAAATCTTATCAGTTGACAAAGTTATTCAGTAATTACAAGATAAAATTTTCGCTGATTTAAGATAGACATTATCTCTTAGAATGATGCGGCCTGAAAAATCGAGACATTGAGACCACTATTCTATACTACAAGCCATCAACTAATAATTGTAATTATATCTATGTTGTAATTGTAATTGTCTCTGATTTGTGCAAAATGATTAAATAAATAAATATATATAAACGTTAACAACTAAACGCATTCACACACACAGCCCCACACTAAGTTCGATGACTTGTGTCTTGGCGGAAACATTCACATCACACAAACAATCACAACCAGAACCAGAAACACACATTTTCCTTGGGAAGAAAAGTTGTGATCCCACTGGGAATCGAACCCGATACCCCCCCCTGCTTAGGAGGCGAATGCCACCCGACTAAGTCAACGAGCTGTTCAATCCTAATCGTATATGTAAGTATAGGTATACTCTATTTGACGATAACATCTGAGTAATCATCGATATTTTAGATATGCAATAGATTATTTATTAAATTGTCAGACTGTTAACCCATAATAACTATTTGTCAAATTACTTTATAACAGGCATATAATAGGGCATTAATTAAAAAGCTCAACCCTAAGGCTCGCCCAAATAATTGGAAGCCTGATATTGATTGCAAAATACTCAAGTACCTTTAATTAAACACGAGATCAAACGTTCTAATATTGAGTCCGGGAATTAGTTACCTTTAACGCTTTAGAGCATATTAAACATGAATACAGTAAGGTTTTAGGAACGTAAGGTTTTAGGAACGTAATACAAATTAATATGCAAGGACAGTAAGTTCGAAGCGTTTCGCTTCTACGTTTATCATCCGTACTGCGAAGGAGCGGAACTCATTGCCCTCGTCTTTGTTTCTTGAACGTTATAATCTGGGGGTCTTCAAGTCAAGAGTGAAAAGGTATCTTCTAGGCAAGCATGCTACATTTTCGATCGCATCATCACTTTCGATTAGGTGAGATAGTGGTCAAATGTTTGCCTTTCAAACAATAATTAAACGTAAGCAAAGCTTAAAAAAACCGACTATACCGCTTTATCATCGGAACCTTGATCATATTTAATGTATAAACACGCATTATTCACTATAACTCAAAAACTAGATATCAGACCTTGATCAAATTTCAATGGAACTACAAAAAAAGCACAAGCTTTCAAATAAAAAAAAATAATCATCAAAATCGGATCATAACGAAAGAAGTTATGAGGTAACTTTTGAAGTCGGGTAAACAAGAACATCGTCAAAGTACGCATTATTTGTAACAAAATAGACATTATTGACGATATTTCAAGAACTACTGATCAGATCTTGATCAAATTTAAATGGGACCAATTAGAAAGTAACATCTTTCAATGTCATTTAAAAAAGTGGCTTAAGTTTAAAGTTTCCGCTTCAAAACTCCAGGAAACTATGGAGTTTAACATTTTTTTATTAAGAAGATATATTCAAAGGATATTTAAAAACATCAATTTATTTTTAACACAAGTTGCAAAATTTCAATTTAAAATATACCCCCAACAGCTTTATCTGCAAACGGCTGCACCAATTTTCAGCATACTTAGATAAGAACACGCTCTATTAAGCCACCTGTCAAATAAAAAAAAAAAACCGCATCCAATTCAGTTCACACGTAGTGCCACAGACAAACACACTCACATAGCGATCAAACTTATAAAACCCCTCTTTTTGCGTCGGAAGTAAAAAAACATGTTATTTCTCGAATAATACCTAATTACGAGTATAACCAGGTAATTAGTTAAGTTGGTATTCGCTTCGTGAGTTTCAATCCCGTATTCTGTATAGTAGAAGGCATTGATTTTCCGAGAGGTAATGCCGCCAGCATGATGGAAACGCTATCTACTAGTAGTGGTCTTGAGCACTTGAGTTACCTATAAGTTTGGTGCCTTGTAGGTTACATTAGGTGTTTGCTATATAAATGTATTTCGTTTTAGTAAATAACATAGGCTATTGGTCTGTAGATATATACGTACACTAGCCGCGCCCCGCAGCTTTGCTTTTGTTTATCAAGTTAAATAATACTGTTAATCTTTAGGTATACGCTATGTACATTCCCAATTTCATTCAAATTCGTTCAGTCGTTACAACGTGAAGAGAACTAATAAATACTACACATACATAAACTTTCGTATATATATTTACACTAGCTACGCCCGGCGGTTTTATCCGCTAAAGTCCCAAACTCGCGAGGATTCCGGGATAAAAAGTAGCCTAACAAACATACAAACACACTCACAAACTTTCGCATTTATAATATTCGAGTGAAGTGTAATGCATGGCACAAAGAGAGAGCGCAAGATTTTACAATAGAATTCCTAAAATCGTAACTGAATTACCACTGGGAAAGTTCAAATCTGTAATAAAACGGGCATTAATTAAGAAAGCTTACTATAAAACGATCGACTATATTAATGACAAGGATGCATGGAGGCAAACTGCTCAAGCGCTTTCTAGCGACTACCATAATAACATCTAGCTTAATACAATTATGTATTAGAGATGAAGAATGTTTTTTAAAAAATGAATGAAAAAAAATACGCCGCCGAGTTTCTTGCCAGGTTCTTCTTGAGATGGCTGTAACTTTGCGAATCTTGAAGTAGAATCATTAACTTTCATGAGTGCCTCTTTAGGGCCCATGTGAATAAACGATTTTGATTCTTGATTTTGAAACGATTAC
Organism: Lomographa bimaculata; assembly: GCA_948107665.1. NCBI lineage: Eukaryota > Metazoa > Arthropoda > Insecta > Lepidoptera > Geometridae > Lomographa > Lomographa bimaculata. The sequence goes on along the minus strand of OX403608.1, from coordinate 13,014,400 downwards.
CCGGAAATTAGAAATTGAGTTACTTTATGTATAATATACTGTGCTCATGTTTAAACATTTTAGCTTATTGGTACAATTTGACCTTGGTAGCTTTGATCTGTCTGTGATCTATATTTGATCGAGCGAAGCGAGCTCTCTAGATTGGCTTGGGTGGCTTAGAAATTTGTTCGTCTGTCCGTGCGTCTTTCAGAGGCATATAGCGACTTAACCACTTTTGGTTTAATGGTACTGTACCTACTATAAACTGTATGTAAAATATTTATTAAACAAATAAAAAAAAAAAAACCACATAAGCGAATAACATTTTTTTTTTGTGAATATGTAGTAAGTGTACGTTATGACTCAAAGCCAGAAATCGCAATTAAAACGATATAAATTAAAATATTAAGGGGATATCCAATAGCACCCATGTAGACGCGAGATCTCAGTTCTGTGCGAATGACCAGTAAAATAAATCCATTTGTGAAATTGATAGGCGATATAGATAGATTTGAACGCTTTATTGTCACAACTTACAAAAATCACTCACAATTTTTTTTAAAATTTAAATTTAAGTGTACAAGCGGCGGTCTTATCGCTAAAAGCGATCTCTTCCAGACAATTTATAGAACGATAGAGATATAGAACGTTAGCTTATGCTTAAACAGTAGTATGATGTTACAAACTAGGTTAAGAAAATTATGTATTAGAAATAAAGATTTTTTTTTTTAATTAATGAAAAAAAAATGCGCCGCCGAGTTTCTTGCCAGGTTTTTCTCGAGATGGCTGTAATTTTGCGAATCTGGCAATAGATTCATTAACTTTCATGAGTGCCTCTTTGGGGCCCATGTGAATAAACGATTTTGATTTTGAAACCCTCTTCCTTCACCCTGGGAGGGAAGGGAAGTGGTAGGCATTTTCCACCCAAAAAAAAAAAAGAAGTATGTTGTTTTCAAGGTCGGTAAACACACTGAACCTAAATATCAATAAAATCTCAAATTCGACATCATTCCAACATCACATAATTTCATTACGGTTGATCAATCGGAGGTCGCTAAAGTACCCAATTTTTCTCCACTTACATTTTCACCGAATTTTCTTCAATTTTTTGCCCCGCCAACACTGTTAATGGCGAATTGAGCAGATTGGTCTAATGAATGATGTTATTAATTTGGTCGTTCTTCCCGTCTGGAGTTTCCGTCGTAAATAATAACTGGAGTCGGATGATCAGATATATAATATTACCACTACCATTGCTGGTATGTACCTCAATATTTTTTTATTTGAACGCTGTTAGTAAGTGATTACACTCGTTGCCTGCATCTTTGTTCCCTGAACGGTACAATCTGGGTGTCTTCAAGTCAGGAACGAATATGTACCTTCTCGGCATGTTCCATCTTCGGCCGCATCGTCACTTTCCATCAGGTACCTATATAAAAAAATAAAAGTATTTTTTTTATTTCTGATATTCGTTTGAGCATTATCCCAATTGATGGTAAGTGATGATGTGGTCAAAGATAGTGAACATGCTAAGTCTGGAATAAACATAAACATAAACGCTTTCACACTCACAGCCCCACACTAAGTTCGATGACTTGTGTCGTGGGTACCGGAAACATTCACATGACACACTTGTGTGTGTGATGTGAATGTTTTCGGTGAATGTTCACAATCAGAACCAGAAACACAAATTTTCCTTGGGGAGAAAACTTGTGTTTCCGCCGGGAATCGAACCCGATACCCCTGCTTAAAAGGCGAACACACACCCAACTAAGCCAACGAGCAATTTCGGGATATGGAGGTGAACGGGGTAAAAAACTTAAAAAAATCATGTTTCAGCCATATCGACAATTACCCAAGGTCTTCAGCTCTCAGAGCCACTAGCTCATAAAACTTGGGTTACCAATATGTCATAACAAATGCACTCGAAATACATCTAATCTCACTGGCAATGGTAGCCGTCAGAGTATTCTCATATTCATAGTGGATCACGTACTTCAATAGTGGACATGTACAGAGCTGATGCCGGTACAGACAGTATGGGAACTGCGTCGGTAATAATAATAAGTTTGCAGAATCATATTGACTTTATTTTTGAACATTATTGACGAAACTGACACAATATGCAAAGATTTAATATCTTTAGAACAGCAGCTGACAGTGCCTTGCGTTTTCGCCCACGCTCTTAAAGATGATGATTGATCGAACAAAGCGAGATCTCTAAGTTGGCTTGGGTGTTTCAGCACTTTGTCCGTCCATTCGTCTGTCAGAGGCATCGTCTAAACACTCAAAACCATCCAAGCGAATAACTTCAAATTCTCAGCGAATACGTAAAACCATAGCCCAAAGTCATAAAAGACAATTAAAATAATTTAAATAAATGTATTAAGGGGGCACTTATACACTTTAGTGGGGAGCTAAATTATTTTTATTTGTTATCTATCCTTGTGTGGTATGTTGATAAGAGCTTTGCAAGTAGAGTATAAAAACGTTTAAAAAAAAACTATGTTGGAAAACAACAATTTGGTAAGCAACCTAAGACACTGTATTTAGACCAATTTTTTCCATGGGTCTATCTCAAAAAGGCTTCACATTTAAACCTTAAACTAAGTAGTTGAAGTTCCCTTACTGCTCTAAACTGGAACAGTGTTCGAGTGCATTTGGCACAGCGTTAGGTATTAACATACGTGACTGGTGTACTGAATACACAATATTGCAATGTTGCCGAGGTTTTCTATGAATTTCTGTTAAGCATTTCAGGTTTTGGTTACAAACGTGGCGCGCGTGGTAAAGCAGCATTGCGTATAATTTTATCTGTGTTGAGAAAAATCATTATTAGAATCGAGTGGAATTGCGCAGGATATGTAGCTAGGCAAGATGATAACTACCTACTCATTATCATTACATTTCTTGATGTATAAACTATTTATATGTAAGAGTATGAACACCAATTATGGATGTATTGTAATAATTATTGTTATATTTGTCTGTTACACTTTTTTTGTAGAAAATTAATTCGCTGTGTTTGCTTTACTCATTTTTTTTCATTATGCTCGACTAACAACTGAGCTCGAGCAATAGGGATATACTGTAAACCAGCCCTGCGTAGACATAGTCTGCGCACTAGTGCTGAGTATATTCCTTTTGCCAAAATAAATCGAAAAAAAAAAAAAATTGTGCATCTTTAAGATTGGTTTTGTTGTTTTTTTTGTATTAAATGTTAAACATTTTTTTTTGGCGATAAATATTTTTTTAACTTTTTAACTTGATGGACAGTACTGGAGGAAACTCTAAATACTGCGCGCGCTCTGCCCTCTATCTCGAAAATAGTTTAAGATATAAAAAAAATGTTTAAACAAAAGTTGTAGAAAATTTGATCCTTAACCATATTTATCGTATATATATACAAATATCATAAAACCCATAGGGAACGAGATATTTGCAATAAATGTGTAAAATCGATTTTTTGACCTTTGACCTTGGAACACTACAATAGTTTAAGGGTGTCAAAATAAAGGCTTATACAAGTTTACAGTTGACTATCTCTCATTCCGAGGTGATACCCTAATTTTCCTGGACTAAGAGTACTTTTCGTAGTAAGAATAAGTATTGGTAGTAACACTAAAATAAAAGTTACTTTTAGCCGTCCCAGTTGACTTACGTTACGCAAAATTCGGCAGCTACAATATGTGCAAAGATAAGTTATAAGCCATTATAAAAGCCAAACCGATATTGAATGAAACTTCCCCGACCGCGTGAATAATGTCTTATTACCATATTGCAGCCGTTCGAAATTATGCCACAATCTTTATACAACAATTTATCGACCCTTTGACTTCACCTCGAAAAATCAACCATAAGTAGGATTATCCAAGGTATAATATAGCTCCGCAGCCGCCTTGGGAAGGCTGCTGCCAAACGTGGGCGGCCCGAACGCGGCCTGCCGCCGGCTTTACTCCGGAGTGATCCGGAGTATGGCCCTGTACGGAGCACCAGTCTGGGTGGACGCCCTCAACCGCGGGAACAAGACCCTGCTGCGACGTCCGCAGCGGGTCATCGCGACGAGGGCGATACGCGGATACCGGACGGTGTCCTGGACGGCGGGATGCGTGCTTGCGGGTGACCCCCCCTGGGAGCTCCAAGCGGAGATCCTCGCCGAACTATACCACTTTGTGGCGGCGAGGAAATCCCGTGGTGACCCCCCAGCGTGGGAAGAGGTCACCCGCATGCGGTGGCGGGCGCGGGCTGCCCTGTTGCGGCGGTGGACGGAGGACCTAGCTCCACCGGTCCCCGGGCTGTGGACGGTGGAGGCCATTCGCCCGGTCCTTCGGAGGTGGGTGCGGCGGCGTTTTGGGTCGCTTACCTTCCGATTGGTGCAGGTACTTTCCGGACACGGATGCTTCGGAAAGTACCTGCACCAAATCGCGAGACGGGAGCCGACCTCAGCCTGCCACGAATGTGGGGCGCTGGAGGATACGGCGCTCCACACGCTGGAGGTGTGTGCCGCATGGGGCCCACAGCGGCACACGCTTTTAGCGACCATAGGCGGAAATCTTTCCCTGCCGAGCGTGGTAGACGCCATGCTCGGCAGCGAAAGATCGTGGCAGGCAGTGGTTTCCTTCTGCGAAGCAGTAATGGCGCAGAAGGAGGCCGCGGAGCGGGCCAGAGAGGCTGATCCCCTTTCTGACCCGATCCGGCGCAGACGGACGGGGGGGAGGAGGAGGCGGTTCGCACGCCTCCTCTCTCCTCCTCTGTAGTGGGGTCACTGGTGGAGAGTCAGGGAACCTCTCCATCGGCTTGCACGGCTCCACACGTCTGGGGGGTGGCCTTGGTGAGCAAGGTCACCCCTCCATGGGCGCAGTGGTCCGGCTTGCATCCGGGCCTACCGCCGGGGCAAGATAGTGACTGCTAGCGCGACCCTATCTTGCCCCACCTCGGCGAGGGACTGCTCACGGGGGGGTTTTTAGTGGGTTCGAGCCCCACACACCCCCTTCCTTCACCCTGGGAGGGAAGGGAAGTGGTAGGCATTTTCACCCCCACAAAAAAAAAAAAAAAAAAAAAAAAAAAAAAAAAAGGTATAATATAGCTCGTAGAAGCTACTTTGTATTCTTTTGTCACGCCACAACCAGAGGTTGTATTTTAAAGTTTGAATGCAATATTGTTTGAAAAGTTTCGCCGCATCAAAAATAGACTACGTATTGGATTTTGTTCATTTTTATACATTCGAAATCTTTTCAACTGCGATTCCGATTTAAAAAGTTGGAAATGTTTTTGGTTTGCAACATTTTCTCGGTTTTCTTTAGACTTTGTTTGTATTTGGAAGTACTATCATTATAGTAATTCTAGTATACAAATGACTACCTAGCCTAAGTATAGCATAATAACGATTGTGTTGGAACTAGGTACAAAGATCGCGGGTCACACCTGGATATTGGAACAGGGTTGAGACGAATACTCTCCATCGGCTTGCACGGTCTCACACGTCTGGAGGGTAGCCTTGGTAAGCAAGGTCACTCCTCCATGTAGTGGCCCGATTTGCAACCGGGCCTACCGCCGAAGATAGTGACTATTAGCGCGACCCTATCCTGCCCCACCTCGGCGAGGGATTGCTCACGGGGTTTTAGTGGGCCCAATACTCCCCTTTCCTTTACTCCTTGGAAGGCAAAGAAGTACGTGGCATTTTCTTAATGGGTTGGGACGGATGCGATCTTATCACACCTCGCCGAGGAAAAGGAATTACACGCATTCCCCCTTCTCCTAGTTATCTCTACAGATTTGAACAGTTACATGAACAGTTTACAGTTAGCTTATTTGGATTAGTTAGCCTTCTAATTAGCGGGTATCAGGTTCGATTCCCGACTTGTTTCAAGTTTTCTCCACAAGGAAAATTTGTGCCGTTGGTCCTGGGTGTGATTGTGTGTGATGTGAATATAAGCGGCACCCACGGTACATGTCATCGAACTCAATCTCTACATAGTATACTACAAAGTCGCTTTCCGCGTCTGTCTGAAAAATGATGTACTAAAAAAATATAGATATTTTTGATATCTATTGGCAATTAATAGCGAAATAATAAGTTTTATTTTTAAAAAAGTATTAGTTTAACAATATAAATATTTAAGTTATAAAAAGGTTAAAGATGGTTTAGATGATCTTTAATGTTCAGCAAAGTGCCCAAAATGCTTGCTGCATTACCACTCTGTATATCAAGACCCTCTGCTAAAATACAACCCAGCATTTTGGTCATGTGCCGAATCAATCAGTCTCTTAGACAAATCTTTGAAAATTTCTATAGCACCCGTGCCCCATGGGCCTAGTCCAGTCTCATCATATTGATAAAGATAAATTTATTCCCAAAGAGGTATACAAATTAACTTAAAATAAATTTCAAAGTTGAAATTTGCCGTAATAAACAGTTTTAACATTGAGTCTAAAACTAAGCTTGAGGCTGTATCTTGAGACTCGGGTGTGAGTTAACTGATTCAAATCCTAAAATGTTCTTTTTAATCCTGAAGAAAACTCTACGATAGCAAATCTATATCTGTTACGGTGGATTCACAGTAACCATTTCTTTAAAAAAAAGCGTTATTTGCAACGCTATTTACCGTTCTCTTATTTTATTATAATCTATCCTACTAATATTATAAATCCGAAAGTTTGTGTGTAAGTGTGTAGGTATGTTTGTTCCCTCTTCACGCTTTAAAGGCTGAATGGATTTGGATGAAATTTGGAATGTACATAGATTATACCTAGGATTAACACATAGGCTACTTTATAACTTAATAATAGCGGGCGAAGCCGCGGGGCACGGCTAGTATCTAAATAAATAAGTATAATTTTATTTATGGCCATTAAATGCTAAATTATATAACTTTTGACCACCATATCACCTGATGGCAAGCGACAATGTGGTTGACGATGGAGCAAGCTTGCCTAGAAGATACCTATACATTCGCGATTGAAGTCTCCCATATTGTACTCATCAGGAAACACCAGCTCAGGCAAGGAGTTCCATTCCTTTGCGGTTCGCACAATGAATGTGGAAGCAAAACGCTTCGTGCGCATTTGTGAAATGTCTATCATATAGCGGTGTCGCTTAGCAATTTGCCCGATGATAGAACGGAGATGTGGGAACTAGATCGTGCAGTTCCTTAGCACACTCTCCGAAATGTATCCGATAAAAAACCAAGAGACTAGCTACCATGCGGCGATGACCCAAGCTCTAAAGCTTTGAATTTGTCAGCTGCTCGCAACCAATGAGTCTCTTGGCTCTACGCTCAATGGAGTTAAGAGCCTCAAACTGGTGCTGAGCTGAATAGGTATCTTCTAGGCAAGCTTGCTACATCGTCGACCACATCGTCGCTTGCCATCAGGTGATATGGTGGTCAAAAGTTTGCCTATCTTGAATATATAATAAAAAAAACCGTCCTAAAGATAAGAACAGTAGATTTTATATGCAGCATACAGCATAGGAGTGGAACAAGTTGCCGGATTTGGTCCCTGAACGGTATGATCTGTAAGATTTCAAGTCTAGAGTGAATAAGTATCTTCTAGGCAGGCACCCTCTTTGACCGCATCATCACTTTCTAGTGAGATAGAGGTCAAACGCTTGCTTATAAAGTTTAACACACATCTCATAAGTCCAGACAAATAAGAAATAATAAACATAAAATGGTCCAAAAAGTTTTCACAATTACAAATTTCAACCCCGTCCACGTTTTTCTAGAACACTTCAGCATAAACGTCACGTCTGACGTCACATGTGACGTCACAGGTGGCCTTTCATCTCATTCATAATGCATGAGATTTCTTTGTGTTGTTTATTACATTTTCACAAACAAGTTCAACAATATTCAACATATATCTAGAGAGGATATTAAAATTTGTAAATTATCTAAATGGATTTTAAAAGGAGTCACCACTAAACCTAAACATTTTCACACTCACAACCCTAAAATAATTTTGATGGGTGCCGGAAACAATCACATCACACTAACAATCTTGCACAAAACCAGAAACACAAATATCCCTTGGGGAGAAAACTGTTTTTTAACCAGGAATCAAACCCGATACTGCTGCTAAAAAGGCGAAAGGGCACCCAACTAAACCAACGAGCTATTCTCAGGTTACTGATGATGAGTTCATGACAGATAAACATGCAAGGCTCTCCAGGATAGGTTAGTGAGTTAGCTAACTTGTTGTAGTGCAGCAGGAAGTATGTGAACACCAATCCTCCTCCTTAGTCGTTTACTCTTGACAAAGTGGTCGTGGTTGATGACGTTGCATATTCATTTGTTAAAGCAGCCCCCGCGATGCGCCTCTAATTGTTGCGGTCTTCAGCGTCTCGGGAACTCTGGACTATAGAAGTTTGTGTTGCAGCTTTAATGAGGTCTGTCCAACGTGTAGGTGATCGACCGCGTGACCGCTTACCCTCTACCTGTCCCTGGACAACGAGTCGTTCTATGGACTGTACTTTTCGAACAAAGTGTCCGAAAAAGAGGATTTTTTTGAGGATTCGTATTTGCACAGTCGACGATAATCTCGGCTTTATTTTCTCTGAACACCAATCACAGCTACGTAAAAACATAAATAACTACTAATTAGCTTAGTAGAGTGCTTGTTCGCCTTCTAAGCAGGGGTATCGGGTTGGATTGAACACAAGTCATCTTCCCAAGGCAAATTTGTGCTTCTTAAATCAAATCAAAATCGTTTATTCACATGGGCCCCAAAGAGGCACTCATGAAAGTTAATGAATCTATTGCCAGATTCGCAAAATTACAGCCATCTCGAGAAGAACCTGGCAAGAAACTCGGCGACGCATTATTTTTTCATTCATTTTTTTAAAAAAACACTCTTAATCTCTAATACATAATTTTCTTAACCTAGGTATTATTATGGTAGTCGCTAGAAAGAGCCTGTGCAGTTTGCCTCCTCCTTCTGGTTCTGATTGTGATTATGTGAGTGATATGAATGTTTCCGGTACCCACGACACCAGTCATTGATCTAAGTGTGGGGCTGTGAGTGTGAAGCAGTAATGTTTATATTTATTATTAAAGTTTTCGTGAGTATGACACGTTATACTTTATATAAATGAAACGGCTTGACTCACGATTTAAGGTCGACTCTTGCGACCTAGGTTTCCGGAATATCCGATCCCAATCATAAGGTGAGTTCACGACGGAAGTTGAAATGAGCGCCGTGACCTTCCGTCGTGAACTCGCCTGATGATGGGGATCGGACGTCCCCGAAACCTAGGTCGCTAGAGTCGACCTGTAATCGTGAGTCAAGCCGTTTCATTTATTTCAAGTATAATGTTTATATATGATTTTTATTTTTATTTCAAGTTTCACCGAATTCACCGAAATTATAAAATATGTGTTACCTACCGGCCTGAACGATAAAGGAAACAACAGCCCCGCTATTGTGAAAGAAAAAATATTTTGTTTTTGAAGTGAAACTTTTTATGGGGTGGTTTTGAAATTCTGACCCTTAACCTTTTTGTGTAATGAAACGTGGTGTGGGTAACACTGAAAAATAATTAAAATTAGGAAACATTGTAAAACAAAACTTTCATTTCTATGGTTTGTTTTTACGACACTTCCTGTTTTTTTAATTATTTTGAGGCACAAACATAGAAACATATTAGCATAGAGTGCCTTGATTGCTCTCACACAATAATAAACAAAACAAACAAACAAACGCATTCACACTCTCCCCACACTAAGTTCAAAGACTTGTATCGTGGGTGCCGGAAACATTATCACACACATTACACCCAGAGCCAGAAGCACAAATATCCCTTGGGAAGGATTTTGTGCTCTTGCCGGGAATCGAACCCAGGACGCACGGCGCAGAGGGCGGACACCTTTCTACTGCGCCAACTGGTCGTCTCACACAATAAATCAATCAGTGAACAACTACACGGTTGATAAACATCTTTTTAGGGTAGTAGTATGGGTAAATTAAGTAATCCCGTTCTTTTAATAGTAGTAAGACTTAGGAGGACGAGAAATTAACGCTATTATCAAGCACACATGCATAACGACAAAAACAGACAGACAGTGAGATAGTGGTCAAATGCTCGCTTATCTAACTAAAATATAATCAAAAGCAAGTAATAGCTTAATAAAAACCGACTTCACCGCTTTATTTTCGGAACCATAATCAAATTCAATATGTTAAACATGCATTATTGACGAGAACTCAAAAACTACTGATCAGATCTTGACCAAATTTAAATGAGATTAATGGGAAAGCACCAATTTTCAAACAAAAAACATCTTCACAATCTGTTCACGTGAAAAGAAGATATGAGGTAACACACTTAAAAAAACAGTCAAATTGAGAACCTCCTCTTTTTTTGTAAAGTCGGTAAAAAAAGCCAATAGGGGTAGCTCAATTGTTTTTTCTTTGAACACAACATTGTATCCTAACATGTGTAAACAAAAGGAACTTTATTTTCTTTATTTTTCACTCCGCCAGGCGTCCACTCGTGCAGAAAATGAGCTGATTCCAGACCTAGTGGATTTGTATGTGATAGGACTTACATTATATAAGAATACTATATTACTAATAGGTAGCGTAAAAACTTTATTAACAACTAACTCGTAATTTTGAGAAGACGGTCACACTTTTGATTGGTTAACTAACGAAACTGTAATGATGTGGTTGGCGGTGGTAAACATTTTTTTGAATGACCGGCAATCAAGAATCGGCAAATCAATTACGTATTGCTTTGGCTAGAGCATTTTCTACTCGAGGCTAACTACGACTGTATTTTTTTTTATTTTTGCTATAAGCACTTCTCTAGCATCTAGCAATCGACAATCTAGCATCATAGATTCCATAATGATGTTCCCTTCACCGGAAGGTCAAGCCCGTTGGTTTTGTTACCTGCACTGTAAGTAACATGTTTTTTTATGTTTGATAGGCAAACATTTGACCAATATCTCATCTAATGGAAAGTGAAGATGCGGCTGAAGATGTAGCATGCTTGCCTAGAAGATATCTATTTATACCGTTACGATACCGTTCAAATAATGTCTTCAAATTTGTTCATTCTTGGACATGCCAGTTTCTTCAGGATGATTTCATTCACCAATATACCTAGCTCTTCAAATTCTAAACATAGCTTTAGAATGTTTATAGAGTGGTTGAGTGAAATATAAAAATTTTAAAAATTTCCCTAACGCTTCTATCTTGATAACAGCTGCACCGATTTTCACCAAAAATAGCTGATAACACTCTCGGTCAACTCAATTTTCAAATAAAAAACTAAATCAAAAACAGTCTAGCCGTTTTAGAGCTACGATGCCTCAGAGAGGCACACTTACCTGTGTCTGTGTTAGTTTAACGGGTGTATACATACATAGGTATGTACACAGATACATCCGTTAAACATATATCACCGGGCTTTTTGCGAGTAGCAAATCTTTAATAAATATAAGTACGTCGTCGCACAGCTCGTTGTCCAAACAAGATAATAACAAAGAAAATTAATTTAACCAAACTTCGGCTACTTAGTCGGAATATACTTCCAACTTTTGAATCAAACCCAATAGAGATTGTTCGGTCGATTTTTCGGATTAAAACTCTCTTTCTCCGGATTATATTAGCTTTCATACTAGTTCGCGGCATCGGCTTTGTCCGGTTGATTGAATTTTCTTTGATAATCATGCTATTCATTGGATAAATTGGGGTAAATTGATTTAATAGAAGATATTATTGGGTAAATGTGTTATACGGCTATATTTTAGATGAAGTATTCACTCAAGCCTGCGGTTTCACCCACGTCAACCCAAATTAAAAGTAGTTTATGGACAATATGTATGCTACACTTGAAATTTTCAGTCAGACAGTATTCTGCGCCGCCAAGTTTTTTGCCAGGTTCTTCTCGAGATGGCTGTAATTTTGCGAATCTGGCAGTAGAGTCATTTCAACTTTCATGAGTGCCTCTTTGGAGCCCATGTAAATAAACGATTTTCATTTGATTTGATTCTAGACAGTTAAATAACGTTACAGGACAATTAATAAATATTAAAAGCGTTCACACTCACAGCTCCACACTAAGTTGGATGACTTGCGTGGTGGTACCAGAAACATTTACATCACACACAATCAACAGAAACAGAAACACATTTTTTTCTTGGGAATAAAACTTGTTTGCGAATCGAACCTGATACCTACTACTTAGGAGGCACATGTGCACCCAACTACGCCAGCAGGTAGTTTTTCTTAACTTCTTAGCTATGCCCATGGCTTCATCGCTTTACTGATGATGATTTGAGTGATGAAACAGGATGGGGGCTGTAGTCTGCTTGCGTCCGTGGGATTTAGCCCTAGATGTCCCACACGTGGCCCCTGGGTGGCGCTAAAGAGCAACCATATAAGAGGTGGTAGGCTTCGGCCGCCGGCTATTCACCACCCCCCGGACAAAGCCATGGTGCCAAGCATACTGCGTTCCACTGTGATGTCCGGGCTGCCGTCACGGAAGGAGGGACAGGTATTAGTTGCGATACTTGGAATAGTCGTCAATATGATACACAGTTGCGCTGCATCGGGTAGTCAAACCTGGAGAGCAGCGGGATCCGAGGCACGGTTCTCCGCTGGCCGACCGCAGATAGTTGGGGGCCCAAGTAGTGAGTTCGCCACTCATGAAAGGCTGCCCCGCCATCTGACGAAAAATCCCGGGAGTGCGCCATCGTGCCGGTTGGCGACCGGATGAGAGGACCCGATGGACACTCTTGGGGGGGCTCGGGCGTCCCCGCGGTCTCCAATTTGACTTCCCATAGTTGTAGTGACATGCTGTGTGTCTATGGATTAAAAAGTGGCGTCGCGAACCACTCCCAATCTTCCACCTTCACCCACTCAAAATATGAACAGAAAAAGATACAGAAAGTCGGTTTCACAGCGGTTGCACGTTCTCTCACTCCAAGTGCACCTCTCAAATATTCGAGGTCTGCACTCCAATATCGACTCAGTCCACCACCATCTTGAGACTACAAAACCGCACTTGCTGTTTCTTACGGAGACGCAGATCAGATGTCCAGCTGACGCGGCTTACCTTGCATACCCAGGCTACAACCTTGAACACCACTTCAAGCCTCGTGCCGGCGTGTGTATGTATGCTCGAGATGACATCTGTTATCGGCGTCTCCGTAATCTTGAAGACCCTAAGTTGTCAACAATTTGGGTGTTGGTTGACACCGGCGTAGAGAAAATTCTTTATGCTGGTGTTTACCGTTCACACAGCGGAGACGAAGAGACAGCCAGGCTCATGAACCATCTAAGTGTGCAGGCGGATGTGGCGCAACATAGGTATCCTTCAGCCCAACTCGTGCTTCTGGGGGATTTCAATGCCCACCACCAAGAATGGTTGTATCCATTCCAGAGCACCGACCATGCTGGGAGAGAGTTGCACAAGCTAGCCTTGACGCACAACCTCACCCAACTGGTCCAAGAGGCAACAAGGATACCGGATGTTGATAGCCACACAGCCAACTGCTTGGACCTTCTGCTGACTACGGATCCAGACCGCTACTCAGTATCGGTTTCTTCACCATTAGGTAGCTCCGACCATTGTCTGGTGAAGTCTGTGTCGGTATACTCCCCGACTGAATCAACCACACAGGGCAAGCGTCGGGTATGGCGATACAAGTCAGCAGATTGGGATGAGATGCGTTCTTTTTACGCATCTTATCCTTGGCGGCAAGTTTGCTTTTCTTCTAGTGATCCCTCTGCATGCACGGATGCTGTGGTAGATGTGTTGCGTCAAGGGATGGAATATTACATTCCATTTTCTGATGCACCTCTATCCAGCAAAGCTCGCCCTTGGTTTGGGGCCGAATGTGGTAGCGCGGTTGCGCTAAAACATGAGGCCTACACCGCTTGGGCTGATGCTCGAACCCGTAAGACCCCGGACATTCGAGAAAAGAAGAAAGCCTTTAACAAAGCTGCCAAGTCCTGTAAAATGGTTCTAAAAAGGGCTCGTTTCAACCATATTAGCCGAATTGGGGCCAAACTTGTTTCTCATCCTGCAGGGAGCAAAGCATTTTGGTCCCTTGCTAAATCGGTTGAGGCGAACTTCTGCCATCCCTCACTGCCTCCACTGCTGAAGCCTGATGGATCACTGGCTCATACCGGAAAAGAGAAAGCAAACCTGTTTGCTTCACTCTTTGCGGAGTCTTCGCGTCTGGATGCTAGTGGCGCTGTACCTCCAATACTGTCTATCTGCGAGACGACTATGTCAGATATCCGCATTCGGCAGATCGACGTACGCAAAGCGCTACGCAATCTGGACGTGAATAAGTCTAGTGGTCCTGATGGCATACCAGCCATAGTTCTGAGGTATTGTGCGCCCGAGCTGACTCCCGTCTTGACACGCCTTTTTCGCCTCTCTATGGAGACGGGTCTAGTACCGAAAGCTTGGAAGTCTGCCAACGTGCAGCCTGTGCCTAAAAAAGGAAGTCGTGCCGACCCTGCCAACTACAGGCCCATTTCGGTCACGTCCATTCTCTGCAAGACAATGGAACGTGTGCTGAACAAGAAACTCCTTGGCTATCTTGAAGCAAATGACCTCTTGAGTGACCGGCAATATGGGTTCCGCCAAAACCGGTCAACCGGAGACCTTCTCGCATATGCCACACATATATGGAGTGAGGCCTTGGAGAAACACGGTGAAGCGCTTGCAGTCTCGCTGGACATTTCTAAGGCCTTTGACAGGGTATGGCACGATAGCCTTATTGGCAAGCTTCCAGCTTATGGTCTTCCTCCCAACTTCTGTAAATGGATATCTGACTTCCTGAGGGAACGGTCGATTCGAGTAGTCGTGGATGGCTGCTCGTCCGATCTATTGGCAATTAATGCCGGGGTACCTCAGGGATCGGTCCTTTCTGCAACATTGTTCTTACTGCACATTAACGATCTGCTCAAGCCCGGTATTTTTGGGTACGCAGACGACAGCACTGTTGTAGAAAGATACATGTCTGATGCCCGTCCTGGCGAGGATCAAATCCAGTCCCATAGAGAGGCGATGGTGGAACGTACAAACTTAAGTCTTATTGGTGTATCCGACTGGGGTGACGCCAATTTGGTCAAGTTCAATGCGTCCAAAACTCAGGCGTGTCTATTTACCGCTAAACGGCGGCCTTTTAATCTAGCTCCGTCGTTTCGAAATGTACAGCTGCCGGTAACCAACCATCTCGAGCTGCTTGGCGTCACTCTGACGTCTAACCTTAACTTCGGCCCATACGTCGAATCTAGAGCGAAGCTAGCTGCAAAGAAACTTGGCATCCTAGCAAAGGTCAGACAGTACTTCACACCTGGACAGCTTCTTAATTTATACCAAGCCCAAGTCCGATCTTGTATGGAGTACTGTAGCCACCTTTGGGATGGATCAGCCAAGTATCAGCTTGATGCTCTTGACTCCATTGATCGGCGAGCGAAACGACTCATTGGTGATGACAAGCTAGTTGAGTCCAAGTTGCAGAGCCTCAGTCATCGACGTAAGGTGGCTAGCCTATCGGTATTCTATCGCTTACATTTCGGAGAGTGTGCACTCGAATTACATCAGTTGATTCCCCCTTGCCCTTTCTATAATCGGACCACAAGACGAACTGAGCAACGTCATCCATTTATGGTTGACATACCTCATATCCGCTCGAAGCGTTTTGCTTCTTCATTTATCATCCGTACAGCGAAAGAGTGGAACTCGCTGCCCGCGTCTTTGTTCCCTGAACAGTATAATCTGGGAGTCTTCAAGTTTAGAGTGAATAGGTATCTTCTAGGTAAGCATGCTTCATCTTCGGCCGCATCATCACTTTCCATCAGGTGAGATAGCGGCCAAATGCTTACCTATCTGGCATAAAAAAAAAAAAAAAAAAAAAAGGATAAATACTGCACTATCGGTTTCCAGGAATCGTTCTTCTAAATTTAGTCATGATGGATCCGGCGGTGGTTTAACCGTGATGTTCTAACAAGCAAGGTTTTTAGATAGATAGATAGATAGATAGATAAACTATTTATTGAACACCATATCTAAATATATATAACTCAATGGTGACTGACTGACTGACTGACTGACATAGTGATCTATCAACGCACAGCCCTAACCACTGGACGGATCGGGCTGACATTTGGCATAGATATGGCACAGACTAGCAAATCGCTCGCCTGATGGCGAGCGATTTGCTAGTCTCATCTCTCCATTACATAAAAATGGAGATATGGAGTAACTTAGTTAGATTTAATACTTCAAAACTAGTGCCCCGTGACTTCACCCGCGTTCATTAAGTTAAAACTGTAGAATATTTTCTTACATACACACCTTGTCCAGACAATTACGGACACGAAAAAAAAATCAGCCATATCTTTAGACCCGTTCAACTGTTAATCATTCATACACGCAGCAATCGATTTCGTTTTATACAGATGCGTATTAACTTTATTCAATACAAAACCGTCAGAAACACGAAATAATTAAGGCGCAGGCCAGACAGAAGGGACGTCAGGGCGCGTCGCAAACAGTGCAGAGACAGAAAACGGACGCGACTTTTTAATAATACAGAAGAGACGAAACGCGTGCACAGATCAACCAACAGTTGGCACTCCGCGTACCCTTTGCGCCAGCGACTGTAAGACACGTAGTACGAACCCCGCGCCCCCGCACGTTCCCTACTTCTGTAACGTGTCCTCGCCTCTTCTGCGCCTCGTCGCTTCTGTGTGTTTTGCAATAGGACAAAGACGACGAAGCGTCGCATCTGCGCCTCGTCCTCTCTACTTTATACTGTCTCTTCTTAGTAATGTCTACCCGTTGGCTGAATTGGTTGAACATTCACTTTCTAAACAGGGGTATAGGGTTTGATTCCCGGCAGGGTCACAAGTTTTCTTCCCAAGAAAAAAATTGTGTTTCTGGTTCTGGTTGTTACTGTGTGTGTGTGATGTGAATGTTTCCGGTATCCACGACACAAGTCATCGAACTAAGTTTGGAGATGTGAGTGTGAAAGCGTTTATGCTTATATGTTTTGCATTACGAGACTTTTCTACATTTTCTATGAAAATTAATTTATGACGCCACGTCCGACCCGTCTATTTCTTACGTCCATTCTGGCCTGCGCCTTAAGAGATCTCTGTTAACACAAACTAATTTCGACATTTCGAAAAACGCACAAATAGACCGTGGGCCGGTTGTCGTCAACCCTACCTCATCGAGTACCAAGATGAGACCTATATGGGGGTGTCGTGTGTAAAAAGTTATGCTAAAAAAATCAGGGTTGCCTGTTCCTAGCCTGGAGCATTTTGTGCAGGGGACAAAAAACTGATCCATTGTTTTGGTGAAATTTACCTCATCGAGTACCAAGATGGGACCTATCTGGGGGTGTCGTGTGTAAAAAGTTATGCTAAAAAAATCAGGGTTGCCTGATCCTAGCCTGGAGCATTTTTGGCAGGGGACAAAAAACTGATCCATTTTTTTGGTGAAATTTACCTCATCGAGTTCCAAGATGTGACATATGCCAATCGATAGCCCCGTTCTTCCTTCTATTAAAAAAATTGGGTTGCCGGCCCTAAACCTGGAGCATTTGTTTTTCGGCCTACTTTAGTGTTCAGGCATCAGAAGTAAGTTTTATGAAAATAGCATCGAAATGATATATTTTAGTTATTTAAACAACAAAATATTGTAGAAAATGATGATGCGCATCATACAATTGACTATTTAGTACTGTCAGAAAGAAAGTGACCTCACAGTGAGCCAAAACCGTGGTGGCGGAGAATACAAAACTTTGTTTTACAATTACAACGAGTTTTGATTGAGCAACAAGATACCATATATGGCGATCGATAGTTCTATTCATCCTTTTACTAAAAAAATTGGGTTGCCTGGTCTAATTTCGAAGCACTTGTTTTTTGGCCTAGTTTAATATTAGGGCGTCAAAAGTAAAGTATTTATCAAAATCACTTCTAAATTACATATTTAAGTAGTGTAAACGACAAAATATTGTAGAAAGCAATAATGAGCAACGTAATTTTGACTTTCAAGTCCAATCAGAAAAGAAGTGAACACGTAGTAAGATAAAACATAAATCACACAGTAAACAATCATATCATGCAATAACAACGTCTTTTCATTGAAATGAGATAAATAATGTATGCCAATTGATAGCTCTACTCATCCTTTTATTAAAAAAATTGGGTTGCCAGACCTTGCATTAGAGTATCAGTTTTTCTGCCAAGTTTAATTTTCAGGCAAAAAATTACCTCATCGAGTACCAAGATAAAACATATGCCAATCGATAGCGCTGGTCTTCTTTATATTAAAAAAAATTGGTTGCCAGCTCTAAGCTTGAGCGTTTGTTTTTCTGCCTGCTTTAAAGATCAGGAATCAGAAGTAGGCTATATGAAAATGCCTTGTTTAGTTGTTTCAACGACAAAATACTGTACAAAGTAATAACATGAAACATACATTTGACTATTTAATACAGTCAGCACAAAAGTGAACACGCAGGGAGCAAAAACAGTGATCCACAAAATTGGTATTGTGCATATATTACGAGTTTTGATTGTGTACTAAAATACAATGTATAGCAGTCGAAAGTTCTATTCATCCTTGTATTAAAAAACTTGGGTTGCCTGGCCTAAATGTAAAGCATTTGTTTTTCGGCCTATTAAAATATTCAGATATAAGGAGTAGTTTTTATGAACGACATGATATCTTTTGATGATTCAAACGACAAAACACTAACGAAAGCGATAAAAAGCATCGTACATTTGACTATTTAGTACTGTCAGAAAAAAAGTGAACACAAAATGAGTAAAACAGTAATCACGCCATATACAAAACTATACTATGCACGTGTTACGAATTTTGATTGTGTACTAAAACACAATGTATAGCAGTCGATAGTTCTATTCATCCTTGTATTAAAAAACTTGGGTTGCCTGGCCTAAATGTAAAGCATTTGTTTTTCGGCCTATTAAAAAATTCAGGTATAAGGAGTAGTTTTTATGAACGACATGATATCTTTTGATGATTCAAACGACAAAACACTAACGAAAGCGATAAAAAGCATCATACATTTGACTATTTAGTACTGTCAGAAAAAAAGTGAACACAAAATGAGTAAAACAGTAATCACGCCATATACAAAACTATACTATGGACGTGTTACGAATTTTGATTGTGTACTAAAATACAATGTATAGCAGTCGATAGTTCTATTCATCCTTGTATTAAAAAACTTGGGTTGCCTGGCCTAAATGTAAAGCATTTGTTTTTCAGCCTATTAAAAAATTCAGGTATAAGGAGTAGTTTTTATGAACGACATGATATCTTTTGATGATTCAAACGACAAAACACTAACGAAAGCGATAAAAAGCATCATACATTTGACTATTTAGTACTGTCAGAAAAAAAAGTGAACACAAAATGAGTAAAACAGTAATCACGCCATATACAAAACTATACTATGGACGTGTTACGAATTTTGATTGTGTACTAAAATACAATGTATAGCAGTCGATAGTTCTATTCATCCTTGTATTAAAAAACTTGGGTTGCCTGGCCTAAATGTAAATCAGTATATAGTCTTGTTATGTGAATCAAACTACAAAACATGAAGCAAATTATGAAAAGAAACAAACATTGAACTATTTTTTTTTACTTTTTCTTTTTTTTTGTGTTTTAGTCGTTGGAATCATCGAAAAATATCCTGTCATTCATAAAAACTACTCCTTATACCTGAATTTTTTAATGGGCCGAAAAACAAATGCTTTACATTTAGGCCAGGCAACCCAAGTTTTTTAATACAAGGATGAATAGAACTATCGACTGCTATACATTGTGTTTTAGTACACAATCAAAATTCGTAACACGTGCATAGTATAGTTTTGTATATGGCGTGATTACTGTTTTACTCATTTTGTGTTCACTTTTTTCTGACAGTACTAAATAGTCAAATGTATGATGCTTTTTATCGCTTTCGTTAGTGTTTTGTCGTTTGAATCATCAAAAGATATCATGTCGTTCATAAAAACTACTCCTTATACCTGAATATTTTAATAGGCCGAAAAACATTTAGGCCAGGCAACCCAAGTTTTTTAATACAAGGATGAATAGAACTTTCGACTGCTATACATTGTATTTTAGTACACAATCAAAACTCGTAATATATGCACAATACCAATTTTGTGGATCACTGTTTTTGCTCCCTGCGTGTTCACTTTTGTGCTGACTGTATTAAATAGTCAAATGTATGTTTCATGTTATTACTTTGTACAGTATTTTGTCGTTGAAACAACTAAACAAGGCATTTTCATATAGCCTACTTCTGATTCCTGATCTTTAAAGCAGGCAGAAAAACAAACGCTCAAGCTTAGAGCTGGCAACCAATTTTTTTTAATATAAAGAAGACCAGCGCTATCGATTGGCATATGTTTTATCTTGGTACTCGATGAGGTAATTTTTTGCCTGAAAATTAAACTTGGCAGAAAAACTGATACTCTAATGTAAGGTCTGGCAACCCAATTTTTTTAATAAAAGGATGAGTAGAGCTATTAATTGGCATACATTATTTATCTCATTTCAATGAACAGACGTTGTTATTGCATGATATGATTGTTTACTGTGTGATTTATGTTTTATCTTACTACGTGTTCACTTCTTTTCTGATTGGACTTGAAAGTCAAAATTACGTTGCTCATTATTGCTTTCTACAATATTTTGTCGTTTACACTACTTAAATATGTAATTTAGAAGTGATTTTGATAAATACTTTACTTTTGACGCCCTAATATTAAACTAGGCCAAAAAACAAGTGCTTCGAAATTAGACCAGGCAACCCAATTTTTTTAGTAAAAGGATGAATAGAACTATCGATCGCCATATATGGTATCTTGTTGCTCAATCAAAACTCGTTGTAATTGTAAAACAAAGTTTTGTATTCTCCGCCACCACGGTTTTGGCTCACTGTGAGGTCACTTTCTTTCTGACAGTACTAAATAGTCAATTGAATGATGCGCATCATCATTTTCTACAATATTTTGTTGTTTAAATAACTAAAATATATCATTTCGATGCTATTTTCATAAAACTTACTTCTGATGCCTGAACACTAAAGTAGGCCGAAAAACAAATGCTCCAGGTTTAGGGCCGGCAACCCAATTTTTTTAATAGAAGGAAGAACGGGGCTATAGATTGGCATATGTCACATCTTGGTACTCGATGAGGTAAATTTCACCAAAAAAATGGATCAGTTTTTTGTCCCCTGCCAAAAATGCTCCAGGCTAGGATCAGGCAACCCTGATTTTTTTAGCATAACTTTTTACACACGACACCCCCTGATAGGTCTCATCTTGGTACTCGATGAGGTAAATTTCACCAAAAAAATGGATCAGTTTTTTGTCCCCTGCACAAAATGCTCCAGGCTAGGAACAGGCAACCCTGATTTTTTTAGCATAACTTTTTACACACGACACCCCCATATAGGTCTCATCTTGGTACTCGATGAGGTAGGGTTGACGACAACCGGCCCACGGTCTAAAACTAATTTCAAACAAAATACAATCAAATACAGTACCTATTGGTGCTTCTGAATTCATTGATTAAAAGAGTTTAATCGTAGTGTTTTGAAGTCAAATTGAGTTTTAGAAACCATTAGATATTTATGCCCGAAGTTTACTGTTTCAATTCCAATATTTCTTTGCCGCGACAGCGCATGCTCTATAGAATGAGCGTCTGTATCGCTCGAACACCGGTCGAGTTTCTCAATTAAATTAAACATAACGTGAGTACAACCGGAACTAAATCAATATGATACGACTCACGATAGTTTTAATAATAATAGAGTTCCAATTTTGTTGCACAAACTTCACCAATTTTTTTTAATTATTAAATCGATTAAGTGAATGATTAATCAAGCGAAGCGATTTCTAAGTTGACTTGAGTAGTTCATCACTTTATCCATCCGTCCGTCTGTCAGAGGCATCTAGCGTCTACACCATACAAGCAAATTCTCAGAGAAATTGTAAATCTGTGGCCCAAAGCCAAAAGTAATAAGTAAAATATATAAATTAAATATTAAGGCAACCTGTACACGTTAATACAGAGAGAAATAAATTTTCAATGGTTTTCTGCTCATAATATGTATATTTAAATACAGCTTGGTAAGAGAGTAGGAACCGTTTTTCATAAAAATCTATGTTGGAAAATAACTATTGAACCACCATTTCACTGTTTTTAGACCTGTTTTGTCCCTGGATTTAGTTTAAAAATGGCTACACATTTTCAGCTGATACTTACGTGGAGTATTGCCGCGAAAGTGTAAAAATAGCGTTGTTCATTTTGTATGATTTTCCAAATCAGTTCATGTGGTTTTTCGAGTGTTAATATGTAATAATGAAGGATTATTAACCGTTAATACTTAGTAAACGTGTACAAGTGTAGGCGAATCATATAAAGTTAAAAAACGTGATTTCGCCTTAGCTCCAAAACTCCAATAGAAGTTCTAGTAAAGTCTCTACCACTTTACTAGGGCATGACTTAACTATGACTAGACCTTGAGTCTTTTACTTGACTTAGACTGTGGCTTGTGACTTATGTTATGAAATATAGAATTGATTTGTTTTTTTTTTGCGGATATCAGGAAGGACTATGCAGGTCATGATATAATTAAAAAAACACATAATACAAAAGCCAATCAAATATTATTAGGAAAAAGTAATAAGCATTTAAATGAAATGAAATTAAATTATGTTTATTTATCAGAATATTGTGCAGCATAGGTCTTACATATAATAATTATTCAAAATATTCTACCGTTTCCGGTGTATAAACATTATTAAAAAAGGCTAAAATAAAGAAATCTCGAAATTAAATCATTAAAAAGTAACAATTATTAAAAATAACAAATTGTGATCATCAATATCAGGCAATTATAAATAAATTAATATACAATTGTCAAAAAATATTAAATGTCAAAAATATATTATGTTGGTTGGTTGGTTATTAATTTGGGTAATCAAGTCAAGAATGGTAAAGTCAGGATATAATTAAATAATATGTCAATAGATGTTCAATATAGTAATAATAATAATTAATGTCATGTATTCCACTTCTTTTCCATAAATTCCTTGAAAGAATAGAAACATTCAGTAAGAAGGAGTTTTTTGAGAGCTGATTTAAACATTTGTGTTCTTAATTCTTTAAAACTTTCGGATAGCTTGTTGTAATCTCGTATAGCCATACAATACACATTGTCACTCAAGGTCTTTACTCTTTGATTCGGTATGTACAATTTATATTTAAATCTAATATTTTGCCTACCTACATCATTGCGTTTTTTAAAAAGAGCATGATTTATTATTAAATAAACAAACAAACAAACGCATTCACACTCACAGCCCCACACTAAGTTCAAAGACTTGTATCGTCGGTGCCGGAAACATTCACATCACACACACATTACACCAAGAACCAGAAGCACAAATATCCCTTGTGAAGGAATTTGTGCTCCTGCCGGGAATCGAACCCAGGATCCACGGCGCAGAGGGCGGACACCTGTCCACTGCGCCAACTGGGTCGTCAACTGGTTATATTAACCTCAAAAGCACAGCTTAAAAGGTTTTTTTTTATTAGACAAAGTGTAGGCGCGTGATCTCATTTCGAGGCGAACGACGAGTTATTTATGTTAATAATTATATTTTATCATAATATGGGTACGTCTATCATTGGCCGATGCATATTTGTAATAGGCGGATCCTTGCTTGTGATTGGCCGATGCGACAGTTGTCAGCGTCAGATGCAGAATAACCAATCATAACAACTGAATTGATGCTTCAAAAAGCATGTTGCTTTTGTGAAGGGGAACAGATAATTAAAATCGTTTATTTACACGGGCCCAAAAGGGCACTCATGAAAGTTAATAAGTTACCGCCAGATTCGCAAAATTACAG
This sequence comes from Lomographa bimaculata, assembly GCA_948107665.1. Taxonomy (NCBI): domain Eukaryota; kingdom Metazoa; phylum Arthropoda; class Insecta; order Lepidoptera; family Geometridae; genus Lomographa; species Lomographa bimaculata. The sequence goes on along the minus strand of OX403608.1, from coordinate 12,990,478 downwards.
CCATACTTACTAGATTATATACTAGCAATACTAAGATTCAATTGGTTATTTTGTCTATGGCGAAGACAACATAAACGCTATACACAACCCCACACTTAGTTCGATGACTTGTGTCGTGGTTGCCGGAACATTCATATACACACAATCACAACCAGAACCAGAAACACAAATTTGAAACCAGAAAACTTGTGTTTCAGCCAGGAATCGACCCCCTGTTTAAATGGCGAACGCCACCCAACTTAGCCAATGAACAGTTTTCATGTAATATCCAATATTTTTGAGTAAACGCCAACTTTATCCACGCTACCTAAACCATTAATCCACCGAACTTTTTCCTGTTTCACAATATATCCCGGGAACGGATATCGTAAAGAGTACGTAAGCCTTTGTTTGTCCGGCAAGTTATCTGTTCATTTTGTACTAAATATGAAGAGAGTTTTGAGCTATTTTTTTAGCTTACGTCGAGGTATTAGTTCCAATATTATATAAAAAATTAACTTTATTTATAATAAAGTTAATTTTTTAACCACGGATTTTCGACTAAAATATTTTTTTTTCTGGTGTTAGCACACTAGACGGCGCTGCGAGTATTGGAACGCATAACTGCTGTTCTGACAGGTCGGGATCGGCGCGAGGAACGTCAAAGGGAATAAAATATGGCGACGGACGGAGAATTGTGGCGGTGTTGTGGTCGAGATGAAAAGGATACTAAATGTAATTAAGGTGCTTATCGGAGGATATTTGTATAGCAAACTTTATTATGCTTATTAAACTTTATTACTTATTATTTATTCAGAATGGACGTAGGTCGTTTATACATGATGACTATGACACTTTTATTCAAGAAGCAGGAAGCGTCTAAATCATTATGCTAGTGAATAACTTCAAACTTTCGAATAGTATGTAAAGCCGTGATTTTCAGCCAAAAAGGCTAATTAAAATGATTGATACGACATAACGAGAAAGCCCCAATAAGAAGAAGAGTATCGTACATGCTTGAAACCTAGATCGACAAATGAGTGATAGCAGTATTTTAATAATAAAAATTATAATCTCACGAAAACTGACAGTAAAAAGCGTATTTTTTTTTATTAACGAAAACGCTTTCACCCTCACATCCCCACATTAAGTTCTATGACTTGTGTCGTGGATGCCGGAAACATTCACATCACACACAATCACAACCAGAACAAGAAATACAAATTTTCCTTTGGGAGAAAACTTGTGTTCTCGCCGGGAACGAACCCGATACCCCAACTCAGAAGGCGAACGTTCAGCCAACTCAACCAACGGGCAGTTCATGTATGTTTCGCAATATATCCCGGCCCGGGCGGATATCGTAAAAAGTTTGTAAGCTTTGTTTGGCAAGCAGTTTATCCGTTGCTTCGAGTTTTAAAAATGTGTATAGACCCTCTTCCGGCATGAAGTTTTCAAGTTATTAGATTTTAGTTTGGGATCTAGCGAATTTTATGCGTTTTCGATTGTAGGAGGTAGGGGTAAGGTATGATTAGATTATTTTTATTGTTGCTAAGACCCGGTTTCAATCAACATGATATATACACATAACATGTCGGGAATAGTATCGCTGCTCATGTTCTTGTTCTTCATTGATCGAGCGAAGCGAAATCTCTAAGTTGACTTGGTGTTGCAGCACTTTGTCCGTACGTCCGTCGGTCATAGGCTTAGCTTCTAAACTATACCAGAAAATAACTTGAAATTCTCAGAGAATATGTAAAACTATGGCCTAAAGCGAGAAATGGCAATGGAAATCATACAAATTAAAATATTAAGGGGAGACCCGCCAATAAACGCCAGTGGCGAACAAAATATCTTTTAATATTTTTTTGTCCGTTTAGGGTTTGTTAAAAAGAGCTTGACCAGTGTAGAATGAAAATTTTCTTTTAATCAGTGTTGGAAAATAACAATTTAGTTAGCCACTAAAGACACTGTTTTAGACCTTTTCCGGGGTCTATCTCAAAAAAGTATACAATTTAAAAGGTGAAACTTACGTATGACATCTGTGATATCCATACTTGAACAACAAATACGAAAGTCAAACAATTATTATTAAAAATAAAAGTTATAAGCAATTTCATAAACCTCAAAAGATTTTCTTTATGAGGCAAAATGTAGGCGCAAAATCCTAGTATATAATAATTTAATATTGTGTAGTAGAAAAAACGTGCGTACTAAATAACAGTCCAGAGAAATAAAAAATTTAGTTCTTTTATTGTTTTTTTAGTAATATAACACAAAAGTATTGTGTAGTCTGTTATTGACGTATCGCATAAGATATTCACACGTTTCACACATCGATGGCAGCAATAAAAAAATTGCTAGCAAGAATATTCTGTATTTGACATATTTTCTTTGTTTATATCTCACATTCGTCTCGTCGGGTATCAATGCTCAAGAAACCGTCTGGTAGTGAGACAGGTATATACATATATATATTTATACTTACAATATCATTTCGTAAACAAGCACGACTGACTGTTTACGCGATTTTCAACTCTGTGGTATTGTTATAAGAGAGGGCAATTATTAAGGTTTTGGATTATGTAAGTTTCTACGAGATTTTGTTGTACAGTAAGGATGATTCATATAAATATATTTATACGAATTGCATTTTAGTTTTGAAATGAAATTTCTATGGGATGGCTTTAAAATTCTGATCCGTAAGCTTTTTGTGTGACGAAAAGTGGTGGGAGTAATTAAAATGTTTCCCTGTAATACAAAAGTTTAAGTGTCTGTTTTCTTTAATCCTGGCTTTGCCCAGATATTATAGAATAAATTCGGTAAGACACAGGCTCGCCGATTTCAGATTTTTTGTTGCGCTAAGAATGTCACCAAGTATTTAAATTTTCTAGAAAAAATAGCCAATTTTTAAACGAATAAAATCTAGGCAAATTTCATTAGGCTCAAGTAGTAATTATTATTATTGCCTTGGTATAACCATAAGACATCTGACGTCATGTAAATAAGTATACTAACTTAAAAAATAAGATATTTCATAAAAATTACATAATTATTAAAATGTAAGTGTATAATTGCATAGATTACTTTGTATTATTTGTATAGATATATACTGTCCGTTGGTTTAGCGGAATCTTTTCTATGGGTATCTGGTTCGATTCCCGGTGGAAACACAAGTTTTAACCCCAAGGAAAAATTTTGTTTCATGTTCTGGGTGTGATTGACTAAAAAGTGCATAAGTTGGACTTAATTCTAGGGGCATTCTCTACCTTGGAAATTGTTTATGTTGTTTAATAATAGCCTAAAAAAACGCAATTGTCCATACTGTTACTTGAAACATATGATGCTAAATACGTGTCAGACCAACTGTTTATGAAAACGTGAATCATTTTGGGTTTCTGCAACAATTTTTGTGTTTCGCGTATTTCGTCTGCTTATTTGGTGCACGCATTACGTTGGATTAAGTTTTGATACTGTAGACAACAAAGAGAAATTCAAAATTGTGAACGGGTATTTAAAAAAACAGTCTTTAGTATCTCTAGGAGTTCAATTGAAATTTGAATTCAAAATTGTTTATTCACATGGGCTCCAAAGAGGCATTCATTATAGTTAACACTTCAAATATTTTTTAACCTGGACTTACACATATTATTGTGATTTAGTGAAAGAAAGACCAGAAGATGATAACAAGGAGGTAACTCATAGTAGGCTATGAGTTAACGCGACGTAACTCATAGTCGTGCGACATCAATATTTATAAGCTACAACATCAACGCTTTCACACTCACAAAACTAAAAAAAATAATTTAATGTTTTATCATGAATGCCACATATTTTTTTCATTGACACTTTGCCATTACAGAACCATTTTAACAGCAAACAGGGTGCCATATTTATGAAAGAGCAATCGGTTCGATTTTCAGTTCAAGTAACATATACTATAAAAAAAAACTTGAGAGGTGTCAAGGGACACCCGGATGGAATGAAGTTCAATTTCCGCCTAGCCCCCTTTCGCAACGCGTGATAAGGAACTTTCATTCCAAAAAAGAAACATGCAAAAACCAACATCACGCGGTGTTCCCAGGCGGTCACCCATCCAAGTACTGACCGCGCCCGACGTTGCTTAACTTCAGTGATCGGACGAAAACGTGGTATGGCTTACAACTATAGCAAAAAGTGTCGTTACAACTTTTGGTCTTAATTTTTTCCGTCTAGCCTCCTTTCGCAACGCGCGATAAGGAACTTTCGTTCCAAAAACAATTTTGTTTTCTCATTGATTGAGCTCATGACTTGGTAACGTTCTATGTCTCATAGTTTTGGTCACACAATCTTATGTCAATTCACCCTGTTCATAAAAACATACTTATAACAATGGTGTTCTCATCAATATTCGAAAAGTGGAATAACGGTTAGTAAAATAAAAACATAAATAAAACCCTCACGCTTGACCATTATTCAAATATAGAACGCACCAATTGAATGCCCATAAAACGTCAGCGCGTCACAGCCAGCTGTCAATTTTTTCCGCCAAAAAATGGCGGACACATTTTGTCTTTTACCGTTTTTTAACACGTTTTCACCTCTAATTTTGTCTCTCGGTGCGAGTTTCTGAATTTCTGGCCGGGTTCTGTCGGCACCCGTCAGTTTTGACGTTTATTGACAGATAGATTGACACTGGAAGAATGACTGATTATACGTGTAGGCAAGGATTTTGTAGCTAAAACCGTAGGTTCGTTTCCTATCTCGATGCGTGTGGTTACTCCGAGATAAGTTGGTTTTCTGTTGACCTGCTTTGAGCATTTGTGATATTAGTAGTTCAGTTGAGTAAGGGACGATATGAAAAATATCGTTAAAAAAAACTTGTCCAACAGAGTAAGAAAACGTTCAATAAAAATATGTATTCAAAAATAACAATACGCTAGGCCTTGAAAGATTTTCGACCTATTTTTTTGTCCCTGGGTCTATCTCAAAAACGGCTTCTCATTTAAAAGTATTATCTCAAGTCTCTCACACAATCGCAACCAGAATCAGAAACACAAATTTTTCTTAGGGAGAAAACTTGTGTTCCCGCCGGGAATTGAACCCGATACCCCTACTTAGGAGTCGAACGCCCAATAAAGCTAATGGGCAGTTTGTATACCAACTAAAATGAAAAAAATAATAATTAAACCATTGACTCGATAAAGAAAAAGAAGCGGAACCAGCAGTTCTTACTAAATGTGCGCCTATGAGTTGCAAACCAAACATTTCAAAAGGTATAATATAGAAAAAGAGCTTACTATAATCACAAAAACAAAACTGCCAAGACGTCTGCTTCATAAACGAAATCGAAGCAACCGATTCGAAAAACGACAGCACTTGAAAAATATTTTACAATTCATAAAAATATTTATACTTCCTACTGCGATACTAGAGGAACGGAAAGGGTTATAATATAACGTTATATTCCGTTATACTCCCGTTATATATTTCCGTTATATCGTCGTTAAATAAGTTTATGGCATATCCCTTTTTATTTTCGTTCGGTTTTCCATTTGGGAGGGTATTTTGAATCTATCTTATTAGAGTTATTAGAGGAATGAAATCTTATTTTGTTTGGAACTGGAGATGGTAACGTTAGAGCTGAAAATAGGTCGTGGTTTTTTTAATCGAACTCAAATTTATTTCATTGTATTATATATATTTTTTTCGCTATATAGGCAACATAATCAATCGAACAAAACAAAAACTGACTTCACCGCTTATACTTTCTTGGCTTGTTTCAATGGTTTTGGTTTGATCGATTTCGATAAAATTTATACGGGACTACCTCTGAAATATAATCTTACCTAGTCCATTTTACCATCTAACAACAAAACAAACTGTCAAACGTCATCCATATATGGTTGACATACCTCCAATTGGCTCGAAGCGTTTCGCTTCTACGTTTATCATACCGCGAAGGAGTGGAACTCATTTCCCTCGTCTTTGTTCCCCGAGCGGTATAATCTGGGAGTATTCAAGGCAAGAGTGAATAGGTACCTTCTAGGCAAGCATGCTACATCTTCGGCCGCTTCATCACTTTCCATCAGGTGAGATTGTGGTCAAACGCTTGCCTATCAGGCATAAAAAAAATCTACAAAAAAAATACAGTCCAATTGAGAACCTCCTTTTTTGAAGTCCGTAGAAAATCACATTAAATTTGACAATTGACGAGCGCAAGCTTTTTTGTTATAATATAAATTGTCCTTACTGCATCTTTTTTTGTGCTTTCTGTCGTGCAATTTATGTCCTACACGATTAAGCTTGTTAGTGTCGCAACAACGATTTATAACGAGTTTAATTAGCTTAAACGATCTACGTTTTATAGTTCTAGGTCCTTCGATTACAAACACAAGTTCAATAGTTTTGCCAAATTATTTTTTAATTAAATTATCAGAGCGCCTGATTGAGGCGACGCGTGATCAAAATCCTGGACCTTATTTGGCTCAACGTATTAGCATTGCATTTCAGAGAGGCAATGCCGGCAGCATGATGGGAACGCTACCCACTGGTAGTGGGCTTGAGCACTTGAGTTACCTATAAGCTCGATTTTTTGTAGATAATTTAGTTCTTTGCTGTATATTGTTATAGGAAGTATAGGCGTAATCCTAAATAAAAAAAATGTTTTGACATTCAATGTCAAATGGTACTAATTAAAATTTTTTTTTGAGTTTTACCGCGGAAGTGAAAAAAGGTTATGTAGGTAATGTACAATTTTCCCAAACCTATGATTCTGTGTAATAATGGTGGATTATTAACCATTTATACTTAGTAAATCTGCATAAGTGTAGACAAGTCATACAAAGTTGAAAAACGTGATTTTCGCCTTCGTTCCAAAACTCCAATAGAAATTCTAGTAAAGTTTCTACCACATTACTAGGGCATGACTTAACTATGACTGGACCTTGACTTTTTCACTTGACTTTGACTGGGACCACAAGTCCCAGTCACGAAGACATTTAATATGAAATACACTGGAAATATATTACTTGACACCGGCTAAATGCAAAAGATTGCGAAGCCAAAAGAAGAAGAGAGAGAAAAAACTTAGGAAAGGACTTACAATCGGAGAGCTTAGAAATCTCCAATACAAACTTATTTCATGGTTGAATACATAGTCTATTTAGGTGGTCAAACTGTACCTCATTGGAAATAACGTTTTTGCTGAGAATTTATTTGTTTCCTGTAACAAGTTTTCTCAGGTCTAATACAAAGCAGCACTGCTATGATAAACTACTGACCATTGACTTATATTTTTTTATGATCAATATGCATCATTTCATGACCCAATTGGCACAGTGTACAGCTCTCTGTCCTCTGCGCCGTGGGTCCTGGTTCGATTCCCGGCAGGTGCAAAAATTCTTTCCCTAGGGATATTTGTGCTTCTGGTTCTGGGTGTAATGTGTGATTTCCGGCACCCACGATACAAGTGTTTGAACTTAGTGTGGGGCTGTGAGTGTGATTGCGTTCTCATTCAGCAACTCGCAAATCTATACTTATAATACAACTGCCGATGTCTGTTCATTATATATATATATATTATAGAAAAACTAATAGGGCCTGCTTCAAGAAACAGAAGCCAATTTTTTTTAAAATAATTTACCGACTTAACAAAAAAAGGAGGAGGTACTCAAGTTTTTTTTTATGTGTGTAACACACATAAAAAAAAACTTGAGTACTCATAACTTTGTCCCACGTAGACCGATTTTATATATTTTTTTTTTGTTTGATAGATGTTGCTTTCCATTTGGTCCCATTAAAATTTGATCAAGATCTGACTAGTTATTTTTGAGTTATCCTCAATAATGCGTATTCTGTGGACTACATTGACGATGTTCTCGTTTCGAAAGTTACCTCATAATTTTTTTCTTTGTGCGCCGATTTTGATGATTATTTTTTATTTGAAAGCTGGTGCTTTCCGCGTGGTTTCATTTAAATTTGGCCAAGATCTGATCACTAGTTTTTGAGTTATTGTTAATAATGCGTGTTTAATTTATTATGGATTTAATCTGAAATAAATAAATTGAATTGAATTGCCTTAATACGTTAAATCTGATCAAGATTCCGAAGATAAAGCGGTGAAGTCGTTTTTTTAAGCTTTGCTTGCGTTTAATTCTTTGTCTGTATGTTTGTCTGTGTGTAATAAGCTTCACGCAAAAACTACTGCATGGTATTGAATGCAATTTTCACCGATATATTGCTACCGGTCTAACTTAGGATATTGGCTCCATTTTGCTGCAGGAAAACATCTTATTCAAACAGTATTTTACATTACATTTTATATCGCCCGGATCTCACGTTCTGTAGAAACTACAAAACAGATTTTCATTTGATTTATACAAGTTGATTATACTTTCTTTAGAAAAATAAGTAATTCAATAAAATAGAACCAATATTTATTTTCTTAGAATATAACCTGTAAAAATAAGATACATTTTTTAACAATACATCCAACAAAAAGATACAAAAATGAAACGTTAGCTGGTGCCCCCTTTTTTTTTTTTTTGTTTTGGGGGGGAAATGCCTTGCACTTCCCTCCCTTCCCAGGGGTGAAGGAAGGGGGTATGTGGGGCTCAAACCCACTAAAAACCCCCCCGTGAGCAGTCCCTTGCCGAGGTGGGGCAAGATAGGGTCGCGCTGGCAGTCACTTTCTTGCCCCGGCGGTAGGCCCGAGTACAAACCGGGCCACTGCGCCCATGTAGGGGTGACCTTGCTCACCAAGGCCACCCCTCAGACATGTGGGGCCGTGCAAGCCAGTGGAGAGCTAGCTTGTGCCCCCTCGCCCAAACGTGCATAATATTACAAGTAACAATAAAATAACAAAACAATTATAATTAAAAATGTCGTCGCTTACAGTGGTCAAAAGTTTGCCTATATTGAATAAATAAAAAAAGAAATTCTTGTTTCTAAAAAAATTTCTAACAAAATAAAATTTCTACCGCAAAACATTTACAAAATGAGCGACATTATGTCACCTTAGCATGCTATGTCACCCTGTGAAAAATTCAAATAAAACCCATTTTCCTGCTAACCTTATTCTTTGTGGTAAATTTTCCTAAAGCGTATGGAAATTGTGCTAGAAAAATGCAGCGTGCATACGTCCACACTTGTTAAGATGAAAGGCTTTACACCCAGACAGGATAAACCCCAGGTTTTTCAACATAAAAGGATTATTTGTAGAATTAAAATTAATTCAGACCCGGTTATCATTAATTCAGATGACCCAGTTGATGCGGTAGGCAGCTCTCTGCCCTCTGCGCCGTGGGTCCTGGGTTCGATACCCGGCAGGAACACAATTTTCCATCCTAAGGGACATTTGTGTTTCTGGTTCTGGGTGTGATTGTGTAAGTAAATGCTTTCGGCACCCACGATACAAGTCTTTGAACTTAGAGCGAGGCTGTGAGTGTGAATGCGTTTATTTGTTGTTCGTTTGTATATTAACAATACTTACAAATTTAAATCTCAATAATATCAAACGTATGAAAAATCATTTGGGCACATTAGTACTATACTGTCATTTTAAATAATTCAGAGCTAGAACAATAAAATATTATGGGAATAAAATGTATTATAACGTATAACAAAGAGGGAATATAACCAATACCGTTTTCACGTGGAAAAGCAACAGTTACTTTCTATTGCAAAATATGTGACAGCATTCTGACTCTACCTTAATCTGTGTTTCCTGAAATGTGCAATATGGGAGTCTCCAAGTCGACAAATGTGCCCCAACGTCGACCGCATTATCACTTAGCATCGGGTGAGAGAGTGTTCAAACGTTTGCCTGTCTTGGACTAGTCATTCGCCCCGAACAAAGATCTCGTTTCTATATTTTGCCTAATAGACAAAAAATTTAAGGTTAATTGCTTATAACTTTTGTCTTGATAGTAATTGTTTGGTTTTTATTAAAAGCTTTTATTTAACTTGCACTGTATGTATGTTTGTTCGAGTGGAATCTTGCAACTCAATTTTGAAGCAGATATCTTCAACCGATTGAGCTGAAATTTTGTATTCACGTTTAGGGTTAGCTGTGTGACGTCTTTCTAAGTCCAACATGGCGGAACACACAAAATGGCGGACAAGTAATATTTAATTCACTCATACAATATGAGTATCAAATGAAAGGGCTTGCTGAGAATAACTCGAAAAATGAAGTGACGTCACTTTTAATCCAATATGGCGGACTTAAAAGCTTGTCCTTAAAAAAGTTTTAAACAAGTAACTTACTGTATTTGTTGTTGAAATACAGAATATAATAGATAATACACGTACAAGTATCAGTTTTAAATGTGTAGCCGTCTTTGAAATTTATTTGAAGTTATTTGCTTGTATGGTTTAGACCCTAGATACCTCTTACTGTTTCCCGAACAGTATAATCTGGCAGTCTTCTATAAAAAACCGACTTTGCCCGATCTTCGGAACCTTGATCAGATTAAATGTATTAATCACGCTTTATCTACTGATCAGATCTTGATCTAATTTAAATAGGACCAATGGGAAAGCAACAGCTTTAAAAAAAACAAAATTGGTTCACATGTAAAAAAGTTATGAGGCAACACACAAAAAATCATTTGAATTTGAAGTACCTCCTTTTTTGTGAAGTCGGTAGAAAAGGAACGAAAGTATAAAAACTAAAACCTGACTACAGCAGCCCTAAATGGCTTCCTACAATTGAAAAATTATAAGTTATATGTTATATTATAAGTTTTCATGACTTTGACGGGATATATCTCGCAAACAGTACGCTTGACAAACTTTATACTGTAATGTACCTAGCATTACCTTTTTGTTTAATGATAACACACATGATGGGGTGGGTCGAAACATATTTTTATGTCCTTGAGTGCGCCATGTTCAATTTAATGTGACGTCACATAACTTATAACTAAGCGGACTAACAAAACACTTTCAATGACACTTCATTTGTCAAGTCACTGATAACTGTCCTGCCCGGCGTCGCCCAAGTAAAAAAAACATAGCCTATACCCCTCACAAATAACGTGGCTTTCTATTGGCAAAAAAAAACAAAATTGGTTCGGTAGATCCAGAGACAACCTCACATGCTACAAACTTTACCTCTTTATGATATAAAAAGTATAGATGAGGGAACAGATGAACATCCATGCCGGTCTTAAACACACCCCTCCCTTTCGCTTTGCTTGCTGTAGTCGGGTAAAAAGAAGATGCTATGTATAAAGCCTTCAGTACGGCAGAGAAAGGCGCTTGTCATGATATAAAGCGATGAAGCAGATAACGTTCACTTTTTTAAATGAAAATACAATGAAAAAATATAAAGCTTTCATTCTAAATTCTTAGCCTGTGCGTGGTTCCAGATTTTTAGGTAAGCATTGGACTTCTATATTATTCCATCTGATAGAAATTACTTATGCAGCCGAACATGTAGCATGCTTGCCTAGAAGCTACCTATTGACTCTCAATTTGAAGACATTTTAATTATACCGTTCAAGGAACAAAGACGCGGGCAATGATGGATAGGCAAGCATTTGACCACTATCTCACCTGATGGAAAGTGAAGATGCGGCCGAAGATGTGACATGCTTGCCTAAAAGATACCTAATCACTCTAGAATTGAAGACACCCAGATAATATAAAATAAACATAGGGTAGTAAAGTATAACATAGAACATTTTTTTAGTTATGACATTAAAACAAACAAAACAAACGCATCCACATTCACAACCCCATACTAAGTTCAAATACTTGTATCGTGGGTGTCAGAACCAGAAGTACAAATATCCCTTGGGAAGGAATTTGTGCTCCTGCCGGGAATCGAACCCAGGACCCACGGCGCAGAGGGCGGACACCTGTCCACTGCGCAAACTGGGTCGTCAGCAACATTAATATTGTAAATGAGAAAGTTTGTGTGTAAATGTGTAAGTGTGTATGTTTGTTTTATCTTGACGCCGTAACAGCTAAACGGATGTAAATGAAATTTGAAATGCGTATTGCTTATACCCAGGATTACTACATATACTACTTTATTTAGGCGAGCGAAGCCCCGTGAAACAACTAGTAAACTATAAGTCTATCGTGCTAGTAGTCGGGTTAGTTTTCGTCTTGTTTCTATCGGTTTATCTCAATTATTATGGTGCTCAATCAAGTAAAAGTCATCGTTTAACATTGTTGAAATTTAGTTTTCGTATCGATACTGATAGTGTGATGGGCGGTTCGACAGTTTCATGTTTCTGACTTAAGAGGCCTGCGGAGGTTGATTTGCCCATACAATCGTAATACCGAAATTATTTTTAATTCAAGCATATTACCACCATACTGTGCTGTTATTCAGATTAAAAACATATTAATCTAGGTTCCTGGATAGTTTTTATTTCAAAATAATTACCTAAAACGAAATATAAACCAATTGATTTTTACACATTATTACGACATAAATGTCGCATCTTTAACTTATTCGTTTTGTATAAAAAACTAACACATTTCTTTTGTCATTACAACAGGAACATAGATTATCATTTCAATGTACTATTAATGCAAAAAACAATGAATAAACATTACATTTTCATTCATAATTTTTGGTATTACGGCACCTATCATAATTTGTTCGGTCGGTAGTGCTATCGCATCAAGCATGGGCACAGTTTGCCAGATAAACAGAGACAGACTATAGATCGTTTCACAGACTCCCCGGCCGCTTAAGTTTAGGAAATACCCAGGTTAAGTTTGGTTGCTTTATTTGTAAACTAATTCGATGACCTTTTTGTCGCTCTTGGCAAAGTTTTGAATTCAATTCAATTCAATTCAATTTTATTTTTCCACATTGGTACAAATAGGTACACTTATGAATGTCAATACATTTAGAAATACACAAAAATAACATATTATTATATACATTTCAAATAAATTAAAATATCAATATATGTTTTGTATAATATAACACATGTCAAGATTCATAATTATAACACAACATATACAAAAACAACATAAAACATTTAGGTACCTATTATCCAGTTTAAAATGTCAAGTTATCATAAATATTATTAAGTCAGGGATATTATTAGGTCAAAGAACATACACAAATACAATAAACATTAAAGAGACAAAAATAATAATTACCTATAGCAGGTACATGTCAGGTATCTAAATAATTTGTGTCAATAGACAGCCAAAAGTGTTTGTCATCCAAAAAATCTTTGACATTATAGTATGATTTCTGAATTAAAAGTTTTTTCAAATTAATCTTGAAAGGTTTTTCCTTGAGCTGGGTTAAAACTTTAGGCATATAGTTATAAAATCTTACACAGTTGCATACAAATGATTTTGTTACTTTAGTGAGTCTGGAGAATGGTATTAAAAGCTTGTATTTATTTCGCGTATCATATTTATGGCAATCACTATTTAACTTAAATTTCCTTAAGTGTGTGCGTGCATATAACACATTCACATATATGTATAAACAAGGCATGGTTAAAATTCCAATATTTTGAAAACGTTCTCTCAGAGAGTCTCTGGGCCCTAGTCCATAAATAGCCCTCACCGCTCTCTTTTGAAGAACAAAAATACTATCACGATCTGCAGCATTACCCCACAGTAAAATACCATACGACATCACCGAGTGAAAGTAACTAAAGTAAACAATTCTAGCAGTTTTTATGTCTGACAGTTCTCGGATTGTGCGTACGGCATATGCAGCAGAGCTAAGTTTTCCACTGAGCTCTGCAATATGTGTTCCCCAACTTAACTTCGAGTCAAGTGTAAGCCCTAAGAATTTAGTGTTGTTAGTCAAAGGAAGTCGCTTATCATCTATGTTAATGTTGTTAGTTGTTGCGTTATTAGTTAGAGTAAATTTAACACATTTCGTCTTACTAGCGTTTAACATCAGATTGTTGGCATCAAACCAATATTGGATAGCGCTTAGTGAATTATTTATGGTGTCATCAATTGTATTAATGTTTTTTCTGTCAAAATTAAATAATAACGAGGTGTCATCTGCGAATAAAATTGATTTGCAATATTTGCTAGCCAGAGAGGGTAAGTCATTTATGTAGACTAAAAACAGGAAAGGGCCCAGAATCGAACCTTGAGGGACTCCAATTGAAACATCCACAGCACTTGATAGTACACCATTGACATCCACAGTTTGAAATCTGTTGCCCAGATATGATTTCATCATATCAAGCGACCTACCTCGAACACCGTAGTGGTGAAGCTTAAGTAAAAGCGTTTCATGTTTTACGCAATCAAATGCCTTAGATAAGTCACAGAACACCCCTATGGTGTCCTGTGACCCCTCCCAGGCCCGATATACATGTTCCACTAGGTTTACTGCAGCATCTATGGTAGAACATCCTTTTGTAAATCCATACTGGTTGCAATGCAACAACGAATTACAATTAAAGAAGGCAATAAGTTGCCCTAACATAAGTTTTTCAAATAGCTTGCTTAACGCTGGCAAAATTGAAATCGGTCTAAAGTTTCCGATATCACTCTTGGCACCGCTTTTAAATAGTGGCAATATTTTACTATTTTTCATAAGATCTGGAAATTCGCCTTTCTCAATGCAGTCGTTAAATATTTGTGCCAAATACGGGGCTAAATTTTGAATTATATGATTAGTGAGCTTCACAGACAATCCCCATAGATCCTCTGATGACTTGGATTTAAGCGATTTAAATGTTTTAATGATTGAAGAACTTGTCACGCCATGGAACTGAAACTGAGAATGGTTTTAAATAGCGATCTAGAAATCCGTTGTTTCAAGGACTTTTAGCAAATTTATAAAAACACTTAAAGAATGGCTACTAGAAAAAGCTACTACATTGTCCATGATGTTGGTGACAATTGTAAACATTATTTAAATTATTATGCTTCAAGATTCAATTAAAATTAAAACGGTAATAACGTAACTTACGCGTTTTTTATGGTCGACAATTGTTTCGGCTTCATTCGGATGCCTTCTAGATTCAATTAATTTATCTGCAAACGCCTTTAATTGGAAAGCAGTGGCACTAACCGAGATGGACTTGCAAATATCTGAAAGCCGTGAAATCAAAAGAAGTGCCTAAAATATACTCGTTTCGTATTCATCCTATAGTGCGAGACAAAAACCACTCAACAAACTTAACACAATTTATTGTAGATAAGAAAACTTTACGTCTAGATACTTTAGAACTACTAATTGTATCGATACCCATCTAGAATAAACTGCAAAGTGGATGTTTCGGAGAAATATCTGGAAAATACAAACTAAAACACGTAAATCTTTTGAAACTGAAAGATAAAGCAAAACTTCCAAACTGCGGACATTTGCATTACAAGTGAGCGGTGCGAGTGTAAGCGATTGCTGTTTAACGTTAACCATTAGTTATAAATTCAAAGTGTGTCCTGTCGTTCTCTATTATAGGAAATCCTTTCTTTCCTTTTCTTTTACCCCCTAGATACACGTACTCCATACACGATCGGACTTGGGCTTGATATAAATTAAGAAGCTGCCCCGACGTGAAGTACTGCCTAACCTTTGCGAGGATACACAGTTTTTTAGCGGCCAGCTGAGCTCTGGCTCCGATGTATGTACCGAAGTTAAGTTTTGTTCCCGCCGGGAATCGAATCCTATACCTCTTCTTAGAAAGCGAACGCTTATATAACTAACCGAAAGGGCAGTACAGTTAAGGTTAGAATAATATAATTCTAAATTAAAAATTATATAATACTATAGATGTGCCTCGCGGTTTTACCTTCGTAAGTCCCGAACCCGCGGGAATTCCAAGATTAAAAGTAGCCTATGTGTTAATCCAGGGCGCCAGCTATCCCCATACCAAAATCATCAAAATTGGTTCAACGTAAAGACGTAACCAACATACAAACACACTAACAAACGTTCGCCTATATAATATTATAGTTATAGTGTGATGTTAATAACTATATGCAATTTTTTCATCCGCTACTCGCTTACACTACGATCACACCTACCCTACTAGCTGATATCATCACGTGCTAAGGATAAAGCTGCATTTCGCAGCACTCGTATATATTAGAAGCACTTTAAAGCGCTTACTGCGCGTTTTCGGACACTTCCATTTTTAGGATTTAGTTTTTATGTTCATTTTGTCTCCGGTTTTGCAATACTGGAGACTGCAGACATGTTCTTTTAGAGACGAGGCTGTCTTCTATATCAATGCAGGATATGAAACGCCCAAACATAGATAAGATCTAATCATCACTTTCCATCAGGTGTGATTGTAGTCAAACGTTTTCTAAGTCAGTAATAAAACAAGTCAAACTTTAAAACGATTTTTAAAATCGAGCTTTTACAAGTTGTAAATAAAGAGGACTAAAAGTTATATAACCAGAGAACTTGTCAAGACAAATCAAACGAGCCGAAGCTCGATGGGGTTGCATCGTTTTATTACAGAGTTCCTACGACCACCATCCAGCTCCATCGTCAGACCCTGGTTACCATTAAGAGACAAATTACTCGTCAAGACGATTCAAATGAGCCCAAACTAGATGAGGTTGCGTCGTTTCATTGCGAAGTTCCTTTGGCCACCTACCAGCTCCATCATTAGAGCCTCCATCATAAGAGCATCCATATTCAGCACCATGTCATCATAATATTACATTGTCACGCGATTTACACATGTATGCAAAATTTCAGCTCAATCGGTAACCGGGAAGTGGATTAAATTTAATTTGTAAGATTTGATGACAAACATCGGGACAGGTAAACTTAAGAAACTAAATAAACGCTTGTAAAAAGATGTTCTAGTTTTCTCTTCCAAGTTGCCCCAAAGCCACAACAAGAGTCATCAAAATTACATTGGAGCTGTGAGTGTGAAAGCATTTATTTTATTATATCATAGTTCGATTTCCGATGCTGTAATTTTACGAATCTGACAGTAGAGTCATTAACTTTCATGAGTATTTATTGTAAGCCCACGTGAATTTTGAGTTTTTAACAGTGTACCTAATGAAATAAAAATATTGGAAGGTAACAAAGTTAAAAAATCTTTAACTAGCTGGCTTCTTAATCATTGTTTTTATAGTGTTAAGGAGTTAAAGAATTTTTAGTAAATTAGTCTAGATATTATAGTAGACATAAACATAACCATTTGCACGTCTGGTTGCAGACTGAATATATTGTGTCACTTTTTACATTAAGATCTTATGTACATGTACTGTAGCAAATAAACGATTTGATTTGATTTTAATTTAATGGGAATGCAAGTATTCACCGAAAGGATTAGAGCTTCTGGTTCAATACAGAAACATACGTTTTCGTCATAATACTATGTACAACATCTAGACTCTAGACTGTACGACTGAAGAGTAAGTTGTACTATTTTGTTCTGTATCTATACTAAAATTATTGTTCCAAAAGCAATTTAGAAACACACGTGAACATTATTACTCTGTGGTTTCGCTTGCCTGCGGGACTTGTGGCAACACAGGTTTTATTTAGTTGGGCTTATAATATTTAAGCTTTATTAAGGGTATTATTTTAACACCCTAACAAAATATTTTGTCTGCGATCAAATTTCTAAAGCAAAATGAGAAGTTAATTTTTAGTACAGAAATTGAGTTTCTTGCACGGTTTACTGAGTTGACAGTAGTTAAACTTCAGTGAATATGATAAAATTAGTGTCATAGAGTTTCACCCGCATGCGGCGAATGGCGCGGGCTGCACTGTTGCGGCGGTGGACGGAGGACCTGGCTCCACCGGTCCCTGGGCAGTGGACGGTGGAGGCCATCCGCCCGGTCCTTCGGAGGTGGGTGAGGCGGAGGTATGGGTCGCTGACCTTCCGATTGGTGCAGATGCTTTCCGGACACAGATGTTTCGGAAAGTACCTGCACCAAATCGCCAGACGGGAACCGACTCCGGCCTGCCACGAATGTGGAGCGCCGGAGAACACGGCGCTCCACACGCTAGAGGTGTGTGCCGCATGGGGCCCACAGCGGCACACGCTCTCGGCGCTCATAGGCGGAGATCTGTCCCTGCCAAGCGTGGTAGACGCCATGCTTGGCAGCGAGAGATCGTGGCAGGCGGTGGTCTCCTTCTGTGAAGCGGTGATGAAGCAGAAGGAGGCCGCGGAGCGGGCCAGAGAGGTCGATCCCCGATCTCACCCGCTCCGGCGCAGACGGCCGGGGGGGAGGAGGAGGCAGTTCGCCCGCCTCCTCTCTCCTCCTTTGTAGTGGGGTCACTGGTGGAGAGTCATGGCACCTCTTCACTGACTTGCACGGCCCCACACGTCTGGGAGGTGGCCTTGGTGAGCAAGGTCACCCCTCCATGGGCGCAGTGGCCCGGAGGAGTTTGCATCTGGGCCTACCGCCGGGGTAAGATAGTGACTGCTAGCGCGACCCTATCTTGCCCCACCTCGGCGAGGGACTGCTCACGGGGGGTTTTTAGTGGGTTCGAGCCCAACATACCCCTTTCCTTCATCCCTGGGAAGGAAAGGAAATGCCAGGCATTTTCCCCCCCACAAAAAAAAAAAGTGTCATAGAGTTTAGATTTTCATCGAATTAGATAAATTCACCTAAGTTGACTCAATTGCCGTTTTTAGGGTTCCGTACCCAAAGGGTAAAAACGGGGCCCTATTACTGAGACTTCGTTGTTCGTCCATCCGTCCGTCCGTCTGTCACCAGGCTGTATCTCAAGAACGATGATAGATGTGTAGCTATCATATATAGGTTCCGTACGTATTTCAACTGTGTAGTTGAAATACGTACGGAACCCTTCGTGCGCGAGTCCGACTCGCACTTGGCCGGTTTTATTTTTATAAAACGTCGATATATTTAACCATACTACAACAGGACGAACACAAAAAACAGCACATTGAGCGCGTTTGAGATGTGGTGCTGGAGATGAATGTTAAGAATACCATGGACTGTCATGAGAACAAAATAATCTATACTCCAGAAACTCGAAATCACTAAACGACTTTCCACTCTATGTCGAGAACGTCAGCTTAGCTTTTTCGGACATGTAATGCGATCTCAAAAGCGTGACCAGGAAAAGCCAATAATAGAAGGGCAAATGCAGGGGACGCGACCCAGGGGACGAATACCAGCGCGATGGTCGAGTGGCAACAGGAGAAACTACAACGAAGTATTGTACTAGAGAGGCACTCATGAATGTAAATGACTAATTGCCAGATTTGCAAATTAACAGCTATCTCGAGAACATGGCGAGAAACTCAGTTATACGTTTTTTTTTCGTTTTACGCTTTTCTTTCTACTAACAAAATATATATCTTTATCTAGGCCTAGTGGGTAGTGGTAGTCTTCAAGTCTAGAGTGAATAGGTATCTTCTATTGGCAAGCATGTTACATCTTGGGCTGCATCTTAACTTACCATCAGGTGAGATAGTGGTGTAAATGCTTGCCTATCTAGCATAAAAAAAAGACGTGTGGCACTCGGGGACTGCCGCGGTAAAACTATTGCATAGCATTTTTTATCAACTTATGCAATCATAATTATTTATTTATTTTATTTATGCAGTATTTTTTTCCCTGCCACCTAGAGGCGAGTTGCTGAACTAAAGAGACAAGCGTGATATTTCAAAAAAGTCATTAAAAGTTCTCCTATTTATCGATAGATAGCAAAACTAAAAAGTATCACCGCTGTGCCGGTCGGAGTGGGGGGTGTTAGGTTATTTTCGTTACGGAATTTCTGGATTCGGTTTCCACGCTCAAGGCCCGCGATAGAAGCTATGCAATAGCTTAAAAATATCAGATACAAAATAGTGTGTTTTTTTTAAGTAAAGTTAGGTCACTGTGGTTACCCCATATAAAACAAAAAAGTTAGAGGGTTTCTCTACCATTGTAATGGAAAATAAGTTTGCTTTTAAAGACGGTGCTCGTCGAGTTGCTCCTTTGTTGCCATTTTTGTGAACTTAGGCTCTTAATTTTTATGGAGCTTCGATTTTTAAGGGGTTTTACGTTCAAAACTGGGTAAAATAAAGTTAAGTTCTAGTTCCAGTAATATTAAAAAGCAAAGAGATTCAACATTTTATATCTCAAGGTGATGAGCGCAGTGTTTTCCCGCGCTGGATAGGTGGGTAAACATGACTCTTACAATCACAAACATTTACGATTCGTCTCTAAAAAAAATGCATCTTAATTGATTTTGAAACAGGTACGTTTTAGAACATTTAACAGGCAAACTAACGCATTTAGACTTACAGACACAATACAGTTAAAAACGTGTATTTTGGGTGTCGGATATATTTTCATATTACATTCAGAATCACACACAGAACCAGAAGCTCAAATGTCTACTGACAAGGAAAACTACCACATCTCACAGTTTTGTTCTAAACTCAAGTGGCTCCCAATTCGTCTTCGCCAGAATACCCATCTTTATCACTTTTATACAATATACTGCACAATAAATGTACACCTAGTTATCTCAGGAAACGATTTATGTATCTTTACTGCTGCAATACACTAAACCTTCGATCAACAGAAAATCTCAAGCTCTCCATGCCTGTTCCATGCCTGTGTGGAAGAAGCTGTGCGATTGTGGAATACTCTACCTGTTTACCGACTTCCCAAAAAAGATGGAGGTACTCAAGTCGACTGTATTATTTTTTATGTATTCCACGTGAACCGATTTTGAAATATTTTTTTTCGGTAGATGTTGCTTTCCGATTGGTCCCATTTAAATTTGATCAAGATCTGATCAGTAGTACTTGAAATATCGTCTATTTTGTGGACTTTGACGATGTTTTCGTTTAACCGACTTCAAAAGGTACCTTATAACTTCTTAATATTACATATTACATTAAACTAAAAAAATAATTAAAATTAACAAAAAAACAAAAAATAAATAAATCTTAAATATATAATGGTGCTTTTCATATGTTCCCATTGAAATTTGATCAAGATCTGATCTCTGAGTTTTTGAGTAATGGTCAATAATGCGTGTTTAATACATTAAATCTGATCAAGGTTACGAAGATAAAGCGGTGAAGTCGGTTTTCTTAAGGTTTGCTTGCGTTTAATTATTCCATAAGGCCAGTTACTTCTCTACATGCCTTCACAGCGAAGGTTAAAAACTTATATCTTACTCATAACGATTAATTAGAATGATTGAAATTCATCTCTGATATGTAGTAAGTTTCAAATACTGTATACGTACTTATAATTTTTTTGTTGTATGCATTTATATTCACAATACGTTCTTATATATTTTTTCTTTCTTTCTATCGAAAGTTCGACTGGAAGCAAATTGTACTTAGATATAAATAATATGATCGTTTTTTGTTTCATTTTATTTGATGCAAAAAAATGTTTTGTTTTGTATTGTTTTGTACTACTTACATTGATGACACCAATTTTATAAGACCAATAATATTATTACAATACATAAAATTGTGTTTTTTCTTATTTTGTTATTCAATCTTGTGCATTTAGCCAGTGTCAAGTGTATATCATAAGTCACAGTCAAAGTCGAGTAAAAGAGTCAAGGTCCGATCATAGTCAAGTCATGCCCTAGTAAAGTGGTAGAGACTTTACTTGAACTTATAGTTTTGGAGCGAAGGCGAATATCACATTTTTCAACTTGGTATCATTTGCCTACAGTTATGTACGTTTACTAAGTATTAACGGTTAATAATCCACCATTATTACACATTAACACTCGTAGAATCACAGGTTTTTTTCACTTTCGTGGCAAAAAATAAGATAATATAAGATTTGTTCGACAAAAACCTATCCAATTGCGGCATATTATTATAGTCGGTAAAATAATTACAAATCCCTCAGTAAGTGATATTTTAGTAGTTATTAAATTCTATTATTATTACATTCTATTATTCCTAAGTTTTATTTTAGGCGTTAGTTCCACCTAAATCAAGGGATATAACGTGGACAATATATCCAAGTTACACCGTACCACAGAATACTTAACAGTACATGTACAGAAGTTTCTCTCCGTAAATGCAATAAAATGAAAAGTGACTTTTGCTACGATAAAGCTCGAATCGGTTTATACAGCGCTGGCTTCTTAAAATATATTTACATCTGGTGAAGCGTCTTTGCCTTTTATAATATAAATAATAAATGTAAATTATACATCTGTGAATAAATGCTTCACTTTATATACATAATATTCATATTGGCAAGAATCTTTGGATATCTGAATGCATTTGCAGTGGGCTCTCGGCTGACCACTGTTAGAGATCGTTCAAGGACGACCCTAGAGATGGCGCTGGTTGTATCGGGTGACGTTTTTTGCACTCGCGACTAACTTCACAGACTTAAAAAGGAAGAACTTCAGTCGTGTATGTCACCGCCCGTCTGTGTGGTCGACAAACCCTCCGCTATTGAATTTTGTGATGTAGAAAACTAATTAAATAATTATCATCTAATTAACCAGGACTTAAAATAAAAACTTCATCGTGTTTATTGTGATCGACCGAGTGAACTGTGATCAGGATTAGTGTTCCTTGCCTCGTACCCTCTCGGATTACCACGGATTCAAACTCGCCGGCCGGCGCGACGTGGAGTTGTGTGTGTGCGCTTAGGCATACATACAGTTTGCTGTAGTTCCTTTCTTGGGGAGCTCCGGAGGCGGTTTCGAAGCAGTCTAAGGTACGTGAGCTTACATAAACACTGTAAATTGATTCGTGTATCCCTACTGATTTTTGCCAATGTTTTAATCCAAAATAATTTACCGCTATCATTAAAAATATTAATACGTAAATGGTGGGCTATTTACACGCCAGCGATTTTACTCGCGCCACCATAATTTTGGTCCTTTTCGAGCCGGATAGTCCAGTTTTAATTACCTTTTGCTTTGAGTTATTAACCATAAACATTTCATACATAAGTTCGCCCGCCCGTTGCTAAGTGCAATTCACTCCGCTTATAACTACCTATAGTATAAACCGCCCGCTAACTTACCTACTTGTTCCCGCCCGCATTTGTTGTTTGTAAACAAACATTTAGTAGTTTATTCGTGCATAAATTATTAGCATAACGATAACCGAACATGTCGAAACCAAGTTCAGATACTATGTTGATCATTTTAAGAGGAAAGAAAGAGTTGTTATTTAAACGTATGAATCATTTGTTTAATATGTCTAAAAACATCACTTCTTTCGAGAGTTCAAGGTCGAATGAAAACTTTATGTCTGAAACAGAAACTATGGATGACCTTCATAATAATTTTGAATCTATTGTAGATCAAATTAATGAGATTACCTTAATGTCAAACCCTTCCGCGAGTCCCGATTTTGGTTGTTTGGAGTCGTTTGACGAATTGTTTACAAGAGTGAAACGTGTTAGAAATAAGATGAATAACCACGCCAATGTATCACCGCTGCGTAGTGATAGTGCTTCTGTGTTTAAATTGGAGCCGCTTCATATTAAGGAATTCGATGGTAAAATACAGAATTGGCCAGCGTTTTATGAATCTTTTAAAGCAAATATTCACGATAATACGCGTCTAAGTAATTCGCAACGCATTCAATACTTAGTTAGTAAATTGAGTCATTCCGCAAATTCCGTTATTTCTGGAATAGTACCTACGGGTGAGACATACAGCATAATTTGGGATAGCTTAGTCAAGAAATACCAGGATAAGCGACTTTTAGGAACACATTATCTCAACAATGTGTTAGATTTAAAAGGGTGTACTCACACTGCCGCTAGTCTCGACTCATTTATCGATCATTTTTCGGCATCGATTTCTGCTCTCAAACAGCTGCATGTTTCGGATTTGACGGATTTTATTCTCGTGCACTGCGCACTTAGAAAATAAGACACTCAAACCGCACAATGTTTTGAACTTTCTGTTAGAGATGTTGAAATACCTACAACAAAACAGCTGATCAGTTTCGTTCAAGATCAGGCTAAGATCTTAGGACGTTCGAACCCGACCATGTACATGAACTCAAACCCGCGTCATTCAAATAACACAAATAAACCGCCCGCTTCTACGTCACGGAACACACGCTCAAACACATATAAATCCTTTGTTGCGAGCGAGGTACCAATGGTTGCTACCGGAACCTCTGCTTCGCACTCATACCCGCCCGCCATATCTCATTGCGCATTTTGTAATGAATCCGCTCACACACATTTATATAAACCGCCCGCTTCTACGTCACGGAACACACGCTCAAACACACATAAATCCTTTGTTGCGAGCGAGGTACCAATGGTTGCTACCGGAACCTCTGCTTCGCACTCATACCCGCCCGCCATATCTCATTGCGCATTTTGTAATGAAACCGCTCACACACATTTATATACTTGTGCTAAATTCAAAAATACACACGATCCTAAATCTCGTTATGATTTTATTAAATCCAAAAGTGGATGTGTAAACTGTCTCAGTATGACGCATAATTTATCGACCTGTAATTCGTCATCTGTCTGCGAGTTATGTAGAAAACGACACCATACGCTTTTACATTTTGTGAAACAAAATAATAATACGCATGTACAAACGCATTCACACTCACAACCCCACACTAAGTTCGAAGACTTGTATCGTGGGGGCCGGAAACATTCACATCACACACACAATGTACACACTGCTTATGCGAATTTTCCCGTGCTGTCGCCGACAACGCCGCCGCCGCCGGTGCCGCCGCCGGTGCCGCCGCCGCCGACTGATTGCGCGACCACACCCGCTTTAAATCTACCGCTTACGTCACATAATGCCGCTGTGCTTCTATCCGCCGAAACAAAACCGAAGTCGACTGTTTTATTATCAACCGCTCAGGTGTACGCGCGTTCTAAAGGTAGTACAGGTCCGAAAACTATCATCAGATGTTTAATTGATAATGGTAGCATGAACAATTTAGTAACGACTGAATGTTGCCGCGCTTTAAACTTGCCGATAATACCTTTGAGTAATTCTTTTGTCAAAGGTGTTGGCTCAACTTCGCGTCCAATTGTTGGATACGTGTATTTGGATATTGAATCCCGCATATACCCGCAACAGAAATACACCATACACGCTCTTGTCGTGGAGTGTATTACAGATCAATTGCCGTCGCAATTTATTGAATGGAATCGTAACATAGATTACCACGACCTCCCGCTCGCAGATTTGAATTGGAATATTCCAGGAGACATTCAGGCAATTATAGGTGCCCAACTCTTTCCGTACATTTATTTGGGGAAACGGGTTGACTTTGGTCTGCGACTTCCACCTGCACTTCTAACCACTTTTGGTTACGTTCTGATGGGAGATTATCCACGTAATGACACCATACCTACCGCTTCTTTCACCGCGCTCGCGCTGAACGATCTAGTACAGAAGTTTTGGGAACTCGAAGAAGTACCTACGATGCGTTTGTTGTCACCCGAAGAGACGGAGTGCGAAAATATTTTCACGTCATCAGTGACGCGTGATGATGTCGGTCGCTACACGGTATCGCTGCCATTCAGCAAGGATCCATCTGAACTCGGCAATTCACATGCTGTTGCTCTTCGCCGATTTATGGCACTAGAAAGAAAATTTCGCCAGTCACCCGATTTGAGGGAAAATTACAACCAGGTCATTCGAGAATATATCGATAATGGTTATCTTAGCTCTGTCGATGAAACCGAAATTTCTGGTGGAGGCTACTACATACCTCACCATGCGGTCGTGCGACCTGATAAGCCGATGCCGCGCATAGTGTTAGATGCAAGTTCGAAAACTCACACAGGTTTGTCTTTAAATGACGTGTTGCATATAGGACCTAATTTGCAAGCTGATCTGTTTTTATTGCTTTTGCAATTCCGCTTGTTTCCTGTCGCGATGAACGCTGACATAAAACAAATGTACTTACGCATAGGTGTACCCGTGGACCAGCGTAAATACTTACGCATCTTGTTTCGTTTCAACGAGAACGAACAAGTGCGTACTTTCGCCTTCAAACGCTTACCGTTTGGACTCAAGTCGAGCCCTTATATAGCTATGCGCACTGTGCGACAGCTGGCTTCCGACATGAGTCCACACTATCCTGACGCTGCAAAAATTGCAGAATCCAGTCTCTATATGGATGATCTGGTATATTCTGCACATAATGAACAAACCGCTATGCAGCTGTCACAAGACCTAATAAACATGTTCAGATCGGGTGATTTTGATCTGGTGAAATGGTCTAGCAACTCACCAGCTCTCTTAAGTAGTCTTCCTGATTCGCACCGCAAATCCCTCGATTTTGACGAAGGCAATATTTCCGCGAAGATCTTAGGTCTTTCCTGGGAATCTTCTGAAGATAACTTTTTCTTCACTTCCGCTGTAATAACCGACAAATGCACTAAGAGAAATATACTCTCCGTAGTTGCACGATTATTCGATGTTCTGGGTTTGGTCGCTCCAGTCATTCTCTATGCCAAATTGCTCATTAAAGAGTTGTGGTTGAGTAACAGTGGCTGGGACGATCCCGCTCCGGAAAATATTGTTGTCCGCTTCTCCACCCTTGTGCAAGAATTTCCCTTGCTTGATACCTTACGGATTCCGCGCCATGTAGGTGTAAATATTGACTGCATTGTGAATCTCGTTAGCTTTTGTGATGCTAGTTTAAATGGCATGGGTTGTGTGATCTTTTTACACTGTACCTACCCTGCTGGCATCATAGTTCGCTTACTTTGCGCAAAGTCAAAGGTCTCACCGACTAAAGTCACGACTCTTGCACGTCTTGAGTTATGTGCTGCTGTGCTTATGTCTAAGTTAGTGAAGGTTGTCAATGACTCTTACGCTGCACGCGTTCCTATTGCAGGAGTGTATGCATTCTCCGATTCGACTATTGCCTTATCGTGGATACATTCTTCCCCACATCGTTGGTCGATTTTCGTGAGTAACCGCGTCGCTCAGTGTCAAGAGAACTTAGCCGCGAAACACTTCTACCACGTAGCTGGTGTAGAAAATCCTAGTGATTGTCTGTCTCGAGGTATGCTGCCGTCGCAGCTAGTCTCGCATGACCTCTGGTGGAATGGCCCTTCCTGGATGCATTCCGCTCCTGAAGAATGGCCAATCAAGCCATTTTCGCCGACTGACTGCAGTAACCTTCCTGAGCACAAGACAAATGTGTTAACAGTGACTTCTCAATCAGAACAACCGCTTTTATGTGAGTTGGCGCAACGCATTTCGTCTTGGGACAAATTGCTGCGTGTCATCTCATACATCCTGAGATTCGCACGACCGAAAAATAGCATCGTGCCACGGTCTGTTCAGGCATTGACAGCCGCGGAACGTGCTATGGTCCGCGCCGTGCAATCAGTTCATTTTGCAGATGACATAAAGTGCATTAAAAATAAAAAAATGCCATCCATGAAGCTGCAACGCTTGGCTGTCTTCTTAGATGAAGAGGATATTTTGCGGGTTGGCGGAAGACTTTCTAAGTCAAATCTTCCATTTGATGCCAAGTACCCAGTCCTACTTCCTAAACGCGATCATATCGTTGATCTTATCATACGACATTACCATGTCGTGAACTGTCATACTGGCCCTGGACTTCTCATGTCGATTTTACGACAGCGTTTCTGGATATTAGATGCCAGAACTGTCGTCAGGTCTCAATGTCGTAAATGTAATACGTGTTTTAAGGTGAATCCGTCGCATCCCACTCCCATGATGGCAGATCTTCCTGCGTATCGTGTTTCAGAAGCGAAAGCCTTTGCTCACACAGGAGTAGATTATGCGGGTCCCATACGCATAACGCTTACCCGCTGTAGAGGTCAACACGCGCAGAAGGCGTATGTCTGTCTGTTTGTATGCCTGGTTACCCACGCTGTGCATGTTGAGTTGGTAACTTCATTAAATTCTTCGGCTTTTGTAGACGCCTTTAAACGCTTTATTTCCCGCCGCGGACCAGTATCCTGTCTTTACTCTGATAATTCCACCACTTTCGTTGGTGCTAAAGCTCAATTGGATGAGCTATATACTTTTTTATTGAACTCTAGTTTCAATTCGTCACTCTCAGAGGAGTTGATGACCCGACGCATTGACTGGAAAATGATTCCTCCTAGAGCTCCTCATTTTGGAGCAATGTGGGAATCGAACATTAAGAGTTTGAAAACTCATATGTACAGGGTGATAGGTAGTCAGCTTCTAACATATGAAGAATTACAAACCGTATTGACGCAAATAGAGTGTATTCTTAATTCGCGCCCTCTGAATGTTGTATCTTCCGATCCACACCCAGAGGTGATAACTCCCGCCCATTTTTTAATGTCGTCTCCCCTGCAATACTTACCCACTGCCGATCTTTCTGATCAGCGCATCAGTCTTGTACAACGCAAAGAACTTTTGGACAGCATGGTCCAATCCTTTTGGAAAAAATGGCGCTTAGAGTATTTGCATACGTTGCAAGTAAGGCAAAAGTGGGCTACTCCGGATAAACCGGTTGAAATCGGGACTGTAGTACTCGTTGGGCAGGATAATTTAGCTCCTCTAAACTGGCCTTTAGGGGTTATTACCGAAGTTTATAAAGGCACCGACGGTATTGTTCGTGTTGCCACGGTCAAGACCAGTTCAGGTAGTTTTAAACGCCCTATCGTCAAACTATATCCCATTCCGACACAATAAATGTATATTCGTAAAATATTTATTGTTGTTTATTATTTATATATCTACGCGCGCTTATAAGTATTCCGCATTATTAGGATTAAGTTACAATTTCTTAATAAGTAACATTCACGCCTGATCAGACATAAAGTTCATTGATCTTTTAGATTATTTCATAATATAAACGAGTAGAATCTAATAACTCTTACTGTTTCTTTTGAAAGATCTTGCGCTCTTCCAAGGCGGGGTGCATGGTGAAGCGTCTTTGCCTTTTATAATATAAATAATAAATGTAAATTATACATCTGTGAATAAATGCTTCACTTTATATACATAATATTCATATTGGCAAGAATCTTTGGATATCTGAATGCATTTGCAGTGGGCTCTCGGCTGACCACTGTTAGAGATCGTTCAAGGACGACCCTAGAGATGGCGCTGGTTGTATCGGGTGACGTTTTTTGCACTCGCGACTAACTTCACAGACTTAAAAAGGAAGAACTTCAGTCGTGTATGTCACCGCCCGTCTGTGTGGTCGACAAACCCTCCGCTATTGAATTTTGTGACGTAGAAAACTAATTAAATAATTATCATCTAATTAACCAGGACTTAAAATAAAAACTTCATCGTGTTTATTGTGATCGACCGAGTGAACTGTGATCAGGATTAGTGTTCCTTGCCTCGTACCCTCTCGGATTACCACGGATTCAAACTCGCCGGCCGGCGCGACGTGGAGTTGTGTGTGTGCGCTTAGGCATACATACAGTTTGCTGTAGTTCCTTTCTTGGGGAGCTCCGGAGGCGGTTTCGAAGCAGTCTAAGGTACGTGAGCTTAAATAAACACTGTAAATTGATTCGTGTATCCCTACTGATTTTTGCCAATGTTTTAATCCAAAATAATTTACCGCTATCATTAAAAATATTAATACGTAAATGGTGGGCTATTTACACGCCAGCGATTTTACTCGCGCCACCAACATCTGTTTTTCAACGATCTGCTGACGTCGTCGGTTGTGTTTCTGCTTCACTAAGCAGTGGGTATCGGGTTCTATTCTCAGTGGATTTGGCTATACAAGATACATTTGTGTTTCTGGTTAGCGACGACAACTCAGAGCTTCGTGACCGTTGGCCTCCACCATGGAACCGCAGATGCATTTAAGTGGGACCATTTAAATGCATCTCATGAGGTATTTATTATACCGAAAACAAAATACCTATTTTGTACTCGTATTTAAAAAAAAATATATTTGTCATACATCACTTTTCTATTACCAGCCTATGCTCGGTTGAGCTCTCCAAATTCATAATCGTTTATTCACATGGGGCCCAAAGAGGCACTCTCAGGGGTGGCCCCTCGATTTCGTGAAAGGGGAATGAAGGAAACGTCGAAGCCCAAAACGACTAAAGTAAGTAGATGACGTCACACGTCCCCATAAAACGTTATTTATAAGGAAATAATATTGTCGTCACTTTAGGCAGAGCTTGAGTAGCTCAGCGGTTAGAGCAATAGGGCATGACACCCCCGCATCGATCGATATTTTTTCTTATTGAATTTACCGCTATATGACTGAAGTAAGCCAGCAAAAGTGCGAAGTGAGGTAAGCCTGTCCGTAGGTTCGCCTGACTTATTGTTTGACCCGAGGCACCTTACTTCGTCACGTACCTAATATCGGGAAGGGTTCTCCATCATATTTTCAAGATGTTTTATCTCTTGGACTGATTCTTATGAGGAGGCGAGGATGAGAAAATTAGATAACACTTGCCTGACTGGGATAAAAATGGACTTGTTTTGACTATGAACAAAGTAAAATGAAGGAGGTTGTGTGATATATTTTAAATTTTCAATATATTTTTTGCAAAAAAAAAAATTGTAATACAGCTTGTACTGATAGCCCTGCTTTTTGCGTTAGTTTAAAACTGTGCTTCAAAAGGCAGTTTATATAATACATTCAGTAGATGGTGATAAAAAGTTAGCCTATATAGAATTAAAAAAAAATCTTCCCAAAAATTGTAGTAGGTAATAGTTGTACAATGCAATGTCGAACATTCTATGGACATCGTAAAAAATATATAAATCAGTTTCTATATTTACAAAAACACTTATTTTATTTAGTCGTCGTCACTTTATTTTTCGAGGTATTCTCAGCAAGCCCTTTCATTTTATACCCATATAGGAGTGCATCAAAATTAACTCGCACGCAAAATGCCGAAAGATAATCGATGGCCGGAATAGACCCCAGAGGGTCTATTCCGGCCATCGATTATGTTTACATCGACGTCGAAATCGAACAGTTTTCTTTTCTTATGAACCATCGAATTGACTGAACTTTCAACCGATCGACTGTCGTAACTACGTCGCATCAATTCGAACAATCGTAGTTTGACGACCAGAACAGACCTATAGGTGATTATCGTAGAAAGTAAATAGTTCGCAAAAATTTAACTTCGATGCGATTGTTTTCTGTGATTTCCTCCAGTTCTTTATAAAGCTGGATTTTAATGAAGACCGTTTAGTTTCAACTGTCGTTTTCCAAAGAAAACACTTATTCATAATTTTCCTAGGAAGGTTCCATTCTGCTAACGTTTTACTGTTAGGATTTCAAAGAAACGTTTTATATTGACATTTTGCATCCTAACCTGCCGAACGTCTTATTCAGCAGATAGTTTGTATACTTTAGGTAGTATTGCTTTTTCTATTTAATTTTGATCATTATTTTTTGTTCTATTGGGAAGAGTGGTAGCTCAGCGACAAAGCCTTTGAATAATTTGAATTATATTTATATATGTTGACATTTTGTTTCAGTTTAAATTAAGAATTTATATTCGACTAGCTATACCCAGACATGCGTTGCAATGCACGTAAAGAAAAGCATTTAACCTCTTTCATGTTTCTGGTACTTGAATACCATACTAGAAACTTGTTGACTTAATTACCTTCTTCATGTCCATGATTTCCTAGTACGTTGGCAAATCTGAGTGACGTATTCCTCCTGTCCATGAGAGAATGTTTTATTTTCATTTTTTTTTTTTCCGTGGAATTTTCGATATTTTAATATTTATATGACTGTCAAACGCGCATAGTAGAAAAAGGTCTTTACGTTTCCTGAAATTTTTCAATTTTCTCAATTTTTCTTTGCTTAAGTATCTTCTGAAAATATTTTAATACTAAAAAAATATTAGTGGAATCGGTAGAGTCATTCTCAAGTTATCGCGTGGACCAAGGTTAATAAGGATATTTTTTATATTGTTCAATTGCAGATTGATACTTGCAAGATGAATACAAATCGATTGACGTAAGAATAATTAAATTCGGCTAACGCTGTTGGTATCTAGAACGCCGCAAGGAATAAATAACATAATTTTCTATAGATACTATTTATTCCTTTATGGCGTGTTTTAACTTGCAAATAAGAAAGTGTTTGTATCGATTAACACATTATTTTCTACCGACTTCACATAAAAGGTAGAGGTACTCAAGTATAATATTTAAATTTTTTTTATTTGTGTTACCTCTTAACTTTGTTCCACGTGAACCGATTCTGATTTTTTTTTATTTGAAAGCTGGTGCTTTTTATGTGGTCCCATTGAAATTTGATCAAAATCTGATTTCTACTTTTTGAGTTATCGTCAATAATGCGTGTTCAACACATTAAATCTGAACAAGGTTCCGAAGATAAAGCGGTGAAGTCGTTTCTTTTTAAGCTTTGCTTGCGTTTAATTATTTAAGCTTCGCTTGCGTTTAATTATTTTCAAGTTAAAACTATAGTGATTACACAAATAATGTTTCAATGTCATGTACGGCTTAAAACACGTAAATAACAAAAGTCTGACTCATCTTCATGAAGGACAACTAATTTGTCCAAAACTAGTCGACAAAAAATAAGTCGACGTTTATTACCTTCCTCTCCGTCGTGCAGTTAGGCAGAAGGAAATATTTTTGTTCAGAATTTTACCCTACCTGCACTCGTACGGTTCCCACAATTAGGTATTTCTACTTATGGGACGGATCGATTACCTTCTAAGAATGTGTTAGGTCCATTTATAATGAACTATTTGATACTTATGAATGCACATATATGAGGATTGAATGCATTACTGTTAAAAAAAAAATTGGTTAACAAAACAAACAAACGCATTCACACTCACAATAAGTATCTTGTTGTTGAAAGTAGGTTGTCTGTAAAGTCGATTTAGGGACGATAATTTTGCGTGATAACGTCATAAGACAAACGCTTATGCTGATCGTGCCTCTCTATCGCTTGTTCCGCGCTCTCGCTTGCACGTTCAGGCTCAGGCGGAACGTGATACTTTTTCGTGCGTGCAGCCGGTGTTCATCGATTTATAACACGTTATCGCGTCAATAAGTACTAGTTTGTTGTACTAGGGCTTGAGCAATTGATTTATCCTTAAGCCCTGTGCCTTGAAGGTAATTTAGGTTTTAATGTATTAGACGTGTATAGAACGTGTACTGGTAACGTTTATCATCCGTCAACACAGATGACTGAACGTAGCTTCAATGACTTTACTCCTTCGCATTCGAAGTAGTGGAAATCTTTGTCCTCGCGTCTTTATTCCCCAAACGGTATAATCTAGGAATCTTCTATGCAACCATGCTACGTCTTCGACCGCATCTTCACTTTCCATCAGGTGGTATGGTGGTCAAATGCTAGTCTATCAGAAATTGAAAAACCCCCCTCGTTGTCTACTACAAGAGCTTTGATCGGCAGGGGCACCACGTGTGAGTGAGGTTGACTTGGGCAGCTAGTAGTAACAAGTAATCCCTTGAAGCCCTTAAAATGAAACTACATTGTATTCCAATAAGCGCATCCTATGCTAATATCTAAGTTATGCTCATTTGAATTGTTAATAAGCTTCAGAATCTCGT
This sequence comes from Lomographa bimaculata, assembly GCA_948107665.1. Classification (NCBI taxonomy): domain Eukaryota; kingdom Metazoa; phylum Arthropoda; class Insecta; order Lepidoptera; family Geometridae; genus Lomographa; species Lomographa bimaculata. Next base: position 12,957,111 of record OX403608.1, on the reverse strand, counting down.
ACGAAGTTACGTCATTGCCCTTATCCCTAGCCTATTTATTTTACCCATCAATTTCTAAGTCAACTTGAAAACGAATCTAAGATGTATTACGCCTGAAAAGCCTAGGATTGTTAAGTTTATGGTTCTCAAACTTTAGTGGCTGCTCATTTTGGGTACAAGTTGCGCGAAGTCATTATAATTAGTTGCTTTGCTCGGCGGCTTCATCATTCATAACTTGTGAATCCATGTGGTAAAAGGATTTTGTATTAGTTTTTATGAACCTGCGACACAAATCATCGAACTTAGTGTCGGGCTGTGAAAGTGAAATCGTTAATGTTTATGTTTTATACATACGGTATTAAAATCATAACCCTCCCATGCTTCGCTGTAGTCCTGTAATAATGGGTAAGTATAACACGCCTCTTTTTACTTTTAATTTTGGCTCCGCAATCATGAGCATTTAGCCAGTAATACAATATTACAGGTAAATGTAATAATATAAGTCCTAGTCAAAAATCACTGTCAGTGTCAAGCAAAGGAGTCAAGGTCCAGTCATAATCAAGGCACGCCCTAAAAAAGTGGTAGAAACTTTACTAAAACTTATATTAGAGTTTAGGAGCAAAAGCAAAAATCGCGTTTATCAACTTTGTATGATTTGCCTTCACTCATACACGTTCACTAAGTATTAACAGTAAATAATCCACCATTATTACACATTAACACTCAAAGATTTAACACTCAAACATTAACACTACTTTTGAAAAAAAACTCATAACAAGTCCTTTGAAAAACGTGTTTCGAGCCACTTGACTGGACTAGAGACATGATGTTGCGTTACTGGAAAACATTTTAGAATCACTGGTACAAAATTCTTGTCAAAATAGTCACGTCTAGGGGTTGAAGTAAGTTACTAACTATAATTGAAAGAGTTTTAAGTTTATTCATATTACTGATATGAAGTATTTGCAAAATCACTTTTTATTCACAGCTGGGTGTTAAAGTTTATATGATAATTAAATGCAAGCTAAGCTTAAAAAAAATCGTCGTCGCTTTATCTTCGGAACCATAAACAGATTAAATGTATGAAACACGCATTATTTACGATAACTCAAAACTACTGATCAAATTTTGATCAAATTCAAATGGGACCAATGGAAAAAAAACAGCTTTCAATCAAAAAAGTTTTTCAAAGTCGGTTCACACATTAAAACAAACATGTCGAATTGAGTACCTCCTCCTTTTTTGTGAAGTTGGTAGAAAATGATGATTGAATACGATACGAAAATTGTTATTTTTTTTATTCCTCTATCTAGGAGCCAATTATACATCTAAATAGCAAATACCTAAGTTACCTACAAGGCATCGGGCTTATGGGTAACTCAAGTGCTCTAGCCCACTACCAGTGGGTAGAGTTTCGCGGCTTGCTCTCATACATTCACAGCCCATTGATGTAGCCTTTTTTCTTGTTTCTGCTTTATTTGGAAGCCTCCTTCAGGGCAAGTGCGGAGCGTTTGGCATCGCGGCGTTTTTAGTTTTAATATATTTGTTTTCACACTCACAGCCCCTCACGTACATACTACTAAGATGGCTTCTATCGTGGGTGCTGAAAACATTCACATCGCAACCAAAACCAGAAACACACATTTCCCTTGGGGAGAAAGTTTGTGTATTAAACCCGATAACTGCTGTTTAGAAGGTGGTAAACCAACGGGCATGTTCATGAAAAGGCTGAACGAATTTGTATGACATTTAAGATGTACATAGCTTATATATAGACAATTTTTTAACGTGATAAACACGGGTAAGTCCCGCGGATCATGGCTACACGGAGAAAAAACTTTGGGACAACTAGACTACGAGCTTTGATTTAGCCCTTGATGTCCTACACGTGGGAGGCTGCGGCCGACGGCCTTCATACCACCCCCGGACAAAGTCATGGTGCTACATCCTTGATCATAAATTCAAGCCACGCTCGGGAGTCTGCGTGTACGTTCGCGATGACATCTGTTTTTGGCGTCTCCGAAACATTGAGGTCCCCAGTTTGTCTACGATCTGGGTTCTAGCGGATACTGGCACGGAGAATATTCTCTAATAAAGACAATCAGGCTCACGACACACCTCAGTAAGGCAGCCAATGTGGAACGTGTACTGAACAAGAAGCTCCTGACTCCTAGGCTACCTTGAACCCAAGAAGGCTTTAAATTGTTGGCGTTACCTTATACTGCAGTCACCTCTGGGATGGATCCGAGAAGTACCAGTTAGAAACTCTTGAATGTATTGACCGGCAACCCAAAAGACTCATTGGCGACTGTAAGCCAATTGAGTCCAGGTTGCAAAGTCTTGATCCCCGACGTAAGATGGCAAGCTTCAAAATTCTATCGGCAAAATCCTATCGCTTACATTTTGGAGAGTGTGCACAGGAATTACATGAGTTAAATCCCCCAAGCCCTTTTTTACCATAGATGGTTAGATCTAACTACAAGACAAACTATCACACGTCATACATTTATGGTCAACATACCTTCAGTTGCCTCGAAGCGTTTCCCTTCTATGTTCATCATACGTACAGCAAAGGAATAGAACTCATTCCTGCGTCTTTGTTCCCCGAATGGTATAATCTGGAAGTCATGTCATGAAGGATTCAAGTCTCGAGTAAATAGGTGTCTTCTAGGTAAGTATGTCACATCTTCGGCCGTATCGTCACTATCCATCAGGTGAGATTGAAGTCAAATTCTGCATAAAAAAACATATCAACAAACCAAGCCCTGAGGAAAAACGCGATCTCATCTAAAAAGAATGAAAAAAAGATTATTTTCATTCAATATTTATCCTCCATTAACTCATACTAAATGCCGTCTTGTCCCTTCAACAAGAGATAGCGAAAAAACGTACATATAACGTCACCGAATATATTTTTATGATGAAAACATTTCCAAAGATAAACAACTTATGAAAAAACTAAAATCAATTAAATTCAAACCTTATTTTGATAGTGATAAAAGCTTTGAAAGAATAACGTGTGTGTCCGAAAAAGTTGTTGTGGAAACATACAATCTGAAATCGATAGCTTAGTATAGTTTATACATAGTGGGCAGGAGATCAGTGAAATGTTTTCCTGGTATTTTTTTCAATTGAAAATAGACGAATCGAGTAACAGATTGAATATCTCGTGTGTTTTTTATTATTTAAACCAACTCCCACAGATATTAAAAGAGCTTCCTATAAATATGTTTTAATTTGTTTTAAAAAATTGATTGACTCAATTATTTTTCTATAATTTTAATGAATATTTCTTTGATTTTTTTTATATAGCATGAATTTTGTACTCTTGATTCTTATATAAGTATTGTATCTGTATTGCAAATATCAGTAAATATTTAAAAATATATATGATCTGTATACCTAATCAAATCATATTTTGTGACATTGGATGCCCAAGATGGATCAACTGTTCTAACATTACCTGTAATAACAACCCGTGAATTTTACTAACACAATAGTTTTTGCCAAAAAATAATTATCTTATCTCTTAAAAGGTTACCGTTATTTTTTTGTGTTCAAAAGAAAATTACTTTCCTACTAAGTTTTTTAGTGTTCTATTCTCTAGTGGGTATAAACTGATGCATATTTCTAACCGACTTCAAAAAAAGAGGAGGTTCGCAATTCTGTTGTATTTTTTTTGTGTTTGTTACCTTAGAACTCCGTCATTTACCCGCGTGCCCCGCGGCTTCACCCGCTATTATCAAGTTATAAAGTAGCCTATGTGGTAATCTTAGATATAATCTATGTACATTCCAAATGTCATCCAAATCCGTTCAGCCGTTAAAGCGTGAAGAGGGAACAAATATACTTTAACACTTACACACTTACGCACAAACTTTCGGATTTATAATATAAGTAGGATTTGTTTTTTATATGTATGCATTCATTTTCAGATTGGTCCACCACAAATTTTATCAAAATTGGGTCAATATTTTGGATAAGGTAAATAATTTTTTGAGATCCAACTTTTATATTTTAAAATAAATGGACCAGATTGTTTTTCATTAATTCTGTAGTATAGGCAAGCATTTGACCACAATCTCACTTGATTGAAAGTGAAGATGCAGCCATAGATGTAACATGCTTGACTAGAAGGATGCCTCCATTGTTTCTCTATATGAGTGTATATTAGAGGGTTTACTTGCAAAACATCCCATTCGCAAAATGCCCATTCTCAAATCGTCCAATTCTCAAACAGTCCCATTCGCAGTTCCCATTCTCAAATCGTCCCATTCGCAGTATGTCCCATTCTCAAACCGTCCCATTCGCAAAATGTCCCATGCATACATTTCATTAATAACAATAATAAAAAAATTACCGTTTCTTTAGTGAATGGTAATCACAACACAATAATAATATAAAATATTGAAATAATTTTCAGATAATTATTTAGTACGTAATTAAACTTATAGTGCAACAGTAACTCGCACTGGTAGGACACCACGACACAGGCCTTGGGCCTAGTGTGGGGCCGCTGTATTATCAAGTAACGGATAGTAGTTATAATTGTTATCTTGTACTAGTTTGTAATTAATCGAGCAAAACGAGGTCCCTATGTTGACTTGGGGACTCTGGGTTGTGACTGAAAATCAGCGCCACTGTGTTACACTTGGCAAAAATGCTGAGTCACGAACCTTTTGGATTTTTTTCAACCGACATAAAATAAGGAGGTTCTCAATTCGACTGTATGTCGTTTTTTTTAAATGTATGTATATTACGCGATATCTCCGCCAATTATGAATCGATTTTGATGTTTTTTTTTGGTAGTGTATACTCCAGAGGTCGGTCAAGCTAAAACCGAAATATAATCAATGAAGTCGGTTTTTTAAGCTATAGCGGATTGTTCCCAGTTGTCCCCTCTAGCCCTGTCACCCGAGGTGACAGCTGGGAATTGTCTTCCCATCTGTCACCCCCTAGAGGGGACTACTGGGAATTGTGTCCTCTAGAATTGTTCCCAGTAATTGTCACCCCGGTGACAGATGGGAAGACAATTCCCAGCTGTCACCCCGGGTGACAGGGCTAGAGGGGACAACTGGGAACAATCCGCTATTGCATAGCTTCTATCGCGGGCCTTGAGCGTGGAGACCGAATCCAGAAATTCCGTAACGAAAATAACGTAACACCCCCCACTCCGACCGGCACAGCGGTGATACTTTTTAGTTTTGCCATCTATCGATGAATAGCAGAACTTTTAATGACTTTTTTGAAATATCACGCTTGTCTCTTTAGTTCAGCAACTCGCATCTTGGTGGCAGGAAAAAAAATACTGCATAAATAAAATAAATAAATAATTATAATTGCATAAGGTGATGAAAAATGCTATGCAATAGCTTTACTGCGGCAGTTCCCGAGTGCCACACGTCTTTTTTTTAAGCTATGCTTCCGTTACAATTATTGTTGTTTAATTACCTATTTTATGTTGCTTTGTAAGCTGTTTTTGTTGTCTATTTTAAGTTTGTTTATTTTGTTCATAATGCCAAATAAATATATTTCATTTCATTTCACTTGGGTTATTTAGCACTTTGTCCGTCCGTCCGTCTGTTAGAGATATTTAGCGTCTACACTTTACAAGCGAACAACTTTAAATTATCATAGAATATGTAAAGCCCAAAGCCACAAACAACAATATGTAAATACTTGTTGTTACTTAACTTGAACTGTCAGGATGAAGTGAACTTATGTTCCTTATATATATATTTATACACTTAAATATCATAATAATTGCAATCTTCAAGAAACACGCGTTCCTTTTCAAAATTCACAAACTTTAAACCACTTTAAGTTGTACTTAAGTTCTACTTAAAGCGAAATGCGTAAGTGCTACACTTCTGTTATCTTTCACAAAAGTTTTGAACTTTCGCGAGCCCGTGTGCCCGTACTCAGCTAAATACATTAACACTTTAGAACCATTTCACAATAACTCAGTTAAACATTATGTGGAGTGCTCTCGGGGTTTCTACGTTTATTTATTACGATAAGGAACATATGTGTATGGAGTTAAGAAACTTGCGCTCGATTTGTTTGTGTGAGTAGCAACTTTGTTGAAAGATAAGCTGCAATGTAACATCTATGAAGTTAAAGTTGATTCTGAAGTTTAATTAATATTTTAATTTAAATCTTGGCATAAATTATTGTTCTTGTTTCTCAGTGGTGCCGGTCTAGAGCTAAACCAAATCTTCGTAATCATCAGCAGTTGATTATCTCACAGCTTATTAGAACTTACCATATTTATGACAAATAGGCCAGCGTTCGACCGCTATATCACCTAATGAAAAGCGACGATGCGGTCGACGCGCGACGGTGGGACATGCTTGCCTAGAAGGTACCTGTTTACTTTTGACTTGAAGAGGCCTAAGTTATACTTATCGGGAAACAAGAACGAAGGCAGGGTAGTCCACTCCTTTGCAGTTCGCATTATAAAAGTAGAAGCAAAACGCTTGGTTCTAATCTGAGGAATACCCACCATGAAATAATGTCTTGTTTTAGTACGCCTTGTTGTCCCATGATGGAAGGGATCTGGAGGAATGGAATCATGCAGTTCTGTCGCACACTCTCCGAAATGTATTCTGTAAAACACGCATAAGCTTGCTACCTTACGCCGATGTTCGAGGCTTTTGGACATGATTGCATAAATTTTCTACTTAAAATAGTAATTTATATACATTCAGACGCGCACAGTGGCGGATTTACCAGCAGGTTTTAAGGGTGGCAAATTAGGGACCAAACATTTTTTACCTAGTTCACATTTATGCTAGTTAGAGGAAAAAGATGGTGTAACAAAAAGGTGTAGTAATACTCAAGCCACACATCTAGCTACGTGTAAGGAGTCCAAAAGGAACTTCTGAATTCGCGGCAGCAGCATGAATATTGAGTTATGATGAATTAAAGTTTCTAATTATTATGTCACTTGCAGCCCTATTTCATCAGCTAGCGTTCTAGTACCACATATTCTTTGGTCCATAACAAAGGTCAAGGTCACGCGCCAAAGATGTAACTGTAGGTTATGTTATATTCGGCTTGAAACACGAAAATTTTGACTTACTTTGTAGTCAACTAGTTTCGGACAAATTAGTTGTCCTTCATCAGGATGAGTCAGACGCGCGATACGCAGAGGCGTGCGGCTCGGGCCTCGGCGCGTGTTTCAAGCCGAATATAACATAACATAATGTGTAATACTCACGATAGTTTTAACATTAAAATGTAACTGTAGGGTTGTCAAAAATATTTGAAAAATGCATTTTTTTATTTTTGTATGGAAATATATTATATCTCCGATTTCGATTTTCGTACTCTCGCAGAAGATTTCTGGCACGGTACTCATACGCATCACCAAGTATTACACCGTTTTGTCACAGGTTGTATTGTGTACTGTTTAAAATAGTGCCCACGCTATCGGCTTAATTGCACCAACTTTTTTAAAGAAATTGCAATTATATGATTTGGAAATCATAATATATCATTAACAAAAATATTGTAGGTACTTAATTAATATGATTTTGAACTGAGAATTGGAATTGTAAAGGTCGGTAAGGGCGGCAAAGTTTGACTAGCCTACTGGCGGCAAATGTGTAAATCCGTCCCTGGACGCGCACACGAGTACGGTTTATTAAAGGATACAATATTTTAAACATAAACTCTTACACATTCATATAGCCCCCACTAAGTTTTAATTCGTTCTTGGTTAAAATTAATGAAATGAAAAGCGAGATAGTGAAAGATTAGATAGTGTTAAAAAAAGGAGCAAATGTTTTATTTTGGACATGTTTACGTCGGTCGGACTTAGGCAATAAACATCAAATATTATCATAATTCACACTAGTAATTGTAAATCCGAAAGTTTGTGTGCAACTGTGTACGTTTGTTTTCTTTGCTCAGTAACGGCAGAACAGATTTGGACAAAATTTAGAATATAAATAGTTTATACCTAGGATTAACGCATAGGTTATTTTTAACTTAACCAACGCGGGCAAAGCCGTGGGGCACGGCTTTTTTTTATGCAAATGCTAGTGTTTAAATATGAGTAACTAGCCGTTTTGCGCGGATATGCTCGACTTACTCACACATACTTTAGAATTTATAATATTAGTGTGATAAAGTACTAGGCAATCATAAACGTTAAAGAGGTGAAACACATTTTTCTTGTGCCAATGCGCGTTGCATATCAATATCCAAATATGACGTTATTAATATTTAAGCAGTAACAGATTCAGCTCTACCTATAATATCGATATCAACAAAACTTGATTGCGACATTATAAAGTGATGCTTCCGATTTTGTGTCCACTGCGGTAATGACACTATACGAACGAACAGTATAAGAGGTTCAAACTATTTCGTTACAGTCATTTTGATGTCTAGATCGACAATTGATTCGGCTTCATTCAAAAGCCTTCTTTAGCACAAAGAGAGTAGGGCACAATAAGTTTCGCCTGCCGGCGTACAATGGTGTCATCAAGCAGTAGTGATGAAGATGGCTCCTTAGAGCAGGATCCTGCTATACGGTGCATACCGCCTACCCCCCACCACCACAACCACCGCCACTATCCTCCCGCGCTCTTTGTGCTGCTGCTCGCAGTGCGAGGTAGGACGTTTCGCACTCATCCCGAAGAAGGTTATGAATGAAGCCAAAAAAATTGTCGATTTAGACATATATAACACGATTCACGATTCTCATTTTAATTTGAATTTAATAGTTTAAAATCTTTAAAGGATAAAAGTTTTATTTAAAAAAATCCTAAATAAGGTCCCAGTTGGGGGCAAATGGGTCCCAGAGTCTCAGTTAGGGACCAAAATCAAAAAATCAAAATCAAAATCGTTTATTCACATAGGCCCCAAAGAGGCACTCATGAAAGTTAATGAATCTATTGCCAGATTCGGAAAATTACAGCCATCTCGAGAAGAACCTGGCGAGAAACTCGGCGGCGCATTTATTTTCATTCATTTTTTTTTTAAAACATACACCAACGACTAGTACAATCATTAGTAGAAGTTAGCTCCTCCAATCTTATGTACTGATTTTAAAACTATACGAGCATAAATACCAGCTACGTTGGCTGTGTGATTCGCAATACCAATATTGAGCGATATTTGAAAATAACTACGGGATGGGATTGGTTTCACGCTACCGAGGATTAACGCTGTTGGAGTATACCTATTCACACTATATTCAGATATTCGACTGCAGTCTAGTATTTGTTTCTAGTATATACAATATGTAACAGAAAGGTGTAGTAATACTCCATCCACGCATCTAGCTACATGCATGGAGTCTAACAGGAACTTCTAAATTTGCGGCAGCAGAATGAATTATGATGAATTAATTTGGTGAAGGCAGTGATGGCCATAACAAAGGTATAGATCTCACCATAGGGTTGCCAAAATATTTGAAAACAGGGTTGTCAAAAGTCACAAGGATTTATTATTTCTGTAAGGAAAAATATCTCCTATATTAACTTTCGTTCTCTGGCTGACGATTCCTGGCTCGATACACAAACACACCACCAACTACTACTATACCTTTTTTGTTACAGGTTGTTGTTGTACTGAGACAAGGGCGCGTCCGTCTTCTTAGCAGAGGTGTTAAATCGGACCTAATAGCCCACGGTGGAAACACGAGATTTCTCCCAAAGAGAAATTTGTATTTCTGGTTCTGGGTGTAATTGTGTGTGTGATGTGAATGTATCCGGAACCTTAATAAGGAAACTTTATAGATTCACTTTGTTGTCCGTCTGTATGTCTGTCTGTCAATATACTTTCCCCAAAATATCATACAGGTATACCTAGCCTACGGTCCCGTGGAATTGTGTAAAAATCTGAGTCTTTTTATACTTCAAGGATTGACCTGACAAACGTCCCATATCTATGTGCAATCGAGCCAAAATTAGGCTAATCAGGAATTTAACTTTTAACTTGAAAACTGTTTCTATTGAACGCAACAATTAAAATTTCCAGAATGAGGTAAATATATTTGAAAAAAAAGGTGAACTTACATTTTTATAAATAAATAATTATTAGATCATTATCACACCTTTATTAATAAAACAATACCTTTAAAGGTATTATAAATTTGAGTGGATATAGTTGCTAACAAACTCTAAACCTTTACCCACTTAACTCAGTTAATTGACTTCCATTTCCCACAATATGGCGTCTTGCTGTCGCCATATTTAATTTTAATTACTGTCATGTCTTTAATGACACTCGCGAGTTTAATATAATCAATAGACTTAAGAATCATTTGAGTCGGTCCTTGAGTTCTTACACAGGCATACATTTATTTTTATTTTTTACTAGCGATCCGCCCCGGCTTCGCCCGGGTGCATTTGTATGGGAAAAAGAAAAGGGCTATTTTTAGGGTTTTTCCAGCAATCATTCTAATTTTTCTCGCCGTAAAAACCATCCTTGAACTTCAACGAACATTTTAAAAAAAGATTTGGCCAAATTGGTCCAGGCGTTGTTGAGTTATGCGCTTACCAACACATTTTGCGATTCATTTTTATATTATAGATTTAAGATAGGCAAACGTTTGACCGCCATCTCACCTGACGATGCGGTCGACGATGGAACACGTTTGCCCAGAAGATGCCTATTCATATAAAATAAACGCTTTCACAATCACAGCCCCACACTAAGTTCGATGACTTGTGTCGTGGGTGCTGGAAGCATTAACATCACACACACAATTACAACCAGAACCCGAAACACAAATTTTTCATGGAGAGAGAACTGGTGTTCCCGCCGGGAACCGAACCCAATACCCTGCTTAGAAGGCAAACGCCACTCAACTAAGCCAACGGGGAGTTCGTATCATCTGGCATATAATAAGTAAGTTAGTTTTCAAAGCTATCTATTCTTTATTTATTCCAACTCACTGCTTTCAAAGTAATCTTTTTAAATAATAACCTACTATATATACTGCGTACCTATCCTACTAATATTATAAATCCAAAAGATTGTGTGTAAGTATGCAAGTGTGTAAGTATGTCCCTTTTCGCGCTTTAACGGCTGAAATGATTTAGATGAAATTGCGAATGTACATAGCTTGTACCTAGAATTAACACATAGGTTACTTTTTAACTTGATAATAGCTGGTGAAGCCGCGAAGAACGGCTATTAGGTATATAAGAGTATACGTATTGAGGACCATAGCTCAAATAAATTGCCGAGCACTGCGTCCAATTGCACTTTCTTTCCATTAAACTGAGATTTTCCTCCATCTTCCCGAGGGCTTCCAACCTTTTAAAAACACCAGAATTTTCTTGAATCAAAGTAATTGCCGCCAGTCATTAAATCACCATTACAAATTAAGGGTTCCAGCAGCAACTGCAATTAACATAATTACGGAATGGATGCGATGGATAAGTAATGGAAGAGACACGGCCATTTTTTCCCGACGGCGACGCAGAGGAGGGTAATGTGTTTAGCAGCCTACGTATGTTTGTTGCTTGGGGGGCCCCCCAGTCTCCGATTTGATTCTCCAGTGGGAAAGTTCAAATATGTAATAAAACGGGCATTAATTAAGAAAGCTTACTATAAAACGATTGACTATGTTAATGACAAAGATGCATGGAGGCAAACTGCACAAGCGCTTTATAGCGCCTATATAATATAGATATACCTAGGTTAATTTAATTATATATAAGTGTTAAGGAACGCTTAAAAAAAATGAATGAAAAAAAATGCACCGCCGAGTTTCTTGCCAGGTTCTTCTTGAGATGGCTGTAATTTTCCGAATCTGGCGGTAGAATCATTAACTTTTATGAGTGCCTTTTTAGGGCCCATGTGAATAAATGATTTTGATTTTGATTTTGACTGTTGTATTGTAATGTTATGTGCCTTGAGTCGACGAGTAACGTCGCGATGATTAGAGATGGGTCTCTAACCTCCTACCAAACCACCAAATATAAGGAACAGATTAAAGTAGAACTTGGTTAGACGACGGAATGACGTCCTCTATCTACAAGTGCACCTCTCTAACATTCGAGGCTTGCACTCCAATGTCGTTCCGGTCCACTAAACACGTGGGCCGATTTTGATGAATCTTACGTCAATCGTCAATAGTGCGAGTGTCACTCAAGACATGATACTAATTAAGCTTCAATATGGCAGCCTCCAGACGCCATATTGTGTAAAATAAACATATTGAATTCGATATACTGCAGTAACATTGATAGTGGTAACATTTTTCAATTCAATTCATCTGTTTCCTTGCTGGTACATGGTACACTTATGAGCGTCAAAAAATATTACATCAATCCATTAAATAATTTATTAACACACAATTTTTAATTATTGCAAAAGTACATCAAATTAAATTTAGAAATAAATGTTGATTTTTCATTGAACAGACATTTTAAAATCAACAACAAACAACAATAGCTTTCACACTCACAGCCCCAAATTAAGTTTGATGTTTTGTATTGTGGATGCCGGAAACATTCACATCACACACAATCACAACCAGAACCAGAAACACAAATTTTCCTTAGAGAGAAAACTTGTGTACCCCCGTCGGGATTCGAACCCAATACCCCTGCTTAGAAGGCGAACGCTCATCCAACTAAGCCAATGGGCTGTTCAAAATCATTTGTAGATATAATCTACAGATGATTTTGAGATAATTTGTGCTTCTAGCTCCGAGTGTGATTGTGTATGTGATGTGAATGTTTCCAGCGCCCATGAAAAAAATCTTCGAACTTAGTATGGCTTTTTTTTTTTTTTTTTTTTTTATTTGTGACAGGCTAGTGTTTGACCACTATCTCACCTGATGGTAAGTGACGATGTGATCGAAACTGGTAAACACACTAGACCTGGAATACGCTGGCTCTCAAGGATAACTGCTGGAACACCGTATTTGGCTTGGCGGCAGACTTTCAACTTGATGGTGGTAAGCTACTTTGGTAGCAAGCCAGGCGAGCAACTCACAAAATGCTCTACCACCTCTCAAATGTCACCTGATTAGCACCACCCGGGGACCACGTGTAGGGAGTCAGACTTAAGGGGTATCCTCCTACGGACGTGGGTGACTCAGTCCCCAAAGGCTGTAAGTAAAAAAGCGTTTTATTTGATTTCAATAATTATCATTTTCAACAATATTTTAATAAAAGCTTGTTTTTTTATATAGTTATTATTTGCCTACTAATAATAAAAACCTAACTTATAATAAGTTATAAGCAATGCAGTGTTATAGGTATATACTCCTATTAACACCCATTTTTATTCACAAAGAAGTCTCCAAGCATCTTATAATTATATCAAACCTGAATAACTTATTATACAAAAACGCATGTTCAAAAGAACATCATTATTCAAATACTCATATATAAAAGTATTCTGCTCTTGAAATTTGAATACCAAAAGATTTCTACCATTTGCATAAATAAAAGCCTCTTTGCTAATAAACAATCTCGCATCAATCGAAAAACTGCCTAATTGAGCTTTGGAATAAATATTTTAAAATAGTAAACTGAGAAAGGGAAAATTGCCGGTTGAGCCGGGGATTGAACCCGCGGCCATAGGGTGTCATGCATTATTGCTCCTATATTTTTAACTTTTTTTTTTCCTATTTTTTAACCTAACTATATTTTTAGACTCGTTGGCCGTAGTAGTTTCTAATTATTTCGATAGATGGCGTCACGTTCACAAATTACTTTACCTTATAAGGAAAGGATATTTTTGTCGCTTCAGGCAGGGCTTGAGTAGCTCGGCGGTTAAAGCAATAGGGCATATGACACCCTATGGCCACGGGTTCAATCCCTGCGATCTCAAGCTATAATTTTTCCTTTCCAAATTTACTCCTCTAATTCTCCTTAGCATGGCTATTGCTAAAAAAACAAAATCGGTTGATTGGACGTTATCAACATAACGTGTAAGCTATGCAAAGTTAGACTTGTTGGTCAGAACAGTTTCAAACTATTTCTGTGGATGGCGTCACGAGTCCCCATAAGACGTTCAAATTCAAATTCAATTTTGTTTATTCATATTGACCCCAAAGAGGCACTCATGAAAGTTAATGTCTCTACTGCCAGATTCGCAAAGTTACAGCCATCTCGAGACAAACCTGGCGAGAAACTCGTTAATGATAAGGAAATGATAATTTCGTCGTTTTAGACAGGGCTTAAGTAGCTCAGCGTTTCGAGCAATCAGCCTCACGCGATAATTATTCCTTTCTAAATTTACTCCTTTAAGTAGTTCTGCATAGCTAATGCTATAAAAACAAAATATTCTCATGCTCCAGATTGTGCCAAAGCCGGTTGGCCAAATATATTCTACTGGTAGCCTTGAGCCATGCCAAACCGCACTTGGCTAGATAATACGTACTGACATATACCAGACCACTGGTTTAGTGTGCTATCCGAGAACAAGATGGTATCTTGTTATATTGGGCGTAGAATTTATTTGCAGGAAATTTCAAACTGTAAACCTTTGCACCTTTGCATCTTGTAATATAAATATTTATATTTAAGAATATTTTGAATTGCAAATGAATATTGTTTGTTGCATTAAAGTACATTATTTACAAGTTTTTATTTAAATGCTAACATAAACGCTTTCACACTCAGAACCCTTCACTAAGTTTGATGACTTGTGTCGTGAGTGCTGGAAACTTTCATATCACACACACACAATCACAACCAGAACCAGAAATACAAATTTTCCTTGGGGAGAACATTTGTGTTCATGCCAGGAATTTAAGCCGATACCCCTACTTAGAAGGCAAAAGCTCACTCGGCTGAACCAATCTCGTTATATATCGGTCTGTAATAAAATCTAGCAAGCTAAATTAGACTTACTTCCCGATGCCCGATTAGACGAAATTTGGTGTATTTATGCATCTTTGTTGACAATACAATGCTATGGTAGGTACCATGAAACTGGTCTGATTACGGAGACTGAAAATGGCCATAGGAACTTTTAAACTAAACAAGATAAACCATCGAGTTTGGGCTCGTTTGATTTGTCTTAAGAAGTTCTCTGTTTAATTAACTTTTTATTCCTTTTTGCTTGGTAACTGGTAAAAACTTTTTAATGTATCCTTACTAATATTATAAATGCGAAAGTAACTCTGTCTGTCTGTCTGTTACGCTTTCACGCTAAAACTACTGAACCGATCTAAACGAAATTTGGTACACAAATAGTCTAGAGCCTGAGAAAGGACATAGGCTACTGTTTGAAAGAAAGAAAGAAAGAAAATAGATTTAATTCGGGACAACACGCGACGTTACATTATGTACATAAAACAATAAGAAAACACATAAAAAATACAAAAAAAACAAACAATATAACGCCGCGTGATGTCACGAATGAGGTCCCGACTCAGCATATAACTAGGTAAGTAGGTGGGCAGAACCCTCCTACCTACCCAGTAACTGGTTTTCAGGCGGAACCCATACATGACATCACGCGCATCAGGACAGATTTAGACACGAACTTAAAAAAATACTTAAATTTACACTATAGATATACGAACTTAAAAAAATACTTAAATTTACATTATATATATATATATAATACATTAATATAACTACATATATAAATAAATAAACAAAGATACATTAAACACTAATACTAACACAGTACTCGGTGGCGGAAGGCGACCAAGTTTCAAAGTTTGGCCCCTCACACCGAAGACAATGTAATCACTATCTCTCTATGGTCACACCGTGATGGCCAGCCCGCGCCCGCCCCAGTCGACTGTCAAGTGTCAAACGGCTGCCGCATGGGGCGGGTTTAGTATTCTGTGGTGATAGTACTCTGTGGGCGGATGGCGCCACGTCATGCCACGCATTATGTTGCACATTTTGGAGATTTATCAGAGTGATTACATTGTCCTTGTCGCAAATTTTGGGTCGGCAAACAAAACAGTTAATGTGTGATGTGAGGGGTACACGCACAGTGCAAAAAAAAAAAGCTTAACAATTAATATTAGCAGAAAGTCTTCAATGTGTTATTGTTAAAAAATTAAACACCCATGGACCATGGAGCATAACCAGTGGTAAGTTGAATATATATCCTAGACTATACTACTAATTTAACCTACCAACTAATTAATCAACTACTTTAACAAATTATACCTACATTTTGTAAGTAATGCATTTTTAACAACCTCCCGACATTGCTGCGAGCGTTTTATAGTTCTTACATAGGTATGTCAACGTTTTTGTTTTTTTTTTTTCAAAAGCTAATGAAGAGGCACCACTGCACTGTTTTTTACAGGAAAGATAAAATTACTTAAGTAATTACAGATTTCTGATGGTTCAGTAGGTGAATCTTCATATGCCTTCTAAATGTTCCAACTGTTTTCAGGGCTCGGATCGGTGGCAATAACACATTCCAGCACTTGCTTGCAGCAAACCTAAAACTTCCCCGGAATGACTGAGTTCTGTGATGAGGTGTCAAGAGCATGTATTCTGATGCTCTGGTACGATACTTCCTGTCTTCTTTTGGCCAAGACAACTTTTGCCATAAATACTCTGGTTGATGTTCCTGAACAATACCAAATAACATAGTGGCAAAATGGAGGTTTCTACGAGAGTTCATTTTCATGAGATTTGCTTTATTCAAGAATGGAGTAATATGAGCACGAGAAGGGACCTTAAAACAGAAACGTGCACAGGCATTTTGAACTCTCTGGATCAGTTTTTCAGTTCTAGACAAAAGACAGGAGCCATAGACTACATCAGCATAGTTGAGTTTTGAAAGCACTAAGGATTCACAGAGTGTCATCCTGAGCTCTTCACTTAGGTAAGGCCTTACCTTATATAAAATCTTTAATTTATAAAAGCAATTACTGACTGCCTCTTGTATATGTTTCTCAAAACGTAAATTTTTGTCCATAATTAAACCCAAATTTCGCGCTACAGTGACACATTCTATTTGACTATTTGAAATGGATACTTTTGGGTTTCGCAGCATTATATTCTCTATTTGCTTTTTGGATCCCATAACCATATATTTAGTTTTAGTGGGGTTTAATACCATACAGTTAGTATCGGCCCAACTTGCTAAACTATCCAAGTCAAGATTTATGTTACTTACAGCCTGATCTGTATCATTTGGATGGAAGTGCAGATAGACTTGTAGGTCATCAGCATAAATGTGGTACTGGCAGTGTTTAATATGCTTTATTATGTCTGCACTATACAGGATGAAGAGGATTGGCCCTAGGATTGAACCTTGAGGTACACCCCGAAGATTATAGCTGCAAGATGAAGATGTTGTTTTACCATCCAGACCAGTTACTTCCACTATTTGGGACCTTAAATATAAGTAACTATGAAACCACTTCACAGTGTTATGATCAAATCCATAGTAAGACATTTTGGCCAAAAGAAGAGGTATATTAATAGCATCAAATGCACGCGAAAAGTCTAGCAGTACTAAAATGGTACCCATTCCCCTATCCTGAGCTGCAAGTACATTGTCAACAACATCCAGCAAAGCCGTTGCAGTACTGCGTTTCTTGCGAAATCCGGATTGATGTTGGGGGAGGATTTTTTCAGCCTCCAGGTACCTCATCATCTGATCACATACTATTCGTTCAAGAATTTTAGATAAGCATGGCAAGATGCTGATTGGTCGTAAATCTTTTATAGATGCCACATTTGTTGTCTTAGGAATTGGTCTAATGAGAGATATTTTCCATATGTCAGGAAATGTACACGATGATATTGATAAATTGACAATTTTAGTGATAATTGACAAGGTGTCAGGCAATGTTAACATTATCATTTGCAATGTGATTTGATCTATACCTTCTGCATTAGAAGAGAGGCTTTTAATAACATTCGAAATCAGATCTTCACCTGCTGGCTGAAGCTGAAAAACATACTCACTAAATCGATGATATTCAAAGTAAGTGAGTGTTGAAATAGGTGCTGAGTTGTTGCCAGGGACATTTAGAAAATGGGAGTTAATAGTGTCAGGACAAAACGGAGGTAACTCAAAACTCTTGTTTTTATGTATTACTGTGTTTTTGATACTTTTCCATAACTTTTTTGGATTATATATATTTCTATTTATATGATTGTCAAAGTAAACTTTCTTTTCTTGAAACATTGCATTAATAACAATATGTTTCATGTTTATGTAACTTTCCTTATCCAAATCTGTTTTAGACTTCAAATACTGTCTATGATAACTATCACGTATACTCATCATGTCTCTTATTGTATCTGTTATCCATGGATATGAGTTGCTTTTTATATATATAGATTTTTTAGGAGCATGAAGGTTAAACAAATTCAAAACATATTCATTGAAACAATTAACCAAATCATTAACATTATCAAGCGACTCCAAATATTGCCAATCTATTAACTTTAAATCTGGATCAAACAGTTCCAACAGTATATTTTTAAGTGGTCTGTAGGTAAGAAAGTATGGCTTTGGTTTCTCAGCCTTGATGTTCAACTCAGCCGAAATTACAGCATGATTTCCCAAATCCGGGATGTAGGTCACAGCTACTGATCTTACTTTAGCATCGGTACAAATAACATCTATGAGTGTTTGACTATGGTCTGTATAATGTGTGGGTTCGGTCACTATCTGCTTAATGTTAATACAATTAATAAAAGTCTGCAGCAGCTTACTTTTGTTGTCTGAAGGACAAAGTAAATTTACATTAAAGTCTCCAAGGAGAACTAAATGATCATAGTTACCGAAGCTAGCAACAGATTCTGTCAAACTGTCCAAAAAAATTGATAAATCTAACCACGGTGCTCTGTAGGCAGTACCAATGATAACTTTTAATTTATTAACCCTTACAATTAACCACATTTGCTCCACTGTATCAGAAGGAGGATGGGGACATGTTCTTACTTTGATACCATTTTTCACATAAAAGCCAACACCACCCCCTCTTCCACCACGTACCGATATAGGCCTCGGAGTGTGCCTTAGGCGAAAGCCAGGTACCATAGGGGCCAAGTCGTCTTGATTTGACCGTATCCACGTCTCATTTATTGCAATTAAGTCTAGTGCCATCTTCTCAATGGCCACAATAAATTCTTCATGCCGTGTTGCAAGAGACCCTGCATTAAAAAGCCCAACTTTTAGTGGTTTATATGGTACCATTGCTATTAATAAATACTTTTACCTGACATAGATAATTACAGTATAATTTCTCATGTAATATAGCGAGCACAAAATTAAGTGTTTTTAAAAGGGTTAATATTTTATGAGTTTTGACAATAATAATTACTATATTATGAAATGACAACAAAAACATTTGATCGTTTAATTTAATAAGTACTAGAATATGTCTAGACTTCCGTTTCTCTATTAACTCAATGCATATCGGCTCTATATGGCTTCCGACCCAACTACGCTCAAACCAAAAACCTTTCCCAGGTCAGCATCTGAACGCACACGGAACGATGCCTTCCCTGTCTCCCGGCGAACGTAGATGCGTCCTCCCCTCGTCCAGGCGAACCTGTAGCCCTGTCGCCGGCTCTGCTCGCGCACCTTGTAGAAGAGGATCTTATTCGACTTAGTGAGGCGCTCGTTGACATAAAGCCGCGCCGACGGCGCCGCCAGGCCGAGGCCGTCCGTGGTGAGGCGGCGGCGCACTCGCGCGCTTTGAAGGAAACTGTCTCTTTGCGCGCGGCGCGCCAGGCGCACGACGATGGCGCGCGGCCGCGGCGCCGCCGGCTCGCCGCTGGCGGAGGGCGCGCGGCGCAGGCCAGCTCGTTCCACGAACACGATGTCGCGCTCGTCGTACTCGACGCCCAGCTTGCCAGCGATCAGAGACACCAGGTGCCCCAGGTTTTCGCCTTCGGCCTCGGGTATACCTGTTATCTCAACATCGTTGAGCAGCGCCTCTTGGTCGCGGTCGTTCAGCTCGGCCCTGAGCTGCTCGATGGTGGTTAGCGACTCCTCTGGACTGGGCCTCGCGCGGAACTCCGCAAACTGGCCCTCCAGCCCGAGCAGACGCTCCTCCATGCAATCCATACGACCACCGAGCCCCGCCACGGTAGACCTGAAAGTCTTCATTTCTTCCCTCATGGCGTTGAAGTCCTCTCTGAAGGCTTTCATTTCATCGGTCATACCGTGGACCATTCGGAGTATTTCATCGGTCCTATCGTTGGGAGGCGCGGGTGACCCCTGGCCACCCGGGGTATAGTCCGCCGCCGCCCCGCGCACGGCGCACTCGGTGTTATCCTTGCGCGGGGTGGCTGCCTTGCATGCCGGACACGACCACGTAGGTGCCACCGTTGCGTCCTTAGGGATTTTTACACAACCTTTGTGATAAAAACCACTGCATTGATGACACTTAGCGCCATCTGTCGTGGTGAAACGACCACAAGCTCCACATTTAGCAGCCATAGTAGACGGGCTGGGTTACAGTCTGGTGGCGTATATTTATATGAGATATTCTATAATTTATTTTTAGATTTATATGAATTGTAAAATTATTTTAGGTTATTTGTATTTTATTTTTAATTTTAATTTTCTATGTGGGTAGGAAGGATTTTTATTTTCTGTGTATTTAGCTATATTATAGCCTATTTATTCGTACAAATCGTATTTTTCATTCACATAGCACTTCACACTTATATGCGCACACGCCAATCAATTTACACCACTATAACTTTACTTTTTCTATTTTTAAATAAGAGATATCGTCGTAACTAAACTGCCGTCACTGACACACCTGACGTCACCTCTTGTTTAACCCCGAATTCTGGCTGGTCCGGGACTTCCGCGGGCAAAGCCGCGGGGCGCAGCTAGTTACTTATATTTAGTTCCGTCCCAGGTAATCAAACTGGATGCAGTAAGCACCCGTGTCGTGATAACTTGTTACTACCTAAAAGCGAGCCAGGTAACTATACATCTCTTACTTAGTTCGATTACAGAATAAGTTACTATCTAAGTAATCAATAGTAAGAATAAAAATATTTGAATGTATTCTAGGTTAATGGCCATAATAAATAAAATAAACTAAGATAACATAAAATCTAATATCTTTAAACGAGCAATTCTTGTATATATATATATATATGTGTAATCAGGATCTCGGAAACGGCTCCAACGATTTTCATGAAAGTTACAGATTTGGGGTTTTTCGGCCCAAGGAATTGATTTATCAACGTTTCAGGTCCGAGAAATGCTCGGTTCCCAAACTGCATTTAAAAAACCGGGTTTAAGAAACTATCAGCGCCATCTATTACACCATGATGTAAAAAAATGTTTCTACTCGACACTCGATGGATCTTTCTGAGGCTACAAATTCAAACACATTCTACCAAAAACAAAAAACCGAGCAAAGCTCGGTCATCCGGATATTGTCATATTTAGTCAAATGACGCTACGGGAATAGTTTAGTAGAGCCCGTAGTGTCACCCGCGATGATCCGGTTAAAAAACAGCCTATTATTAATCCAAGGTATAAAATATGTACATTCAAAATTTCATTAAAATCCGGTGAGCCGCGGCACACTCTCCAAAGTGTAAACGGTAAAATACCGATAAGCTTGCAACATTACGTCGGCGAGCGAGACTGCAAATTGAACTCGATTAGCTTATTATCACCAATGAGTGTTTTTCCTAGATAATAGATATTCAAGTTGATACTTAAAGGATTCATCATATAGGTGGCCGCAGTACTTCATACACGATCGGACTTGAGTTTGAAATAAATTTAGAAGCTGCCCCGGTGTGAAATACTGCCCAACCTTTGAGACGATACCCATCTTTTTAGCGGCCAGCTGAGCTCTGACTTGGATATAGGTACCAATGTAGGTATAATGATGAATTATTAAACTTTTTTTTGCAAGATAGTCAAGCATTAGATTGCTGTCCCACCTGATGGAAAGTAATAACGCGGTTGAAGATATAGCTGGCTTGCCTAGAAGGTATCTATTCACTCTATACTTAAACCCAAACGGTATCGTCCAGGGAACAAAGTCGCAGGCAAAAATATTCAAATTCTCCGCTGTACGGATGATCAATATAGAAGGAAAACGCTTTCAGCGAACTGAAAGTATTTCAGTTAATAAGTATTTAATTATACAGTTCTATTAGAGCCGTTGTTATGTTTATGACAGTCCTATGTTGTTCGTGTCTTACGTTACTTTTTAACCCCCGACAAAAACAGGAGTGTTATAATTTAGTAGCGTGAATCTGTATATCTGCGAGTCTATTTGTGGCATCGCAGCTCCCAAACGCATGGCCCGAATTTAATTTAGTTTGTGTGTTCTGTGTTTGGTGAAAATCGGTGCAGCCGATTTCTGGAAAGAGCATCGGGGATATTTCCATTTATGATTTTGCCACTTATTTTCTCAAGTATGAGTGAGTTGTTATAAATGTTAGTCTACACAACTTCTTTTTTCATTCGAAAATTGCTTATAACAAATATAAATAAATAAAAGGCATTCTCTACAATGAAGATGGATACATATTAATAAAAAAACAAGTGATGCGATCGAGGGTATACACTATTATTATCCTCTTTGATATTACCACATGTATTTTTATAAATAATATATATCTATGATCATATACTACACACATTACGTAAATGGTCTATACCTCATTTGCTTGACCGTCCTGCCGCATCCAGTATTTCTACATCACCCAGTAATCGGGTCACGTGTAACGGCCCTCTCATTAACTGTCCTGAGGGTTCTGTACTGACATTGATCTACGCTAATTGTGGTGAACACCTGTAATGAATAGTGAGAGGGCTCTGATACGGCACATTTGAGTTCAGGTGGCACTTTGATATACAAGAAAAAGAGGCTTGATCATGAACTATTACGGCATTTTTTAAAGTTCAAAATGATTGTTTAATTTATTTTAACTGGATGCAAAAACGCAAAAAACATACACATAAACGCTCACACTCACAGCCTCACACTAAGTTGCTTGAGTTGTGTGTCCGTGTAACTTCATAAATCTTCGTCCGTAGAACTTTCGACATGAACTTTCACCCCCGTTGCACCACCTAAATGCTCCCCTAGCAAAAAGTATTGAAAAAATATTTTTTAATGATAAATGAACTCCTCAAATACCAATTTTACATCGTTATAAGATCGAAAACTAAGAAATTTCATACACACGTTTTCACTCCTCATCATTTAACCCCTTTTCGGGTGGAATTTCCAAAAATCCATACAATACAATACAATAACTCTTTATTGACACCAATAATAAAAAAGTACATAAAAGAAATTACTAATAAATAGGTACAATGGGCGGTCTTATCGCTAAGAGCGATCTCTTCCAGACAACCTTTGGATGGAAAAGAATAATACAGATAAGCAGGGATGGTGGTGTGGTAAAACTGAGACTAAGTACTGAATAAACTACATATACATACAATTACACATATAATTATCCTAATACATATCTAATATATATATATAATGAAATGAAATGAAATGAAATGAGTATATTTCACACAAAATAGAGTATACATATTGGTCTTCATGGTTGAATCGTCCTTCTATTTTGCCATGTGTTGGTATGTGAAATTACATGTTAAAATTAATATAATGACAATATTAAATTAAATTAATTATATTATATTAAATGTCAATAAAATAATTAAAATACAATGTCAAAAACAATAATAACGATTTAAGAAGAAATACAGTTATTGATTTCAATATAACATTACGATGTCAATCTAATTTACTATTGAAAAAATCTTTCAGACAGTAAAAAGTCTTGTCATATATATATATACAATATCATATACCATAATAAATATTATACATACACATGCATAAATAAATTAATACATACAAACACATCCATACAAGTGAGCAAAAAAAAAGAAAGAAAAACTTATTCTACGCTGTTATGTTACTAAGGTAAAAGTCTTTTATTTGCAATTTAAACGAATCAAGGGATTGAGCACGTTTGATAGTGATCGGAAGCGCGTTCCACAAACGCACAGCCTGCACAGTAAAGGACGAGTCATAGTCCATGTTCATGACTAAGACAAAATGTACCTCCCAAATTTATAAATTTTTACGTCTCTACGACCAGCGGTAGGCTGTGTGTTATCTCTAAGTCAGTCATGTCATATTATGATCGTAACTCAAATAAGTTAAACTCTGCTCTCGCAAAAAACTATTAAATCCAACGAAAGTATGTCTTTGCTGATAATGTTGTAACCAATGTCCGCATATTAGTGTTTTCATTGGCACAAGCTAGATTTTTTTATAATTATAGTAGCAGACCTGGCCGGCGTCGCCCGGGTAAAAAATGCATTGACATAAATTCTTTCACACTTACAGTCCCACACTAAAACTTGACTTGCGTTGTGGGGCCTTAAACATTAACCACACACACAACATTCACATCATACGCAGAGCCAGAAACACAACCTTCCCGTGGGAGAAAACTTGTGTTCCCACTGGGAATCGAACCCGGTGCTTTAAAGGCAAACGCATACCTAACAACGCCAGTGGGCAGTTCAAAGTTAAGTTATAATCGGCAAAACAAAAAAAAAACAGTCGAATTAATGTCCTCCTTCTTATGTAAGTCGATTCAAAACGTAGACGTATGCCTGATTATGCTGTGACTGTTACTCATTCGGTCACTCATCACTTTTATCCTCAAATAAATTTTATGTTTTCTCGTAGACTATCAGTCTAAATACGTAAGACGATGAAACAGTTTATTTCGATAAGGATTACTATTGAAAGCCTCAAAAAGCCAACTAAACAGAAGTCGCTATATTTTCAGATTTATAACAAAGAAAAGTTATTTTTCTAAGCTTTATATACTAACTTTGTAAAACTCATAAAGACCAACATTTTTGCCATACATTGTATTCATCTATGTTTAACTGACGACCCAGTTGGCGCAGTGGACAGGTGTCCGCCCTCTGCGCCGTGGGTCCTGGATTCGATTCCCGGCAGGAGCACAAATTCCTACCCAAGGGATATTTGTGCTTCTGGTTCTGGGTGTAATGTGTGTGATGTTAATGTTTCCGGCACCCACGATACAAGTATTTGAACTTAGTGTGGGGCTGTGAGTGTGAAAGCGTTTGTTTGTTTGTTTAACTGAACTGACTGAACTTAGTCAGCATACGCCGAGTAAGCGGCCCGTTTTTTTTTTCTTTTACTTGGCTGATGAATATTATTATTTCGAACTGAAAACTAACTTTTATCACAATAAAACATAGTCTTTGACACTCAGCGTATAGTGTAGCTATCTACCAGAATATTCATAATCGGATCAGTAGTTTCAGAGATTACCTTATACAAACAAACAAACAATCAAACTTGCTGTACAAAAACTGAAAAAAAAGCTCATACAAGTTTAATCCTTCAATCAGTTGGACTATCTGCTTAATTGCGACTTATTACAAAACATAATTAAACGAAAGCAAAGCTTAAAAAAATACCGACTTCACAACTTTATCTTCGGAACTTTGAACACGCATTTTTAACGATATTTCAAGAACTACTAGGCAGATTTTGATCAAATTTGAATGGGACCAATTGGAAAGCAACATCTTTCAAACAAAAAATAAATTCAAAATCGGTTCACGTGGAATGAAGTCATAAGGTAACACACATAAAAAAAATACAGTCGACTTGAGTACCTCCTCCTTTTAGTGAAGTCGGTAGAAAAGCCGTGACATTCTATCGCTTACATTTTGGAGAGTGTGCTCAGGAATTACATGATATAATTCCTCCATGCCCTTTTTACCATCAAACAACAAGACAAACTGTCAAACGTCATCCATATATAGTTGACATACCTCCAGTTCGCTCGAAGCGTTTTGTTTCTACGTGCATCATCCGTACAGCGAAGGAGTGGAACTCATTGCCTGCGTCTTTGTTCCCTGAACGGTATAATCTGGGTGTCTTCAAGTCTAGAGTGAATAGGTACCTTCTAGGCAAGCATGTTCCATCTTTGGCCGCATCGTCACTTTCCATCAGGTGAGATAGCGGTCAAATGCTTGCCTATCTAGTATAAAAAAAAAAAAAAGTCACAGATTGACGGAGATCCTCAGCAATTATAGGTTCGCTTTGGGTATAAAAAGCAAAAAGTTTGAGCCCCCAGAAGTTCAATCAAACATAAAAGTTCAAAGTTCAGCAGGTTTCAGATGCTAATGAAGTTCAATTCAATAAAACCTTGGAATTTGAAAGCGAAGAAATTTTCAGTCATAAATCATAATAACGTCGAAAATAAGCCAACGGAACCTTTTCTCGGTTATAACTCCTCGATTTCATAAAATATTCCATAACTGAAGGTATTTGACCTCAATACTTTGACCTTCCGAATCCCATGGATTCTTACAGTACCTAGTGTAAATAACGTCAGTGGGAGTGTTGCCGCAAAAGTGAATAAATGGGGTTGTCGTCTTTGTGGAAAATGAGGCTTTAATTAATGTTTAGGTGGGACAATATTCACACACATCTAGCATATAATGTAAAACAAAATAAATATACGTAAATTATAAAAAAAAAAATTTTTGTTATTTGTAGTAATTTTTTTTTGCGGAGTCCGCCTGGGTCAGTACCACAACGTTGCCAGACATGCAACTGCACATTAGTTTAGTTGGGTGGCGTTCGCCTTCTAAGCAGTGGTACCTATAGGGTTCGATTCCCGACTGAAACACAAGATTTCTCCTAAAGGAACATTTGTGTTTCTGGTTCTGATGTGTGATGTGAATGCTTCCGGCACCCACGACACAAGTCATCGGACTTAGAGTGGGGCAGTGAGTGATCTCATCTTATAAAGTGGATCAATAAATTATTATCTATCGCAAGCGTGACGCCTACCAGGAGGTCTTTTCCGGGCATAGATTATCTTTACATCGACGTCGAAAAAGAACGATCGTCTTTTCTCGAATCAACTGAAATGATTTTTTTTTTTATGCCTGATAGGCAAGCATTTGACCACAATCTCACCTGATGGAAAGTGATGATGCGGCCGAAGATGTAGCACGCTTGCCTAGAAGGTACCTATTCACTCTTGACTTGAAGACTCCCAGATTGTACCGTTCGGGGAACAAAGACGAAGGCAATGAGTTCCACTCCTTCGCAGTACGGATGATAAACGTAGAAGCGAAACGCTTCGAGCGAACTGGAGGTATGTCAACCATATATGGATGACGTTTGATAGTTTGTCTTGTTGTTAGATGGTAAAATGGACTAGTTGGAATTAACTCGTATAATTCCTGCGCACACTCTCCAAAATGTATACGATAGAATACCGATAGGCTCGCGACTTTACGTCGGTGACCGAGACTCAGCAATTTGAACTCGACCAGCTTATCATCGCCAATGAGTCTTTTTGCTCGTCGGTCGATGGACTCAAGAGCTTCAAGCTGGTACTTTGCGGATCCATCCCACAAGTGGCCGCAGTACTCCATACACGATCGGACTTGAGCTTGATATAAATTAAGAAGCTGCCCCGGTGTGAAGTACTGCCTAACCTTTGTGAGGTTGCCTAGTTTTTTAGCAGCTAGCTGAGCTCTGGCTTCGATGTAAGTACCAAAGTTTAGGCTCGACGACAAGGAAACGCCAAGAAGCTCGAGTTTATTTGCTATCGGTATTGGTACATTCTGGAAAGTCGGAGACAGGTGAAAAGGTCTCCGTTTAGCGGAGAAAAGACACGCCTGTGTTTTAGAAGCATTAAAACGAACCAAGTTGGCATTGCCCCACTCGGCCACGGCCAACAAGCTCGAATTTAATCGGTCTATCATCCCCTCTCTGAGAGACTGGACTTGTACCTCGCCAGCTCGTGCATTGGATACGTATCTTTCGACAACAGTGCTATCATCTGCATACCCAAAGATACCGGGCTTGAGCAAATCGTTGATGTGAAGCAAAAAGAGCATTGCCGAAAGAACAGACCCTTGAGGTACCCCGGCATTAATTACCATTAGATCGGACGAGCAGCCGTCAACAATCACTCGAATCGATCGTTCCCTCAAGAAGTCAGATATCCAAATACATAAATCGGGAGGTAAACCATAGGCTGGAAGCTTGCCAATAAGAAAATGTCAATGTCAACCAATCGACTGTCGTCTGCGCATTAATTCAAACAATCGTAGTTTGACGACCAGAATAGACCTGGCAAGCGTCTCACGTGTCTGTCACTCATTGACATGGCATATAATTATTAATGTTTACTAACCGGCTGGTACTCGCGGCGGCTTTTGTCGGATTTTCCGACTAGTTTCGGGCATGTACGATGCCCATCATCTGGGAGGTGGCCGATCGCAACGTTCGCGTCGCCTCTCCGCGCGCACCAAATGGCATTTTCAAACTCAAATGGCATAATAATATAATCTTTAGTTTTTAATACACTTTCATATACATATAACGTAAAACTATTCCCAAACCTGATCTACCTACAGATTTACAGTGGGTACACTGTGGCGTGCCGAAGCGAGCCGCGAGTGGAATTAAAGCCTGATGCGTACTCGACTCGCGCCACGTTAGCGTTCGTATTTACGCTCGCAACGATTCCGCGGGCTGAGGTATCGTTTCTATACATACACAAACGAATAATGTACAGTTTATTCATAGAACATACCGTACTACAACCTCGCCTTAAGTCCATAATTAAGGAACATCGCTTGATGATTACTGAGCATGCAGTGTCTCACTTCGTCCGAATGGCGTAGTCCGTCATTTAAATTGTTAAAAATAATGCAATAGAATTTTTAAGATAAAAAGCGTTCAGGAGTGAGGGCTCTTGACATTCCACAAGACGTCACGCCTCAGTAAAAAGGGGTTTGGCCAACAAGATCCCCTAGCCCGATCCCTCAGGGGATTCTGTTAAACTCATCTGTAAAGTGTACGTTACGCGAAATTTAATGCTCTATAATATCTTCGTCCTTTTTTGTTGAATTGGCAATAATGTCCAATATTTTTTGCCTTTTTTTTGCAAAATAGGCATACATTTGACCACCATCTGATGGAAAGTGATGATGCGGCCGAAGATGTGACATGCTTGCCTAGAAGATACCTATTTACTCTTGATTAGAAGACTCCTAGACTGATCCCCTTTCTGACCCGATCCGGCGCAGACAGACGGGGGGGAGGAGGAGGCGGTTCGCCCGCCTCCTCTCTCCTCCTCTGTAGTGGGGTCACTGGTGGAGAGTCAGGGAACCTCTCCATCGGCTTGCACGGCTCCACACGTCTGGGGGGTGGCCTTGGTGAGCAAGGTCACCTCTCCATGGGCACAGTGGCCCGGTTTGCATCCGGGCCTACCGCCGGGGCAAGATAGTGACTGCTAGCGCGACCCTATCTTGCCCCACCTCGGCGAGGGACTGCTCACGGAGGGGTTTTTAGTGGGTTCGAGCCCCACACACCCCCTTCCTTCACCCTGGGAGGGAAGGGAAGTGGTAGGCATTTTCCCCCCCACAAAAAAAAAAAAGGCAATGAGTTCCACTCCTTTACTGTACGGATGATGAACAAAGAAGTAAAACGCTTCGAGCAAACTGGAGGTATGTCAACCATAAATGGATGACGTTTGATAGTTTGTCTGGTTGTTAGGTGGTAAAAGGGGCATCTTGGAATTAACTCATGTAATTTCTGCGCACACTCTCCAAAATACGAGTACGTATGATTCAGATTCAGATTCAGATTGTTTATTGCCTCCATATATACAGTACAAGGTGTTACATTCCAAAAGGTAGGTACAATGTCTCTTATGGACCCTGTCGGGCGCAGCAAATTAAGAGAGAAGAGGACGCAATTCTTAACTATAAAATTTAAATATTGTCTTTTAAGTAGTCATAAATTGAGTAGTATGCTTTCGTTATTAATAGTTGTTTGAGGTTTTTCAGGAATTTCGTGGTATTTATTTCATTTGTAAGGTCTGCTGGTAGCTTATTATATATTTTTACAGACATGGGCAATGTACCAGCAGAGTGCATCTGCAGTCGAGATGTAGGTATTAATAACCGGTTACCGTGACGAAATGTAAATTTACTTTTTAACTGTTGTCGAGTTTTATATAAGTCGGGATTATTACGTACAAATTTACAAATTTCAAAAATATATATGCATGTCAAGGTTAAGATTTTAAATTTTATAAAATAAGGTTTACAACTGTCAGTCTGTTCAATATTAGCCAAGATACGTATGAGTTTTTTCTGCATAATAAATACTTCAGTCGCAGCATTGCTATTTCCCCACAATAGTACCCCATAGCTCAACCTCGAGTGGGCAATCGCATAGTATGTCGCGACAGCTGTATTTAAATCAGTCGTCTTTTTAATTTCGCGAAGGGCGTATATGATAGATGATAATTTAGCTTTAACTTTCATAACGTGTGGTTGCCAGTTTATATGCGTGTCAATTTTAATACCTAACAATGTGAATTCATTTACAATTTCTAAGTCTATCCCATGAAGTGCAAAATTTAATTGGAGTGGTGGTTTTTGGTAAGGATAAAATGTGACCAAAGCTCTGCAACCTGGACTCAACCAGCTTATTATCGCCAATGAGTCTTTTTGCTCGTTGGTCAATAGGCTCAAGACCCTCAAGCTAGTACTTAGCGGATCCATCCCAGAGACGGCTACAGTACTTCATACACGACCGGACTTACCCTTGTTATAAGTTGAGAAGCTGATAATACTGCCGTAGAGATTTTACAATAAGGTTACGCTCGAGTTTGTTTGCTATCGTTATTGGCACATCTTAGAAGGTCGGAATTGCTATTGTAAAACAGACTTAATAAACATTTTCAGGTGTCTAGCCTACAATGCCTACAGGAAGTTAAAGTATACTTTGTTATTAAAGGTGTTGCATACTTATTTCGACTTGGTTTCAAAACTACCCTACTGTGCATAAATATTCCTTCCAACACTGCTAAACCCCAAGTATTTCTACCAAGTACCGCATACCCTAAAATGGTGACATAGCAAAACTGCGAGGAAATGGATAGCTCCATACATTTATCTCTCGCATTTGGCACATGCTGTCTAAAGATTGGCAAGGAGAGTATGTAGATTCGATGATATCTCCAGATTTATGAAACACCCTTTTTTTGACGAGAAATAGGTTGAGATTTTTATGTTGCTATGGTATTTGTTTTTGTATGAAATAAAATGAGTATGAGAAAGTGAGGGATGAGGCTTATAAAGGCTTAATATACAGCGCCCAAGTCACGCATAAAGGGCGCTTAGTAAATTTTGTTACTCTAGAGCCAATACAAAACGTCGGCAGCGCGGGGAGAAGCATCGAGGGCGCGCGCCCTGGCTACTTTGTATATCATTGTCCCTTAGGCACCATACATTTTATCTTCACAGCGCCCAGGCCGCGCACCTCGGGTGCTTCGTATATCAAGTCCCTAACTGAAGTCAAAATTAAAAAAAAACAAACATTTTTACCCATCCCAAAATAGTGCACAACGCCGCTAAAGAAGTTTTCACTTCAACAATGTTTCAAGGTGTTGTTACCAGACATGGCAATATTTCATAAAACGACTATAAATTAGTTTTTCCCGTTATAATGTAAAAGAGGCTAGTCGATTTGTATTTTTGCTTTCGCTCCAAAAGTCCAATATAAGTTCTATTGCTTTACTACGGCCTTATTTAAAAATAAAATAATATAACGACGGATCAAAAGGACTTGGTATTTTATGAAATAAATTAAGAGAGAAACAAATCCAAATTGACAACTTGTCGCAAACTGATCAATTCACAATTATATAGGTTGATTCCCCCATGCCCGTTTTACCATCTAACGACAAGACAAACTGTGAAACGTCATTCATATATGATCGACATACCCGGTTCCCGTATTCGGTTCGCTCGAAGGGTTTCGCTTCTACGTTTATCATCCGTACAGCGAAGAAGTGGAACTCATTGCCCTCGTCTTTGTTCCCCGAACAGTAATATCTGGGAGTCTTCAAGTCAAGAGTGAATAGGTTCCTTATAGGCAAGCGTGTTACATCTTCGGCCGCATCATCGCTTTCCATCGGGTGAGATTGTGGTCAAACGCTTGCCTAACGTAAATATATGACGACTCAGTTGGCGCAGTGGACAGGTGCCCGCCCTTTGCGTCGTGGGTCCTGGGTTTGATTCCCGGCAGGAGCACAAATTCCTTCCCAACTGATATTTGTGCTTCTGGTTCTGGATGTAATGTGTGTGTGATGTGAATGTTTCCGGCACCCACGATACAAGTCTTTGAACTTAGTGTGGGGCTGTGAGTGTGAATGCGTTTGTTTGTTAAAAAAAAAAGACGTGTGGCACTCGGGGACTGCCGCGGTAAAGCTATTGCATGGCATTTTTTATCAACTTATGCAATTATAATATTTATGCAGTATTTTTTTTGCTGCCACCTAGAGGCGAGTTGCTGAACTAATGAAACAAGCGTGATATTTCAAAAAAGTCATTAAAAGTTCTGCTATTCATCGATAGATGGTAAAACTAAAAAGTACCACCGCTGTGCCGGTCGGAGTGGGGGGGGGAGGTTAGGTTATTTTCGTTACGGAATTTCTGGATTCGGTCTCCACGCTCATCGTTTATATAAAACACTTAAATTTGTTGGCTTAGCCGAGATCAAAGTTGAAAATAAAATTAATCAGATTCATCAGAGGATTCTTCTGTTTTGCATCCTTCCCAGTATACCCTAAAGTGTTGTGATGAAGATGTAAAGATGTAGCATGTTTGTCTAGAAGATACCTGTTCACTTTTGAATAAAAGACTCCCTAATTATACCATTCGGTAACAAAGACATGGGCAATGAGTTTCCACTCCTTCGCAGAACGGATGATAAACATAAAAGCAAAACGCTTCAAACGAACTGGAGGTATCCCTTAAATGGATGACGTTTGACAGTTTGTCTTGTTGTTAGATGGTAAAACAGCCATGGGGGTTTTAGCTTCTATAATGCCTGCGCACACTCTCCAAAATGTAAACAATAGAAAACCGATAGGCTCGCTACCTTACTTCGACGACTTAGACTCAACAGTTTCGACTTGGCCAGCTTGCTATCGCCAATGAGTGTTTTTGCTCGTTGGTCAATGGATTCCAGAGCATTAAGCAAGATAAACATAGTACCTATGGTTTTTATTTCAATGAAACATTGCTTTCTTTTAATCCACTGCAGTTTAGTTTATTTAGTTTAGTTAGTTTTATTTATTTATTAGACATTTACTTCGACAAGTCCAACCAAGAAGCCATGTAAACCGACTGAAAACAGTGATAAAACAAGTGATACCTGTTAGGTAGTTTTTTTACTATCATGCTTTTACCAGTTGTAAATAAAAAAAGGACTAAAAACATAAGAGAACTCTTCAAGACAAAACAAACGAGCTCAAACGAGATTGGATTATCTTGTTTAGCTTAGAAGTCCCTATGGCCATCTTCCGTCTCCATCACACCAGCTCTATACCATATTATTGTATTGTCAGCGAAGATACGTACACCAAATTTGAGTCTAATCAGACATCGGGAAGTGGGTCTAATTTAGCTTGCAAGATTTGATTACAGACCGACAGAAAAGGGGACAGTTGAAATTAAATAAGGGGTTGTAATAATGCAGTCGTGTTTCGTGATTTCGCAGTCCTAACAAATAGGCAGCTGCAGTATACAATTAAAAGTTTTGATGTAGTGCCAACTTGACAACACAATAGGCACACCCACAATAATAATTACTTCAGCGGTTTGTTTCAAATTTTGTGTGAATTGTATGCTTATGTAGAAGATTGGTAGTGACATGTGTATTTTGGTAGCTGTTTGTGAAGCACTTATATAAGTGATATTACTAGTCGTTCAACCTGAACTGAGTTTCGTCTACTTTTTGCGCAATAAATAAAAACTTTAGAGGTAATTGCTTTTGAATGTTTTATAATTTTTTTTGTTATAATTGTTGTTCAAGTACATGATATAACGGAAATTATACGTAAGTTTCAGTTTTCATGTAGCCGATTTTGAGATAGATCCTTAAACAAAATTGGTCTAAAAATAGTTTTGGTGTCTTATCAAATTAAAATTGTCCAACATAAAAAATATCTATGTTAGACAATTTTAATTTGGTAAGGCTACGGTAAACGGTTTCGTACTTTACTTGCAATGTTCCTTATATCAAGCTTGAGCAGAAAAAATAATTGTCCTCGACTTACGTGTATAGGTGCCCCCTTAATATTTCCATTTATATAATTTTATTTGCCATTTTTGACTTTGTGACGCAGTTTTACATATTCTCCAAGAATTTGAAGTTATTCGCTTGTATGGTTTAGATGCTAAAAGCCTCTGACAGACAGACGGGCGGACTAAGTGCTAAACCACTTAAGTCAACTTAATATCGCTTGCTGGTTAAAGTATAGGAAGATGATGTAATTGATGTTTTTTTGTCAATTATATTTCATTTCTATCATTATCATCATCAGCGTGTATCGGTACATTATTGTACATAGGCTTTTTCGAACGCACGCCACTGGGCACGATCATTTTTCTAACCGCTTCCATTCAGTTTGCGTAAATACTTACTTTGCAAACAAAAGCCCACCCAATTGTTAGGACTCAGTCTACACTAAAACACGCTCACTCTATCAGTTATTGATTCTACAGCTTGCTTATCTATTGAGCTATGTTGATTTAGCTCTTTATTGAATCACTTCGTGTAATTCAATCCTTCAAGCGTATCCTTGAAGCACAGCCCTCTCCATAGCTCGCTGAGTGACTTTAAATTGGTGGATTAGTCTTACCGTGAGTGTCCACGTCGTCATGTTATATAGAAAAAATTAAACTAATTGAAACGCTTGGTTAAGGTGATGCATGATCAAAATTGTGGTGCTAAATTTACTCAACGCTTTACGGTTCAGTGATACCTAATGCTGGAAATATGATAAATACGCTATCCATTGGTGGGCTTGAGCACTTGAGTTACCTATACATTTAATGGGCTTGTAAGATGTGGTTATTCGCTATAAAGTCACCGACGTAAGGTCCCAAGCTTATCGGTATTCTATCGGTTACATTTCGGCGAATGTGCGCAGGAATTACACGAATTAATTCCGCCATGCCCGTTTTACCATCTAACAACAAGACAAACTGGCAAATGTCATCCATTTATGGTAGACATTCCTTCGGTTCGCTCAAAGCGTTTTGCTTCTACATTTGTCATCCGTACTGCGAAGGAGTGGAATTCATTGCCCGCGTCTTTGTTCCCTGAACGGTATAATCTGGGATTCTTCAAGTCAAGAGTGAATAAGTATCTTCTAGGCAAGCGTGCTACATCTTTCATCATCATTTTCCATCAGTTGAGATAGTGGTCAAAAGCTTGCCTGTCAAGAATAAAAAAAAAAAAATTTTTTTTAATCTAATTGAGAGACTAGACATGCAAGTTGCGAGGCGTCACGCTTGCCTTACAGCTCAGTGGCACCTAGAGTTTTAAAATTAAATAGTGCGCGGCAAAAAACTGCGCTCGTCACCCTGAGATATTAAATGTTAATTATTCTTATACCCTGTAATTTCAGTAAAACATTTTCTTCAGACCAATATACAGTAATCCAGTGAAACTGTCATTACTTTAGTGAAATTTGCAAAATTAAGTCAGATCGATTGTAAAAATCATCAAAATCTGCTAAAGCGTTCAGTCTCTACAACGCGACAAATAAAATTAACATACACACATACATATTATGCTGATAAACACATCAGATAATGTATCCTTTGCATCGCGCAGTCAGGTAAAACCCAAGCGCTCCAATAGAATAGCTTTATTTTTCGAATTAACTTGTATTCCAATACTTTTTACCAATTTCGTGCCCTTCCATATTCTCCGAATAACTCTTTTTGAAGCAAACAAAGTTAAATTGCTTCGAGTTAGTCCCGATAAGAAATGATTTAAGCGTAAAACTCGATTCATTTTATTTAAGGCTTTCGTCGACGATTACAGTGAAAAAAACGTGTAAATGAGGTAAACTGTCAGATGCGAATAGTTTACATAGTTAGAAGTATTGAAGCTAAGGTTGAGGGTAGTAATGCTAGACCTAAAATGCTCTTCAGCGAGAGATCGTGGCATGCGGTGATCTCCTTCTGCAAAGCGGTGATGACGCAGAAGGAGGCCGCGGAGCGGGCCAGAGAGGTCGATCTGTTACTGGTGGAGAGACTGGGAACCACGGGCTTGCACGGCCTTAAACGTCTGAGGGGTGGACATGTGGTGCAAAGTCACTAAGATAGTGAGGGTAATCCCTCGCTAAGGTGGGGCAATAATAGGGTCGCGCTAGCAGTCACTATCTTAGAGTCTGTGGCCCGGATGGGCAGACCCGGGCCAACTGGCCCGAGACGGGACAGGAGGGTGACTCCGACTGAGTACGGACACTCAAACGTGCCCCACAAGAGCAATTAAATTGCTCGACAAACTCCCTTGGAGTAATTGCTCCCAGCGCCCAGCTCTGGCAAAGATAATCAAAATCAAGGCCTAAACCCACCACGCCAAGAAGGCAAGTGGAAGAAACCACAATACGATACTTAGAGTCTATCAAACATTGTGTCCATGTGGCTTATGGGCATAGTTTTGTCAATCTCCTTTACATTGGCTCGTCCTCGTAAATAGTAAATTAACATTGTCGATGGGACAACTAAAATGATATGCGCGGAAGCTTATAGATAACTCAAATGCTCAACCCCACTAAAAAGGCCAATAAAAAAGGGTATAATTTAGACGGCCACCAAAAATTCTAAACGGTTACCAAAATGGATAAATGGTCACCAAATAACGTTTCCTAAAATAAAATTTCCTGTGACAGAACCGAATCGGATAACAATTATTAATAGGTTAAGGTTATTTTTTTTTATGATTTATACAAAAATATGAATAATACGAAAGAATGGATTTATTTCATAATATTTTAGGAAACGTAATTTGGTGATCATTTATCCATTTTGGTAACCGTTTAGAATTTTTTTGGTAGTAAAATAGTTACTTTTTTGGGCGGAGTTTAAACACAAGCCAATAAGAAATGAGTCTACTTAGCTGGCGCCTTTGTTTCAGTGTTACTATCTTCGACCACATCATTACTTACATGATATGAGATAGTGGAAACGCTAGCCTGTCAGACATAAACAAGTATATTACTAATAACTTTTTTTAATTATTATTATAGATAGGTAAACTTTTGACCACAATCTCAAGATTATGATGGTAAGCGACTTGTCTTCGAAGATAGAGCAAGCTTGCCTAGAAGATACCTATTCACTCGCGACTTGAAGATTCCCATATTGTACTCATCAGGAAACACCGACTCAAGCAAGGAGTTCCATTCTTTTGCAGTTCGCACAATGAATGTGAAAGCAAAACGCTTCGCGCGCATTTGTGGAATGTCTACCATATAGCGGTGTCGCTTATCAGTTTGTCTGCTTGTCCGACGTAGAACGGGGTTGGGGGAACTAGATCGTGCAGTTCCTTGGCACACTCTCCGAAATATATAAACTATCGATAAATACATATAACTATATGAAACTTTCTACTGTTAAGATACAGGTTTCATTTTATGAAATAACTTATCTAACGACTTCAATGACATCAAATTTCTTTAAGTCTATTTCAATTTTCTTTCTATCCTCCATTCTCATATTTTGTACGGTTCGGGATAATCTGCCTTTATTGAGAAAATCCCCGGAAATTGAATATTGAGGAAAACGGAGTAATCCACCTTTTGTGTACAGACCCTAACGATTTTGGGAGATGTCATGGAGTGTGGGAAGCGATTCGCCTGACGCTGTTTGCTAAACATATTAGTGTAACAATTTAGGCAATTTTACTCTACTTGGTTTGGGCGCTGCGACTCAAAAATTATATGTTTGCATTTATCTTGAGCCAATCATATAATAATATTTAAATTTAATTTATATAATACATTCAATATAACAAATTGGGACTTATAACGACGTATACAAGTTAAATATAATATTATTATATAGACACATAAGATATGCAGTTGAACAAACAAGCCCTCTAGCTCCCACACTAGGATACCCTGTGTTGTGGGCAACCAGACTCTTCCGTCAGGCCCTTACAATTTAACTTATAAATGTTAAAATGTTGAATCTTATCACACTAATAATAAGAGTCCAAAAGTATGTTTGTAAATGTGTAATTGTGTCAGTCCACTCTTCACGCCGCAACGGCTGATGGAATATTATGAATAATCCATCCCATCATTAAATGATAGTATATCTATTAATTTGGGTGGACGTTATCAACACAACGTGTAGCTAACTGCAATGTTGAGACTCGTTGGCCGTAGTAATTCCTAAAAAGTGTTTCAGCAGATGACGTCACATGTCCCCGTAACGCGTTAATAATAAGGAAAGGATAATTTTGTTGCTTGAGGCAGGGCTTGAGTAGCTCAGCGCTTAGAGCAATAGGGCATGACACTCTATGGCCGCGGGTTCAATCCCCACGTTAAGCGATGACATTAATAAATTTCCGTCTTAATTTAATATCTTAAATGAAATCGTTTATAGTAAAAAAACATGGTAAAATAATATAACAAGGGTGATGCAATGTTTCACGAGCTCTGCCAGAAACTAGCATGCAAAAGTCAAAGTAGGTCTAAGTTCATATGTCAACTAGATGTTATCAGACTCGTCTGTAGAACTGTGTCGGCCTTCGGTGTAAATCTCGGAATTGGTAAAACAAACTCAAAGTTTGCGTATTCGATTCAAGATTTTCATGTTTGTCAAACAGAACGTCCAGTTAAACTTGAATAATTTCATTTATTGTTGGTTAGATGCTAAATCGCAACGTCAACAAGTAACGACTTGAACTAAGTGTTCGTTGCAACATTTCGGCCCAAGGAATCGATCAAACTGAATTTGAAAAACAGAGATTAAGAAACTATCAGCGCCATCTATTACGCCAAGACCGATGTAAAAAACTGTACTCGATAGTCAAGCATTTGGCTACAATCTCACCTGAAAAAAATAATATTTTAAATATATTTATTTATTTATTAATACCTTATCTTTGAGACGATAGTAAACGGGTATGTTCTAGTTAACCTCATGCTACATATGCGACCGCATTGTCGTTTACCTTCTGTTAAAATCTCGTTTGAATGCTTACATTTTATGGAAACTTGAAGACTCCAAGATTGTCCTTATCTGGGAACACAGTCTGGTAATGAGTTCCATTACTTTGCATCACGCATATTGAAGGTGGAAGCATATAAATGCTTCCACTTTTAATGGATTTGGAATATCTACCATATTATGAAGTCAGTCTGGATGCTGCCGATGTCGCAATGCAGTCCGTCGGGATGTCTGAGGTTGGAGGTGTGGGAATTAGTTTACTTTTTATGGAATTACAGCTTTGGATTTAAGGTTCAGTATGTATGTTTTTAAAAATAATAATAGAAATGGTTTAGACGCTAGATGCCTCTGACAGACGTACGGACGGAAGGACAGACGGACGGACGGACAAAGTGCTGAATGACCCAAGTCAACATAGAGATCTCGCTTCGCTTGATCAATTATTATTATTCACGCCTTCCTGATAGAGTGCTACTCAGAACTTTGAACTTCAAAATTGAAAGATCTTAAATATCTTTATGTCCTGCCATTTGAACTACTACAAACTGCCCGATGGCTTAATTAGGTACGCGTCCGCCTTCTAAGCAGGGGTATTGGGTTCGATTCCCGGTAGAAACACAAATTTACTTCCCAAGGAAAATTTGTGGTTCTGGTTCTGGTTGTGTGTGATGTGAATGTTTCCGGCACCCACGACACAAGTAATCGAACTTAGTGTGGGCTGTGAGTGTGAAAACGTTTGTTTTGTTGTATAAAGTTAGGCTTTTGCCATCTGAGCTAGTTTTAAACTGTGTTACAAGTGTAAAGCCCACCGCTCGGTGAGATAAGTATAAAAATAAAACTTTAAACATAATCGAGCTTATGAATTTAAGCTGCAAATCTATATTGACCTTTCGATCAATACGTATTCAGATAAAGAAGAAACTGCGAACATAAATGGCCAATTTCCAGCTCAAACTAACCCCTAAATAAAATCAATTAACCCCCGTACTATTGAAACATAGAGTGTAAGTGTCTCAACCCTTGTTAGTGTCGGGATGGTAACGCGGATTATCCGGCGTGATACCTTGGGGAATCGTTGGGTTCGGGAACTTTGTGAAACGGACAGCAGTACCTTTATTTTTAAAACGAGGATTTCGGCCAATGATGTGAACACGTCTGTTGTCGCATTCGATTATCCTGCTTATACTTTAGCATATAGGTTCGCATTTAGCGTAGCAAAAATTTGATTAGCTGGCGTGTATCAAATTTTCATTCAAAAAACCGTTCATCAAATAAAAAAATATATTTAAAAACCCCTTCCTGGGTTCGATTCCCGGCAGGAGCACAAATTATTTCCCAAGGGATATTTGTGCTTCTGGTTCTTTGTGTAATGTGTGTGTGATGTGAATGTTTCCGGCACCCACGATACAAGTCTTTGAACTTAGTGTGGGGCAGTGAGTGTAAAAAAAATACACTTCAAATAAATTTTAATCCAGGAGTAGTGACTTTATTATTGCAGTGTATAGACAGAGAAAGGCATTTTATCAACCGATTATTTTAACTGACTTAAAAAAGAGAAGGTTCTCAATTCGACTGTATTTTTTTACCTCATAACTTCTTTCTAGTTGAACCGATTTTGATGATTGATTGACTTTATCTGAACGCTGATGCTTTTCAATGTTCCCATTTAATTATTTTTTTAATCTGACCAGCAATTTTTGAGTTATCCTCAATAGATATCCTCAATTTAATCAATTAAGGGTTCCGAAGATAAAGCGGTGAAGTCAGTTTTTTTAACATCAGGTAAGATAGTGGCTAAGGACTTATCGATCTAGCATTAAAAACTACATTTAATGTGATGATAATTTCATTAGTGTAGGTTGTGTGGAAAAATTTACATCACACACACAATGTGTCCAGCACCCACGACACAAGTCATACAACTTAGTGTGGGGCTGTGAGTGTAAAAGCGTTTATGTTTATGTATATTTTAAGTGTCGGGACTATGTTGAGATTCAGACAAGAATGCGGATAATCCGCGCTGCTGTCAGGAATTATTTTGATCGGGAAATTTACCACAACTAATTCCTTGTAGTTTGTCTTACATGGAATATTAAAGATGGTGCTATTTAGAGGTAGGTCTCTTTTGCAGAGTCCGCCTGTGGCATTATTGCCAGACATTCTACCGCCAGCAGTAGTGTGCAAACATTACTGTATTTCGGTTTAAAGGGCAATGTTTCTAGTAAAATCACAGGCTCAAAGGATTCAACATTAGATTGACTATGGAATGCATTGCCTGTGCCTATTAGGCAAGCAAAGTCTCTTTCTATTTTCAAAACTATGGTATATAAACACTACTTATCCATTTGAATATATGATATAACTTTTTTTTATATATTAATGCTATCTACGGGCCAATTGCCTATATTTCCTAAAACTAAACTA
The DNA here is from genome assembly GCA_948107665.1 of Lomographa bimaculata. NCBI lineage: Eukaryota > Metazoa > Arthropoda > Insecta > Lepidoptera > Geometridae > Lomographa > Lomographa bimaculata. Next base: position 12,915,696 of record OX403608.1, on the reverse strand, counting down.
AAACTATGTACAGCAAAGAACTAAGTTACCTACAAGACATCGAGCTTATAGGTAAAGCAAGTGCTTATGAAGAATAATACCTATAACTAATAGTAGATATAACTTATATTTATATATTATTTGTACTTTTTATCATTTATATTATTTTATGTAGTTTATTAATTTTACATACTGTATTTATGTAAATTTGTACTTTGCACCGACCTCAGTTGCTACTACAATTATTTCTGTCCACCCAAAGGTTGTCTGATAGAAATCGCTGAAAGCGATAAGACCGCCCATTGTACTGCCATATAATATTAATTTCATAGTTTTCAGTTTGTATATTTTTGTTTTTTTTTTTTTGGTGTAGGTACAATAAAGAACATTGTATTTTTTATTTTTTTTTATGCATAACAGGCAAGCATTTGACCACTATCTCACCTGATGGAAAGTGACAATGCGGCCGAAGATGTGACATGCTTGCCTAGAAGACACCTATTCACTCTTGACTTGAAGACTCTCAGATTATACCCCTCAGGGAACAATGACGCAGGCAATGAATTCCACTCCTTCGCTGTACGGATGATATACGTAGAAGCAAAACGCTTCGAGCGAACTGGAGGTATGTCAACCATAAATGGATGACGTTTGACAGTTTGAATTGTATTGTATTGCTTTGCTGAATTTTAATCTAAATAAAAAGCTCTGTGTAGCACTGCGCTGTAATGAGAGAATGCAAACATGACGCTTACCATCAGGTGAGTGACTTGCTCGTCTACTCTCTTAAACAAATAGGTAATAAACAGAATGTGAGTGGCTTTGTTAGTGTCGGGACATCGTTGGCAATCGGGACGGGAATGCGGATAATCCGTTGCGGTACTGTCGGGAATTGCTTTGATCGGGAAAATTACCGCATCGACTGATTTGTAGCAGTTATTTAAATAAAATATTTGCTCTCTTTACACTTATATTATAAAGGCGAATGTTTGTGAGAGTTTTGTATAAACATAAACATAACATAAACGCTTTAACACTCACAGCCCCACACTAAGTTCGATGACTTGTGTCGTGGGTGCAGGAAACATTCACATCACACACACAATCACAACCATAACAAGAAACACAAATTATCCATGGGGAGAAAACTTGTGTTCCCGCCGGGAATCGAACCCGATACCCCTGCTTAGAAGGCGAACGCTCACCCAACTTGGCCAAAGGGCAGTTCAATGTTTCGTATGGTTGTTACTTCTACACGCACAGATCGTTCTGGAGGTAGCCGACACCCTGGATTAACACATAGGCTACTTTTATCCCAGATAAACTGCGGAGCGCAGCAGCTAGTTGTTTACAAAAGTAAACCCGTAATTAGATGTTTGTAATAATAATCATGAAATATTAAAGTACTTGTTCGCGCCGAACTGAGATCTCGCGCCTATATTTTGCCTCATAGAGAATAACTTTTGAGGTTACTTGGTTATAATTTTTTTTTTAAATATTTGTTTTATTTCTGTTATCATCATTGTTATTATTTTTCTCTTTATTTATTATTTTTTCTTAAGCTAAGGTTTTTTTTTACAATACTTTTATAAAAGTTATAAAAAATACAATATTACAAAATAAAAAAAACTGTAAAAAAAAAACCTAAACCTAGTATGCCACCAGCAGCGGGGCAGGGCCAAGCTACCGGTAGGTCAGTGCTGCAGAGTGAGGAACCTCCTGACAATACGTGCCGTGTCCAAGAGTACTGCCTTCTGAATCTGACCCTTGATCCAACCATTTAGCGAAAGCCTCTTGAGGTGTTGATCAAGACTTTTCGCTATTAGCCCATTCGCCGAGACAACTATTGGGACAATGATCGTCGAATCCACATCCCACATGGCGGTTACCTCGAAGGCCAAGTCAAGATACTTGCTTAGCTTATCCTTCTCAGCCATCACGAGGTTTTCATCATGCGGGATAGTGACGTCAATGAGCACTATTACTTATTATTTTTATTGTTATTATACGTAAGTTCAGCGTTCAGTGTGAAGTCGTTTGTGATATAGAACCCGGGACAAAATGGGTCTAAAAACAGTAACTCTGGTGGCCTACTTAAAAATAAATCATTATTTACCAATATAGATTTTTTAAAACCGTTTTTGTTCTCTACTTGTCAAGCCCTTTTCAACGATACCCCACAAAGGGAGATACAAAATTAAAAAATATTTTGCTCCCCACTTACATGTATCCCCCTTCATATTTTCATTTATAAATAATTAAATGTCATATCTGGCTTTGGGCCGTGGTTTTACATATTCTATGAGAATTTGAAATCATTCGCTTATATGGTTTAGACGCTAGATGCTTCTGACAGACGGACGGACGGACAAAGTGCTGAACGACCCAAGTCAACTTAGAAATCTCGTTTCTTTCGATCAACGATGTTATTTTATCTCTTGGGTTTTGTAACTAAAATAAATAAAAGACAGTACCTAAGATGACAGATGACAGTATCACTAAGATGGGACATTTTTTTATTCGTGATAGCCATACTTTGACCACCATCTCACCTGAAGGTAGGCGACAATGTTATATTGATTGCGGATAAATAAAAGCTATAGACAAAAAGTGTAGAATATTAAAAAGTTTTCTAGTAAGAAAACATGGTTATATTTTGTGTTCAACTGGCTTTAAAACATATCAAAACTACCCGGTGGCCTGGTTGGGCCTTTTAAGCAGCGCGTATTGGGTTTGATTCCCGGTGGTAACAAGTTTTCTCCCCAAGAGATTGTGTTTCTGGTTCTAAGTGTGAACGCTTTGCACTCATCCTAAAGAAAACTTCCGAATGAAGCCGAAACAAGATTGAAACATTGACCGCTTAGTTGGGAAAAAATCCTTTTAAATAAACCAAATGTAGAAAAAACACCGTCATTTTACGAACCGTATTTTAAATCTCCGTAGAAAGCTAGACTTAAGTCATAACGACTTTTTTCTTCCAAGGAAATCCGATCTTGTTTTGAGATTACTGAGATGAACGAAACAGTGATCCTTGTTATAACCGCTTCGGGAAATAAGGATAAGAAGGATTTACTGAGGTGTAAACTTTGTTGGTAGGTGATAAGGTGTATATAAAAATGTAAATTATTAGATTCAATTCATATGTAATTTTATTATATAAAATAAAAGTTAATATATTGAATTTCTTGCATCATATAATTATGTTACAATAAACTAAAATGTAACCAAAAATAACTATAACTAGATATAAATATGTAAAATAATTTACAATATTTTTGAAAGCAATTTGTTTTATTCCCCTTTTGTAATCTTACCTGAAATTGTTATCATTATTGAAATAACTTTCAATTATTATATGTAGATATAATATAATATATCCTAATAATATTATTAATGCGAATGTTTGTTACCACGCATCTCCGTGCCGAATAAACTGATGTTGATGAAAAAAAATAAAGTCGGGCTAGTTACACATTTTATAGCTCGAAAACGGCTGGGCCGATTTTTTATGATCTTTGATTTGTTGGATTAGTCTTGCCCTAAATAGCAAAATAACGATGGAAGCATTGGAAATTTCACGAAAAATATATTTTCAAAATATATACATTCTAATACATTTTCTATGGAACGGTTTTTATAATTTGAACATAACGTATGTCAGATATGGCAAACATAATCATGAAAGAGTTAAGACACTTTTCTTTACGTGGCATGGCAACGCATGCCGGGTACCTACAATATTGTACATCTAGTTAAAATGAAAACTAGAATATGCGCGAATTACTCGTTGTCGACGTCTAGATCGATAATTGTTTCGACTTCATTTGGAAGCTTTCTTCAAGATGAGTGCGAAACGCTGACGCCGAGAAAGAAACACATTTTTCTTAGAGAGAAAACTTGTGTTCCCACCGGGAATCAAACCCGATATGCTTAAAACGCAGACGAAAACCAGGCCAGTGGGTAGTTCTAATATGTGTGTTTGAATATTTTTAGAACATTGTCATTTTATATCCATGATTTATGACTATTTTTGTCACTACTTTATGGAGAACCACAGACGCCATATTGTTTTTATTTTTCATAAAAAAAAATACTTTTGACAGTTGTAGAGTTAAGATGAGTTCAACGATAACGTATACGTCACAATCGGCTTATTAAATTAGACGCTGCGCTGTGAGGGAACAAACAAATATACATACAAGTACATACTGTGAACTGTCTGTTCCCTTAGTTAAGTGCAAAACCGCCTTCTAAGCAGAGGTATCGAGTTCGATTCCCGGTGGGAACATAAGTTTTCTCCCCAAGGGAAATGTGTGCTTATATTTTTATTATATATATAGGATAGATATTATGGATATTTGTGCTTCTGGTTCTGGGTGTAATGTGTGTGTGATGTGAATGTTTCCAGCACCCACGATACAAGTTTTGAACTTAGTATGAGGCTGTGAGTGTAAATGCGTTTGTTTTTAATTTGTTTGTGTGTTTCTGGTTCTGGGTTGTAATTGTGTGTGTAATGATAATGTTTCCTGCAGCCACGACACAAGTATTGATATGTGTCGTGTGTGCCGTCAAGTCATTGGACGTAGTGTGGGACTATGAGTGTGAAAGCGATTATATCGGCATCACCCGCTATTATCAAGTTAAAAAATAGCCTATGTGTTAAACCTAGTTATAATCTACGTGCATACCAATTTCATCCAAATCTAAAGCGTGAAGAGGGAACATACATCCTTACACACTTGCGCACTTTCGGATTTATAATATTATTAGGATTATATACGCATACTCTGCTAAATTCGTAACTCTCCTTGCTGCTTCACCGTAGTCCGGTAAAAAAGGCTCTATTTTAAAACGTCGAAACCAACTGAAGTTTATACTCTTCACTTTGACTTTGAAGTTCCACGCGACGCGTTGAATCGCGTGGATTTAATCTCAACGTAGCACAAGACTAGTAGTATTATAATGGAGCATATAATTACACAGACACGTTCTGCCTGAATAATGTAACACCAATTTTAAGCGTTAACATGGCGTACGTTTAATATTTATGAGCGTTTCTTTACATGTAACGGAGCTTGATATATTAACTTCCTTCGTACTTTGTTTCAGATGACACGTGTAAGAGTTATACATTACAATATACCTACATAAAATACAAAACAGTTGAAATTAGGTCAAAAATTACCGAGCAAAAATAAAATACTACACATACACACATACACTTTTTTACCTGACTGCCTAGAAAAAGTTTTGTTTTTCGCGCGTATCTTGTATGTATAGGTACGTATATCTTGTTATTTTCTTTTTTGCTTCGTATTTCAAACGGCTAAATGTATTTCAAAAGTTTATGTATTATCATTGTTACATTCGTCTTAAAAACCCAAGTGCCCTTATATAGATGTTTTAAAAAAAACAAAATGGCGAATTTTTGGTGCAAAATAGTAAAAAGTTAATTACAAAAAAAATGACCTTACCTATCGACTAGGGTATCTAAATAAGGGAAATTAAAAGGAGATCACAAAAAGTAGGTTCACATTTTTCGAAGTCACCCGACAGCGAAAATCTGTTATTGAAATTTTTGTACATTGCCTTATTACAAGATTTTATTAAGTTTAACCTGTCACGGTATCTGGCTGTCTGTAGTTGAAAAAATTGATCCTCTTACCGGTTTCCGATTTAGCTGAAATTTTGCATTCATATACAAACTGGATGACAGTGTAATATTATTATGATATAAAGCTGGTCTGATGATAAAACGACGCAACCCCATTGACTTTGGGCTTGACCAGTACTCTGGTCCTAGATTATACTCAGGATTTGATGATGGAACCGGAAGGCAGCTATGAGAACTTTGTGATAAAATAATTAAACGCAAGCAAAGCTTAAATAATTAAACGCAAGCAAAGCTTAAAAAAACCGACTTCACCCCTTTATCATCGGAACCTTGATCAGATTTAATGTATAAACACGCATTATTGACGACAACTCAAAAACTAGAGATCAGATCATGATCAAATTTCAATGGGGCCACATGAAAAGCACCAGCTTTCAAATAAAAAAAATTATCATCAAAATCGGCTCACAACGAAAGAAGTTATGAGGTAACTTTTGAAGTTGGTTAAAAACGAGAACAACGTCAATGTAGTCCATAGAATACGCATTATTGACGATATTTCAAGAACTACTGATCAGATCTTAATCACATTTAAATGGGATCAACTGGAAAGCAAATCTTTCAAATTAAGAATATTTTTTTTAAATCTGTTTACGTGGAAAGAAGATATGAGGAAACAAACATTAAAAAAAATACAGTCGACTTGAGTACCTCCTCCTTTTTTGTGAAGTCGGTAATGACGCAACCCAATCCAGTTTAGGCTTGGTTCGCCTTAATTGTTTTATGATTTTATAACTAGTATTTTTAATGTGTACCCAATTATTTTCATTAACGTTTTTATTTAGGTAACAGCGCGGGGCACAGCTAGTATTTTACAAAGTTAGTCCGCCCTTCGTTTCTAGTTCTACGCTGAATAGCTATGAATTTTGGCAACTACTTTTGAAAGTTATAATGTGAAAATTTAGTTTGAAATGTAACAGCTTCCTAACAGATAGTCCTGCTATGTTTTATGAGATTGGTGAAGATCTATGTTTATACATAAAAATATAAAATATCGTTTTTTGAGAATGAGCCTCTCATTCTCGAACACTTTGAAATAAGCAGGAGGAAGTAAAAATTTAAGAGCTTGGTATTTAATTGTTACAAAAGGTTTTTCTCAAAAGCAATTGAATAAAAGTTTGATCAATGTACATCCCAGTTTCTAATTTTGAATGCATTTGTTTTAAAACCGAATTAAGTACTTTGGAACAATTCATTGCACGCGTTTTTTTTCCTGAACGGTATAATCTGGGAGTCTTCAAGTCGAAGAGTGAATAGGTATCTTCTAGGCATGCTACATCTTCGGCCGCATCATCACTTTCTATCAGGTGAAATAGTGGTCAAATGCTTGCCTGTCGTGTATAAAAAAACTTCTAAAAATAAAAGGACAACGCTATCCTACACATCCAAACTATTTCCGAACCGCGTTATGAAACCCAAACTAAAAATGAAAACAAAAATTGACAATTTTGACTGTGCCAATGATATCGCCCATAGAATTGCTAAATCAAGGAAGCCCCAATACAAAAAACAATAAGGAAAGTTTCCGGGAACCCGAAATTTACATAATGTTTGTTTGTATTCAGACCGAAACCTTTAAAGGCAAATGTCAATGTCGACGTCGACAGTCGACGAAATATGCAAAGAAAAGCTGAGAAAATACACCAACCTACAATGCTTTCAGGTTTTTTGATTGAGTTTGTATGATATTTACAAGTAATTGATTGAACGAAGCGTGATCTCTAACTATACTTGGATGGTTCGGTACTTTGTCCGTCAGTCCGTCCGTTTGTAAGAGGCATTTACTGTATTAATTATATAAACAAATAACTTCAATTCTCAGATGAAATTCTCAGAAACAAATAACTTCAATTCTCACAATGTAAAACTATAGCTTTAAGCAAAATTTTTATTTAAAATAGGCAGCCATCATACACGTAAGTGGGGTCCATAGTATTTTTTTCTGTAATCATCAATAAGATCTTTAGAAGTAGTGTACAACTGTTCAAACCGTATTTTTTTCTATGAGGCAAAATTTAACGCTTGGGTGTATAAATTTGCTACTGTATTAACGAGTCATATAAATGTTTCTGACAACCACAACACATGTCTTTGAAATTGGTATTGGCTGTGAGTATGAATATGTTTGTTTGTGTTTTATTTTTCAATTCATTTCTGGGCCAGTACCTTGTGCAATCTTTTGCAGATCAAATCATAAAAATTTCTTGACAACCGGATGACTGGCACAATCAATGATTACTTTGACACTTGATCGCCTTCCGCCACCGAGTACTGTGTTAGTATTAGTGCTTAATGTATCTTTATTTATTTATATATGTAGTTATGTTAATGTATTATGTTATTACCATTTTTTAAATATTTTCAAATTTTTATATTTATAATCTATAGTGTAAAGAGGTATTTTTTTTAAGTTCGTGTCTAACTTTGTCTTGACGCGCGTGATGTCATGCATGGGTTCCGCCTGAAAACCAGTTACTGGGTAGGTAGGAGGGTCCTGCCCACCTACTTACCTAGTTATATGCTGAGTCTGGACCTCATTCGTGACATCACGCGGCGTTATATTGTTTATTTTGTTATGTGTTTTGTCTTGTTGTTTTATGTAAATAATGTAACGTCGCGTGTTGCCCTGAATAAATCTATTTTATTTCTTTCTTATTTAGGCTGCCCGTCAACTGAAGCGGGGCGAGTAAGCGGAGTGAAGCAAGGGAGTAATGCGGAGCAGAGTTGCGCACTGTGTTTGTCCATTCACGCGGAGCGAGGAAGCGGACCGGAGCGAGGGAGTTTGCCGTGCGGGGTTGTATACTCCGTGGAGGCTATGCACACTGGCGAGCGACAACTAGTCCCCGTTCCACTTCTCCTACCAAATTTTTAATTAAGTTTATTAATCTAAAATAGTATAGGAGCGGAACTTAAGTCATTTTCCGAATCTGACAGTAGAATCATTACCTTTCATGAGTGCCTCTTTGGGGCCCATGTGAATAAACGATTTTGATTTTGATTGGTACAGTTTCGCTCCTTTGGTCCAGTGAAAGAGCTGCCTTATGAACGGATATATACAAAAATATCGAGGGCTCTTACAAATATTTGTAATCCAACCTTCGATGATCCGACCTTTGATTACTAACTGATTGATCCAATGATCAATCGTCAATAAGTAGGAATTACACCATATAATTCCGCCATACCCGTTTTACCATTAAACAACAAGACAATCTGTCAAACATACCTCCAATTCGCTCGAAGCGTTTTGATTTTACTTTTCTCATCCGTAAAGCGAAGGAGTGGAACTCATTGCCCGCGTCTTTGTTCCCTGCGGTATAATCTGAGAGTCTTCAAGTCGAGAGTGAATAGGTATCTTCTAGGCAAGCATGCTACATCCTCGGCCGCATGATCGCTTTCCATCAGGTGAGATAGTAGCCAAATGCTTGCATAACGGCAATAAAAAAAGCATCCAATTTGTGATATCTATTCTTTCCTTAATAACATACGATTTAAAATTACATATAATTATGCAGCCGTACTTATAAAAATGTTGCTGAGCAGTGTTTATCCACCTCTTAAGCCCATAATCAATGATTATTTTTTTCTAATACAGCTGTCAAAAAATGGTTTTATTGATCTGTTGAAATGAAAATAAAAGACAGGTGACATTCGACGGTTGTCTAAGTAAACAATTTGGCGCCTTACGTAAAAAGTTTTGACACATTTATTAATGAAAGATATAGGTCCCGCCATTTTGCCTCTTAGCAAGTTTTAAACTAGGCAATGGCGGTGTTTAATTTTGACAACTATTTAAGCATTACTTAACGTAAAATCGCGTTAATGAGTGAAATTTTTGTTTATAGTGGTTAGGGATAAGGGGTTTATAAGTAAGATTGATAGTTGTATAATGTATAGGTACATGTTTAGGTACATTTTGTTAAAGATATGATAATAATCTTAATATTAATAATTCTAACTTAAAATAAATTGAGAGATGTTTGAATTGTAATTATTCCTAATTATGTAATAAAATATTTTTTCTTTTAAAAAAAATTCTTTTTAAATTTTTTTCCTTATCTTTCTCATAATTAACAATGAACGGAAACAAGTTGTATCCCACGACACAGGATGTTTCCTATTGTGGGATCCTGGGCCTACCCAAAAACTGCCCCAATACAAAAAAAAAATTACATTGTTGTTTTTGCATGCATTATTAAAAAAATAAAAGTATTGTATTCTTATTCCAGTTATATATTATTTTTATGTTTGGACATTTTATTTCAAAATAATACCACCAATTGTATGGCCACAATATTGCTCAGCCCATCGTACATCTCCTTTAATTATACACAAACACCCATAAAAATTCATATCACTACCGCACATGGCGGGAAAAATTAATATATTTTTATGTATTCATGTCACCAACCCCTAAATGACGGTTTTCACCCTTATGATGTTTTTATAAGAATTTTATTACGCTTTTATGAGTTTGTTTTCTGTTCAAAATATTTTGCTGTGAAAATTATAGGTAGATAGAAGAAAAAAGGCAAAGTCAGCTTGAAGTGCTTCAATAAATATTTGAGCTCTATATTCCACCGCATAGTCACTTACTATCAGGTGAGGTAGAAAAAAAATTGATTTCTTTATATATAAGATATACGGTCTGCCTACACCTACTTCAGTAATGTTTCTAAGCAAACTATTCGATAAGTTTTCTATATTGATTATTTTTTATCCTACTAATATTATAAATCCGAAAGATTGTTGATGAAATTTAGAATATACATAGCTTATACTTAGGATAAACACATAGGCTACTTTTTAAGTTAATAATAGCGGACAAAGCCGCGGGTAACGGCTTATTGTTAATAAGGTTTTAAGGGATTTGATATACAGAGCGCCTAAGGCGCGCGCCTAAGGCGCGCGCCTAATTTAAATCCAATTCTATTATTAAAACCATCGTGTCACACTATATAAAGATCAGTCAAGTGATTCGTCAATGGACTACTATGTCACTTGATGGTAAGTGACGGTTTTGCCGATGAAGCATGCTTAGACTTTAAGACTCCTGTATTATTGTTTAGGAAACAAAGACGCGAACAATGAGTTTCACTCCTTTACCGGTAAAAGCGAAACGCTCTGAGGGATCTGGAGGTATGTTAACCATAAAAAGGTGATTATTTTGAGTTAAATATATAACCGTTATAATATAAATATTATAAATACATAGACATACACAATTAGACAGACAGAAAGACAATTTAATAATACTTTTGGCTAAATGAGACAAGCGTGAGGCGTAACTTCCTTTCTTCCTTGTTAAAGTAGAATATTTTCGCACTTTTCTAACTTATTAATTAAAATACTTCACGTTAATTTCCGAAACTCCGAAACACTCGGAGTCTACGTGAATCCTTTGATTTGCAAGTGAAAGCGCCGGAGTCCATTAGGCCTTAATGACGGAATTAGAAACTTCGCACAAAGAAACTAACTTTCAGAAAGGATTGTTGAGTTTGTCTCGTTTCCTCCGAGCTAACTTTGTACAGCGCCATCTAGTGAACTACTTTGTCTTTATGACGTCTTAATTCAAGGAAAGACGTTTGGGGGTCACCAATTAGTCATCCATACTTAGGTCACTGAAAAGCTTTAGACTTTGACAAAATTTTTTAGAAAAATACAGTACAATACAATAACACTTTATTGCACACCAAATACAAAAACAAATTCTTACTTTAAATTAAACGGTAACCTATGATGGTAGTGCAATGGGTCATCACTTTAAGCGATTTCTGCCACACGACCTTTGGATTGACAGAAAAAGAATACGATAATTTGGATCGGTGCGATCCTATACATAAATACAAATAAATTATATATATAATACATTTATATATATAAAGAAGATACATAATATAAATCTTACTAATATTATAAATCCGAAAGTTTGTGTGTAATTGTGTAGTGTGTAAGTATGTTTGTTCCCTCTTCACGCTTTAACGGCTGAACGGATTTGGATGAAATTTGTAATGTACATAGATTATACCTAGGATTGACACATGGGCTACTTTTTAACTTGATAATAGCGGGCGAAGCCGCGGGGCTCGTCTAGTAAATACATAAACTTCTAACAAATTATATCAAAAGGCAAGATAATGTTTCAATAGCAAAGTTTTAAGCGTGGCAATAGATTTAGCTTGCCTGATGGGCACAGGCAGCGCATTCCACAGACAAACAGCCTGGATTGTGAAGGATAGTATGTCATATTTATGTGACGTATGAAAGGGCATTTTTAGTTGAAGTATGTTGGAAGACCTAAGGAAAAGGATTTTTTTTTTTTTTAATTTGTGACCGACTATTTTTTGACCACTATCTCACCTGATGGTAAGTGACGATGTGATGGAAGCTGGTAAACACACAAGACCTGGAATACGCAGGCTCTCAGGAATTAGAAAGAAAAATAAACTTAAAGCGTTATTTCAAGTAGAATGGAGTAGTAGTATTCTATTGCTTACATTTTGGAGTGTGTGCTCAGGAATAACATGATATAATTCCTCCATGCCCTTTTTACCATCAAACAACATGACAAACTGTCAAACGTCATCTATTTATGGTTGTCATACCTCCAGTTCGCTCGAAGCGTTTCGCTTCTACGTTTATCATCCGTACAGCGAAGGTGTGGAACTCATTGCCTGCGTCTTTGTTCCCTGCGGTACTATCTGGGTGTCTTCAAGTCTAGAGTGATTAGGTACCTTCTAGGTAAGCATGTTTCATCTTCGGCCGCATCGTCACTTTCCATCAGGTGAGAAAGCGGTCAAATGATTGCCAATCTTGCATGAAAAAAAAAGTAGTAATTAATAAGATATTACAGAGAAAGGATAGGATCTGGGTATTCCGGCGAAGACGGATAGGCAACCATGCTAGCTTTTTGCGGCTTTCTGACTCATGGTTGTATTTTTGCAAACCAAAAATAAGCCGGATGCAAAAAATTTGGAGACGCTCAATCTTATCGAGTTGTTCTTCGATCAGTTCCAGATAAAATGCGTTGGCGTAATCTAAAATCGGAAGATGAAGAGATTTTACAAGCACAGTTTTTGTAGAAATAGAAAGAAAGTTACGCAGTCTTCTAAAAGCAGATGGTAACATTTTCCCACTCACTTCAGTCAGTTGAGGTCCCCAAAAGGGCTTTCTATACAAAATGAAGATTTTTTCGAAAAGATCCTAGATTTTTCACTGTGTGACTAATTTCAATTTGGACACCATCGAATATTACTTGAAGGAAATGGAACCAATGGACTTTTGACATAATGCGAGAGCTACCGATTACATTAATCTAAGGCCAAAAGATCCACTTCACTCAAGTTTATTAAATATTTATATTTAAATTCCGATTAGTTTGTTCAATTGCCGAACGTTGTTGATCTAATGGGGCTTGCAAGTAAATTTAAGTTTGTAATAGGAAGAAGATATTTTTTACGAGATAGAACTTATAAAAATAGTGAAAAGTAGAGGAGATAGAACGCCGCCCTGTGGAATACCACCAGTAACATTGCACCAAGAAGAATATATGTCTTCGATGCGTATACGCTGCCGGCACCTATACAGGTAACTACGAAACCAGTCAATTACCGTTGGAAATATGTTATGAGAGCGTAGAATTCCTAACAAGATGTCGAAATTGACATAAGTGAAGGCATTGCTAAAGTCCAGTAGTGATAACACAGTAAGATGACCATTGCCCATACCAAATCTGATTTCAAATGTTATTTTAGTCAATACTGTGACGGAACCATGTCGGAAATCGGATTGGAAAGGGTTAAAGAGATTATTTTTAATAAGAAAAGAAGAAAGCTCAGTAGATTTCTTCTCTTCTTGTTTATCAGTATAAACAAGACGTTCTACCAACTTAGATAGGAAAGGAAGAATAAAGATAAGACGAAATTCAGAGAAGGACGGCGAGTTGGATTTTTAGGTAAAGGCATTATTGGACTAAGCCAGGGGTCGGCAACTTTTTGAGTCGGAAGAGCCAAAAATATCAATTTATAAAATTTCAAAGTTTTATAGAGCCACAAAGTTTTTTCACGCCAACAATAATCCTTAATGTCAACAATAATACCTACTGTACTATGAGTATCGTATAGAAAACGCTATGCACGCGTTATACCTACCTAATCATCCCAAAATTAATCACTAACCGTAAATGTACTTTTTTTGCTACCTTTGGAGGCTTGTTAATGACTCGATAAAAATGGCGCCTAATCCTCGTTAATCGATTCAGAAGTTTTCTTTTAAATAAATAATATTTGCGTACGGAACTAAAGAGCCGCAGCTTCACATCCAAAGAGCCGCACGTAGCTCGCGAGCCGCAGGTTGCCGACCCCGGGACTAAGCCATTTGCCTATCATGTATAAAAAAAACAAAAACTGTCTTGTTTGGTACTCAAATTCACATTTTAAGCCAAGGCAAACACTCCCTTGATAAAAGAAAAACACACGCTCTCTCCACACGCTCATTATGCAGGATGCCGCCGCAGGGTGCGGACGTCCGGTGACACTGCGTAAACACACAATAAAGGCCCTTCCAAATGCCTGCATAAACAATTTATCAAAACGGAAATTGTGTCCTGAAACGTCCTGAACCCTCAGCACAAAGGGCTCGAGTGAAAGGCTTGTCGATTGTCTGGTATGTGGATTTTTTGTGATATGGATAAGTTGGCAGATATTATGATCCAAACCAAAACGCTCTACCATTTATCAATGTTTGACAATCAATCGTGTAAATGTTACAGTAGAGCGTACAGTTTTAGGTAAGACGGTATCTTCATTATGGTTACAACATCAAAGGATTTTTTTCATATATAAATGAAAATATGTTTTATATGCATATATCCTAAATATGTGAATGTAATAGGCAAGTGTGACATGTACCATTTTATTCAATATGGGGGCGTTAAGGCCTGCACTGACGTCCCGCTTGGGGTGTATTGTGCATTTCCACCTGCCAGGAACTACCCCATCCACCCTAGCTCCTTAAAATAACGGAGTGTGGTTTTTGGGTGCTGGCATAACTATTCCAGTGGTGAAGTTGTTGTATTTGTATTTGAATTCTGTGAGTCTTTAGGTGAGTCTTTATGTTTTGTGGAATTTTACATGTACCATCATACATCACCGAGACATTTTTAAACTTATATAGGTCAATATCCTGCGCGGCAAATCACTGCACTTATCACTCTTAGATGTTAGATATTATTCTCTTCAATCCTGTAGGCATTATCCTTCAATCCGAAACAGTAATCGCACATTAATGCTTGAAGGCTGCATTTTCTGGCAATTGTGTGGTACCTACTGCCGCAGGCAAACTCTGCAAAAGAGTCGTACGTCGAACTTGTCAAGACAATACCCCTGCTTACACTTAAATAAGTCAACTAGTATAGATTATGTTGTTTTTGAAAGACTTAAGTTATTAAAAGCCCACAAAACCAATAGAAATAATGTTACACTGTTTTAAACTGCACATATCACGATAAATTTAGAGAGGAAAAATTATCGCTTGAGTCGGGGTTAGAACCCGCGGCCATAGGGTGTCATGCCCTATGCTCTAACCTCTGAGCTACTCAAGCCCTTGACACCCTATGGCCGCGGATTCAAACACCGACTAAAGCGATAAGTTGTCCTTTCTAAGTTTATCAATATAGTCCTGCCTAGCATGGCTAATGCCATATAAACAAAATCAAACAAAGTTTTATGTTTCTCAATTTCACCACCACAGTATTAAACTCCACGACACGGTTACTTTGACACATACTTGTTGACTCCCTTCACGTTATGACATTACTGAAATTTGTTAACTTGGGGTATAAAAGGACTTACACTGACATAAAGCTAAACGAGGTGAAGCGAAAGAGTTTATTTATCAGCACGATACACATATTTATTTTAGCCGGAGGTGTAAAAAATCGGACTAGCGTCGTGATTTGTATGTTTATCTCAGTCAAAAATCAAAATCAAAATCGTTTATTCACATGGGCCCCAAAGAGGCACTCATGAAAGTTAATGAATCTATTACCAGATTCGCAAAATTACAGCCATCTCGAGAAGGACCTGGCAAGAAACTCGGCGGCGCATTTTTTTTTTTTAAAAACATTCTTAATCTCTAATACATAATTTCTTAACTAAGGTGTTATTATGGTAGTCGCTAGAAAGAGCCCGTGCAGTTTGCCTCCATGCATCCTTGTCATTAATGTAAGGCGAGTGAATATCGCCTTACATTAAAAAGAGATAAACATATAAATCAGAGCTACGTCTCATTATCTCGGTTAAGCGACTAAACTTAAAACTCGTTTTGCATGAGATTTAGACCATTTAAAATAATAATGGTCATAGGAATTTCAATTATCTATAGATTTTTGTAAAAAACTATTTTTTTTTTAAATTTAAATCCTGTTTCAAAAGACCCATCATTGAAAAATAATTAAATTGAAAAAGCTCACCAATCATGTTTCTGGATTTCATCTATTTAGATTACACCCTCAAGTATGTATTGTTGAAATATGAAAACTTTATCCTATTTAATGCCTTTAAACGAGCAATTCTTGTTTATAATATGTATATATCTATATATATAATCTGAATCTCAGAAACGGCTCCAACGATTTTCATGAAATTTAGTATGCAGGGGGTTTCGGGGGGGATAAAACGATAAAACGATAAATAAAATATATTTGAATTAATTTATTTTTATGTAGATAAATATTCGTAGAATCTTATTTATGGGTGTTAATACTCAAGTATTTTGCAATGATTAGCTAGATTTCTAAAGAGTATATTTTGGAAAAACTAATTTTGAATACAGTAAATCAATTCGTTTATTTTAAAATTTGCCTGTTTAATAAGTTAACTAAAATAACAGTTATAAAGTACTTTTTTGTAATAAAAGGTAATTAATATTTATTCATAAAGAAACAATAACTATATAATTATATAACTTAATAAAAAGAAAGAATAATAAAAAAAGATACTCTGCACGTTTAGCTATGTGCTGCAAGAACGTAGGCTGCATTCTCGAGCTGAATAGAAATTGTAATTCCTTGAGCAAGGAATTTGCCAGCCTCTTGTTACTAGCGGCATCGACGAGGAGCTATTTTTTCTTTTTTATAATAGTTACGATCGTTATTGACTTATTCAGAATCTGACCTCTTCCGCCTAAAGAAACATCTCCTCTCTTCGCATGTTTCACTAACCTAAGACGTTCACATTTTCGTGAGAAATTATCTTAAAGTATGATGGGACTTCCCAAACATATTTGCGTTTGAAACCAGAGTCAGTCTAATGGAGTAATCTTGGGTATGTTTAACACAGAATATAGAACTGCAAGAATTTAATTTAATGTTGGTTAAATTAGAGAAATGGCGCTGCTGCATGCATCGTTACTTTAGAAATACTTTAAAGTTATTTTTTTGAAAGTTGACAATTTTGATTCAAATTATGATTTTTACACACCCTCCATTTTGAATTTCATTAGAATGTAACTGCCCGTTTTAATTTAAAAGTTCAAAATTTGCGTGTTTTTTATCAAACGATAGGAAACATTTAGGGAAGACAAGTGAATCGTAAGTTCACTTGACTTGGAAATAAACATCAGGCAATGGACCGAAATGAAGAGTACAGAAGAACTGTTACTGCTTAGGCTAGCCATGGACAAAGATACATTCAAAAGTAGAACTACAAACCTTCTATATAGAAAAAAGCCTTAAAGAAAAGGGTTACTAGTACTAAGAGTGATTAAGCGTGTAAAGAAGAACAACGATACAAGTGTTAAAAATTAGATGTTATGTATAAATCTGTAAGTGTACGCTGACTCTGCACTTTTAAGCACATTTTATTTACTTAAGTGACTAATCCCTGTTACTGAAAACTGTAGTAGACGATTATTTGACAGAATTAGTTTAAATATAGGTTAGGCAGTTACCAGTTACTAGAGTTTAGAAATCATGATTGTGTTTCCGAGGAAATGTTTGTAGTAGTGGAAGTGGAGAGTAAAACTAACTGGCTAATAAATAATTAAACGCAAGCAAAGCTTAAAAAACCTACTTCACCACTTTATCTTCGGAACCTTGATCAGATTTAATGTATTAAACACGCATTATTGACTATAACTCAAAAACTAGGGATCAGATCTTGATCAAATTTCAATGGGACCAAATAAAAAGCACCAGCTTTTAAATAAAAAAAATCATCAAAATCGCCTCACAACGAAAGAAGTTATGAGGTAACTTTTGAAGTCGGATAACCTAGAACATCGTCAAAGTACGCATTATTCGTCACAAAATAGGCATTATTGACGATATTTCAAGAACTACTGATCAGATCTTGATCAAATTTTAATGGGACCAATGAGAAAGCAACATCTTTCAAACCAAAAATTTTCAAAATCGGCTCAAGTGGAGAGGAGTTATGAGGTAACACACATAAAAAAAAAGTCCTATGATTTTGGTGCACCCAAAAAAGTGCTCAACGCGCCTAAAGAAGTTTTCACTTTAATAATGGTTATGTAGCTAGTAATTGGTAATATTGGTAATGATGGGTTTTGCGAAATCATGGCACCAGTCGACCAGTTCTTTAAGCAAGTTATATCAGGCGGTGAGAACGACAATGGACCAGAATCTATGGAAACGGTCTGGAAATCCATATGAAATTCAAATTCAAAATCGTTTATTCACATGGGCTCCAAAGAGGCACTCATGAAAGTTAATGACTCTGCTAGATTCGCAAAATCACAGCCATTACAGTAATCAGGATCCTCAGCAATGAGAGAGCGACTATTTAAAGAAATAATTTTAGTGTAATGCTAAATAAGAGACCATATTTCCAGATATAATGCAAATCAAGGTAAAAACGTATACTGAACCTAGGGCTAAATCAGCAAAAGTTGCAACTTGGTACTAATTTCGTATGCTTCACGTTGTCTAAAATGCAACCGCAACTCTGTCTGTTATAAGGGCCATTACACACTTTTCTTTTTTTTCTTTTTTTTTTTTAACACAAACTACGGGCCAATTGCCTATTACACACTTGTATATTGAATAATTTATTTCCGCAAGGTCAATGTTTTTTTTTAATGTCTGATAGGTCATTCTAATACATCATTTCTGTAATAATAAATAATACAGTAAACAGTGCGTTAGGTCTAGAAAAAGTAGCTCTCAAATTTTTCTTATGACTTTTGCAGCAGATTTTTGTTGCATTTTACTTTGTTTCTAGCGAAAGCTAGAATATGTTGAAAAGGCTTCTAATATACTCGTAGGTTGAAAAAAAAATTATTACAATTTATCGGAAGCCCGTTCGGCCGTTCGGACGATGGGCGTACTATACATACCTCACTTGAAAAGTTTCGTCGACTTTCATTATTATGTTTTTCACAATATGGCATCTGTTGTCGACATTAAAGTTTCATAACTGTCATGTTTAGTGACACTAGCAAGATTAAGAAAAAACGATTAACAATAAAAATCATCAAAATCGGCCCTCGCTGGTCTTTACAGAGCCACAAAGGAAAAAAACCTAAATTCATAGGCTGATATACACCTTTATGTCCCGCGGTCACATCAGTGTACATTCCTCCTATGAAAGTTGGTTCAAATGTAAGTAGAAACGTGTCGGGAATAAATTTCCCTCTCGGACGAGTCCATATCCAGATTTAGATATTAATTTTGGTGTATGGAAGCTAAAGTTTAATTGAAAATGTTATATATTACTCAGCTTAACTTCTGTGGATTAACCTCCATGCTTGTTTCATATGTTTGTAGGTATGTTGTTTGGAGTAGTGGCAGTCCTGGTATTAGGATAATATGACTATCTAAAACTGACGTATCTAAGCGTAACTTAACTGCGTGCAGTCTGTCCACAGAAAGGAGGATTCTCTAACCAGATCAGTTTGGCGTTCGAAGGTCAAAAAGGGGGTTGCACAGTTTGAAAATTCTCGCCTTTCAGAATTAGACTTGAAGCGCCAAACTCGCAAGAATCGACCCAAGCCCGCTTACAACTACAACAGCACGGGCCAGCTCTTCTGCGCTACTTGTGAACGGGTGTTCAAGACGAAGTTTGGATTTGCCAGCCACATGATGTCGTCCGTGTCGTATCCGACGACTGGCTATTTCTTGGCGTGTGCTCGTACCCGCCAAGAAATAGCCAGGGTCGCTATCGTCGGATACGACGCGGACGACATCATCATCATCTAAAACTATTGAAATCTCGTGACTATATTTTTACTAGTGAGTAAATGCTTTTATAATACTAGATCCTCGACCTTTTCTTTATTTATTGAATACTTTACTGCAGAATATAGTGTACATAAGGAGGACTTATTGCTAAAGGCATTATCTACCAGTCATCCAGCGGTGGAAGTGAAATTCCATGAGGCGAGGATTTGTTCACATATCATCAGGTGAGATCGAGGTCAAACAGTCACACAGAGAATTAAATACAGCCAAATTTTTTATGAGAAAACGGGGTTTTTTTACGCGTTTTTATTTTCAATTAACATTGTTTTAACTAGCCTACACAGGGTTGCACCGGCCGGCCTGGTCAGTCTGGCCCGGTTTTCTCATAAAAATATGATAGCAGTTCGCGAAAGTTAAAAAATATCTATAGTGTAAATTATTTTGTAAATGAGTATATGCATTATAAACATAATTAAAATATTTAGATATGTGAATGTAAACGAACCAGTATGAAAACATTATTGTTTTTAAATATTACTTTTCTCTCTCTCTCTCTCTCTTCTATGCTATTGTTTGATTTTTAATGCTTTATAATTATGGTAATTTGCTCCATGCTGAGATCTCGTGCCAATATCTTCCCTAATAGAATAAAACGGCGATTTTGTTCTTTTTAATAATTATAAGATTTTTGTATTTTTGTTTAATTAGAGGATTTATCGGATTTTAAGTTACAGTGTTAAATTTGAACCAGTTTTAGAGATGGACCCCAGGACAAAATTCAAAATCAGTGACTTCGCTGTCCCACCAAATTTTTATTAAATTTTCTAATAGGTATGTCCAGATTATTTAATTTGAATATTTTTTCAGACGAGATAATGTAATATTTTTTATTTTTTATGTTGAATAGGCAAGCATTTGACCACTATCTCACCTGATGGAAAGTGATGATGCGGCCGAAGGTGTGACATGCTTGCCTAGAAGATACCTATTCACTCGAGACTTGAAGACTCCCAGATTACTCAAGATTTTGGCAAATTTGTTTTTTTTCTCTTAATAACGTTATTTTATTAAATAAATACTTTGAGACGGGCAAATATTTCAAGATCTTATGTTTAATGGAAAACTCTGAATACAGTATATTCGAAATGCTACAATATTGTGAAATGGCTACGATAAAGAAAATAGTTTCCGAAATAGACGCTATCACTTTTAGATAAAAGCTATTATGGAAACACGAGATGCCCAAATTGAACGATAGAATATATTTTTGGTGAATTTCCTATCTCATGATCGTCTCAATTTTTATGTAATTTATCCGTTGAACAACCAATAAATTACTAGTAACATTTTTGATCAAGTGAAGCGAAATCTCTATGTTGACTTGAGTAGTTTAGCACATTTTAGCCGATTTCAAAAAACAAAGAGGTTCTATGTTCGACTGTATGTATATATATTTTTTTGTATTTTCACCGATTTCTCCCCCATTTGTGGACCGATACTCAACATTCTTTTTTTTTATTTGATGGGTTATACTTTAGAGGTGGTCCCATATAAATGTTATCGAAATCAATCAAGCCAAAACCGAAATATAAGCGGTGAAGTCGGTTTTTTAAGCTCGAAAAACTCAAACGCATTCACACTCACAGCCCCACACTAAGTTCAAACACTTGTATCGTGGGTGCAACATTCACATCACACACACATTACACTCAGAACCAGAAGCACAAATATCCCTTGGGAAGGAATTTGTGCTCCTGCCGGGAATCGAACCCAGGACCCACGGTGCAGAGGGCGGAGACCTGTCCACTGCGCCAACTGGGTCGTCAGACCTTTGCTTAGTATGTTTAAATTATTCTATGGTCTAAACTATAACATCAAATTCTCAAAGAATATGTAATACACGTTTTTGTACGTAATTTTACTCGTGAGTACACGTACGAACACGCACGAACAATCCCGACATTCCAAGTACTATGGGAACGCAGACTGGCCGCGTATTAGTGTCGCGTATACGTAGGTACGTGTAGTTCCGACGCCGACGACGTCCGAAAACAATCCGAAGTTGTTATGATTATAAAATACATTCGTACGTCGAAACTTAAAAAATGGGTGTAGAAAATATTAAATAACTTGGTTTACGGATAAAAAAATATGTGGGACCAGAGTGATTCCAGTTATCACTTACGTGACCTTCAGCGCAAGGCATGACGAAGAATATCCGAAAAAATGGAAATGTCTGGTTAGTAAATTTATTTCATACTAGCCCTACCCCGCGGCTTCGCCCGCTATTATCAAGTTAAAAAGTAGCCTTTGTGTTAATCCTAGGTATAAGCTATGTACATTCTAAATTTCATCCAATTCCGTTCAGCCGTTTAAGCGTGAAGGGGGAACAAACATACTAACACACTACACACACACTTGCACACTTACACACAAACTTTTAGATGTATAATATTTGTAGGATATTTATGACAAACAGATATATCATATTTATTAATTATTGCTTCGAGAAAAATTGTTGTTAAATCCTTCTCTGATAGTGTGAGTTCTCGTTGCGCTTCTATTCTCTCCTACAGTCAATGAATCGATTTCAGTTTTCATTTAATGGTCGTGGTGATTTCGTAGGCAATTTATGAATACCATCTTGTCAATTACTACGTTATGAAGTAAATATATACATTTTGTTTCAATATGATAATGATGATGAATATGATAATGGACTTGGAAAAGGCCTATGATAGAGTGGTGAGGAATGAGTTGTGGTCGGCATTATCTGTGTATGGGGTGAACGATCGCCTGATCCAAGCGTTGAAATCTCTCTACGAGGATTCCAGCGCTTGTGTCAGAATAAACGGGGCGTACACTGAATGGTTTCGCATCGAAAAGGGTGTGAGACAGGGATGTGTAGCGTCTCCTTGGCTGTTTAACCTATTCATGGATAACTGCTTGAATGATTTGAAAGAGAGTATGTATGGACTAAGAATGAACGAGTTACTCATCAAATGTCTTCTTTACGCCGATGACCAAGTAATACTTGCGTCATCTGCCCATGACTTGCAGGATATGGTAACAATTATGAATGTATCTTTGGAAAGGAAAGGAATGAAAGTAAATGTAAGCAAGACAAAAATAATGGTTTTTGAAAGAGAAGACTGTATGACTGAATGTAGTATTTTGATAGACAGAGAAAAAGTAGAACAGGTGAAAGAGTTTGTATATCTGGGTTCTAAGTTTTCGAGAGATGGAAAGTGTGAAAGTGATATTGAAAGAAGGGTTAATGCAGGAAACATGGTGAATGGTGCTTTGCACGCATTTATGAGTAGCCAGAAGGTATCCGAAAGGGCGCGACTGGCTGTGCATAGAGGGTTGTTGGTGCCAACACTTATGTACGGTAGTGAAAGTTGGGTTTGGCAGAAGCAGCATGAGAGTAGAATAAATGCAGTAGAAATGAGAGCATTGAGAAGTATGATTGGTGTGAAATTGAGTGACAGGGTGAGGAATAGTTGTATCAGAGAACGCTGTGGTATAAAAGAAGATGTAGTGACTAAAATTGAGAAGGGTATGCTTAGGTGGTTTGGACATGTGGAGAGGATGAATGAAAGTAGATTAACGAAAGAGATTTATAAGGCAGATGTGAATGGAACTGTTGGAAGGGGAAGGCCGAGACGAACGATTCTTGATCAAATTCAAGACGTTTTAAGTAAAGGTCTGGTCAAAAGTACCCTAAACCGACGCGCTTGTATGAAAGGATTGATGAAAATAGACGAAGCGAGAGAAGTATGTCAGGATCGTAGCAAGTGGAGAGATGTGGTCTCTGCCTACCCCTACGGGAAAGAGGCGTGATTTATATGTATGTATGTATGTATGATAATGATAATGCTCCAGTCACGCGCCGAGGTCCGAGCCGCACGCCTCCGCGTATCGCGCGTCTGACTCATCCTGATGAAAGACAATGAATATGTCCGAAACTAGTAGACTACAAAGTAAGCCGAAATTGTCGTGTTTTGAGCCGGATATAACATTGAAACATAATGTGTAATACTCACGATAGTTTTAACATTAAAATAAACATATACACTTTAATATAGTATAACTTTTTTATTTTTCTTATTCTTTTGTATATATTGCTTTGAATAAATAATACTTTTTTTTTGTACGATAGGCAAGGGTTTGACCACAATCTCACCTGATTACAATTAATCGTTCTTCAGGTGATATTGTGTCGCGAAAGTTAGATTGTAGTCAGGTTAGATTGTAAAGTGTTTAGAATGTATTCAAAACTTTCTTTGTTCAAACGTACATCACCATGAAACAGTATGGTCATTATGTAAGTCTTCCATAATATGATAAAATTGACCAAAATCGTGTCTTATTAAATATTTTCCACGCATTCGGTTCTACGACAGCGACGACACCACCGTCTCCGAGTTATAAGAAAATTATCATGAAGATATAGATCATTCATAGCGCTCCAACTAAAGAAGACTTCACAAATGTGATGTCACTAGAACACAACCCGAAGAAAAACGTGTTCAGTGTGCACACTAAATTCGTACTATCACGATCGTACGTATACGTACGATATGAATTCGTGTCCAAAGTACCCGCGCCCTAAAGCTATAGCCGGAAGTCAAAAATGTCAATTGAAATGACAAATGTGAAAATATTAAGAGGGTATATAAATATGTACACGTAGGAGGCAGGTAAAATATATTCTACACGTGTGCAATTTAGTTGAAAAGAACGTTGAAAATAGAGTATGAAACCGATTTTAAAAAACAATCATGTATAATTTTAGTTTAGTTGTAGGAGATTTTGGCAATTCATTCATATTAATTTATTTATTGCAATCTATAATAATAATATACAGGTGTTTTTTTAGAGTACGATTCTATATAGATCCTGTGGGAAATCGCAAAAATTTTAGAAGAGAGGAGGACTGCTAGGTTTTGTTAACAGATAAGAAATAAACACAAATAATACATAAGAAATATATAATTTTTGTTATTGTTATTGTTATAGTATTTGTTGTTATTAATTTTGTTATAGTATTATTCGATTTGATATTATCATAGAAAATATTTAGATATTTTTTTTTTTTATTTGTGACAGGCTAGTGTTTGACCACTATCTCACCTGATGGTAAGTGACGATGTGATCGAAGCTGGTAAACACACTAGACCTGGAATACGCAGGCATATAATTATTACTATTAGATAAATGTCAAAAAAAAATTTTTTTTTATTTGACTATCTACGGGCCAATTGCCTATATTTCCTAAAACTATATACAGCAAAGAACCAAGTTACATACAAGACATCCAGTCAATATTACAAAAATAAATAAAAAATAAAGATAAAATATTAAATATAAGTATGTCAATTTATGTCAAAGTTTATCATTTAGATGTTCGTCAATTGAGTAATATGTTTTAAGAGTCAATAGTTCTTTTAATTGTTTTGAAATTGACCCGTATCTATTGATAAATAATAATATGATAGGAGATCAAAGTCACTGTCTTAAGTCCTATTTCGTCCCGAGGTCTATCTCAATAACGTCTAAGTATTTATAGCTATAACTTTTATATAATAGGTATATGTTATATTATTATCCTCTTATTAAACAACAAATACAGAATTTAAACAAAATTTGTTAAAGAAAAGTTATTAGCAATTAACCTCAAAAGTAATTATCTAATATGCAAACTGTAGGCGCGAGATCCATGTTCGGGGCAAACGACTAGTTATCTACAGCGAAGGAGTGGAAATCACGTTGTAACTTATAATAATATACGTTAAACCAAATAAACGCATTCACACTCACAGCCTCACACTAAGTTCAAAGACCTGTATCGTAGGTGCCGGAGACATTTACATATCACATACACAATCACAACCAGAACTAGAAGCACGAATCTCCCTTGGGAGGAAAATTGTGCTTCTGCCGGGAATCAAACCCAGGACTCACGGTGCAGACGGCAGAGACTTGCCTACCACGCCAATTGGGTCATAACTATCAACATTTTGATCATCAACCGCAAACGCCTCAAAACGCCTCAATCAAGTGCTTATATATAATTTTACAAATCGAGTTAGTTAAAAGCTTATCTGTAGGTATTTGTTAATAACGCTACAGGATAAAACAATAACTTGCATCGTAAATAAATCAGTGTTTTTGCCAACAACAACTCCTAAACCAAACAAATACATACAAATAATAAATCAATTCTGTTTTTAAAGCAAGTGTGAATAAATTTAGTTTCCAATCAGAGTATCCAATTATTCAAACAGTTTTATTTGCAGTTAGATGAAAAATGCCCGACGCGTGAAAGTGTTGTAAATTTTAGAAACAGTATGGATAATTCCAAAATTTATTGGGTTTTTGTATTGCTGATGAAAGAGCAGACATTGTGCTTCTGGTTCTGGTCTGCGGTGTGTGTGTGTGTGATATGTAAATGTTTCCGCCACCCACGGCTCAAGCCATCGAACTTAGTGTAGGACTGTGAGTGTGTAAGCGTTTATTTTTTTGATATCCTTTCTCAGAATTTATTAACTTTTTTATTTTAGTTTGAGTTTTTTTATTTATTTTGAGAACCAGTAATTTTAGTACTTAATAGTAATTATACTGACGTAATTGTATCTTATTAATTTGAATATAAAAATAAAGATATGATAAAATATGATATAATATAAATATGATAAAAATATAGATATGATTAACATACTCGTAAGTAAATTAAAAACAGCAAAATTTTGTATTTTAATGCAAATCTTGCTTGAAATCATCAGGATCGAAATTTGTCTGCAAAACCCTTACTGCATTAATATTTCTTCAGGTAATATTTATTATAACTTTTTATTTACTTTTTTATATATAACATTGCTTTGTATAAAGCGTGCGTATGGTAGATAAGCTTACTTTTTGTTTTTACACGAACTATTCAATATTTTTTTGGTAACTATAGTGAATGACCACAGACTATATTAATGACAAGGATGCATGGAGGCAAACTGCACAGGCTCTATCTAGCGACTACCATAATAACACCTAGGTTAAGAAAATTATGTATTAGAAATTAAGAATGATTTTTTTAAATAAAATGAATGAAAAAAATATGCGCCGCCGAGTTTCTTGCCAGGTTCTTCTCGAGATGGCTGTAATTTTGCGAATCTGGCAATAGATTAATTAACTTTCATGAGTGCCTCTTTGGGGCCCATGTGAATAAACTATTTTGATTTTGAATAAAATTCATTTATCAATGCGTTGCGGAATAAAAAATGATGGGAATTTGCCTTTTAAGTGTATGGTGATTTGACAAATCACTACAATTCTATCCTTTGTCGAATCAAAGTAGATTCGACAAACTAAAGAATTATATAGTATGTAAAAAAAAATTAGGTATGTGTTTGACGTTAAAAATATAGCTACTTTTAGTTAAATTCTACGCTAAGTTGTAAGGTTAATTTAATTTGTTATATAACAATATGTAAATAGGGCCAAATATATATGAAATTTCGATATATCTTCCGTTAAAAACATTTCATTTTTTTTATTCTATATAGACAAACGTTTGACCGCCATTTCACCTGATGGTAAGTGACGATGCGGTCGACGATGGAGCACGTTTGCCTAGAAGATGCCTATTTACTCGTGATTTAAAGACTCCCATATTGTATTTATCAGGAAACACAGACTCAGGCAAGGAATTCCACTCCTTTGCAATCCGCATAATGAATGTGGAGGCAAAAAGCTTCGTCCGCATTTGTGGAATATCTACCATATAGCGGTGTAGCTTAAGAGACTGTCTCGATGTCCGATAATAGAACTATTAATTAATACATATTATATATTATAGTTTCCAGATATGCCTACGTGAGAGTTTGTGAAACAAACAAATGTTACTGTGTGTGATATAAAAAAAAACAATTATCAAACAACACCAGATGTATCAATAGTAACGGAAAAAGAAATTTGATGTCGACAACATTTAGGTACTTAAAAATATTAATTTAGAATTTTATTCGTTATTAGCTGCTGTCATTAACATTAACCAAATAATTGAAGAAATTAACAAAGCTCTTTGAAGTATCATTATAAAATAAAAAAACGGTAATGTTTACAAAAAAATTAAACAGAATGAATTGAAAACATCATTTTTTTCTATTTAATTTTTTAATTAAGTAGAGCAGATCAAAACACTTTTTTTTCTTCGAAGGGTGTCTTAATATTTGACTTAGTTGATTTATTGACTTTTAATTTAGAACCATAGAATTAAAAATCCAAAGTATAGGCAGAAATTATTACTAACTATGTATATAGGCCCTACATTAATTATGCTCCAGTTCCAATATAATTATTACAAGATATTTAATAAAGTTCTAACTGACCTGCCCGGCGTCGTCGCTCGGTGATAAAATATAAAAAAAAAACTTTGACATTTCTTGAGGTTTATTCACATAAAAAAAACATTGATTTGCTAACAACACTTTAAATAATTATATGAGTTTTGTTTTAATTATAAATACTAACAACGTCACTATTTACATATCATTAAAACCTACTTAGAGAGATAGTATCTTCCATAGTTCAAGGGGTAGTTAAATGCTGAAATGGGGGCAAAAAGGCTTAATTTATACAACCACATTACTATCTCTTTCACCGCGCACATATTACTTACCCTAATAAACAAACCCTTAAATAAGAGAGTTGTTTTGTCCCTTTTCAAACCGTAGATATAGCCCCTGTTTAGCCCTTAACCTGACCTACCCTCTGGTCTTATTAACTGTATCAAAAGTTATGTTATAGTTCCGATGTAGACAATAGAGAGCCAAGAAAAAATATCGCAAATACTTACTTTTAAAAAAAAATATTTAATTGTATACAAGCCGTGCCGCGCGGCTTTGTCCGCGTTTATCAAGTAAAAAAGTAGCCTATGTATTAGTCCTTGGTATAAGCAATGTACATTCCAAATTTCATTAAAATCCGTTCAGTCGTTACAGCGTGAAGAGAATGCAAACAATTTTTCTGATTAATAGTATAACTGTGATCACAAAATTTGTTTGCATTCTAGATCGATCAAATTTAAAAATGTTTGTGTGTAAATTCGGTTTACGGACCATAATTTTACATGATAACGTCATAAGAGAAACGCTTAACGATCATGCCTCTCTATCGCTTGTTTCGCACTCTCTTTTGCACGCTCAGGCTCAGGCGGAACGTGACACTTTTTCGTGCGTGCAGCCGGTGTTCATCGATGTATAAGACGTTATCACGTCAAAAAAGTGTTTATTGTTACTAAACATTTTGTTGAATATTAATAATTAGATATAAGTATGTAAATTAAAAAATGAATAATGTTTCGAAGATAGTGGCTGATCTTGTTTATAAATTAATACCAATAGATAGGTATCTTTTTTTTTTATGCCAAATAGGCAAGCATTTGACCACTATCTCACCTGATATAAAGTGGCGATGCGGCTGAAGATGTGACATGCTTGCCTAGAAGATACCTATTCTCTCTTGACTTGAAGACTCCCAGATTATACCCCTCGAGGAACAATTACGCAGGCAATTAATTCCATACTTCGCTGTACGGATGATGAACGTAGAAGCAAAACGCTTCGAGCAAACTGGAGGTATTTCAACCATAAATGGATGACGTTTGACAGTTTGTCTGGTTGTCAGATAGTAAAATGGGCATAGTGGAATTAACGCATGTAATTCCTGCGCACACTCTCCAAAATGCAAACGATAGAATACCGATAGACTTGCGACCATACGTCTGTGACCGAGTATCTATTCCAATCAAATAATTTCAATCGGCTAATATACTTTTAAGATCCAAGTCCTTAAGGTTAAGCAGGGAAAGAGTTCTATTGTTTTAACTCAAAGCAAGTGTCAGTAGAGTTTGTGTGGCGATAGCGTTATATGACGTCATATAAGCCGTTAGGTACATTGTTTTCTCTGCCTAGCATTAAATTAAAACGCTTTGAACTATTAAATTAAAATTAAAACGGGAATTAGCGTGACTTACGAGTTGTGGATGTCTAAATCGACAATTGTTCCGGCCACATCGCGAGGCAGGACGCCACGGCTCCGCACTCAGATGGAACGACTTTTATGATCTGTTAATGTGAAAATCTGATACTATGATCTGTTAGGAAGTACCCATCCTGAAGAAGGCTTCCGAATGAAGCCGAACCAATCGTCGATTTAGACACAACAACGCGTAAGTCACGCTAATTCCTGTTTTAATTTTAATTTAATAAATTAAAACGCCCTTATCTTTGAACATTTTATTTATTACTAGACATTCCCCGCGGCTTCGCCCGCTTATATCAAGTTAAAAAGTAGTCTATGTGTTAATCCTAGGTTTAATCTATGTACATTCCAAATTACATCTAAATCCGTTCAGCCGTTAAAGCGTGAAGAGGGGAAAAACATACTTATACACTTACACACACACTTACACACAAACTTTCAGATTTATAATATTAGTAGGATAATTGTTACTTTGTTCTTGTTCGATAGGAAAGCTAGCTTACAAAATTCTCTACTAATAAAAATGTGTTGCTATTGCATATACCTCTCCATAAGCCTCGAGAGAATTAACTTCTCTCAGTATTAATAGATTGCGTTTCAGAGAAAATTAGTTTCTTACTTAGCTTACTAATATAATAATCTTTGGCTTCATATACCAAATTATATAATATTATCTTAATAACTGTTACCTCAGAGTCGAAAATTAAAGCGCGAAGCCGTATTTATGATTTATACGTGCTTATTATTACGATGTATCAACTTTGAGGGGGTGGTGGTTTTTGCAGGTACATCTAAAGCATCCCCAGTCTATCCACAGTAATATTAGTGGGAGAAGCAATATTTTTTTAATATGTTTTTACTCATAACAATAAACCTAATTTAACACAAATATAATAACTATGTTAAAACTATCCATATTAATAAAATTTATTTTATACAGAATATGGCGTCTTTTTAAAATTCTTATGTATATATATTTAAATGTTATGTAAGGGATGAGGTTGGTGAAAGAGAAGCCATTGGCAACAACAACAAGTTGAACTGGCAAAGTTATTAACTTATGGTTTCAGTTCACTTGAAGTATTTGCTTCGGTATAATCTGGATCCCAAGTCTAGCGTAAATCTTCTAGACATGGAAGTAAAATCTTTGGTTACCTTAAGGTAAGATAGTGGTCAAATGCTTGCCTATCCAGCTTAAAAAAAACAACGGGTTGCACTCCGAGAGTGCCGACAGAAGTGAAAACTTGAACATTAACGTTGTAAACAGCAGGAGCAGGCATACATTCGCCGCGTGGTAAAAAGAGAGGGGGACATTGCTTCCTCTCCTTCGTCTTACGAATTTTCCGTCTCACGAATTTTTGATCAGGTCACGTGTCCTGATGTGAGTTTAAAATTTTTTACCCATCCCAAAAAGTGCACAACGCCGCTAAAGAAGTTTTCACTTCAAAAAACAAACGAATAACTCGTCTCCTCTTATAATTTCTACTTGGAAATCCTTTTGTTAGAATTTAGTTGTTTTTTTGGTCGATGGGGCTGGGTGATAGGCAATATACAAACGACATGTTTTAAATTAAATTAAAATTTCGATTATGTTATGTTCCGGCTGCATAATATGTTTGGAGGCGGATGTGTCGCTTACTATATTAAGTGAGAGGCTTGCTTGTTTTCTTTTATATATTAAAAAAAACTTTTACTAGCCATGTTGGAGTTGGAGGATAATTATTATTTATGTAGCGCATATAATTTATTTATCCTACTATTCTACTAATATTTTATAAATCCGAAAGTTGGAGTGTAAGTGTATAAGTATGTTTGTTCCTTCTGCACGCTTTAATGACTGAACGGATTTGGATGAAATTTGTAATGTACATATATTATATCTAGGATTAACACATAGGCTACTTTTTAACTTGATATGGCACGGCTAGATGATGTATAAGGAAGACCAACAGCCGAAGCGAATCACTCCTCACAGTGGTTCTAACGGCTAGAAACAAAGTTAGCTAGAAAAAAACAATTTATAAAAAATACGTATCGTTACACACAAATAATACCATTAAAGCTAGTTATACAAAAACAACAAGACAAACTGTCAAACGTCATCCATTTTTTTTTACGCATTCATACTCACGGGGCTGTGACTACAAACTACAACACTGAGTTCAAAGACTTGTATCGTGGCTGCCGGAAACATTCACATCACACAAACACATTACACCCAGAACCAGAAGCACAAATATACCTTGAGAAGGAATTTGTGCTCCTGCCAAGAATCGAACCCAGGACCCACAGCGCAGAGGGCGGACAACTGTCCACTGCGCCAACCGGGTGGTCAATTTATGGTTGACATACCTCCAGTTCGCTCGGACCGTTTTGCTTCTACGTTCATCATCCGTACAGCGAAGGAGTGGAGCTCATTGCCTGCGTCTTTGTTCCCTGAACAGTACAATCTGGGTGTTTAAGTCTAGAATTAAGAGGCCGGGGAGTCTGTGAACGATCTATAGGCTGTCTCTGTTTAACTGGCAAACTATGCCCATGCTTGATGCGATAGCACTACCGACCGAACAAATTATGATAGGTGCCGTAATACCAAAAATTATGAATGAAAATGTAATGTTTAGCCATTGTTTTTTGCATGAATAGTACCTTGAAATAATAATCTATGTTCCTGTTGTAATGACAAAATAAATGTGTTACTTTTTAATACAAAACTAATTAGTTAAAGATGCGACATTTACGTCGTAATAATGTGTGAAAATCAATTGGTTTATATTTCGTTTTTGGTAATTATTTTGAAATAAAAACTATCCAGGAACCTAGATTAATATGTTATTAATCTGAATAATATCACAGTATGGTGGTAATATGCTTGAATTATAAATAATTTCGGTATTACGATTGTATGGGAAAATCAACCACCGCAGGCCCCTTAATAGGTACCTTCTAGGCTAGCATGTCCCATCTTGGGCCACATCATCACTTTCCATCAAGTGTACCTATTTAGCAAAAAAAATAGAATGGCGCCGGTACTTTGGGTATTGAATTCGATGATATTCAAATCAAATTAAAATCGTTTATTCACATGGGCCCCAAAGAGGCACTCATGAAAGTTAATGATTCTACTGCCAGATTAACTTAAGAGTCGCAAAGCCAGCATCAAATATTAGGACTCCATCAAAAAATATTTTTTAATTGTTCTATCCAAGTTAATTAGAAAATTTAATAGAATAATTAAAAAGATATTTCAATTTATTCCACCTAAATTTTTAGCAACCTACATAATTTAACGATTTTCTACAACGTTTTTTTGTTAATTAATATAAGTATGATACTTCAAAGAGCTTCGTTAATTTCTTCAATTATTTGGTAGATGTTTGACAGGAGCTAAAAACTATTAAACTTCTAAATTGAAATTTCAAAATAAACGTCATCGACAAGTAACTTCTAAATTAGTTATTTGTCGATGACATTATCACACATATTATTTGTTTCAATTTACGACTGCCAAATAAATTAAACATATTTGTAGTTAATTTATTTGATTGAGAAGATGTATAGCAATAACAATTTATAATATTTCAGGATAAATATCCTGAAATATTATATTAACAAAAAAATAAAGTAACATAATTTTAACGAAAATGTTCTAAGATGAAACGAATTAAAATTACGAGTAGTTTTTTGGTGACATCGATAATCGACAAACAAAAAATCAAACAAACGCATTCACACTCATAGCCCCACACTAAGTTCAAGGACTTGTATCGTGGGTGCCGAAAACATACACATCACATACACTCAGAACCAGAAGCACAAATATTCATTGGGAAGGAATTTGTGCTCCTGCCGGGAATCGAACCCAGGACCCACGGCGCAGAGGGCGGACAACTGTCCACTGATAAATTTAAAAGTTTATTTTGGATTTCTCCTGTTTAGGTTTAAGCCTAATATTGTAAGTAAATATTAACAATTATAACATTTTACATAGGTATTTTAAGATAACTTCTTTTATGTAAGGGCAAATTGCCTATATTTACTACAAAAATAATTTAAAAAAACAAATAAAATATAAAGATTTTAAATTAAATTTTATAGCGATATGTTGCCTATATTTTTATTTAATATAGATTTTAATATTTATTTTTAATATAATTAAAATGTAGCTATGACAAGCGCAATTTTTCATAACCGCCATATTTTTAAAACGATAATAGTGTTAGGATTTAGTTATTCTTCTGTATTATTCAAATAATTTAATGTTTATTTGTTCTATGTTTACAGAGAACGCCCTAACAGGGTAAACCCCAATAGTCAGACCATATAACAATCAGATGTTAAATCATCCTTACATCCGATCCGATCGTAAATTAGCGAACCGGATTTGACCGGAATCGGATATCCGGTGCATATCTCGAGCTGCCATCAGCAAATTGTCTAATTCGCTATACTATGTTCATCGATAACAAATGCAGATACTATTCAAGGAACATGGGATTGAAGTTCAAATAACGGATACTGCTCCGCTAGTTGCCTATTTTTACCCGACTGCGCGTTGCAACGGATGGGCGACGCACACAATCTTAATACTAGATATAAGCATAAAATTACAGTGCGCGCATTTAGATTAAACAAAACAAATAAATCTTTTATGGCAAATGGGGTTAGATTTAACAATAAAATTACTAATTGTTACTGAATTACCACTGCGAAAGTTACTACTAATAGGGTGAAGATGCCGAATATGAGATACCATTTTTATTTTTGTCTATAAAAAAACAACTCTTTCACTTAGAGTTTCACTAACTATATTTGTGAATAGGGAATTTAATATATATTAACAATATAGTTGCTATTTAATCTTAATTGTAAAATATTTTCAGTTTTATTAGATAAAATAAAAAATGGCCCAAATTACGTCTTAGCCAAAGGGTCTCCTATTATGAGATACTAGAGGTTGCTAATATGAGATAGTATCTTATATTAGGTTTCTACAATTTTAAGGTTTAGAAAATGTATAAAAACCAAAATATACTCAATGAAATCACAGTTTTTATTTGCACTTAATAATTAAATGAATCTTAGAGTAACAGTCTTCATATTAAAAGAGATCTAAATTAGTCGTTTGCCTTAACTAATGATCAAAGGTAGATTTAATCTATATAAGCCACTTAATTATAATCACAGCGATACTCATAATGGCACATTTTTAACAATATCAATTAATCAACAATAGATAACAGTAAGATCTCTTCAAGAGGGTTCATAATTTTACATATCCAAACATAAAGAACACAAAAAACAATTTGCTGATACGTCTCCACAGCCCTCATGAGTCCACTTGAAACAACTCTGACATTTAGCCCATTTTTCTCCTCTCGTGTCTTCTGAGAACTTGCCACTGCAGTATGGACACTCAGCGTCATAAGATTCATCACTACTGCTATCTGCGAGCTCAGGCAAGTCGTCATCTTCAGAACTGGAACTGTCTGACTCTTTAGTTTTCTTTACAACTTTTTTATTCTTTTTTTTAGCCTGTGATTCCTTTATTGTCTTTTTAGAGCCTTTCTTCTGACTTTTTTTTGTTTTCCTTTTCTTTCTTTTTATTTAAACTCTCTATGAGTGTTTTTTTATATGGAGATGCAGTAATTATGGTAGCTGATCCAGTCCTGGTTTTTTAGGCAGAATCGTTCCGAGGCATTCTGCCTTCTCATATAACCCCGCAGCCACTTTTTGCCAGCAGATGCTTTCACCACGCTGAAGGGGTGTTTAAGACCATTTTTGATAGCTAACTGAAACGCCATGTATTTTATGTCCTTCAGACGTAAACCATAAAATCGTCCATCCATTTTTTTGCAATATTTTTCTAGCTCTTCTTCTGAATGGTCAGGTAAGGCTGGACGTTTCCCCATACGAACCTTAACAAGTACTTCTGCATGGTCATCCTTTTTGACGTAGCGCTCTAGGGTACCCTAAGGAACACCAATTTTTTTTGTTGCCCTTAGGTATCCCATCTGCTTGCTTCGTACTGCATTCACGTCTCGTATCGTGGCACTGTGATCCCAAGTTTTTCTTTTGATTGGAGCCATCTTAAATATAATAAAAAAACATTTGATCAAAGACCTATACTTGCGCCGCACCTGGATCCTAATATGAGATATCTCATTTTAGGAACCTTAATGTGTCTCATATTGGGAATTTATCAAAATTTTACAAAATCGATTCCTACTCTTTTGTTGACAAAGAAAACACAATAATATGGCATCCGTTTCTTAAAATTGACCGTATTATGGATACAATGAACGTAAATTAAAAGAATTTAGTGAAATTATAAAGTTCTTACATACCTCGTAAACATTTGATGACAAAATTTTGTTTCTGTGGTTCCACAAAAAACCGTACGCCCACGTACTAACAGCGCCACTGGCCGGTGCGCACTTACACACGATTAGAGCGGTTACTATGTTGCTTCACGTGACACTAGCGCCAAATAGTTGCCGTGAATAGTTTGGGCAAAACCTTGCTACCTCATATTTGGCGCCTATCTCATATTCGGCATCTTCACCCTATTATCCTACTAATATTATAAATCCGAAAGTTTGTGTATAAGTGTGTAAGTATGTTTGTTCCCTCTTCGAGCTTTAACGGCTTAACGGATTAGGATGAAATATGAAATGTACATAGATTTTTCTTAGGATTATTGCATCGGCTACTTTTTTAATTGATAAAAGCGGGCGAAGCCGCGGGGCACGGTAAGT
The DNA here is from genome assembly GCA_948107665.1 of Lomographa bimaculata. Lineage (NCBI taxonomy): Eukaryota > Metazoa > Arthropoda > Insecta > Lepidoptera > Geometridae > Lomographa > Lomographa bimaculata. The sequence continues at coordinate 12,879,047 of OX403608.1, read as the reverse complement.
ATAAGGCGCAGGTCGCTTAGTAGCGGTGGCGCCTTGATGCGGCGGCAGTACGGGAACCGCCGCCGCCGTGAGTTTGTAGAAGGAGTGGGATGAGTAAAAGCACGTAGATGTGGTGATAAACGATTGTTATTACACAAAACGTTATCATACAATCACTAGGGTAACAGCGTAGGTATACGGCGCGTGAGATCGCGCTTGCGGTGGATGGTCGAGCGACACAGGTTTCACGCAGGATGGTGTATGGACGACTGCTGCTCATCTTAATCTTAAAGATATACGCATAAAATTACAGTGCGTGCATTTAGATTAAGCAAAACAAATGGGGTTAGATTTAATAATAAATAACCTAAAATTGTAATTGAATTACCACTGGGAAAGTTGTAATCAAATCAAATTAAATCAAATCAAAATCGTTTATTCACATGGGCCCCAAAGAGGCACTCATGAAAGTTAATGAATCTATTGCCAATCAGTAATAAAACGAGCATTAATTAAGAAAGCTTATTATATATTAAACGATTGAGTAAATTAATGAAAAAGACGCATGGAGGCAAACTGCACAAGCGCTTTCTAACGACTACATAATATAGATACACCTAGGTTAATATAATTTTGTATGAGAGTTAAGGAATGATTAAAAAAAAAAAATAATGAAAAAAAATGCGCCGACGGGTTTCATGCCAGGTTCTTCTCGAGATCGCTGTAACTTTGTGAATCTGGCAGTAGAGTTATTAACTTTCACGAGTGCCTCTTTGGGGCCCATGTTAATAAACGATTTTGATTTTATTAGCCTATGTATTGATGCTAGTTCCTTTGTGACGCTATAGCGCACGTTACGTCATTCGATTTGTTTTATTCTTGCAAGAGTCATTAAGACATGACAGCATCGAGATAGGAAACAAACCGAAGGGGTTTTGTCACGAAAGTGAAAAAGTTACTATGTGGATTTAGTATAATTTTCGAAAATCTGTGATTCTTCGAGTGTTAATGTGTAATAATGGTGGATTATTAACCGTTAATACTTAGTAAACGTGCATAAATGTACGCAAATCATACAAAGTTGAAAAACGTGATTTTCGCCTTCGCTCCAAAACTCCAATAGAAGTTCTAGTAAAGTTTCTACCATTTTACTAGGGCATGACTTGACTATGACTAACTACTTGACTTTGACTGTGACTAAGACTCTTATTATGAAAAATAGAAATTGTTAATTTTTGTTTAATATTTTGACTAAAGGACTATGCATCCACGGTCATGAAACAATTAAAAAAAAAATCTACGGTTAGCATGACAGTAATCAAAATTCAAAATGGCGTCTATTCGTAGCCAAAAATTAAATTGGAAATTAAAATCTATAACGACTTAAAGTTGTCAAACAGCATTAGCACTTTAACTTTCAATACTTATAATAATTCTTTGATAAAGTTCTTATATAAAAACACTAGCCGTGCCCCGCGGCATCGCCCGCTATTATCAAGTTAAAAATCCTATGTGTTAATTCTAGGTACAATCTATGTACATTCCAAAATTCACCCAAATCCGTTCAGCCGCTAAAGCGTGAAGAGGGAACAAACATACTTACACACTTACACACAAACTTTCGGATTTATAATATTACTAGCCGTGCCCCGCGGCTTCGCCCGCTATTATCAAGTTAAGAAGTAGCCTATGTGTTAATCCTAGGTATAATCTATGTATATTACAAATTTCATCCAAATCCGTTCAGCCGTTAAAGCGTGAAGAGGGAACAAACATACTTACACACTTACACACAAACTTTCGGATTTATAATATTAGTAGGATTATAAGTATGTTTCGGATTTTAACAATGATTCTTTTTCTTTTTTTTTTCAAACGGAATACATTTTGCTAGCTATGCGTAGCTTCTGCAGCGTCGACGGATAGTCATAATCATCATAATCATTTATTTGCTTTTAACATGGTATAAGGATGTTACATTTGAGATGAGCCACATGTTAAGCTAATTAATATCTAGCATTTAAATAGGTACATATTTATCTAATGAATTTATATAGTATTTTCATTATATATTAAAACATATTCAATTATTCTTAGTCTTAGTCTGCAGCGTTAATTTATAGCCTGCAGCGTCACCGGATCATCCATCCGTTCTGCAGCGTCACCGGATGATCTTCAGCGTCACCGGATGGAAAGTAATAAGCCCAATATATGCGATTGGTGTTATTGGTGGTTTTGTTATAAAAGCTAGTCACAAGTCTTACCTAACACTTTTTGTAATATAACGAAAATTGCACATAAAAATTCTTATTAGGATTAACCAACTGTAAAAATAAATCAAGCAGCTGAAGGCATTAGTGTGAAATCTTTAAACGGCCAAAATGGATTAAAGAAATAACGTTTGCTGCCCGAGATTTAATACCGAATGGATGAGAAAATATTTTTATGCGACTTTTTATCGTTCAAAAGGCTTACTTATGACCGCTATGTCACCTGATGTAAAGTTACGTTGCGGTCAAAGTATATTAAGGTCACTGGTTCGATATTAAAATGTATCATGTTGATATTTAATAAATATATTGACGTCTAGTAGAGGTGATGCATATAGCCTGCGTCTGGCTTACAACAATGACGTGTTTTTACCGACTTCACAAAAAAGGAGGAGGTACTCAAGTCGACAGTATATTTTTGTCTCGGTCAGCGTTTGACTTCAATCTCTGATTTCTGATTCAGAACCATACGATAACTCAGTTACTATACGGATTGGTTAGTTACCATACGAAAAACTGTATTTTAGAAGCTTTTATTTAGCTTGCACTGTATGTATGTATGTTTGTTCGGGTGGAATCTTGCAACTTAATTTTGAAGCAGATATGTTCAACTGCTTGAGCTAAAATTTCGTATTCACGTTTAATTTGGATGCAAAAAAGATGCCTAAAACATCTATGTATTTAAACAATTGTTATGCGATGTGTGGTCGCGTTTACAACGCCCTTCCTAATGATGTTAAAGCAATGCCTATCTACACATTAATAAGGAACCTAAAAACATTATTACTAGAAAAGTGTTACTATTCGATAACGGAATTCTTGAAATCTAAATAGTATTAATTTAACTGCTTGACATTGTAAACACTATAATATGGCATTGAATCTATTATTTTTAATATTTAATATAAATTGACATAGAATTAATTGTGACATTATTTAATGGAATTTAATTTTGTAATTAATTTGATATTGTATAATTTAATAGAATTTTCATTAAATTATTTTCATTTTAAAACCCTTGTTCAATGGTACCACATATGATGGGTTGGTCCTTAATATGATCAATGTGAAATTCAAAATGTTTGTAGCTCAATCACGTCAAAACTACTGTACTGATTCGGATGAAATTTGGCACACAAATAGTTTATTACCGGGGTTATCACTTATTTATATATCCTCTGTTTTTAATCACTGTTCTTATCTTTTATGAACGTAGAACGAGGTCCTATTATATTGCGTTATTTCTCTCCATCCAAAGGTTGTCTGGAAGAGATCGCTCTCAGCGAAAAGACCGCCTATTGTTACACTTATATATTTTTTACTGTCATTCCTATTTGTGTTCTTTGTTATCGTAAGGTGTTTAATAAAGAATATATCTATCTAACACATGAGATGAGTTTTCTACGCGGACAAAGTCGCGGACAGAAGCTAGTTTACGATATAACTCTTTGTGACGCTATTCAACCGACGCGACGCGACGTTCTGGTCTTTTCCGCTTGTCCTTTGATTATAGCCGCCCTGAATATTCATAGGTCCCCATCGGAGCACGTGATCCGACTACGAAAGGAATATAATGGGATATCATTTGTATGCACTATGACCATACCGACGCTTAAACCTAATGAAAATTGTCTAATTAATTCTTTGAAGTATAGAGAAAAACGAGGCAAAAGAAAAAAGTAAAATCCGCATAAAAAGTACTTTTTAGGGTTTCGTGCCGAAATGGTAAAAAGACAGCGAAGCTTCAGTAATAGGGTCCCGCTATTACTGAGACTTCGCTGTCCGTCCGTCCGTCCGCCTGTCACCAGGCTGTATCTCAATAACGGTTATAGCTAGACAGTTGAAATTTGTACAGGACGATGTATTTCTATTGCCGCTATAACAACAAATACTAAAAATAAAATAAAATAAATATTTAAGGGGGGGTCCCATACAACAAATTTTTTTTTTTAGATAATGGTACGGAACCCTTCGTGCGCGAGTCCGAATCGCACTTGGCTGGTTTTATTTACTAATTGGTAGAAAGTATCGGTTAAGAAAAAAAATGTTTTCCATCATACTCGGTTATCACGCTTATATTATGCACTAGCCGTGCCCTGTGGCTTCGCCCACGTTAATTAACTTGAAAAGAAGCCTTTGTGTGGTTTCGAGACCTAAAATATCTACATTCAAAATTTCATCAAAATCAGTTTTTGGTTACGGAAATACGTGGTACCTAACAAACATTCACACACACACACATACACAAACTTTCACATTTATAATATTAGTAAATGTTTAAGTTTTGGTTTCTCAACTGGTCGATATCGATGTGACCGAATATCTAAAACGCTAGCATAGAAGATACCTAGACCCTAGACTTGAAAACTCCCAGATTATACCGATTGGGACATGAAGACGCGGGCAATTTATTTCACTGCTTCGCTGTATAGACGATAAACTTAGAAGCGAACCGCTTCAAGCGAATTTGAGGTTATTTAACGATAAACAGATAACGCTGGAGAGTTTGTTTTATTATTGTTGGGGTTATGAATTTCTAAGCGTTTATGTTTAAATATTTACTACCGGACACTAGCTAAATGCACATAGATAGTGAAGCCAGCCAGCCAAATTTTAAAAGAAAAAAAATAAGCAATTATCATAAACTTATAAATAACCTAATCACACAAAAAAGCTTTAAGTTATTTCGATGCACTCAACCATAAGAGCTTTTATATGTAACGTAAGTAAATGATATAACATAATATTTATTCTTAAAAAAAAACTTAGATATATTTAGCATTTATTGCGTACTCTACTCAAGTAACGCAAACATGTGCTTAGCATAACTTAATTACCTTCATCACAAGTAAGCGATAAAGTAAATCAAGCTAAGCTTGAGCTTGGGAATAGTTACGGTAGAGTATGTTAAGTTTAAGTCATAAAGCGCTTAATTCAATGCATGGATACTGTACAGTCAGTACACATACGTTGAATAAAGAGGCCGGGTAGTCTGTGAAATATATAGGCTGCCTCTGTTTAACTGGCAAACTGTGCCCATGCGATAGCACTACCGACCGAACAAATTATAATAGGTGCCTTAATACCAAATATTATGAATGAAAATGTAATGTTTAGCCATTGTTTTTTGCATTAATAGTACCTTGAAATGGTAATCTATGTTCCTGTTGTAATGACAAAAGAAATGTGTTAGTTTTTAATACAAAACGAATAAGTTAAAGATGCGACATTTACGTCGTAATAATGTGTGAAAATCAATTGTTTTATATTTCGTTTTAGGTGATTATTTTGGAATAAAAACTATCCAGGAACCTAGATTAATATGTTTTTAATCTGAATAACAGCACAGTATGGTGGTAATATGCTTGAATTATAAATAATTTCGGTATTACGATTGTATGGGCAAATCAACCTCCGCAGGCCCTTTAAGCGCTTAACAAAGCGCTAGCTTTTAGATCTAACAAATGTGTCAGTTTTAAAAGTCAACCAATTTACTTTTAAAGTTTTCGTGAGAATTAAACATTATAATATTATTAAAATACGGCTATCACTCACGTCATTTACTATTTTTTGTTGTTTAATTACATTGATAATTATATGTATGTTAAAAATATTGCATGTATGTATAATGATCATTGCCGCACCACCGATCACTTTTTGTTAAACTTTTTTATCCTCTCCATCCTAAGGTTGCCTGGAAGAGATTGCTGCTTAGCCATAAGTCCGCCGATTGTACTGCTATATTGTTATTTTTTCAAGTGTGCATCGTACATGCTTGAAACCTAGGTCGACAATATCGATCAAATAAGTCTTCAAGTCACGACTGAATAGGTATCTTCTAGACAAGCTTGCTCCATCGTCGACCACATTGTCACTTACCTTTAAGTAAGATTGTGGTGTATTAGTAGTGATAGCCGTTTTATAATAACATTATCAACCAATTTAGTTGTGATTAAAAATCCTATCCAATGGATTCATACACTTTTGATAATTCACACTCACAGCCCACACTAAGTTCAATGCTTGTGTAGGAGGTGTTGGAAACATTCTCATCACGCTTAGGTATACATATAGATATTTCGTTTAAAGAATGTATAATTAGGTCAGGATAATCAAATATTAAACAACGCAATAAGATTTTACAAAAACACTCTTGATCTCTCGCTTGATTTCAACAGAACCAATTCATAATAATCACCCACAATATATCGAGCCGTTTTCACACAGCCAAGAAACAATCTACCCCCACAAACACTATGAAAATGTTGCCATCATTCGAACAATCTCAATATGACAAACCGTGGAAATACTGCCATAGGTAACTTTATAATTATAATGTTTATATAAAATAATGATATTAATCTACCTATGAATTTAACTTATAATGTTTTATATTTACACGTGTGGAAGACTGGTATTGTTTGCTAACACATGCCTTAAGAAATTCTTTGCGATTTTTCTAACGAGAATTTTTGTTCCATAATCTTTTGGATGCTTTGGGCACTTTCAAGAATTATAACCATATATGCTTATTTGAACGCCTTCTTAATGGCTGGACCAATTTTGATGATTTTTGGTGGATTCCAGAATGGTATAGATTCACAATTCAATCTGATAAATAATATTTCTTTTTCATTTATACGGGCGAAGCTGCGAGGAACAATTATATATCTTTGCAGATGCATGCTGCACAAACTGGTGCGAAGGCCTATTAAGCCCCTTTCATCGTCTTATGTACTGTTATCCACTGCAGAATCAGTTGTACAAACGATGTTTACAATCAAGAGGGTATTCAAACCGCATTAAGGCCTGAGTTTCAGGGTTATATTTCAGCACTGCCGTAGCGCTGCCGAGGATTTACTACATTTCGAACTCGCATTAGCTATGCAACTCAATTTATATTAATAGCCTTGGTATGCTCTAAGTGCACCATCACCGCCTTTTCAACATCAATGCAGTAGTTTTTTCGTGTTGTGCGTACAAACATCCAACATATTTTAAGTTACACCTGTAGCAATACATAGGTAAAAACAGCATTCAATTTCGTGCAGTAGTTTATGCGTGATGTGCGTACAAACATCCAGACAGATAGACAGACAAGAATTCTAAAAATGTTTTTTTTTTACTTCTATTTAATTGCTTTAATAATTACCAGCCATAATAATTTTTCATTCTCATAGAAAATGTAAAACTACGGTCCAAAGCCAGAAATGTTAGAAAATAACGATATGGAGAGTTTTTAGATCTATTTTGTCCCGGGGTCTATCTCAAAAACGGCTTCACCCTGAATGTTGAAACTTACGTATCCGTTATATCCTGTACTTGAATAAAAAAAAAACAAACAATAATTATATAGGATAAAATTTATAAGCAAATAACCTCAAAAGGTTTCTTCTATGAGGCAAAATGTAGGCGCGAGATCTCAGTTCGGCGCGAACGACTAGTTATTTAGGATGTAGCTTCATAAGGAACAATAATGTACTAAATGCTTCTGATAACTTGAACTGGCTCCCAACGCAGACATAAACAACAACATTATCCAATTTATATAAATAAACAAAAACAAAACAAATCCCCAAAAACAACAAACATCTGTTAGCAAAGCAGATGTTCCGAGCACTTTTCTCTCGATAAATATTCTGTTTTATCATCGTAAAAAAGTTGGCCGGCCCATCGATCAGGAAAGGCAAAAATCTAACGCCACCTGCGTCCCGACTCCGGTCTCGACCCTAGTATTAATCAAGTAACAAGTACTCGAAGTGTTGTGGTTATCTGTCATCGACTGGAGGGGAAATGAACTGGTTATTTTGAAAATAACCAATTCTTTTCTATGGTGATTTTGAAAATAACCGATTCTTTTCATTGGTTATTTTGAAAATAACGAGTTCTTGCACGTACGACGAGTAAGCGTGGTGGACAGGTCTCTTCCCTCTGTGTCTGGGTCCTAGGTTCGATTCCTGGTTGAAACACATTTTTCCACCCCAAGGGATATTGTGTTTCTGGTTCTGGGTCTGATTGTGTGTGTGTGATATGTAAATGTTGCCGGCTACAAAAAGTTACCTACAAGCTATCGAGCTTATAGGCAACTCAATTGATGAACCCCACTACCAGTGAGAAGCGTTCCCGTCATGATGGCGGCTTTGCCTCTCTGAATAAGTTTTGGCAAATAAATACCAGTATTTTGATCTTCACGTCAATATTAATTACAATGAATATTGTATTAAAATTTACAAATGATAATAATTTATATATTTTAGTATATATTTGTTTTCCTTGTTTCTGCTGAGGAATGTTGTCAATTATAGAACTAAACAGGCTGACAGGCTACTTAAGGAAAACAGTTAAAAAGACCTCATACATTTCCTGAAAGACTCAGAGTAAAATAGCCATTAAGAAGAAGTGGTATTTAAAATCAATTCCACCAATTAAAAGTAATTAAATGTATATTAAGGTAACCTCAAATAACACTGATAAATCATAAATAATTTCACGTCTATTTCAATGGTATATTATTATTCAATGTATATGTAATTATTAATGCCTAATGCCAAATAGCATTCTCTGCGTGTATGTGTTATAAAAAAAGTGTGTATGTAAGTGAAGTGCGCGTGCAAAAATATAGTAATGAAACATACGGTTTCGATTAATAACTTTTTACCGACTTCTCAAAAAAGTCTACAGTTTTTTAAATGTTTTTCCTCATATCTCTGTTCCACGAGAAACAATTTTGAGATATTTTTTTTGTAATTTGATCAAGACCTGACCAGTAGTTTTTGAGTTATTCTCAATAATGAGAGCCTGTGTATTCCAGGTCTAGTGTGTTTACCAGCTTCGATCACATCGTCACTTATCATCAGGTGAGATAGTGGTCAAACGCTAGCCTGTCACAAATAAAAAAAAAAAATAATAATAATGCGTATTCTGTGGACTACATTGATGATGTTATTATTTTTAACCGACTTCAAAAGTTACCTCATAACTTCTTTCTTTGTGCGCCGATATTTATGATTATTTTTTATTTGAAAGGTGGTACTTTCCATTTGGTCCCTTTTAAATTTGGTCATGATCTGATCACTAGTTATTGAGTTATTGTCAATAATGCGTGTTTAATACGTTGAATCTGATCAAGGTTCGGAAGATAAAGCGGTGAAGTCGGTTTTTTAAGCGCTGCTTTTTTTTATTATTACCGTTTTAGATCCACCACCTCTGGGTTGTAACTGAAAATCAGCGCCTAGTTACACTTGGCAAAAATGCTGAGTCACGAGCCTTTTGGCACTTTTTTTTGTTATGTTTAATACTTTTGTAATCTGTTTTTGCCGTCTATTTTATGTTTGTTTATCTTGTTCATATATTTCATTTCATTTTCATCTCAACTTCAACTGCTGAAATTAAAAGGAATTTAACTCATTTCAGAATACTTCAACAGTACAATAGAATAAATAATCAAGAATAATTAATTGCTGAACTGACAAATTAACACAATATGCAAGGTGTTACTACAATTAACAATCAGTAACATCAGTTTACTCACATCGGGCATTCAATATTTGGACACAGCAATGGATTTATTTAGAAAGATGGTATTAAAATTCACAATCCTACTAGCTCTAGCAGGAATATGTAGCGCACAGAAAATACCGACTGCAAAACTCATTCCTCCACGAGTTGGAACTCTTGTTTGTGAAGACACTAGGATGGTATCGGCTGAATTTGATCAGGGTGGCGCTCCGGATGAAGAGAATCAATACTACTTGACTATCAATGGAGAGTTTCCCATTTACTCGTTGATTCATTTGGGTTTTGATTCTGATGCTTCTCTGACATTGGTAAGTGATGGATGAGGATTTTTCATCGAATTACTGTGTATTATATTAGCTCGACAAATGGAATTTCCATTAATGCTAGTGCGACAAACTATTTATTTTTATGCTCGATAGGCAACTGTACTGCAACTCCCTATAGTTCGCTAGTACGCATGCGAGACTCTGTAATAATTTAAACGTGATTTTACTAGTTAAATAATAAGTTTTGCTGGATGCCCTAGAATTCTAGTTACTTAACTATTATAAACACTAGCTAATTCTAGAATTAGCTGCTTCAATATAGATCTAAACTATTTCAAACTTAGTAAAACACATTGAAATATCTTTCCGGAACCGAACTGAGTCAGATGTTAGTAAGTTACGTTTTTTTAAGATAACCCATAACCCAGTATAACAGTGTGTCTCATACGAGTACAGGTGAACTATATTTGCACTACATTTTAGTCGCACTAACGTTAATCGTACATCCGTTTATTGAGCTCACGTAGTACACACATAATAGTCACGCCTTTACCCCATAGGAAAACACCTCATCTCTCCACCTGCTACGATCCTGACACACATCTTTCGCTTCTCCTGCATTCATGAGTCTTTTCATACTTCCTCGTTGGTTGCGGGTACTTTTGACCTGACCTTTTTTGAAACGATTTTGAAATACGTTCGCATTGATCGACCCTTACGAATTTGCACATTCACACTCACCTTATAAATCTGCTACGGCAATTTATTTTCCATCCTTGACATGACCAAACCATCTAAGCATCCCTTTCTCAACATTTGTCATAACATCTTCTACAACGCTGCAGACTGCGTACTCCAGGTCTAGTGTGTTTACCAGCTTCGATCACATCGTCACTTACCATCAGGTGAGATAGTGGTCAAACACTAGCCTGTCACAAAGAAAAAAAATTAAATAAAATACTTCCCCATTTACGTAGTATCAATTTCGTAGTGTCAATTTTCTAAAAATACTTTTTGTCCGTTTTTCCTTTTATTTTTCGTACCACATATATTAATCTAATTTATATATAAATACTAGCTGCGCCCCGCGGTTTCACCCGCGTTGATAATGATGAAAAGTGATGATGATGATGATGATGAATAATAGATGTTGGCCGATTCTCATAGATACCGGATAAGCACACAAAATTTCATCAAAATCGGTCAAGCCGTTTCGGAGGAGTATGGCAACGAAAACTGTGATACGAGAATTTTATATATTAGATAACAAATCGTTTGCCCATTAAACTAATTATGTAGTCTAAGCACACTAAACCCAAAATAGAGCACGCATTATTATACTATTATATTTCACATAATAATTAAACGCAAACAAAGCTTAAAAAAACCGACTTCACCGCTTTATCTTCGGACTTTTGATTAGATTCAATGTATTAAACACGCATAATTGTCAATAACTCAAAAACTACCGATCAGATCTTGGTCAAATTTAAATGAGATCAATTGGAAAGCAAACTCCTTCAAAAAAAAAAAATGAAATCGTTTCACGTGGAACGAAGATATGAGGTAAAACAAATGAAAAAAAAAAAAAAAACTGTCGACAGCATTTTTTTATTATATTTTTTTCCCTTGAAATTGAGTCGAATTATATTATATACCTCCTCTTTTTTTGTGAAGTCGGTAAATAATAGAAAAACTCATAAATTTTGTTGTAACTGTTGCAATGTAATGATAACATTAAATTCTAAAATGAAACTAAGTAGGAATAATCCTACTTAGTTTCACAACAGCTTGACACCTGGTACTTAGGTTTGATAGTATTATACGCAATATTTACCATGTACATTTTGATTTTGATTTTGATTGAGTACTCGGTATTTCGCCACCGGTACAAGAGCCATGAGGCATTTTTACAAATATTTTTAACTGACTAATACATAAATTATATTAACCTAAGTATATCTATATTATTATGTATTCGACAGAAAGCGCTCGAGCAGTTTGCCTCTATGCATCCTTGTCATTAATGTAGTCCTTCGTTTTATAATAAGCTTTATTAATTAATGCCCGTTTTATTGCTGATCACGAGAATAGTGGAACTGCTGAGTACAATATGGGAGTCTTCAAGTCGCGAGTGAATAGTTATCTTCTAGGCAAGCTTGCTCCATCGTCGACCACATCGTCGCTTACCATCAGGTGAGATAGTGGTCAAAAGTTTGCCTATCTTGAATAAAAACGAAAAAAGTATATACAAGTATAATGTTTATTTTTAATAAACTTCAAAATGTTTGATGTTTTCAATAAAACAATCTTTTTTACAGTTGAATCATAACAAAGCTCGAATTGCTGGTAATAAAGAATCTTTCGTAATCGAATTCTATAAAAAATCTCCAGATCTCAGGTTGAAAGTTGCGGGGCCACCAACAGGAGTAGTACCTTACCTGAAATTTTTGAAAATAAACTTTGAAGATTTCTGCAAGAAACCTATGACTGTGAGTATAACATGCAAACAAACGTAAATCAACAAATAATGATGTATAAACAAAACATAAACGTTATATTATTAAATTACGGCTATCACTCACGTCATTTGATTGATATTTATAGTCTTCGTCGCGATCTCGCGGCGTAAACTCATTCCGAAGAAGAGCATCGTACATGCTCGAAACCTAGGTCGACAATGGCCTCGATTCTGATGTCACAAACTAAATTAAATTTAAACTATTCCTGTCTTTTACAAAATAGGAACACAAGACAGAGATAGCATAATGCTGTGCTGTCAAGTTAGTCAGAACTTAGATGTCTATGCAAGCTTACTCGAGTATATGTTGTATTGGTGTTGGCTAAAAATAAGCGCCTTTCTGCTTCTGCTGTTCATATTTTAATTGATAATCTAGCGTGACAGCACTAAAAACCATGCTATCTCTGTCTTGTATTTTATTTTGTAAGAGACAGGGATAGCTTAAATTTAATTTAGTGAGTGTACATCAGAATCGAGGCCAATATCGATCAAATGACGTGAGTGATAGCCGTAATTTAATAATATTATAATGTTTAATTCTCTCGAAAACTTTAATAGTAAAACATAAACGCTTTCACACTCACAGTCCCACGCTAAGTTACGTCAATTGTGCCGTGGGTGCCGGAAACATTTACATCATCATACACACAATCACAACCATAAACAGAATACAAACGTTTTCTAGGTGTTAAAACTTGTGTTCCCGCCGGGTATCTAACCCGGCGGGAACCCGGATACCCCTGCTTAGAAGCCGCGCATCCAACTGGCAGTTCAATATGAAATAATAATGAATAGTTGAACAGAATGTAAAGGCCTATTAAGGGGCCTGCGGAGGTTGATTTACCCATAAAATCGTAATACCGAAATTATTTATAATTCAAGCATATTACCACCATACTGTGCTGTTATTCAGATTAAAAACATATTAATTTAGGTTCCTGGATAATTTTTATTCCAAAATAATTACCTAAAACGAAATATAAACCAATTGATTTTCACACATTATTACGACGTAAATGTCGCATGTTTAACTTTTTCATTTTGTATTAAAAAGTAACATTTTTCTTTTGTCATTACAAAAGCAACATAGATTATTATTTCAAGGTACTATTAATGCAAAACATTACATTTTCATTCATAATTTTTGGTATTACGGCACCTATCATAATTTGTTCGGTCGGTAGTGCTATCGCATCAAGCATGGGCACAGTTTGCAAGTTAAACAGAGACAGCCTACAGAGCGTTTTACAGACTCCCCGGCCTCTTAACTTGTCTTACAGTAAGCCCATAAACTGTATCTTTAGTCAGTTTCAGAAGTCAAAACATGAAAACATTGTCTTGTCGCAATAAGCAGCATTATTTATCACACCAATATTATAAATCCGAAAGTCTGTGTGTAAGGATGTAAGTATGTTTGTTTTCTCTTCACGCTTTAACGGCAGACTTTTTAACTAAATCCGTTCAGCCGTTGCAGCGTGTACAGCGTGAAGAGAAAATAAAATAACTTACACTAAGTAAGTGTGCTTAAGTATTTCTACTATCTCTTCACTCTATACACACTGTACTTCGAGTGGCGTCCGCCTTCTAAGCAGGGGTATCGGGTTCGATTCCCGGCGTGAGCACTAGTTTTATCCCCAAGGACAATTTGTATTCCTGGTTCTGATTGTGATTTGTATGCGATGTTAATGTTTCCGGCACCCACGATTCAAATCATCGAACTTAGTGTGAGGCTGTGAGTGTGAAAGCATTAATGCTTTTATATGTTTAATATTAATTTTTCACAGGGCTACTTCGATTCTTACATACGTGGAGATCAATCAGTTGCCTCGGTAAGCCTCTCTGCCCCTATCCACGATATGACATGTGGAAGGCGTAAGGTGGAACACGTCCAACTAATCCACTACGGTCATCCGACCAAGCCTGGAGACTGGCCCTGGCATGTAGCCTTGTACAGACTAGTAAGGCGAAAATATCTGGAGTACAGTTGCGGAGGGACTTTGGTTTCAAGTACTATGGTGTTGACGGGTAAGCTTAATCAACCCATCTCACAACAGTGTTAAGCAAGTGGCTCCGTGAGCTGAAGACTTCGCATGTTTATCGAAATGGCTGAAACTATTATGTTTCAATGTTATATTAGGCTTAAAATTCGGCTCGGGCCCCGGCGTGTGACCTCGCCCGAGCCGCACGCCTCAGCGTATCGCGCGTCTGACTCATCCTGATGAAGGACAACTAATTTGTCCGAAACAAGTTGACTACAAAGTAAGTCGAAAAATTTTCGTGTTTTAAGCCGAATATAACATTGAAACCTGTGTAATACTCACGATAGTTTTAACATGGCTGAAACTAATAAGTTTTTTGCGATTCCAACCCCATATATCCGCATTTTGAAAAAAAACAAAAACTGAATCGACTAAATATATAAACAAACAAACAAACAAACGCATTCACACTCACAGCCCCACACTAAGTTCAAAGACTTGTATCGTGGGTGCCGGAAACATTCACATCACACACACATTACACCCACAATTATCGAACCTGCTCTACCTGTAGAGTACTAAACCGGTTTTAAATAAATCCTTATTGGAAAATCTTATAGTCTTGTAATCGACGTTAAAGAGGTGGATGCAGCTGCACGCCAGCGGTCCTTCATACATTTAATTTAATTTTATTTGACATTTATATTTAGTCTTGCATGTTTTTTAATATTCAATCGATAATTATTATTATTTTATTTATTATTAGACATTTAATTAATGTATTACTATAAATTGTAATTATTATATATTTGTAATATGTTTTTTTTTTAATATGGATTAATAATCTGGAATAAATAAATTGAATTGAATTGAAAATAACGATTTGGTCTATCTCAAAAACGGCTTTGCAAAATTGGCCACCAAACATGGCAATGCTGCCAAAATGTAGTGAAGGCTATCCACACTGGCAGTGGTCTTTTAGAATATGTTTATTTTTATATGTATGTTACACTTAAATAACTAAAATAAATTAATAAAAATTGAGCCGCCGAGATTCTTACCAGGTTCTTCTCGAGATGGCTGTCATTTTGCGAATCTAGCAGTAGAGTAATTAATTTTCATGAGTGCCTCTTTGGGGCCCATGTAAAAAACGATTTTGAATTAAATTAAACATCTTTACCTTAATAATTTAAACGTAAGCAAAGCTTCACCGCTTATATTTTGGGGTTGGCTTGATCGATTTCGATGAAATTTATATGGGATCACCTCGAATGTATAATCTATCAAACAATCAAACAAAAAAGAGTTTTGAGAATCAGTACACAAATGGGGGTGTGAGAATACATAAAAAAAAATACATACAGTCAAACATCCTCCTGTTTTGAAGTCAGTAAAAAATAAAAACTAAATGAAATTAGCTAAAATTAACTAATTTATTTAATAAATAATTATGAATATTGACTTATATAAAGTTATAGTTTTTTATTTTTTTAAATTGATATCAATTTATTTTCAGCGGCTCACTGTGTCACCGTCAGGAGAGCCAAAATTCTTCCAGAACTAATAAACGTGGTTCTAGGCAAATACAACCTTATTGGAGGGGATATATCAACAGATGAGAGAAAAGTACGTATACACGGTTTTACACTCACAGGCCCACAAAGTTTCATGACTTGTGTCGTGGGTGCCGAAAACATTCACATCTCACACACAATCAAACACAGAACCAGAAACACAAATTTTTTAAAAAACTTTTGATCCCAGCAGATATCAAACCCTGCTTAGAACGGACGAACCTACCAAGCCAACAAACAGGTAGCTTCTTAGTAACACGCAAAGTAATGTTTCGAAGCGTGTAGTGTTTTTGGCAACTTCTGCATTTTTATTTCATTATTTTTTTTACTTCTATAGTACTTTTTACAAAGTGTCCTATTATAATTACAATCTAGCCAAACTATTGTTAATCAGTAATTTTACTTTAACTACTGCTACATTGCTATTACTAAGAATGTGTTCATTAACACTTTTCTTATTGTCTCTATTTAAGGGTAAGACACTTTGTTCGTGTGTTCTTTTGCAGCACTCTCACTATATATTAGACAGATATATACTAACATTACACAAGTTCAAATGGTTTAGTCCTTTTAAGTCTTCTCACTAAGTCTGTAACGTCAAGGAGCTGGATTGCCTCGACATTAACGTGATGATGAAGTCTATATTCGTGAGCTTCTGCGTATGTATTTATTACTTTTTCAACGATCTCTATCTTAAGGTCCCTATGAAGATCATTTCTAACAAACCAGGGAGCGAGATTTTTATTTCATAAATCAAAATTATTTTTAGGTTCACGAAATCATAGTCCATGAAGATTATAACGTGAAGACGTTAGATAACGATATAGCTCTAATAAAGCTTAGCTCTGAAGTAATTTATAATGATTACATACAACCGGCCTGCCTCTGGACAGATTTAAATGATAATAATATTAATAAAAGGAAGATTCTTGGAACGGTAAGATAACCTTTTTTTTTTAATATTGGCTTCGCAATTTTCGTGCATTTAGGCAGGGTCAAGTAATCAAATGTTTCATGTGTAGGTATTACTTATACTGTATAAGAAGTCCTAGTCACAAGTCACAGTCAAAGTCCAGTCATAGTCAAGTTATATCCTAGTAAAGAGGTAAAAACCTTATTAGAACTTCTATTGGAGTTTGAAGTTACAGCGAAATTCACGTATTTCAATTTTGAATGATATCGCCTACACTCATATTCGTTTTTTACCAACTTCCCAAAAAAGGAGGAGGTACTCAAGTCGACCGTATTTTTTTTATGTGTGTTACCTCATTACTTCTTTCCACGTGAACCGATTTTGATGATTATATATTTATATTTTTTATTCGGAAGCTGGTGCTTTTCGTGTGGTACCATTGAAATTTTATCAAGATCTGATCTCTAGTTTTTGAGTTATCGTCAATAATGCGTGTTTAGTACATCTAATCTGATCAAAATTCCGAAGATAAAGCGGTGAAGTCGGATTTTTTAAGCTTTGCTTGCGTTTAATTATTTTATTTGTCCCAACTTTTGCAGAGGTTTGAGGTTTGCTTGAAGTGGCAAACGTAAGGACCCGGCAAACATTCTGCTTGCTGTAAATACATTAAGTCTGATCAAGGTTCCGAAGATAAAAATCAGTGAAGTTTTTAGCTTTGCTTGCGTTTAATTATTTCAATTACAATCACAAATATTCGAAACATGCTTTTCTTAGTTTCCTAATTCAATGTATGTATAGACTTTGCGTCTTCTCTATTGTAATGCCAACGTTTACAAAGACCTATGTTTACTAGCAACACGCTAGAACAACACGACGGTTATGGCTACAGTTTGCTAGTAGTAATAATGGTACTTTATGGCTGTGCCACACAGCACTCACCTACCTCTAACGGATGGCGTGCGAGGAAATAGAAGCAAATGCATTACATAAGTAAAGGCTCGGAACACACTCGCATAATTTTTGGTATAAAATAAAAACTATGCAACTCTGCTCCTAACAAAACGCACCGCATGCAGAAAGCAGAACGTTTGCCGGTTCCTTACGTTTACCACTTCCAGCAAACTTCAAATCTCTGCAAAAATTGGACAAATAAAAGGAGCTAGATATCGGTATCCACACACTTGCGAGTGCGCTTGTGAGTTCTAGATACGCAAGCATAGCAGACGTTGAGATCGTGTCGACTATAACGTTTAGCTTATGCTATTTTTACTTTAAATAAGTTAGGTACTTGTTAAAAACTTTTTTAAAGACAAGCTTTTAGAAGTCCGCCATATTGGATTTAAAGTGACGTACTTTATTTTTCGAGTTATTCTCAGCAAGCCCTTTCATTTGATACCCATATTGTAAGAGTGCATCAAAAATTCGCCATTTTATGTGTTCCGCCATGTTGGACTGAGAATGACGTCACACAGCTAACCATGCATTGTCATCTAAAGTAAACGTGAATACAGATTTTAGCTTAATCGGTTGAAGATAGTAGTTGCAAGATTCCACCCGAACAAACATACTTACATACACAGTGCAAGCTAAATAAAAGCCTGTAAAAGAAGCATACATAATTTTTTTTTCTGCTTGAAATGTTTACGGAATATGACCATAAGTATGTCTTTCATATTTTTTATTTCCTTACCAGGTTTATTAAAAATTTCACAAGACTATTCCATGAATCAACAACTATTTTCTTATCTTTATTGTGTCTATCCTTCGGGTCCTAAATGCAGGATTCTGCTTGGTAGCATTCGAGGAAGTGTAAAATTTCTTCAATGGACCAGTTACTCATTATTTTTGATTATTACTCAACACGTGTAGTGTGAGTGAGTGTGCAAGATGAAGAAACTAGCTACAAACAAACGTGTGGATGTATCGCAAGTGCTTGCCGCAAGTTTCCTTTGATTTGAACATCAAAAACCGACTTAGCTCGGAACGGCGGCATCCTATCTACTCGTTTAAATTTGTAGATGCTTGACGAGTTTTGGCAAACGTGTCGTCCCAGCATAGATTATTGCTGTAAAACAAAATGCTCGCAGTGTGCTTGAGGACTTTAAGTGGAAATAGGAGTTAGAAACTTGTATAATAAAATTTATATATGAAACTTTTATTCGCAGGTTGTTGGTTGGGGTTTCGACCAGACAGACAAACTTTCAAGCCAGCTTCAGCAGTCAAAAATGCCCATGATATCAGATGCGACCTGCATAAAGAGTCATCCTGTATTTTTCTCTACCAAACTTAACAAATACAAGTTTTGTGCTGGATACCGGAATGGTAAGACTTAACTTCTCCCACTAGCTCCGCCTAGCGCTCCAGGCACGCGGCCCGAGCTCAGTGAAAATAAAGTGTATGGTGCCTAAGGGGCATGATATACAAAGCAGCCAGGCGGCCGCATCGCTTCTCCCCATGCAGCTGACGTTTTGTATAAGCTCCGGACGGCTATAGGACAAAATATACCTACTATGCGGACAGGGCCCGCGTGTATATTTTGTTACACTACCAGTACAAAACCTCGGCAACGCGGGGGAAGCGTCGAAGGCGCACGCCCGCCGCGCGCCCTGTCCGCTTTGTTTATCAAGTCCCTAAGGCGCCATACATATTGACAGCGTCCGGGCCGTGCGCCTGGGGCGCTTTGTATATAAAGCCTACTTACGTATGTCTATGTTATTTCTTTCAGGGACATCAGCCTGCAATGGCGATAGTGGAGGTGGTTTTGTGGTCTTCGTTCCTGATACTCAGTTCTCAGGTTCATCATCAGCCAAGGTGACTGGGTCGTGGTACGTCCGCGGGATAGTGTCATCAAGTGTAGCACGTCAGGACGTAGCGATATGTGATCCGTCGCATTATGTACTTTTCACTGACGTAGGAATGTACAAGAAATGGTTAGATAAATATATTGTGTAAGATAAAAACGATTTGTACTGCACGTTGTCTTAGTTAAGTGAGCGTTTGCCTTCTAAGCAGGGGTACCGGGTTCGATACTCGGCGGGAACATCAGTTTTATCCTCAAGGAAAATGTATGTTCTGGTTCTGGATGTGATTGTGTGTGTGATGTGAATGTTTCCGGCATCCACGATGGAATATTTGGTGTCATATTACATATTTAGCTCATATACTTTCAAATGCGCATTTATTATCATATATTTTATTAAAGTCTAGCTTAGTTAATATTTTGTAATATAGAAAATGTATGAGTAAAATGTTTTTTTTTACTATGCCCTCTTTCTATCCTTATATTAAATGATGTTAAACCGTTTGAACCATATCATAGCTACATCATCATCATCATTTATTATATTACTTATTTAAATGATACATTTTATGGAGTTTATACAAACCGAATATCATTTAAATCTATTCATCTGTTACAGAAATAGCTCGTTGCGCCTTATGAAACTAAAGGTTTTGTTACATCAAAGTGAAAGTGTTATTAAATAATTAAACGCAAGCTATGAGGTAACTTTTGAAGTCGGGTAATCGAGAACATCGTCAAAGTACGCATTATTCGTCACAAAATAGGCATTATTGACGATATTTCAAGAACTACTGATCAGATCTTGATCCAATGTGAATGGGACCAATTAGAAAACAACATCTTTCAAACAAAATAAAAAATTCTAAATCGGTCACGTGGATAGTATGAGGTAACAAACATAAAAAAAAAATACAATCGACTTGAGTACCTCCTCCTTTTTTGGGAAGTCGGTAAAAAACAGTAAAATCGTTGTTAATATTACCTATAAATGTTAAATGCGTCAAAATATCGCCTCTGAATTTCTTGCCAGGTACATCTCGAGGTGGCCGTTATTTTGAAAATTTGGTTGTTTTACCTTCAATGAGTGCCATTTTGGTGTTCATACAAATAAACAATTTTGAATATTTTTGTGTACGTCTGACGGTAAGTGATGATCTCGTCCAATGGGTAGTTATGTATATGTATTATTTTCTTTATCCCTGATTGATGCACGCCTCATGTCATTTCATTTTCCACCGCTGGATAGTCATCCTACCAGTCAGTAGAGAATGCTTTTAGCATTAAGTCCTCCTTTTGCACATTTTTTTACTGTGCAATAAAGTATTAAATAAATATGTTTAATTTGTTGATAAATCATCTCTTACGTCAGTACAAAAATGTATTGCAGAATCCCAGCAGCAAACATCTCGTCAAACTGGTTATTAAACTCAAGGAAAACGATAATAAGGACCTTATCCGCACTAAGAGCAACGTAGTCAGATCAAGTGGTTATTATTTGAGTAATTCAATAAATAACAAGCAATATAATAAAAGAGTTTATTTACTACACAAAACAAATATTTCATAAATCAAACCTGTGATAGTGGGGGAGAAATAACAACAACTCATGTGAATTTAAAAATAAAAAGAAATATTACGAGGTATACATTCTAAGACAGCAAAACATTAACAGTGGAAGATAATGATGGGCTTAAAGTACATAATATTCACTTCTATGGCAACAATGTGTACCACACAGAAGATCCCGCCCCCTTTACTAGTTCCACCACTAGTTGGTGCGACGCCTTGCGAAGATAATAATTTAGCTTGGGCTGAATTTGAACCTGGAGGCGCTCCGAGTGAAGAGAATCGATACAACTTGACAATCCGTGGCGAGTTCCCTGCTCATTCTGTAATTAAATTGGGTTTTGATTCGGATGCTTCTCTGACTTTGGTAAGTGATGAATCGTCCCGGATTGACTCGAAAACTAATTTACAACCATCCGATAAAAATTTTGAAATATTTCTTGATTTTTTGTGCCGATAAACCGTAAACATTATGAATTTTAAACTTTTGCGATTAGAACAAACAGTTTATGTAATATCTCGGGACTTAATCGCACTAAAAACTATTTTTATTTCCTCGACGTTTCAGTCAAGATGTTTTTTAGCGCTATTAAGTCCCGAGATATTACCTAAACTACGTAAACATTATGCCATCTAGTGACAACTTAAAGTATTAATGATATGTTTGCTTTAGCACCTGATTACACCTCGTAAGTTTGTTTCTGATTATTTTACTTGTAATAATAACAACTTTAAACACAAAACCGTTAATTAGATAGATCTTTGGGTAATACAGGTCTGCCGGGTCCTGTGTTATATTCTAAAATAGATATTTTTATGGTTTCATAATCACCTTCAAAATTCTTTTCAATGCTATCTTTCACGTTCATAACTAAAAAAAAAGGAGTGCCGGCAGAAGAGAAAACTTGAACATTAACGTCTTGCATCTTTGAAATAACAATACCATCGTCACCATAGAAAAGAGGACGCGGTAGAAAGAGAGGAGATATTACTTCCTCTTCTACGCCGCGCCCGGTGGACAACTCTCCCTTCGTCTTACGAATTTTCGATCAGGTCACGTGTCCTGACGCGGCTTTAACATTTTTTACCCATCCCAAAAAAGTGCACAACGCTGATAAAGAAGTTTTCATTTCAATCATTTTGGGGGCTTAGTCACCCACGTCCGTAGGAGGATACCCCTTAAGTCTGACTCCCTACACGTGGTCCCCGGGTGGTGCTAATCAGGTGACATTTGAGAGGTGGTAGAGCATTTTGTGAGTTGCTCACCTGGCTTGCTACCAAAGTAGCTTACCACCATCAAGTTGAAAGTCTGCCGCCAAGCCAAATACGGTGTTCCGGCAGTTATCCTTGAGAGCCTGCGTATTCCAGGTCTAGTGTGTTTACCAGCTTCGATCACATCGTCACTTACTATCAGGTGAGATAGTGGTCAAACACAAGCCTGACACAAATAAAAGAAAATAAAAAAATTTGTCCACGGTTACGTGTATGAGTGCTAGGTTATCGACGTAAATAATTTTCTGAAACTAACATTACGAAAATCAATTTTATTCCAGCTCGTTTAATGACAGCTCCATCACTGTTGTAGCCGTTCAACTATGTGATGCGATGTTCGAATGCGCTACCTATAGAAATAAAGAGAGCTCAGTCGCTGTCCATCAGAACACGGCAAAGATCTCTCTCGCAGATAAAAAACAATATGTTGAAATTTTTCATATGTATTAAATAAATTTATTACATTCGATTAGTATTAATGCCTGCGTATTCCAGGTCTAGTGTGTTTACCAGCTTCGATCACATCGTCACTTACTATCAGGTGAGATAGTGGTCAAACACAAGCCTGACACAAATAAAAAAAAATAAAAAAAATTGTCCACGGTTACGTGTATGAGTGCTAGGTTATCGACGTAAATAATTTTCTGAAACTAACATTACGAAAATCAATTTTATTCCAGCTCGTTTAATGACAGCTCCATCACTGTTGTAGCCGTTCAACTATGTGATGCGATGTTCGAATGCGCTACCTATAGAAATAAAGAGAGCTCAGTCGCTGTCCATCAGAACACGGCAAAGATCTCTCTCGCAGATAAAAAACAATATGTTGAAATTTTTCATATGTATTAAATAAATTTATTACATTCGATTAGTATTAATGCCTGCGTATTCCAGGTCTAGTGTGTTTACCAGCTTCGATCACATCGTCACTTACCATCAGGTGAGATAGTGGTCAAACACTAGCCTGTCACAAATAAAAAAAAAATATTAATATGCTTACACAATGTAGAATGTGTTTATGTATTTATTTATAAAATTATATACATAAATATATATAAGTATATTTTCGATTCAATTATTTAAAATGTTTAAAAGATATCGCTTTTAGTAAAAAGAATGCTTATTGTGACTTAATATTTTCTTTTCTGTTTAGTCACAATTTTGAATATATGTATATATTTTTGTGTCTAACGCACACTAGGATTAACCAAAACACGCTGTATCTTGAATAAAATTTCACTTACACTTGATATTTATACAGCTTATATCTTGAATTTGTGTAATAAATTGTATTACTTTATTTAAAAAAAATTTAAACCTGTTTATCTTAACTTTTTTTTTTTATTTGTGACAGGCTAGTGTTTGACCACTATCTCACCTGATGGTAAGTGACGATGTGATCGAAGCTGGTAAACACACTAGACCTTGGATACGAAAACTTTTTTTTTTTTTCAAACTTTATAGATGGTATTTAAAGTAAACACGAATGCTTCCCCAATTGCTAGTCAAAACATTGATGAATAGTGATAACGGATTTATCAGAAGCTTTTATTCAAACATTTTTACAGTTAGATTCAAAGAACGCTCGAATTTACGCCAATGAAGGATTTTTCACCGTCAACTTCTATAGAAAAGCTGCGGGACTCAAATTGAGAGTAGCGGGTCCACCAACAGGCATCGTACCTTATCTGAATTCATTGGAAATTAATTCTCAAGATTTCTGCAAAGAGCCAATGACCGTAAGTACTCTCTTAAATCATATACAGGGCAATTAGTTACTTCATTTTTTTTATTTTTTTTTGACAGGCTATTGTTTGACCACTATCTCACCTGATGGTAAGTGACGATGTGCTCGAAGCTGGTAAACACACTAGACCTGGAATACGCAGGCTCTCAAAGGCTCTCTCATTGATAAGTCTGATAAGTCGGCGCGGCGATGCCGTTCTTTGCGAGACATTCTAGTTCAAATAACTACTAAAATGACAAAGAGAACTCGTAGTGCGAGCAAAGCGTCTCCGTTTCAGCTTGGGCAAAATTTCTTTTGTATGTCCGGCGGATTTCCGGTTGTTCTCCTGTACAAGTCGCATTTCTTAACTGATACTCGTGAAATTTTGTGTGCAGTTTCTATAATTATATAGAATTTTATATAATTGATGTTGTGTACGGCTTGAAACACGTCTAAAATTTCGACTTACTTTGTAGTCGACTAGTTTCGGACAAATTTGTTGTCCTTCATCAGGATGAGTCAGACGCGCAATACGCAGAGGCGAGCGGCTCGAGCCTCGGCGCGTGACTCGAAATCGACGTCGAAATTTTAGACGTCGTCGTGTCGTGTTTCAAGCCGTACACAACATCAATTATGTGTAATACTCACGATAGTTTTAATTTTCATAGAATTTTATATCGTTAGTTTTTAGATTTTTTTCAAAATTGTGCACATATGGGAGTTTAAAACGTGAAAATAACATATTTCAGCCATTTTGAAAACTACGCGAGGTCTTCAACTTACTAGTTATAGATTATATGTAAATTATCTTTATTATTATTATTTTTTTATGCCGATGATGAAGCATGCTTACCTAGAAGATACTATTCACTCTAGACTTGAAGATTCCCAGATCATACTGTTCAGGGAACAAAGACGCGGGCAGCGAGTTTCTCTTTCGCTGTACGCATGATAAATGTATAAGCAAAACGCTTCGATCGGACATGAGGTATGTCAACCATAAATAGATGACGTTGTATTTTTCGTAGAAAATAAAGCAATTAGAAGAACTTAGTCAAACTATATGAGCTAAAGGTTTAAACATGAGCTAAGGGTCTGAGAACTTTCTGGTATTTTACAAATAACCCTGTATATTGAGAAGAATGATTACGCAGTCGTGTTTTCTCATTCGCAAAATTACCTCTATTAGCATCACAAACAAGTACTATAAAAAAAAAAAAAAAAAGTACTATAACATATTTATATGTAGAATGTATAATATATAAAAATCTAAGAAAAACTTGCCCCAATGATGGCTAGAATGCATAACACATGGCCAGAAATAAATAAAAAAATATTTTCACTATTAATTATTTTATTACGTGTATGGGTGTCCCCATAATATTATCATTTATATAATTTTCCGCTTGTATGGTTTAGACGCTAAATGCTTTTTACAGACGGACGGACGGACAAAGAACTGTTTTTTTTTTATTTATTTTTTTATTACAGATTATCCATCGTCGACCGCATCGTCACCTAACATCAGGTGAGATAGTGGTCAAATGTTTGCCTATCACAGTTAAAAAAAAAAACTGATTAAGCAAACGTTTGACCACAATCACACCTGATGGAAATAGACGATGTAGTCTAAGGTGGAGCACGCTTGGTAAATACCCATTGCCTTTACTTTTGAACTGTACCCATATCAAATAAGAGATCTCACTTCGCGAGATAAAAAAAAATATGCAAATATGCAATAGCTGTTTTACCCGCGGGAATTCCAGGGTAAAAAGTAGTCTATATGTTAACCCAAGTGTCAGCTACATCCACACCAATTTTTTTCACAATTAGTTCAGCCGTTTGAGCATGAAGAAGTAACAAATATACAAACAAACTCACAAACTTTCGCCTTTACTATATTAGTGTGATGATAATATTTTTGAAAATTTCAGGGATATTTTGACACCTATATCTTCGGTGATCGATCAGATGCTTCAGTAAGCCTTTCTACCCCCGATAAGTCATGTGGAAGACGTAAGGTGGAACATGTCAAACTAATTCACAACGGACTCCCATCGAAGCCTGGAGACTGGCCTTGGCACGTAGCCTTGTATAGACTAGTAAGACGAAAATATCTGGAGTACATTTGCGGAGGAACTTTGGTTTCAAGTACTATGGTGTTGACTGGTAAGCTACATAAAAGGTTTAGACTTAGACGAGAGAAGGTCTAGGTATAGACTTAGACTGTAATAAAAAAAGGAGCAAAATTAAAAATACTTCTGATGCCCTATCTGGCAAACGGCTGCAACGATTTTTATATTCATATTCCTTTTATTGGTTAATAATTATTACAGATCAATAACAATATAGAAATAATCATATTTAATAATAATATTAAAAAGTAAAAAGATAAAATAAAATGAATTATTCATAAATGTAATGTAATAAATTTAAGGATAATAAAATAAATTATTATTAACACATGTTAAAATAGCGTACATACGATTACGTGATTTTCATTTCAATAAATTCGCCATATGTATAATAAGCCTGCTTAACAAGCCATTTCTTCATTTTAACCTTGAACCTAACATAAATGAGGATAGTCTCGATCAAGTCAGTTTGCAAACAAAAATAAATTAAAACAAAACTGATTCAGCAGTTTGGGAATTATATATTACGATGCCACTGACAAACACACAGATACACACTTTCACACTCACAGCCCCACACTAAGTTCCATGACATCTGCCGTGGATTCTGGAAACATTATACATAAAGTGGCAACCAGTTTTTATCCCGGAATTACCGTGGGTCCGCGGGTCCGTGACTTCACGGGTAAATCCGCGGGGTGCATCTATTTGTTAGTTAATTTGCTTTAGACTCGACTATATCGTATCTTTTAGAATAGTCAAAGTTCTTAACATAAACAAACATGTTCAATCTGGAACATTTTTTTAAGCCGCACACTGCGTCACCTTTAGAAGAGCCAAGGTTCTCCCAGAGATAATGAACGTGGTTTTAGGGAAGTATAATCTGATTGGAGGAGATTTATCAGCAGAAGAGAGAAAAGTGAGTATAATAATATGTTAAAGATTTTTCAGCGTCACGTAAAGTACTGTATGGGACAGGATATACAAGCGCGCGCCCCCTACTCCTCCCCCGCGCTGTATAAGGGTAACCGTTTTGTATAAGGGCGCGCGCCTCGGGCGCTTTGTATATCAAGTTCCTTATTATCGTAAAATTCCCACTTCTGCTCAACAACCCAAAATATTAGTGTACATTAGTGCTATATACTTTATATACCTACTATAAGGTTACTTGAATTAGCGCTCCATACTCCACAGGGGGGTAGGGTATCGACAATGCAACACAAAAAATATATTTAAAAAAAACATTTTTTTTTCATTTTTTTTTATAAGTTTGTAAAGTACCGAGCTACGATTAAAACCAATTATCCAACTCGTAAACTCAAAAATGAAAAACAATACAACTTTAAACATTTAGCGAGTCCTTCGTTTTTACGGGTAGCGAATTCGATTCCCGACACGAGCACAGTTTTCCTCAAAGGAATTTCGTGTTTCTTGTTCTAAGTGTGACTCGGGTGTCAATGTGACTCGGCAGTTCGTAGGTTATGAATGACCATGACTCTTTGAACTTAGTTAGTGTAGGTAGTGCTGTGAGTGTAAAAATGTTTGTTTTGTTTTGAATAAAACTGATTAGGTCTTGTTCACTTATGGAGCGCTAATTCAAAGTAGGTAACCTTGTATATACTATTACTGCTATATACTATATAGTTTTTTTTCTTTTAATTAATGATTAAGCAAACGTTTGACTACAATCTCACCTGATGGAAAGTGACAATGTAGTCTAAGGTGGAACACGCTTGCTCAGTAAATAACTATTCACTTTACTTTTAAACACACCCAAATTGTACCTTTCGGGAAACACAGATGACGGCAAAGCATTCCATTATTTTGCTGTTCTATAAATTAACGAAGACGCGAAACGTTTCGTTCGAATGGAAGGTATTTCAACCATAAATGGGTGACGCGACGCCGTCCTTCTGGATGTAAGATGGAAAAAAGGTGAAGCGGGAACAAGGTTGTGTATTTCCTGAGCACATTCACCGTAATGTATTTTATATAATACCGACAGTGCTATAGAGATAAAGGGGTTGCAAACGTAAATAAAACACATATCAACCATTTCGAACAATTACGCGTCTTCTTTACGAGGTCTTTTCAGCTCTCCGAGCTAAAATAATTACTGCTCGTTGCCTTAGTTGTTAGGGCGTTCGCCTTATAAATGGAGATTATAGCGTTCGATTCCCAGCGTGAACACAAGTTTTCTCCAACAAGGAAAATTTAGTTTCTGGTTCTGGTTGACGACGCAAGTCGAACTTAGTGTAGGCTGTGAGTGTCAAAGTGTTTATGTTTATGTTATTATTATGTTGTGTGCACTCGAATTACATCAGTTGATTCCCTCACCCATGCCCTTTTTTTTTTTTTATTTGTGACAGGCTAGTGTTTGACCACTATCTCATCTGATGGTAAGTGACGATGTGATTGAAGCTGGTAAACACACTAGACCTGGAATACTCAGGCTCTCAAGGATAACTACCGGAACACCGTATTTGGCTTGGCGGCAGACTTTCAACTTGATGGTGGTAAGCTACTTTCTATAATCGGACCACAAGACAAACTGACCAAAGTCAGCTCAAAGCGTTTTGCTTCTACATTTATCATCCATACAGCGAAGGAGTGGAACTCGCTCCCTGCGTCTTTGTTCCCTGAACAGTATTATCTGGGAGTCTTCAAGTCTAGAGAGAATAGGAATCTTCTAGGTAAGCATGCTTCATCTTTGGCCGCATCATCACTTTCCATCAGGTGAGATAGCGGCCAAATGCTTACCTTTCTAGCATTAAAATAAAAATGTTGTGTTTATAAATGAATAAAAAGATTTTTTTTAGGTACACGAAATTATAGTCCATGAGAATTACAACGCAATGACGTTGGATAACGATATAGCACTTATGAAGCTTAAATCTGAAGTCGTCTTTAATGACTACATACAACCGGCCTGCATCTGGACAGATTACAATAATGATAATTTTGGTGATAGGAAGATCTTTGGAACGGTGAGTAAATACCGAACAACACCCTTTGGTTTGCCTAAACATCGGCGTCGAGTTTTTCGCTTGAGTTTTGTATACGAAGACAATTGTTTCGCCTTAATTCAGAAGCTTTCTTTAGAACGCTCGCTGACGCATCTCGCCTCGCTCAGAGATGCTGGTGAAGGGGTGAAGAAGGCCGCTTCATCTACGTATCTTCATTTATCGGAAAACTTACGTCTCAAAATGCCAGCGCACAGTACGAGCTTTTTTGATTCTTCTTTCACCATTGAAGCTGTGCGTCTGTGGAATGCTCTGCCTGTGAATATCAAACGTGCTCAAACACAAGATTCATTTAAAAATCAATTGAAAAAATTTTATCAGTCCAATATCTAAAAATTACTTTATGTGAATTGTGTAAGTTAAATTATATGTATTATAGGTACTTATATGTATGTAATTATTTATTTATTTTATGTAAGTTTATTTAATTAGGTATTCTGTTGTTTTTAATAGTATGTATTGTTTATGTAGTTTAAAATATTAGTATTTTTATTATAATTTAATTCATTAATTTTATCGCGCCACCATCCCTACTTTCACTTTCGTTTATATTTCCATCCAAAGGTTGTCTGGAAGAGATCGCTCTTAGCGATAAGACCGCCCATTGTACCTTTATTTTATAAGTTTCTCTGTAAGCTGTATTTATCTTTTGGTGTCAATAAAGAGTTATTGTATTGTATGATCAAGGGATCAATTAATTCAATGTAATAATAGTAGTTTTGGAGTTATCGTCACTAATGTGTGTACATTAGCGACGATAACTCCAAAACTAATGATCAGATCTTGATCAAATTTAGACGGGACCAATGGGAAAGCGTTCAAACAAACAAAAAATCAATATTGGTTCACGTGGAAAAAAGATATGAGGTAAAACAAATAAAAAAACATACAGTCGAATTGAGTAACTTCTCCTTTTTTGTGAAGTCGGTAGAAAATAGTCATAAACTATCAAACAAAAAAAATTAAAGACCATTATTTTTTTACCGACTTCCCAAAAAAGGACGAGGTACTCAATTCGACTGCAATTTTTTTGGTATGTGTGTTGTTACCTCATAAGTTTTTTCCACGTAAACCAATTTTTTTTTTGTTAGAAATCTGTTGCTTTCTTGTACATTTAAATTTGATCATGAACAGTTTTTGAATTGTCGTCAATAATGCGTGTTTAATACATTTAATCTGATCAAGGTTCCAAAGACAAAGCGGTGAGGTCGGTTTTTTTAAGCTTTGCTTGCGTTTAATTATCTTCAGATTCGTTTACATTGACTGGAAACTTTAAACCTTCTTATAATAGTAAAACTTTTAATTGCAGGTTGTTGGTTGGGGCTTCGATCAAACAGACAAACTTTCAAGCCAGCTACGGCAGTCGAAAATGCCGATAATATCTGAAGCCAACTGCATCAAGAGTCATCCTTCATTTTTCACTAGGAAACTGAACAAATACAAATTTTGTGCTGGATACCGAAACGGTAATATCATACATACCTACACATTTTTACATTTATTTTTTACTAGCCGTGCCCCGCGGCATCGCCCGCTATTATCGAGTTAAAAAGTAGCCTATGTGTTAATCCTAAGTATAATCTATGTACGTTTCAAATTTCATCCAAATCCGATCAGCCATTAAAGCCTGAAGAGGGAACAAAGATACTTACACATTTACACACAAACTTTCAGATTTATAATATTAGTACGATTCTTTTACGACCATCTGCTGTATCAATAGAGAAATAAGATTTATTTAGAGATCAAGTATTATTTTAAGGATGTAGGTAGCAAGGCACTGAGATTATAGGTAACTCAAATGCTCAAGCCCACCATAGTGGGTTGCCATCATGCTGGCGGCATGATCAGGCCTCAGTGATACTCGTAACGCGATCCGCCTGGTCGATCGTAACTGGTTGGCAATGTTCTGTCACACCAGCAATGTCAGCGAAGCGGTGATGGCGCAGGAGGCCGCGGAGCGGGCCAGAGAAGTCGATCCCATTTCTGACCTGATCCGGCGCAGAAGGACGGGGGAGGAAGGGGAGGCGGTGCACCCGCCTCCTCTCACTTACTCTGCTCACTGGAGAGTTTTTATTGGGTTCGAGCCCACACACCCCTTTCCTTCACCCATAGGAAGGGAAGTGGTAGGCATTTTCCCCCAAACAAAAAAATGGGTGCTTGGATGGGTGAAGTGGGATTTTCAAATGAGTGTGCTACGGAGGGCAAGCTAATCTGTCGGTCCCGGTCGTTAGTCGTAAGACAACAGTCGTCAAGCCATTTCATATGCTTTCAGGTGGCATGAGAAATCCTGACACTAGGACTGCCCACTAGTCTATACAACAAGCAAGCAGTGATTTACAATACTAATACGTTGAACCAAATAAGTAGAGTAGAATCCATCGAAATATCTATATATATATATATATAAAAATGAGTTGACGTTTGTTGGTCTCACAAGAACTCGAAAACGGCTGAACGGGTTTGCCTAATGTTGGTTTTGAAATATTAGTTTTTTTTTAAACTCGATTGGCAAGCATTTGACCACTATCTCACCAGATGGAAAGTGATGATGCGGCCGAAGATGTAGCATACTTGCCTAGAAGATACCTATTCACTCTTAAATTAAGAGTCCCAGATTATACCGTTCGGGGAACAAAGACGCGGGCAATAAATTTCTCTCCTTCGCAGTACGGATGACAAAGGTAGAAGCAAAACGTTTCTAGTAAACCGGAGGTATGTCAACCATAATGAATGACGTTTGCTAGTTTGTCTTGTTGTTAGATGGTTAAACGGGCATGGGGGAATTAGCTCCAAGTAGTAGTCCTGTAGAAGTCCAAGAAAGGTTTAAAAGGTGAGAAAATATAAAGAAATATAGGTATTCGTAAAAAAAATCGTTAATAAATAATCCACACGGGTGACGCCGGGGGGGTCAGCTAGTTGATAATATATTTCGATGGTAGTTATAAATTTGCACGCCTCTCCACAAAAAATGACATGCATTTGACACTCGATTGTTTGATAAATTTGTTGGAATAGATAAATGAGGCGTTTTCTACTCTACCAGCATTTTGATCACACATCGCCTCAACCAGGCACAATCGTGGAAGAGGGCTTTACCGTAGTTCATTAAATTATCTAACTTAGTGTGGGGCTGTGAGTGTGAAAGCGTATATATTTATTGTATCTCTGGTTATACCTTTTTATCATTGTTTCTTTCAGGTACATCAGCATGCAACGGTGATAGTGGCGGAGGTTTTGTGGTCTTCATTCCAGATACTCAACGGTTCTCAAGTTCATCATCAGCCAAGGCGACAGGGTCGTGGTTTGTCCGCGGCATAGTGTCAGCAAGTGTAGCTCGTGAGGCCGAAGCTATATGTGATCCATCACATTTTGTACTTTTTACAGACGTAGGAAGGTACAAGGAATGGTTAGATAAATATCTATGAGATTTATTTAATTAATACTTTAGTTCAGTGCATCGATCTACCAATAAATGGATTTTGGGTCCGCGCTTATGCTTATTCGCGCAAATATAATTATGAATTAGCGCATATAAACGAGTCAGATGCGCGTACCGCGCGTCTGACTCATCTATATGCGCTGATGAAGGACAACAAATTTGTCCGAAACTAGTCGACAATAAAGTAAGTCGACATTTTCTACGTGTTTCAAGCCGTATACAACATAAAATATGTGTAATACTCACGATAGTTTTAATTATTAATTACATTGTTCATCATTCTAAACTTGATATCAGTTTACTGTTAGAGTGCTTTGACCACAATGAAGGCAATGAAACAACAATTTATTAGTAAATAGTATTAGTAAGTAAGTACCCAATACTTTAGATCTTTTTTAAATTATTTTTTTTACCAGTTGTGGATTTAAAAAAGGACTAAGAAGTTATAAACCCAGAGAACTTCTCAAGACGAACCAAACGAGCCCAAAACAATCTTGTTTAGTTCACAAGTTCTTAGGCCATCTTCCGTCTCCATCATCAGACCCAGCAGCTCCATGGTACAATGTCATTGCAGTGTCACCTAAAATACATAAGCACATCAAATTTGAGTTCAATCCGACATAGGGAAGTAGGTCTATTAGCTTGTTAGATTTGATTACAGAACGACGGATAACGCGACAGATGAAACTCAATAAAAGCTTGTAAAAACCAGCACATTTTGTTTCTTTTTATGTATTTCCCTGTATTTTACGTAGATGTTTAAGAAATAACCAGGAAAAAACACGTTTTTACTTATACGAGTTATGTTAACCGAAACTTGTTTCGAAGCTTTTGATGCTTGGGTTTTTACGAAATAGATGTATAAGAACTATTAGATATGCATGGGTATTTTTTGTTGAATTAATTAGAGGTATAGGAAATAGATAATATTATAAATGATTAACTTAGAGTTTTTTTTTTTATTTATTATGGGACAACAAACAGCTACTATAAATATTAAATAAAAACAAAGATTACATTTTAAAGGTATTAGTAATAATGTAGCCCACAGCGCTATCCTCAAGAGTTGCAATGGCAATAGGATTTTTTTTTTTATTTGTATCAGGCTAGTGTTTGACCACTATCTCACCTGATGGTAAGTGACGATGTGATCGAAGCTGGTAAACACACTAGACCTGGAATACGCAGGTTCTCAAGGATAACTGCTGGAACACCGTATTTGGGTTGAAATTAAAGGAAGGAGGACATGAGGATCATAAATAAAGCATTATTACGATGGTAAATAATTGATTTGATTGGTACATAAGACTAGATACTTTTAAATGAATTTATAGTGACTTATATTTAACTAGCTGAAACCCGCGTCTTCGCCCGCGTTTATCAAGTTAAAAATAGCCTATGTGTTAATATTAGGTATAAGCTATGTACATACCTTAAATTTCATCCAATTCCGTTTAGCTGTTACAGCCTGAAAGCGTGAAGAAGAAACAAACATACTTTCACACACACAAACTTTTGGACTTATACTATTAGTGTGATAGCCTGGCATTTAAAAAACCACTTTCATATATTTTAGAAATTGACGATGCAGTCGAAGGATAGAAGGACTCCTATTCTTAACTTTCAAGTATATCTTGGGAAATATTTTTTTTTCTTTAATCTAAATTTATTTCTTCAATTTATCGAGCGATATTGTGACGAGCACAGTGCATTGCTGTGCAAGTTATTTTTTATCTGTGGTAGGCAAACATTTGACCACTATCTCACCCATCAGGTGAGATAGTGGTCAAATGTTTGCCTATCACAGATAAAATCATTAAAAAAAATACGGAATTTTAATTACTACCTACTCAATAATAAGGATAACAAGAAAAAATCTCACTTTACACGTGTATATTGTTACTGATTCGTTAATGCTAAACTTATATTATCGAAGAGGACCTTGCATCTAGACAAATCTTTACGAGGCTTACAACAAATAAACAAACAAACGCAGTCACACTCACAGCCCCACACTAAGTTCAAAGACTTGTATCATAGGTGCCGGAAACATTCACATCACACACACATTACACCCAAAACCAGAAGCACAAATATCCTTTGGGAAGAAATTTGTGCTCGTGCCGGAAATCGAACCCAGGACCCACGGCGCAGAGGGCGGAGACCTGTCCACTGCACCAAATGGGTCGTTACAGGTGCATGATTTTGAATGTTTTGTGAAACTTTCAAATTAGTAATATATAAATAATGGTACTGTCTAATGGTAACTGCAGCTGAGAGAAAATGAGGCAACTTCCTTCAATTGCTTTAAAAATAAATTAAAACGATTGCTTATCGAGAAAACGTTTTATAGCACAGATGAGTTTATGAAAATTAAATAATTTTATAAATTGACATTAATTATATTGACATGTACATTATGGAAATTATTATATACATTTTTTTTTGTAATTTTTAATTTTGACGTTTTTCATTTTATCATTGTATTTTTAATTAAAAAATATCTCATTTTAGACCTTACAACATGACATGCAAACAAATTTTTATGAATAAATGAGTATTTGAGTATTTGGTACTAGTGACAAAAAGGCGTCATGTCTCTCATTTACACTAAATATATTTATACAACAATGAGTTTAGTTTCTTAAAACTTTTTTTTTTTTTATTTGTGACAGGCTTGTGTTTGACCACTATCTCACCTGATGGTAAGTGACGATGTGATCGAAGCTGGTAAACACACAAGACCTGGAATACGCAGGCTCTCAAGGATAACTGCCGGAACACCGTATTTGGCTTGGCGGCAGACTTTCAACTTGATGGTGGTAAGCTACTTTGGTAGCAAGCCAGGCGAGCAACTCACAAAATGCTCTACCACCTCTGCTCAACTGTATCAGTAGATGACGTCATACACCGTAAGACGTTAAAAATAAGGAGATGATGATTGTGTCGCTTCAGTACTTGAGTAGTTCAGCGGTTTGAACAATAGGGCATGACACCCTATGGCCCGCCTCAAGCGATAATTTTTCCGAAATATAATACCACCTTAGGTCTGCCTAGCATGGCTAATGATATATAAACAAAATCAAATAATAAGTTTATTTCTTAACATGTTACTATGGTAAATACCCGAGTCGCATCAAACACATAATTATATCATTAACTGTGTAATTCCGCATAAAAAACTTACCATACTGGTTATGGAACTTAAGGAAAAACCAGTTAGATTAAGCCATTGTGAAGTAGTGATGTGAGTGGAGTGGTATCTTATTGATGTTCTTAGAAAAATTTAGTTTAAAACTTAAATAAAACAATAAAATATATTAAGTGACCAGTGCATAGATTACAAAATTAACAATTAGTGTCAACCTTATCTAATTTTTCATGGTATGAAGCTCACTACCATAAGTTCAGCTTCTAAAATTAATAAATAATGTTCTTATCTCATACCTTTTGTTAAACAATAAACATAATAATAATTCACAATAGACCTAAAAATAAACATGTGCACAAAATACTTAATACTCCTTATTGCGACAATATGCAGCGGTCAGACGATACCACCTGTCCTTTTACCACCACCAGCCGTCGCTGTTGCTCCTTGTGTGGATAATTTCCCCCAAGCTTGGGCATCTCTTTACCCTGGAGGTGCACCTTCAGAAGAAAATCATTACGATTTGTCATTTAAAGCAGATTTTCCAATCAACACTTTGTTTGAATTGGGGTTTGATACTGATGCCTCGCTTACATTGGTAAGTTATATTATGACATTAAAGTATTTTAAACATTAATATTGAACTATATGCAATCAAGCAATTTTTTTTCTTGCGCGACGCAAAGCAGGGTAATGTCTTTATCAGTCTAGGTATGTGTGTTTGTTACTTTGTGGCGTTCTAGACGCCAAACGCGTGGGCCAATTCTGCTGATTCTTACATCAATCAATTACATGACAATAATCAGAATACCACATGGCAATAAACAGAATTTTCTAAACATATACATAGGGATATCGCGTTCGATTCCTGGCGGACACAAGTTTTATCCCTATGGGAAATTTGTGTTTCTGATTCTGGTTAGGATTGTGTGTGTGTAAACTCTGGGGATGTGAGTGTGAACGCGTACCTATATATTACGTTTATGTTTAATGTTAATATAATCAAAAAAATTGACTGAGAGATTTCTCTTCCGTATAGTTCCTTTGCCTTTGAAGGTTCGGTATGATTTTTTTTTTAGTGTTTGTTATCTTAGAGCTACGTCATTTTTATACTGATTCTGAATTTTTCTTTTTTGTTTGTACGTATATAATTTGAAAAACATTTTAAAAAGAAAATTCAGTACTTACATTGAGATTTTAAATAAAAATATGTAGAAAAATCAGTGAACAATGTCGACCGAGTGGAGCGACGACCTGCGAAAGGAGGGCGGCACAAACTGGTCGAGAAGAGCCAAAGACCGTTGAACCGTTTCGTTTTTGTCGTCGAGAAGATGAACCGTTTTGGTTTTTGGCTAGGGGTCTGTGGTATTAATTAGGAGGCCATTATGTTCAGCATTATATTGTGTTCATTATGTTCATCAGTGGACAAAAATAGGCTTATTATGATGATGACTGTTTTTAATGTGCATATTACAGAATTAAAAGTTTATTATTTACAGCTGGATCCAAAAATTGCTCGAATCTATCCCAGGAGCGGTGAATTTCGCATCGAATTTTTTGAAGCATCTTCTGTTCTCAATTTGAAAGTTGCTGGCCCTCCATCTGGGGGTGTACCTTATTTAAATCGATTGAAAATAAATTTTGTCGAATTCTGCAAGGAACCCAGAACCGTAAGTTATTTCAAATAAACTAAATACCTCATTCCTAGTTATGTAGTCAATTTAAACTGTGACCTCGCGCTTACGTAGGACAAGTTTCAAGGTTAATTAGTGTTGTTTTTTAAATGATAATTATCATTGAACTGCCCGTTGGCTAAGTTGGGTGAGCATTCGCCTTCTAAGCAGGGGTATCGGGTTCGATTCCGGCGGAAACACAAGTTTTCTCCCCAAGGAAAATTTGTGTTTCTGGTTCTGGTTGTGATTGTGTGTGTGATGTGAATGTTTCCGGCACCCACGACATAAATCATTGAACTTAGTGTGGGGTTGTGAGTGTGAAAGCGTTTATGTTATGTTATGTTCATTAATATCATTATAATTTCCATTTTTGGCTTGGAGCCACGGCTCTACATACATTATATACTTTGAGTACTTGATTATTCACCTTGACGCAAAATGTCTTCAACAGATAGACAGTCGGATTGTTTGACGGACGGATGGATGGACGGACAAAGTACTGAACCACCTAAAACAAATAAGAGACCTCGCTTTGCCCGGTCAATTATTTGCTTGAACTAGTTCGAATCCATGTTTCGGCAACCGGCAAACGGTTAATCAACGGCAGTCAATCAATCACTGTATGATTACTAACCTAATGTACGTACTAGGTCCTAGAATCGATTCCCGACAGAAGCAGAATTTTCCTTGCTGAGGGAAAATTGTGCTTCTACTTCTGGGTTTAATGTTTCCGGCTACCGCGACTCTTTAAAATTCGTGTGGGGTTGTGAGTGTGAAAGCGTTTTTAACTTACAGGGCTATTTTGACCACTACATCATTGGTGCTCAACCCTCAGCATCTGTAAGCCTCTCAGCTCCTGATAGTTCATGTGGAAGACGCCAGGTGGAACATGTCAAACTAATTGTCAATGGACGCCCAACTAAGCCTGGAGACTGGCCCTGGCATGTAGCTTTGTACAGACTAGCACGACAGAAATATTTGGAGTACATTTGTGGAGGAACTTTGATTTCAAAGACTATGGTGTTGACCGGTAAGGCATAAATATTGCATCTGTAGATATCAAATTCGATGCGTAGTAGTAGTAAAATATATTGTTAGACACTAAATCCCCGAAGATTGACTAATATTTATAACCGATTTCAAGACTTCGTACTTATAGCACGTCTCATTGCTGTAAGATCAGGTGGACTTCACTGGAGACAGGTGCCATCACCAATGTCATCTGACGCTAAGATATTTCAGTCATTCTTTAGTCTTCTAGTTTTGCTGTGTCCTACAAAGAGCAAGGTCTATAAAGAGCTGTATTTAAAAAAAAACTGTTTGCTACTTTTATGTATTTCCAAATAGTTACTTATTACAAGATTTTATTCAGTTTCACCTGTCCCATTGTTTGTTTTTTTATCGGTCTGTAATCAAATCTTTCAAGCTTAATTAGACCCATATCCCGATGTCCGATTGGACTCAAATTTGGTGTACTTAGGAATATTTAGTGACAATACAATGACATGGTACCATGGAGCTAATCTTATGATGGACACAGAAAATGGTGATAGGAACTTCTCAACTAAACAAGATAAGCCCATCGCATTTGGACTCGTTTGATTTGTTTCGGCAAGTTAAACTTTTAGCCCTATTTTACTTAAAACTGGTAAAAGTTTGATTTTAAAAAACTTTTAAAAGTATTACTTGCTTAACTCATGAAGTACTGAAAATTCATTACTTACTTTGCTTTCCAGCTGCTCACTGTGTCACCGTCCGAAGAGCCAAGGTTCTCCCTGAGATATTGAACGTAGTTCTTGGGAAATATAACCTGATAGGCGGAGATATATCATCAGAAGAAAGAAAGGTGATTTGAAACCTTATTATATCTAATATATAAAATTCTCGTGTCACAGTTTTCGTTGCTATACTCCTCCGAAACGGCTTGACCGATTTTGATGAAATTTTTTGTGCTTATCCGGTATCTATGAGAATCGGCCAACATCTATTTTTCATCATCATCACTTTTCATCATTATCAACGCGGGTGAAACCGCGGGGCGCAGCTAGTTATAATATGATATTTTATGAATTTGTATTTGGTCATCGGTGTAAACAATTTTGCACTAACAAGAAAACAAATTAAATGACAAACATTTTCTAATGATATATATTTGACCGAGTGAGCAGAGCGAGCGAAGCGTCTCTGTTTCAGCTTGGGCAAAATTGCTTTCGTATGTCCAACGGATTTCCGGTTGTTTTTCTCTACAGGTCGTATTTTTCAACCGATTTTCGTGAAATTTTGTAAGCTGGTTCGTTTTTTTTTGTCAAATCAGTAATGGGGGTTGAAAATATAAAAAAAATATGTTTTAGTCGTCAGCTCACAGAGCCACTAGTGGTAGTATGGTTCAAATACATCCTGACTGGCTGATAAGGGAATATACGTCGTCTAGGTTATATACGTCTAGTTTATACCATGTTTATTTGCGAACTGTAGTTACCTAGTTATATGCTGAGTCGGGACCTCATTCGTGACATCACGCGGCGTTGTATTGTTTGTTTTTTGTATTTTTTTATGTGTTATGTCTTGTTGTTTTATGTATATAATGTAACGTTGCGTGTTGTCCCGAATAAATCTATTTTATTTCTTTCTTTTCTTTAACTGCCTGATGATCAAAGAAAAAAAGCAAGTTTCTCTATTCGGTTATTAATTGTTGTCTACTAAATACTAAATTTATTATAATTTAAACGTTTTCAGGTTCATGAAATCATAACGCATGAAAATTACAATCCTAAGTCTTTGGACAATGATATTGCTTTACTGAAGCTGAAATCTGAAGCTGTCTTCAATGATTACATACAACCAGCTTGCATCTGGACAGATTATATAGCTGAACGTCTTCGAAACGAGAATATTTTTGGAACTGTAAGTAAACTGAAACCATGCGTGGTTCAGCGGTATCTCGTACGATATTAAATCCATTCGTAGCCTGGTTTGAATCCCGCTTGATCCTAAATCAATGTTTTTTAGGGTTTCGTACCCAAAGGGTAAGATGGGGCCCTATTACTAAGACTCCGCTGTCCGTCCGTCTGTCACCAGGCTGTATCTCTTGAACCGTGATAGTTAGACAGTTGACATTTTTACAGATGATGTATATCTGTTGGCGCTACCACAACAAATACTAAAAACAGAATAAAATAAATATTTCAGGGGGGTACCATACAACAAACGTGATTTTGATAATGGAACGGAACCCTTCGTGCGTGAGTCCAACTCGCACTTGGCCGGTTTTTTCAAGTTCGGTGCGAGTATAACGAAATCTGAGAAAATTGCGTCATCAACCAAACCTATAATAATATCATCCAGGCCTAGACTCTCTCCCTGTGAGAGCAAACACGAGTCCCAGCAGCTGGGGAAATGTAATAGGCTGATAATGATGAATGAAGATTGTTAACTAACCAGGAATCGCATAGAATTGTTACTGCTACATATTTTATTTTCCTCCTAAGTGGAATTCTCTTCCTGAAAAAATCCTGAATTGTAATAAAATTGTGCAAATAGTATGTCTATAGAATTATAAATAAATATTTTTTTATTTTTATTTTTTTAATACCAGTATTTGTTTAATTATGCTAAATTGACCAAATAATGAGTTTATGAAAATTAATATTAACCAAAAAAACTATAATTAGATATAAATATGTACAAAACTTAATCTAATAGACCGTTACCAGTAAACAAAGTACCCAAAATGCTGGCAGCATTGCCACGTTGAATGGCAATACATAATGTAATATATGATTAGAAATGTTCTATGATAATAAATAGTATATATTTTTATTCACTTGGAAAAAAAAAAATTATACAATATTATAATATTATTTTTTTCTTTTTTTATGCAATAAATTGTATGTTCTGGTTCTGGCAGTGCGAGTTGAATATGTCTGACAAAAGTAGTGGGTGTTGTAAGTGTAAAACCGTTTTATGTTTAACACTAGAAGTGCCGAAACTCACGACTCCCACGATGTTATAATCTACTGCGGATATTCAGAAGAATCAGTTTTTCAGTGTATATACAAACTTCACTGTCTGGTGACTAGCCCGTTGCTATCGAAATAGGTGGCAAACTTTGGTAACTATATCACTTTACCAATAGTCTTTGACGTTAGGAAGTTTGATTTTGAGTTCAAAATTATCTAAGAATATGGTATTCAGTTAAGAGGCCGGGGAGTCTGTGAAACGATATAAAGGCTGTCTCTGTTTAACTTGCAAACTGTGCCCATGCTTGATGCGATAGCACTACCGACCGAACAAATTATGACAGGTGCCGTAATACCAAAAATTATGAATGAAAATGTAATGTTTTACATTAATAGTACCTTGAAATAATAATCCATGTTGCTGTTGTAATGACAAAAGAAATGTGTTAGTTTTTAATACAAAACGAACAAGTTAAAGATGCGTCATTTACGCCGTAATGATGTGTGAAAATCAATTGGTTTATATTTCGTATTAGGTAATTATTTTGGAATAAATACTATCCAGGAACCTAGATTAATACGTTTTTAATCTGAATAACAGCACAGTATGGTGGTAATATGCTTAACTTATAAATAATTTCGGTATTACGATTGTATGGGCAAATCAACCTCCGCAGGCCCCTTAAGGTCGCAAGCTTATCGGTATTCTACCGTTTACATTTTGGAGAGTTTGCGCAGGAATTACAAGATTTAATTCCCCTTTGCCCTTTTTACCACCTAACAACAAGACAAACTGGCAAACGTCATCCATTTATGGTAGACATTCCTCCGGTTCGCTCAAAGCGTTTTGCTTCTACATTTGTCATCCGTACTGCGAAGGAGTGGAATTCATTGCCCGCGTCTTTGTTCCCTGAACGGTATAATCTGGGAGTCTTCAAGTCAAGAGTGAATAGGTATTTTCTAGGCAAGCGTGCTACATCTTCGGCCGCATCATCACTTTCCATCAGGTGAGATGGTGGTCAAATGCTTGCCTATAAGGTATAAAAAAAAAAGTACAATCTAGGTGTCTTTAAGTGTACGGATTTCATCTAATCGTCATCGTCTGCTAATCCGTCCTTAATACACTATTTTCATTCCAGGTCGTGGGTTGGGGTTTTGACCAAACAAACAAACTTTCAAACCAACTTCA
Source organism: Lomographa bimaculata (assembly GCA_948107665.1). NCBI lineage: Eukaryota > Metazoa > Arthropoda > Insecta > Lepidoptera > Geometridae > Lomographa > Lomographa bimaculata. The sequence continues at coordinate 12,836,088 of OX403608.1, read as the reverse complement.
GCAGGCAAAAATGCCAATAATTTCAGAAGCCAATTGCATCAAGAGTCACCCTGGATTTTTCTCTAAAAGACTGGATGAAAACAAGTTTTGTGCCGGGTACCGAAATGGTAAGACATATATGATAAATCGATCTAGCTATGTTTTAAAAAAAAAAACGTTTTATCGAGCTAAGCTCGGTCATCCAGGTACTTTACTTACACATTAACACTCGAAGAATCACACGTTTTTGAAAATTATATAAAATCAACAATGCCTTTTTTTCACTTTCGTGACAGAAACCTATGTATATAACCTATGTATATAACCAAGGTTTAGAATGCAAGCTGACTCAATGCGCCACAGTTCAACAAAGTATCGGCGGTTGAATGTGTTTTTATTTGCAGGTACATCGGCTTGCAATGGTGATAGCGGTGGCGGTTTTGTGGTCTTCGTCCCTGATACTCAGTACTCAAGTTCATCCAAGGTGACAGGATCGTGGTATCTCCGCGGCATAGTGTCAGCGAGCGTAGCACGTCAAGACGAAGCGATATGTGATTCATCGCATTACGTTATTTTCACTGACGTAAGAATGTATAATGAGTGGTTAGATAAACACATGCAATAGACTATGATTTTGTCTTAATCGACCAAGTTATTCGTTCTCTTTTGTAAGCTTGAGTAGTTCAATATATTGACTTTTTTCAATCCATACATTTTTAATGCAATTCTTGTTACAATCAGTCTTTGTTAGTCCAATTGCTAGTTCTTCTTTTTTTTAAAGAATTTACAGTATTGTGACCATCTTGCTCGTTACGTTACCACCGTCCTCGTTCAGAGTTACATTATTATTAATTGTAAGAGGATATCTTTATTTATTTATTATTAAAATGTATCTGTTTGCTGTATATAAATAATTTTATGGTACCTTTGTAAAACCTGGGCTCAAATCCAAAACGAATTGTAAATCTTATAAAATAGAAAAATATACAACTAAAACACAAAAGGAGACCATAATTTCAAACTGTACGCCTAAATTTGTTGCAATATCATTGAATTTGTACACAAATTGATTTCATTTTTAACCGACTTCACAAAAAGGAAGATGTTCTCAATTTGACTGTATTTGTTTGTGTGTGTCACCGCATAACTTCTTTCTAGGTGAACCGATTTTAATGCTTTTCATTGATTTGAAAGTTAGTATTTTTCATGTGGTTCCATTTAAATTTGATCAAGATTTGATCAGCACTTTTTGAGTTATCCTCTAATGCGTATTTTATTAATTTAACTTGTTTCGAAGATAAAGCGACGAAATTGGTTATTTTTAAGCTTTGCTTGCGTTTAAATTTGGTATATATGTATTAACTAGCGATGCGCCCCGGCTTCACCTGGGTGCAATTTCCGGTGGGAAATAATGTGATAAATGAAGAACCGCTCGACCGATTTTGTGCAAACTTCACATAAACCATCTACTAAATAGTCCGAACAAAGCCTAAACATTTGGTTTGGATAGGTGAGCCCGTTCTTGAGTTATACAATTACAACGAAAAGTGGCATTGATTTTATATATATATATAGATTCAGTGTTGTTTAGCAATTAAAACCAATATATTAAACTCATACTTACTATACCAGAAGGTCCTCGTCTCTCGTGCAATTCATTACTGAGATACAACGTTCCAAACACATAATTATACACAGACATACAACATTTTAGAATCCAAAAGAGGACTTAGTTGGCGCGGTATACAAATTTCTGTCGTCTGCGCCGTGGGTCCTGGTTTTGATTCCCGGCAGAAGCAGAATTTTCCTTATCAGTGATTTTTGTGCTTTGTGTGACGCTGTGAGTGTAAATGCGTAGCTTTTGTTTGTTTGTATGTAATAATATTAACGAGACAATGATATCGCAATTAAACGAATTGCATTATTTAATAATGCGTTTCATTTATATCCTACTACTTAGCCGTGTCCCGCGGTTTCGCCCGCGTTTATCAAGTAAAAATAATAGCCAATGTGTTAATCCTAGGTATAAGCTATGTATAATGGTTATATTACCTTTGTATGTATATTTCAAATTACAAGTCCGTTCGTGTATGGAGTAGTGCCAGGCCTACCATGAACTTTTGAAGCCTGCCAAGTTCCGGGCAGTTCATTTATCGGATCAATATTTGTCCCGCTAAAAATTGTACTTATCACGAACATACAATTGCTGAACTGTTTTGACCTGCTTCGAACATCACAGAGTAATTTATCTAATCAAATGCATATTTTAGCAGGACAAATATCAATCCAATAAATGAACTGCCCGGAACTTAGCAGGTTTAAAAAGTTCATGGTAGAACTGCATTTCTCATCTGCAATTATCATAATTTTTTCACTTCTTGGTTAATATTACTTATTATGCGCTATATAAAAAATATATCACAACTTTATTATTAATATTAAAATGAAAGTGAGAGTTGTTGCTAACTAATTTTAAATTGTGATAAAACCTAAACGGTCCTTTAAAATGAAATTTGATGATTTGAAGGTAATGGAGAAAAAACAGCTAACGTTTTTAATTTAGAAGGAGGAAAATGTAAACAGATTGTGCTAGACCGGTTCTAGAGGTGAAACACTGTCCAATAATGTTTATAATATATTGTTATTGTATAGTTATGTGACTACTTATAAGTGTTCAATTAAATAACAGCACCTGGATGGCCGAGCTTTGCTCGGTTATCGTTTTTGGTAGAATGTGTTTTAATTTGTAGCCTCAGAAAGCTCCATCTAGTGTCGAGTAGAAACAGTTTTTTACATCGGTCATGGCGCTAATAGTTTCTTAAACCCGGTTTTTCAAATGCAGTTTGGGAACCGAGCTTTTCTCGGACCTGGAACGTTGATAAATCAATTCCTTGGGCCGAAAAACCCCTAATCTGTAACTTTCATGAAAATCGTTGGAGCCGTTTCCGAGATCCTAATGACACATATATAGGGTGTTTGGTAGAGGGTCCGACAAACGAAATGAGCGTGTTCGGGACCCATTTGGAGAATACAAGTTGGCCAAAAAAAATTCCCGACTCCCCAATTTCTTTAACTTTCTTTTTGGGAATTTTCCCGTTTTCTTCAAGTTAGAAACGTTCACAATTACAATAAGTAATAAAAAAATTACGTATTTAAAAAAAAACAGTTCAGTATTGTGTTCAGTTTAGCCACGTGATATAAATCCAATGTTACATTCTAAAGAAGCAAAAATCTTTTTTCAAGGCAAGCTTTTAGAAGTCCTCCATATTGGATTTCAAGTGACGTCACTTTATTTTCGAGTTATTCTCAGCATGCCCTTTCATTCAATACCCATATTATAGGAGTGCATTAAAAATTACATGTCCGCCATTTTGGGTGTTCCGCCATGTTGGATTTAAATGACGTCACACAGCTAACCATGCATTGTCATCCAAACTAAACGTGAATACAAATTTCAGCTCAATCGGTTAAAGATATCTGCTTCAAAATTGAGTTGCAAGATTCCACCCGAACAAACATACATACATTGCAAGTTAAATAAAAGCTTGTAAATAAGGGGAACACACACTGGGAAAGTTTAAATAAAACGGGCATTATTAAGAAAACTTATTTTAAAACGAATAACTACAATAATAACAAGGATACATGGAGGCGAACTTTACAAGCGCTTTTTGGCGACTACAATAATAATATAATTCCTGCATTAGTAATTTAGGAGTATTTAAGAAAAAAAAAATGTCTCGAGATGGCTGTAATTTTGCAAATGTGGCAGTAGAGTGCCTCTTTGAATTGTATACCTCGTGAATAAACAATTTTTTTTTTTAATTTTAAGTTGTATTGTATTATTCCAATTTTATAAATTGATGCAGCAGTTTTCGAAATAAGTCCACTGAAAAAATGTCAAGTTGCAGTTACTAACATTCTAGTACTATATGTGACAACTATAATTATTAAGTAACAATCACAAAATTATTTGGTAAAGTAGTAACTGTAATTTCTACTACAAAATATGTTTCTGAGAAATTTAGTTGTCCAGTTGACCCATATTTTTTTCTTCGTGTCGTTTAGATTTAATACATTAGATTTGACTGACTTGTTAAAAATAAGTAACATTTTAAACTGATATAATATCCTGATTCTATTGGAGTCATGAGTCAATGTTCTTAGTAAAACAACGAAAATAAATGCAGTTCAAGGAATGTTGGAGGAAAATGCAACCAGCTAGAGCCTTGTCTCGTCAGCTGGACCGGTTAGTCAGAGTGACCTTAGTACCTGGAGGTGAAACACTGCCCAGTAATGTCGATATATTGTTGTTGTAAAGTCAAATAGCTAGAGTTATAAGTGTTCATTATATTAACAAAAAAATTTACATCGAATGAAGACTTCAAAACACGTCCAGAATGCAAATAAAGTGATTGAAAAAATGTATACAGTTGAGTGCCGCATTGAGACTTAGTTAAAACATCGTGATATAAATTCAATGTTAAATGAATTGTATTGTGCCGAAGATAATATAAATTAATCACAAGTGACAGCTTCATTGAAAACAACAAGGAAGGAAAATGTTTTTTAAAACCATAATACTTACTTTAGCGGTGACATGCTATGCGCAGAAGAATAAGCATTGGGGTATAGTTGGAAATCCCTTAGCTCATTTCTTCCCTTGCAATGGAACTGAGGATGTGACTGTATCTTACGAAGCAGGAAAGCCACCTGAAGAGGAGAATGAGTATAACCTATTCGTAAAAGGGCAGTTTCCAGCTTATAGCAGAGCAACTTTTACCTTTGATACTGCTGCCTCTGTTACTTTGGTAAGTCGTTTATCCACTTTTAATTTTGATCAAGTTGTTACATTAAAAAATCAGAATGAAAACGGAACCAGAATATAAATTTCCTTTTTTTTTTACTGACTTTAAGAAGGAGGTTTTCAATTCAATTGTTTTTTTTATATGAGTAACTTCACAAATCTTCACCTGATTTTGATGTGTTTTTTATTTAAATCCTGGTGCTTCCAATGTGGTTTTTTATGCTGGATAGACAAGCATTTAACCACTATATCACCTGATAGAAAGTGACAACTTGATCAACATCTGACGATTCGTTTTTGAGTTTTTTTTCAATTATGTGTATTTAATTCATTTAATCTTATCAAGGGTACCGAAGACAAAGTCGGGTTATTGTAAGCTTTGCTTCTTCTGCTTAAGTCTTTTAAGTATACCAAGAAACAAAACAAACGATATAATGAAAATCTTCATCATTGGTATGGATTAAGATGCCATAAGGAATTTTTTAACCAGTCTACGCAGAATAAAGCGGTCTATATATCTGCTATGTCTGTACATCTAATTTGGGTTCTTTGGGCAAGCATACTATATATTTTGTCGCATCTTTGTTTTTCATCTTGTGAGATAGTGGTTTAAGAACAACAGCTAACACATGATACTATAAACTTTTTTGTATGTCATTGAGAGACAAGATGTGCGAGTCGACCGTCTGGTGGTAAGCGTCACGCTTCCCATGCTCGTCACCTTGAGACATTAGATGTCAAATCTCTTCAAGCCCTGTAATTTCACTGGAAACATTGCCCTACAATCCGAAATACAGTAATGTTTGCACTGTACTAATTGCCGATTGAATGTCTGGCAATGGTATGGTACCCCAGACGAACTCTGCAAAAGAGTCCATCTACTAAACTTGTAAAATAATCAATGTTTGTTTCTCGAACGGTACAATCTGGGTGTCTTTTACTCTAGAGTGGGTATTTTCTAGGCAAGTATGTTGCATCTTCAGCAGCATATTCACTTTCTTACTGATGAGATAATGGTCAACTTGCCTATCTACCATAAAAAAATTGCTAAACCAAAAACTTTTTTTTCTACTACATAATTTCTTTATCATTTTTCAGGGATATCCAGACTCAGCTCGTATAACTACAACTGATAACAGTTTTTTTATACACTTCTTCAAAAAGGGTCCGTTAACCCTCACGGTAAAAGGACTGGTTACGGGAGTCGTGCCTTACGTGACGAGTATCATCATCAATAACGTGGAATACTGCGAGGAACCTGAAACGGTAAGGAAAAGCGACAAAAGCGAGCCTAATCTTATTTTTATGCTCGAATGGGCCGGTTGACCACAATCTCACCTGATAGAAAGTGATGATGCGGCCGAATATGTAGCATGATAGCCTAGACGTTACCTATTCACTCTTCACTTGAAGACACCCAGATTATACCGTTCGGAGAAAAAAGATACGGGCAATGAGTTCCACTCCTTCGCAGTACGGATGATAAACGTAGAAGCGAAACGTTTCAAATTAACTGGAGGTATGTCAACCATAAATAAATGACGTTTGAGAGTTTGTGTTGTTGTTAGATAGTAGAAGGGGCATGGGGAAATTAACTCGTGTAATTTCTTCGCACACTCTCCGAAATGCAAACAATAGAAAACAGATAGGCGAGCTAATTTACGTTGATGGCCGATAATCTTATAATATGACTCTATAAAAACTCTAAAACATTCGGTATAACACAAATAATTCAGCGATGGCTTCTAAAACGAAATTCGTCATATCGGCCCTAAAGAGGAACAATCACTCTAGTGCCAGATCGTCAAAATAACAACCATCTCGAGAAGAACATGGCTATACTCGGCGGTGCATTTTTTCATATTTTTTTTTACTTATGTGAAAGGTATTGTTAATCACTATAGTAGGTTTTTTAGCTTTGCTTGCGTTTTTATTAGATGTGTGGTACATACATATTTATATAGCCAAAATGTTTTGTATAATTTCAGGGTTTCCTTGATTATCTAGTACTCGGCAAAAAGCCCTCGGCCACTATAAGCCAAACGATTCCTGACGATACATGTGGAAGGCGTAAGGTAGAACATACAGAACTGATCGTCAGTGGACATCCAACGAAGCCAGGAGACTGGCCTTGGCATGTCGCTCTGTACAGATTTGAAAGAACCAGCTTGAAGTATATATGTGGAGGAACTCTGCTGTCGAAAACATTGGTGCTGACTGGTAAGGTTTAAAAAGTGTATTTGTTTGAAACATAGGAGTGTATTTTTTTAATATGGCTTCGGAACATATGTTCATTGAACCAGTTATAAATGTTTTTCAAGTTAGGTAGTTGTTACATTAAAACCAGTCCTAGTTATAGTTAAAGTAAGTAAAAGAGTCATGGTCCACTCATAGTCAAGTTATGCCCTAGTAAAGTGGTAAAAACTTTACTAGAACTTCTATTGGAGTTTTGGAATGAAAACTCAAGATTGTTGGCATCCGTCATGGGTTGGATATGTTTATTTTTACCGACTTCACAAAAAAGAAGGAGGTACTCAAGTCAACTGTTTTTTTATGTGTTTTACCTCAGAACTTCTTTCCACATGAAACTATTTCGAAATTTTTTAGTTTTAAAGATGTTGCTTTCCAATTGGTCCCATTGAAATTTGATCAAGATCTGATCTCTAGTTTTTGATTTATCGTCAATAATGCGTGTTTAATACATTAAATCTGATCATGGTACCGAAGATAAAGTGGTGAAGTCGGTTTTTTAAGCTTTGCTTGCTTTAATTATTGATGATTATTGTAATAGTAAAAACATAAGAAGTATGTTAGCTTTATAGAGTGGTACGAATCGCAGCATGTGTGTGTGCACGCCCGTACACACGTGCCTCAACACGTACTATGTAATAATTCATGCAATTCTCTCTTTCTCAGCTGCCCATTGTGTTACACTCAGAGGATCGCCAGTACTAGATGAAACAATTAATGTTATCCTTGGAAAGTATAACTTAGTCGGCGGTGATATATCAAGCGAAGAAAGGCAGGTAATTAAATACTGTGAATTTCTGTCAAATTTTGTTATTTTAATCATCTGTCTATAATCACTCACCACTTTTATTTAGTTTTTCCATCAAATATTGCTTGTGTCCTTTCATATTGGTTTAAAAGTTTTAAGACAAGAAATATCTACCTACGAATTTTTCAGGTTCACAAAATCATCGTCCACAAGGATTTCAATTTTAGATTGCTACGCAATGACATCGCTCTACTGAAACTGAAGTCTGAAGTCGATTTCAATGACTATATACAGCCAGCTTGTTTGTGGCATTCAAATGATGCTAAAAAGCTTCCATCTGGACAAGTGCTAGGAACTGTGAGTAATTCCACACCTAATTTACTTTAGACAAAATACAGTAGACAAATTTTATGAAGTATTTATATGAATATTGGACACGTATTTTTTTATCTGTCCATTAAACAAAAAAATACGAAGATAATAATAGTGCGTTGAAATTCTGCGTAACGTCATGCGTCGGTACACTTTTTACTGAGGCTGAAGACACAAGCCCCCACTCCCGAATTTTGACGCTCTCTATAAACAAACACATACAAACTAACTTGATAATCTAAGTGACATACTAATTTCATTTTTTACCTAGCCATCATTCCTATTATGGTTTAGTCGTAAACCTATGATGAGCTCAGATTCCGTTAAAGGTAATGAAATCCATGGTAGCAGGGGAAATAGAAAAACTTATCACTAAAAATTTTCTCCCGGCAGTACTCGAGAGCTTCTATGTCATTTTAAGCCTATAAAGTCGTTTAACACGCTTTACCACCTTCGATCTCATCTTCACTTTTTTGGCAAACATTTGATCCCTGTCTCACTTAATAGAATTAAAGATGAAGCCGAAGATGTAGCATTCTTGCCTAGAAGGTATCTTTTCACTCAGGATTTGAAGACTCTTAGATTTTACCGTTCAGAAATCAAATAGAGAAACTTGCTATCATGAGAAACAGTAGTCAAAGGCGTTAGCCTTAAATACGGAAAATTTTTAGCTAATACTTTTTTTTTTTATCTCTAAGAGGTTACATATAGAGATAAAAAAGTACTATTAGTCAAAATTATTCCGTTGTTTTTTTTTCAGACGTTTTTGTAGGAGTAATTTATAAGGCACGACCTTTGGTGCACCGCAGGTGGTGATCATAGTACCGTCTCAATCTTGTGTGTATGTTTCTCCCAAAAGCTGAACTCATTGGGATACATTTTGGAATCAACATAGTTTAATCCTGTGTCATCATCGCCATAAACACAGGCGATATATTATCATGCATTAATAAATGAACTACGTTACAGGTCGTCGGATGGGGCTTCGACCAGACCGACTCATTGGCGAGTAAGCTGCAACAAGCGAAAATGCCTAAAGTTTCCGACTCAACCTGTCTAAAGAGCAACCCGTTATTCTTCTCCAAATTGCTGACAGATCACAATTTTTGTGCTGGATTTCGCAATGGTAGGTGTTATCTTTCTTTAAGAATATTAATCTCAAGAGCCAACATACTAGTGCAACCGTACTGCGTTTTGGAGCACTTTAAAATGTGTTGCCGAGATCACTAATGATCATAATGATCTTAGCCAGCTAACTTTAAGAGCCAGTACATCTAGGTGTTTATCATCCCCGGTTTTAAGACTCCATAGTAGGGAAACAATACCATAATTATGTATTATACACTATCATATGATACCACTAATCTGGAAATCTTCAATTCAAAAGTGAGTAACTATCTTCTAGGCAAGCATGCTACATCCTCGGCCCCTTCATCACTTTCCATCTAGGTGTGATAGGTAGTGGTCAGTAAAAAAACAGCATCTTCCTCCCGTTTCAGCAAAATAATTATCGTTTGATAAGTGATGTTTTTAAATTCTGATATTTGATGCGTTTAAAAAAAGCCGTGTTAATTAATAATATCTCTGATATTTATATTATTCTCGTAGTCTTTCCTTCAATAAAATGTAGATAACATTTTAAGAAATATCATATGATCACAGCTGTTGATGTTTTGATTATTTAAAGAAGAACAAATACTGCAGAAATAAACAAGAGAACAAATGCAAACTAGTTTTAAAATAAGAACCCGCGGTAGATATAAAAGGTCTATAAACTATTAACGTATAATCGTTTTGTTAAAAGGTAGGATGATATGAAAGCAGGATACCTAGACGGCCGAAAGACAATTCAGCTAGCTGACATAACTGTGTCCAGTCAACAGTCAAATGAAAACTTGTATTGTTACCTAATCTCATATCGAACTTGATACCCACTACTTAGAAAATAGACGGGCTAGCAACAACGCTAGCGAGCAGTTTGTAAAACATCTCGTTTTGTTTATTTTAAGGTACATCAGCATGCAACGGCGACAGCGGTGGTGGATTCGTAGTTTTTGTCCCTGATACATCAGGTGACTCCTCACTCAATGCATCGGGTACTTGGCACGTTCGGGGCATAGTCTCTTCCAGTGTCTCGCGCACAGACGCTCCGATTTGCGATCCTAATCACTTCGTTGTGTTCACTGATGTCGCGAAATTTAGGGGATGGATCGAGAAGTATCTCTCATAGACTGAGAGTAAAGAAGGCTCATTAGATTTTAAAATTTTTGAAGACGCTTAGCTAAGAACGATGTTTTTTTAAACTTAATGAACTCAAGGTACATATCAACTAAATCAGAATCGTTTATACACATAGGCCCCAAAGGTACACATGAAAGTTAATTACTCTACTGCCAGATACGCAAAACTCTACAGCCATCTTAAGAAGAACCAGGTAAAGAACTCCGTGGCGCATTTTTTCGTTAATTTTTTTATTAAATCAACTAAATAAATTGTTATTGTTCAGCAGCGTCTACTAGCAACAACTATCTACTTTGTCTGTATATCGATTTATTCAAACGATGTGCAAAATACAGACTTGCATTCTGGTCATTTGTGACAAATCTGTTTTTTAAATACATTTTTGCCCAAAATACAATGTACAATCGGAGAAGAATTCGATCGAAGAAGCATTGTCTACGAGTCCTCTATCAATGGCAAAATCTCACTACTAAAGTGCATCAAAACGAAATTATATTTTAAATTAAGTTTGTAGATTTTAATGTGTTATATGTGTTATTTTCTGTTATTATATGAATGGTAAAGCAATGTTCGGTACGGCCAGTGTTTGGATGGGTAATAGTTTAGTTAGATTCTTCGGAGGTCGGTATGGTGGCAATCTGGGTCGCTGACCTTCCGGTTGGCCGGTTGGTGCAGGTGCTTTCTGGGCACGGATGTTTCGGAAAGCACCAAATTTCGAGATGGGAGCCGACCCCGGCCACGAATGTGGGGCGCCGGAGGATACCGCGCTCCACACGCTTTCAGCGACCATAGGTGGAGATCTCACCCTGCTGTGTGTGATAGGCGCCATGCTTAGCAGTGAGAGATCGTGGCAGGCGGTAGTCTTCTTCTGCAAAGCGGTGATGGCACAGAAGAAGCCCGCGGAGCGGGCCAGAGAGGTCGACCCCGGATCTGACCCGCTCCGGCGCAGACGTACGGAAGGGTGGAGGAGGCAGTTTGCCCGCCTTCTCTCTCCTCCTCTCTTTTCTGTAATGGGATCACTGGTGGAGAGCCAGGGGCCTCTCTACTGGCTTGCACGGCCCAGACGTCTGAAAAATCGTGACACCAGGACTGCCCTCTAGTCAATTACAGGGCTTAAGGATTTTGACAGATATAAGCCAAAACCTTGGGTGGCACTAAACTGTTATGGGCAAACGTGACGCTAACCATCAGGCGAGTGACTAGCTCGTCTCGTCTCAAAACTTCGTTAAATTTGTCTTAAACGCTTTCACACTCACAGCTCCACACTAAGTTCGACGACTTGTGTTGTGGGTGCTGGAAACATTCACGTTACACAAACTTGTGATTGTTGACCATAACCAGAAACACAAATTTTCCTTGGGAGAAAACTTGTGTTCCCGCCGGGAATCGAATCCGATCGCTCACCCAACTGCACCAACGGGCATTTGAAAAATATTCTTAGCAAGCAACTTGTTAAACGGTACCTTACTAAAATGTAAACACTTTCATTGTTAAAAAAAAAGAGTCCAAGAGTTGCCACTTTCAGGCGTTAATTACACCGGATGCTAAAACATTTTGCGTCAGTTTAAATTTGCTGAAGATTGTCCCGCTGCAAACTTTGTCTTGCGCTCGGAGATGAGTAGAGTAGCCACATAATCATAATTATTTTGGACAAGCTACCGGGGTATAGTTCTCTATTTTTATTCTGCCTGCGTTAGTCAGGACAAATGTTTTTTTTTATTATGTACGATAGGCAAGCGTTTGACCACAATCTCACCTGATGGAAAGCGATGATGCGGCCGAAGATGTAACACGCTTGCCTAGAAGATACCTATTCACTCTTGCCTTGAAGACTACTTGGCAAGGGAAAAAATGAAATACCCCTAACGATCTATCTGAAAAAGGCTGCACCGATTTTCAACAGCTAAAAACAATCTCGATCAAGTCACCTTTCAAATAAATAAACAAGGTTTGTCGCAAAGACACGACAGAAGTTAAACTTTTGTATCTCAGGAAGCATTTTAATCACTCTTTACAGTGTTTACCGGATACTCTTTTTGTCACACAAAAAGGTTGCCGAGCATAATTTCAAAGCTCTCCCATAACAAGTTTTACTTCAAAAACTAAATAAAAAATTTAAATCAGCCGTTACGATGCCACACACACAGATGGTAAAAAGGGCCTACAGAAATTAACTCATGTAATTTCTGGGCACACTCTTCAAAATTTAAGCGATTGAATACCGATAGGCTTGCTTACTTAAGTCGGCGACAGAGACTTTTCATTTTAGACTCGGCTAGCTTACTATAGGCTAAGTAAAGAAGAAACCGCTATATGGTAGACCTTCCACATAGGCAGACTAAGCGCTTTGCTTCCACATTCATTATGCGAACCGCTAGAGAATGAAACTCCTTACCTTTTTTATGTTTATGTTTGATAGGCAAGCATTTGACCAATATCTCGCCTGATGGAAAGCGACGATGCGGCCGAAGATGTAGCATGCCTGCCTAGAAGATACCTATTCAATCTTGACTTGAAGACTGCCAAATTATACCGCTCAGGAAACAAAGACGCAGGCAATGAGTTCCACTCCCTCGCAGTACGGATGATAAACGTAGAACCATGAATGGATGACGTTTTACTGTTTGTCTTGTTGTTAGATGGTAAAACGGGCTTGGGGGAATTAGCTCGTACAATTCATGCGCACACTCTCCGAAATGCAAACGATAGAAAACCGATAGGCTCGCTTACCTACCTTACGTCGATGACCGAGACTCAACAGTTTAGTCTCAATCAGTTTATTATCTCCAATAAGTCTTTTGGCTTGGCGGTCAATGGATTCCAGAGCTTCAAGCTGGTACTTAGCAGAGCCATCCCAAAGGTGGCCACAATATTCCATACATGATCGGACTTGTGCATGGTACAGATACTCCTTACCTGAGTCTGTGTTCCTGATATATACAACATTGTCGCTAGTGAATAGGCATCTTCTAAGCAAACTCAATCGTCGACTGCATCATCGCTTACCATCAGGTGAGACAGTGGTCTTGTCTTGACAGTTTGCCTATCCTGAATAAAAAATACCTCTATTAAGACACGTCCCTGATTCATCACAAATCATGGCCGACCACGGGTCGAGATCCCAGTATTTCTCTCTAAAACTTACAAGTATTTCATACCAACTTATTTAAACTAAAATCTTTCCTTTCTTTTACTTAATTTGGCACAATGACGGACAGTTTTATGACGTCATTATTCTTCTTGAACACGCTCTTTGATCTCGAAACTCGAAATTGTTGAATTTAGGTCAAGTCCTGGCGTGTATTTTATTCGTTTAGATAAAATTTTATTGGTCACTTGTAATTATATTCAGAGTTTTCGCAATCAAGATCCCTCAAAATTTATTTTGAAGATTTTTTTTAGCGCTTCTATCTTCTATTTACCCGACTGCACGAAGCCAAGGAGGGTAACATAAATTATATGTAATACTCACGATAGTTTGAATTTTTTTGCAATGTCGTAGTTGTAGGACTCTTGCAGTATCCGCCTGGGGCAGTACCTAGTAGTATATTGCCAAATATTCAACCGCCCTTAAGAATTCTAGAAACTAGAGACAAAAAAAATAGTCGTATAATCATCGTCATTGATTTCAAATGAAAGAGCTCCAAAATGCTATTTAAAAAAATTCCATTAACTCATGTCGTAATAAAGTCGGAGTACCTGGATGACCGAGGTTTGCTCAGTTTCTTTTTTGGTAAATGACTATTTCTAAAAATGAAACTTAGCTAGATCGATTTAGCGCCTCCGTAACCCCCCTGCATACAAAATTTCATGAAAATCGTTGGTGTCGTTTCCGAGATTCAGATTTTATATTTACACATATGTACAAGAATTTTTCGTTTAAATATATTAGATAGATAGAGAACATTATTTCTGTTTTTTATCGTGAGGCCATTTAGTACTAGTAGTCGGATTTTAGTTTTTAAACTATCATCTTGTTTCTTGTTCTATAGTTATAGTGATCTCGTATTATTAAACTGCTTAAAAAAATTAAGACAGACGTACGTACTCATTACACAAGATCGTTGGTATTCAAGTTATGGACAAACAGTTTCATAATCAACCTCTTGTTTAGGTATAACGTTTTCAATGGCATCCCGCTTTGAAAGTAACTAGATCATTTATTTATTATAATTGCATATGTTCTTTTCACTAACAGTAAAAACCAATGCGTGTAGTGAGCCAGTTAACAATGTTGTTAAAGTTCCTTACTTAATCATAAAGAGTTAAGAGCGCATTTAAAGCAGACAATACACAGAAAATAATAAAATATCCAAATCACCATAGCAACTTAACTGTTTGCAAGCAAAGCTAAAATATCTGATACTTTTTATAACGATATAAATACCGATACTGATACCGTGATATCAAATACTCAAAGCGACAAAAGTGAACACCGGCATCATCTGTTTATCTCTTCATATTGGCAATACAAACTTATCCCTACCCTATGACACATGCTCCTTATACTTTATTATATTATACGAGTGTGCCCCTTTGTATTTGCTAGCACAATAATAGCAGTAGGATAAGTTTAGACGTTTACATACTTACTTATCGGGGCGCATTGAGCCAAGACTGTGTTATTTTTTCGGAAGATTACTTAGATACCATTGATATTTCAGCTTTACCCGATCGTGCTATTTATGCTCGATTGACAAGTATTTGATCACTATCTCACCTGATGGAAAGTGAAGATGCGGCCGAAGATGTAGCTTGCCTAGAAGATACCTATTAACTCTTGACTTGAAGTGTCCCAGATTATACCATTCGGGGAACAAAGACGCGGGTCACCTTTGTGATGGCTCTGCCAAGTACCAGATTGAAGTTCTTAAATCCATTGACTTAGCCAAAAGACTCATTGGCCGTAAGCTAGTCCAGTCGAAACTTAAGTCAAGGTCATCGACTTAAGGTCGCGAGCTTATCGGTTTTCTATTTTATTTTTAGAGTGTACACGTGTGAGCTTTATCTTCGACATCATCATCACTTTCCATCAGCTGAGATAGTCGTCAAATATGAGGAGAGTGAAACTTATTGTCCGCATCCGTTTCCTGAACGCAATAATCTGGGAGTCTTAAAGTCAAGAGTGAACAGGTATTTAGGGAAGCATGCTACGTCTTCGACCGCATATTCGCTTTTCCTCAGGTGAGATAGTGGTTAAATGATTGTCTATCGAACATAAAATAAAACTTAAAGTGCAAGGATTAAATTCATAGAAAATACAAATTTTGGGAATAAAACTGATCTCACCCATACTGATCTAAACTGTAGAAGAGATCACATAAAACGTTTTCATTACAGAGTAAGGAATCCGTTTATTTTCATATGGAAAGAGAAAAACATTTTGATTATGTTTGCTTACCGATGCAAATATGAGAGGACTTATTTTGTTTGGAAAAGAAAACGTGTTTTGATTTTAGACTTTTTATTTGTCTATGTACACGTTTTACACTCACAGCCGCACATCAAATTCGGTGACTTGTGATTTGGTTTAAGATATAATGTAAAGAAGAGTCAGTATTTGATCTTTAAGACCGCCGTTGCTAGATGCCTCCTGAGTGTACCACCTGTTTTTCTGAACAGTGTTCCTCTGGAAAGGGTGGATTCCAAGTTCTTGGGGCATGTTGTGACGTCGGACGTTAGGGATAATTGTGATATAGAGCGGGAACGGAGGGCGCTGTCAAAAAGAGCGTATATGTTGGCTCGTAGGTTTGCACGGTGTTCTAAAGGAGTGAGGATCATGCTCTTTCAGGCGTATTGCAATTCATTGTACACATGCAGCCTGTGGGCCAATTATACTCAAATATGCTACAGCCCTCCGTGTCCAATTTAATGATGCGCTTAGGGCGGTGTTGGGGCTGCCCCGCTTCTGCAGCGCTTCTGGCATGTTTGCGGCGGCGTGCACTGACTGCTTTCATACCAGCATGGTGGTATGAAAGCAGTCAGTGCACGCAAACGGTGCGCGTCTTTAGTACGCAGAGTGCGGGCCAGCTCCAATACAGTCCTGGCGATGATAGCTCACCGACTTGACTGTCCATATCCCCGACATAGCTGTGGCAGACATGTCACCTGCATTGTCGGTTGTTGAGTTTATATTAATTTATGGTATTTTATGTTATGTACTTACAATATACATTTATTTAATTAAATTAATTAAATTATATTTGTTTTTTTTGAAATTTTAATTTATTGACATTAATATTGCTTTTTAATAATTATTTAGTATTGTGACCTAAATTACATAGGTTTTATTTATTTTATTTTATTTATAAAGATCTGATCACCAAGAAAAAAGCTCTAGGGTAACAAAGAAAATACAGTTTAATTGAGAACCTCCTCTTTTTTATTAGTTAAACAAATAATTATTAATTAAATTAAATTAATTTTAATAACTGAATACTTAGGATTTGTCTTCATTTATTTCATTTGCGCTCGACTCAGCAATGTGTAGTAGCTGTAAGCTCCTTTTAGGATCTGTTACAAAAAAAATGAATTATAGTAATTATATATAAACAGTATTTTATTATGAACTGCCCGTTGGCTTAGTTTGGTGGCGTTCGCCTTCTAAGCAGGGAAATCGGATTCGATTCCCGGCGGGAACACAAGTTTTCTCCCCATGGAAAATTTGTGTTTCTGATTCTGGTTGTGATTGTGTGTGATGTGAATGTTTCCGGCACCCACGACACAAGTCATCGCACTTAGTGTGGGGCTGTGAGTGTGAGAGTCTATGTGTATGATATTATCCAGGGTTTCACCTATCTCCACAAAAATATTCATCAAAATTGATCCAGCCGTTTGTACATAAAGAAGTAACAAACATACAAACACACTCACAAACTTTCGCCTTTATAATATTATTGTAAAGCATGATTAGTGTGACCGTAAACTCCATAAGTTTCATTAGTGCCATTCTGGGGCCCATGGGAATAAACAATTTTGAACTAGATTTTTAAACTACCATACTCACGCTTATGAATGTATCGACAGTTAGTTTAGTGAAAGGTCCAGCAGAGAACACAATACTCTTTTTGTACTGGGCTGTCAAAATGAACAGGTTCTTGCGATGATGCACTCCACGGGACCACCAGGTGCTTTCGAATACCCCACGCATCAGATCTCGACTCTACAATATAAAAATGAATATAAATACTTAGGTTTACCAGCTTTGCCTCGTCTTCAACGACCATTGCATAGTAAAAATACTATTTTTACAATTACTTCTATTCAAGTTTATATAAAAAAAAAACAAAAATAAATTATTACAAAAAATACTAAACGGATTTTTACCCATCTTATTTTTTATTGTTACAGTAAAAAGGCTACAATGATCTCGAAAAAAAAAATTTTTTTCTGTTCAATTTGCACACTGGCAACATTGGTCAAACGTTTGCCTATCATAGATATTTATTAGTACGATAGGCAAGCATTTGACCACTCACCAGATGAAAAGTGAAAATGCGGCCGAATATGTAGCATGCTTGCCTAGAAGATAACGTTCACTTTTGACTTGAAGACTCCCAGAATGTACCGTTTGGGGGACAAAGACGGAAGATTAGCGCTGGTTATCTGCCAGCATTATGTTGAGTTGGGGCCGATTTGTGACTTTCATTTACATGTATTTTTTATAATAGTATTTTTATTGTTCTGTTATTTATCATGCTAAGTCACAAACAAATTATTTTCTTTCTTTTTCTTTCAATGAGTTCCACAGTACAACATTTTCATGTAAAATTTTAGGTAGTGACATTAACTGTACCAACCGCGAACAAGACGTCATTGCTGTGCCAGCAGTATATAAATAGCTGGGCAACCCCGAACACCAGATACTCCGTGGTCAAGAAGCGCTGCATAGGATTGGTTTCGATCTAAAATAACCAAATCATACGAATTAATAGATGTATTGGACGATCTTATGGCGCAGTGGGCAGTCTGCCCACTGGTGTCTCAGCACTTTGTCCGTCCATCCGTCCGTAAATTGACCGAGTGAAGCGCGGCCATGTTGATTTGGGTCTGTCTTATCTCTAAGAAATTATGGTAGGAAGGAGTTTAGTTCATAGGGTCTATCTCTCGGCGTCACATTTAAAGCTGAAACTTACACTACAATATCCGTTACGTTCCGTACTTGAACAATAAATATAAGAATAAAAAAATATAAACAAAGAAAGTTATAAGCAATTGACCTCAAAAGTTTTTTTTGACCTTTTTGACCTTCTCTGACCTAATAATATTTCTGATAATTTAACATTTAAAACTGGTTAATAGGTACCAACATGATTTATGTTGTTTTATAATAATAAATCTTGACATGTGTTATATTATACAAAACATATTTTGATATTTAAATTTATTTTAAATTTAAATTTGTCATTTTTGTCTAATTTTAATGTATTGACATTCGTAAGTGTACCTATTTGTACCAAAGTGGTTTTTTTTTTTTATATAGATAGGCAAACGTTTGACCGCCATCTCACTTGATGGTACCTAAGTGACGATGCGGTCGACGATGGAGCACGTATGCCTAGAAGATGCCTATTCACTCTCGACTTAAAGACTTCCATATTGTATTTATCAGGAAACACAGACTCAGGCAAGGAATTCCACTCCTTTGCAGTCCGCATAAAGAATGTGGAGGCAAAACGCTTCGTCCGCATTTGTGGAATATATACCATATAGCGGTGTCGCTTAAGAGACTCTCTTGATGAATCAATTGAATTCAATCTATTTGAGAAAAATGTAGGCGCGAGATCTCAGTTCGGCGCGAACGACTAGTACTTACATTTATTTGGTATGCAGTAACACACAGCATCACAGAACAAACGAACATGTAGAGTAGCATAATGGGTGACAAACAGGAATCGAAGATACGAGAAAACCTGCAACAGTAATCTTCCAATATAAATATGTCGTGTCACGGTGTTTGTAGTCAAACTCCTCTGAAACGGCTCAACCGATTCAATGTTTTTTTACCGACTTCCCGAAAAACGAGGAGATACTCGAGTCGATTGTATCTGATCAGTAATTTTTGAAATATCGTCAATAATGCCTATTTTGTACGCCTACTTTGACGATGTTCTCGTTTAACCGACTTCGAAGGTTACCTCATGACTTCTTTCTTTGTAAGCCGATTTTGATGATTCTTTTTTTATTTGAAAGCTGGTGCTTTCTTGTGGTCTCATTGAAATTTGATCAAGATCTGATCTCTTATTTTTGAGTTATAGTCAATAATGCGTGTTTAATACATTAAATCTGATCACAAAGATAAAGCGGTGAAGTCGGTTTTTTTTAAGCTTTGCTTGCGTTTAATTATTTTTACTTTTGTTAGGTATGAGAATAGGCCGTAAAGTAATTTTCAACCCTGAAAATTAGAATGCAAATGGTTTCTAACCACTTTTAAATCGTAACAGATCCTAAATGGCCCTTTAAAATTTTAAATGATACAAGTAAACTAAAACTGATACTCCACTACACTGCCTGTTGGCTTAGTTGGGCGAGCGTTCGATTCCCAGCGGGAACACAAGTTTTCTCCCCAAAGAAAATTTGTGTTTCTGGTTCTGGTTGTGTTTGTGTGTGTGATGTGAATGTTTCCCGCACTTACGATACAAGTCTTTGAAATAAGCGTGGGGATGAGAGTGCGAAAGCAATTACGTTTATTTATTTTTTTATACTGGATAGGCAAGCATTTGACCGCTATCTCACCTGATGGAAGGTGACGAAGCGTCCAAAAAATGTGACATGCTTGCCTAGAAGATACCCATCCACTCTAAACTTAAAGACTCCTAGATTGTACCGTTCGGGGAACAAAGACGTAGTCAAAAAGTTCCACTCTTTAGCTAAACAGATGATAAATGTAGAACAGAATCGCTTAGAATGAACTGGAGGTATGTCAACCATAAACGGATTACGGTTGACAGTTTGTCTTGTTGTTAGATGGTAAAACGGGCATGGAGGAATTAACTCGTGCAATTCCTGCGCACACTCTCCAAAATGTAAACGGTAGAATACTAATAGACTTGCGACCTTACATCGGTGACCAAGACTGCCCAACTATACCAATTGCCACACAAACCTATTAATACTTTATTTTGATGATATATGGTAAAGAGGCCTCACGCACATTTAAATCCCCGAACACAACAACAAAACCATCCAGAAACTTCCCAAGTGTTGCCAGCGCCAATGTTAATCTTTCGGGAAACTCATAAAGAAGTTTCCCGAAGAATTTATCGCTAAACGTTACTGTACAAGTTAGATTGACTTGCTCCGTTGTTAATGGGGATTTCGCACGTATGTACAAAGTTGTAAGGAATTCGATTTAAAATTTTTAACACTCATCTTTAGTCTGTTGTTTAGATCGTCGCAAACTGAAATACGAAAACATAGGAAATAAAAAATGAGAAATATATTATAAAACTTTGATGTAAAAACTAAAGTAAAATTAATTAACTTTAGTAAACGAATTCTAATAGACCACTGACATCAAGCATTATTCCCAAATGCTGTCAGCAAAATAGCATTTCCACATTGAATAACAGTGCTGTTCCGCTTTGTATACTTCAGTCACGCATTGCTCAACCAGGCGCTCCGAATTATCTGCAGACCAAGGTCCCTACGTTTCTAACTCATTCACGGTTCATCGTCTCAACCTCAGAAGGCACATAGTTATAAAGACAGTGGACACACTGGAGCTGACTAATTCAAAGCTTGAAAGCTTAAGATATCGCCACATGGTAGCTAACCTATCGGTTTTTATCGGATACATTTCGGAGTGTGTGCCAAGGAACCGCACGATCTAGTTCCCCCATCCCCGTTCTATCATCGGACAAGCAGACGTTTTGGTAGATCGTAAAAGGAGCTTACAGCTACTACACATTGCTGAGTCAAGCGCAAATGAATTAAGTGAAGAAAATCTTAAACAATTCGCTACTAAAACATACTAAAATCTAATTGTATTGTTGTGAATCGTTGGTAGCGAGCAGCTGACTAATTCAAATCTTCAGAGCTTGGTCCATCGCCGCATGGTAGCTAATCTCTCGGTTTTGTATCGGATACATTTCGGAGAGTGTGCCAAGGACTGCATGATATAGTTCCCCCATCCCCGTTCTATCATCGGACAAGCAGACAAACTGCTAAGCGACACCGCTATATGGTAGATATTCCACAAATACGGACAAAGCGTTTTGCTTCTACGTTCTTTGTGCAAACCGCTAAAGAATGGAACTCATTCCCTGAGTCGGTGTTCCCTGATAAGTACAGGGAGTATTCAAGTTATGAGTGAGCAGGTATCTTCTAGGTAAACTTGCTCCATCGTCGACCACATCGTCGCTTTCCATCAGGTGAGATACTATGTTTCAATGTTATATCCAGTTTCAAACACGAAAATTTTGACTTACTTTGTAGTCGACTAGTTTCGGACAAATTAGTTGTGCTTCATCAGGATGAGTCAGACGCGCGATACGCGGAGGCGAGGGCAGTCATTAAGCCGGATATAACATTGAAACATAATGTGTAACACTCACGATAGTTTTAACTTTAAAAAGGTGAGATAATGGTTAAACGTTTCTTTATAATGAATTATAAAACTGTCTTTATTTAAATCTTTGAGGTATTTACTTTACTTTTAATTTATCCCATAAAAGTATTCAATGTAAGTACATAATTTGTGGCACCTAAAAAGGCTTCGAATAAAATGAATGAATATCAAGCAACTGAACGTACTGTTTGATTTGAAGTTAAAAAAATTTCGAGTGTTATTCATTATTATTTGTTTTAAAACCGGCTGGGAATCTCGGCGTTTAATGTTGGATTTTCCGACGATTTCGAGTATGTCAGACACCCATCATCTGGGAAGTGGCCGATCACCGTACTGTTTCATACTTACTTCACCAACTCCACGTGCCTCCAATGACAGACCTTCAGCCTCTGCAAAGCTTCTTCATCGTTCACAGGCTGCTCCTCAGTCCCAAATATATTTGCTGAGTCTATCCTGAGCAGTTCCAGCTCGGTTCTAAAGAATACCATGATCACCATCGCGTTGGTGTCGAAGGAGGTTATCCAACCTCCTCCATAGATAGCTGCGTAGCTTTGGTAGGCAGATGCTGCTAAATAGCCGAGGATAGTTCTCTTGTCGAATGGTACCCATGAGCTCACAACCTGGAGATTCATTAAGAATTTTAGGAAATGTGAGCTCTAACATCTCTAGTTCAAATAATGTATCTAATACTTTTACTACTACCAACTACTTTTAATTATTTTAGCCTATTTTACAAGCTTTTATTGAACTTGCAATGAATGTATGTATGTAGTTATGTTTGTTCGGGTGGAATCTCGCAATTCAATTATGAATCAGGTATCTTCAACCGATTGAGCTGAAATGTTGATTTCACGTTATGTTTGGATTACAATGCAAGATTAGCTGTGTGACGTCTTTCTAAATCCAACATAGCAGAATACCCAAAATGGCGGACAAGTTATTTTTAATACACTCCTACAATATGGGTATCAAATGAAAGGGCTTGGCTAAGAATACCTCGAAAAATAAAGTGACGATACAAAATCCAGTGGAGTTTTTCATATATTTATTCACCATTAACATTGAAGTTGGTAACGGCATGACTGAAAATCAGTGACTAAGGTCTCACCTTATTCACTACCTTAGTCATAATTGAACGCAAGCAAAGCTTAAAAAAATCGACTTCAGCGCTTATATTTTGGCTTAATCGATTTCTATAAAAATATAATCCTCCTCTGAAGTATAATCTACCAAACAAAAATAATCATCAAAATCGAATCATAATATATATTCATATTTATATCTAATTATAGTTTTTTTTATTTTTTTCGTTTAATTTTAATTTCGTTTTTTATTCATAATTGGCTGAGATATCGCGTAACATAAATACAAAAAAAAACATAGTCAAATTGAGAACCTTCGTTTTTGAAGTCGGTTGAAAGTGAGTTACATTTTCTTAACCCCCGAGAAAAAACAGGGTATTACAAGTTTGTAGTTTGTATATGTGTGTTTGTCTGTAGCATCGTACTCGTAGCTCCCAAACGTCTCGCGACCGATTTTGATCTAGTTGATTTTCTTTGAAATGTGACTTAATCGAGAGTGTTCTTAGCAACGTTTGTATAACATGTATGCAACCGTTTTCTAGACAGAGCTTGGGAAGTATTTTTTAAACTTATCTATAGTTACCGGCGGTAAAGATGAATCCCCACGAACGTGCTGATGATTCTAAAAAAAACAGTCTTAAGACACAAGCTCAATACATATTACGGCGTTATTTAATTAAAAGCAATTAAACGATCCCCGACGTTATTAATAATCTATTTGCCGGCCTAAAATATTATTTTTCAATTTTTGGTAAAAAAAAAAACTTTTGCTGACTTCTTGGTGTTTTGCGATAGTGGCTGTTTGTTTCGGATAGAGATATTAGAGTATTTAATTAATGCATTAGTATTAATATGAACATGGAATGCTGACAACCCTAAACTCTTCTTGGAAAATACTGTGAAACCTCTTAATCATTAAATATAAATATTTGATTAACTCTTCAACACAAATTTTAAGAAATCTATCTGTCTGACTAATAAGTTCAATTCCTTTCATTTTTGTATGAAGAATTACTTTTAAGGCAAACTACGGTAGCGTGCGTATATAAACCGTGATAGAATTATAGCAATGTACTTGATAATAAAGCTATTACTAATTTAAACCCTAAAACTTGAACTGCAATGTAGAATATCGATTGTGTCCGAAAAACCTTACCTCAAGATAGCTCTCCGTGCCGTCCTTAACATTTTGCCGATAGCTCGCCGACGAGAAGTACTTGAAAATCGGCTGCACCATCACGATAACCACCGTCGTGTACATCAAAGACCAATATAGATAAGTAATCTTCCTACAATAGGATGTGGAACGATTTATCATGTCTATTTTCTTCTGATCGTTTGTCAATCTCTGGTTCAGATCAGCTCGAGTAACATAAGCAATGATATCAACCCAATTTTTCTGCCAGTACAAAAACGTGCTGACTTTGCAAACGCTTACAGTCGCTAGCATCGTGATCTTCAAATTATTCAAAAGCAAATTCAAATCGGATTTAACAAACCAAACATCGACGTACTCCGTCGCCGTGAAAACTGTAACAGCAAAATGCATGAAGAGATAAAAGTATTTCTTAAATACGTTGTCTGGGAGCAGAAGCCCCCAGAATTTTAGGACCTTAACATTAGGCCCTAGTAGAGGTCGCTTAGGATTTTCTAATTTAGCGAGAATTCGTTTCAACATTTTGTGAGTTAGATGGATAATGGTAGAGAAATCCCAGCGACGGTTATTATAAGTTGAAGCGATGCGGAGAAATATTTAATTAGTGCTAGGGATGGGGTAGGTGTAGCTTATTTGTCGATTTTATTATTTGTCCTAGATTATAAAACTTTTGAGTTTAGTTTTAAAAAGCATTGGCTATTGTCAGTAGGATAGAGGATAACATAAACTATGTTTATTAAATTGTGACTGTTCTAAGGATTTAAGATTTTACAAAGAAAAGTCAGCTATAAGAGTTAGCCGCAAATAATACTCCATTCTAAGTAAGAAAATAAGCAATGACACAAAATGTCGGAGAATAAAAAATTTGGTGAAGTAAACGGAAATATTTGGTGCAAACTGTAACTGTATAAATATCTATCTTTTTTTTTTCGGACAAAAAAAGCAAATATATTAATATTTAGGTATCTAATATGAAGCCGATTTACATATTTTTAGAGTGAATATTTGAACGTTTGCAAAAACTTTAGTTAAAAAATAGATCAATCTTTGGGGTAGAAGTTCAGAACATAATAATATGAAAAATCATCTGTTGATGTTTCGTAATGAACGATTAAATTTACTTCACGGATTTTTAAATGCTCCTGATTCTAATATTTTGATTTGATGCGAGATTTTGTTGGTGGAAAAATAATTTAAAATCTGTAATTAAAAACCCTTAATTGAATCTATATTACAATTTTTGTGTTACAAAACAGACACTATGTCTTTTCAAATAAAAGAAAAGTCGAGATGGAAATAGCTTCATTTCTTTTTCAATAACTCGATTATCTACATTCAATATTTTATCGTAATCCATCAAGCTGTCAGAGATACGTTAACGATATCGACAACAATTTCATATCATATACTTACATACACATAAACTTTTGAATTTTTAATACTGATATTTAATAGAAACAAGATTTAGCCATTTTCAGTTATTTTTTCAACCGACTTAAAACACATACCATATTTCTATAAAGCATGTCGCTCAGTGAGGCCCATTGCATCTTAATATCAGATCAAAACCCGCTTTAAAAAGGTCTCCAACTCGTGTTGGAGGAAAATAAAAGGCAGCACAAAAAAAAACGTCTTTAAAAAAGAGGTTCTCAATTCGACTGCTTTTTTTGTCTGTTACGCGATAACGTTACTGTTACGCGATAGTTCCGCCAATTATGAATCGATTTCTTTTTTTGTTTGGTACTTCAGGGGGGGACCACCTTTATACATTTTATCGAATTCGATCATGCCAAAACCAAAATATAAGCGGTGAAGTCGGTTTCTTAAGCTTTGCTTGCGTTTCAATTATTGGAGGATAAAAGATTGTATCGAAATAAGAATGCCTCAAAAATAACACACGATTAATCCCATCCCTAACGAATTATATAAAATTAAAATAAAGTATTATGAAGACATAGACAGAGGTGTTATTGAGCGTCTTAATTACATTAATGGTATGAAATTATAACGGTATAATTATTAGATATATTTTACACCGAAATAGTGTAGATATTATTAAAATAATTACGATAAATTTTACTTCCAAAATAGTAAATCAAATTGAGTTATTTTGCTGTTTATATATGTACTTACTTTTATAATTTTTTTATGATCAGATTAAATTTATGCGTAGACAAGCATTTAACCATCATCGCATCTGATGAAAAGTGATGAAGCTGCCGAAATTGTGACATGCTTACCTAGAAGATACCTTGAAGACTTGAACTACTCTCAGATTACCGTTTGGAGAACAAAGACCCTTGAGGAGGCTTCTATGTAGACTGAAAATTATAGCATTATCCCTACAAACCTTAGTGGTTTTTTAAATGTTATTACATTTCTTTGTACCTATTGAAAATATTTTATATGGTAAAAGGGCATGGAGGAATAAAATCGTGAAATTCCTTTGCTCACTTTCCAAAGTAAACGATAAAATACCAGAAGACCTTACGTCGATGACCGAGACTGCAATTTGAACTTGATTAGTTTACTATCATCATCATCATCATCTCAGCCACAAGATGTCCACTGCTGGATATAGGCCTCCCCTAAAGATCTCCAAAAAGAACGTTTGTTATTATGTCGTCCGTCCACCTTGTGGGCGGTCTTCCGACACTGCGCTTGCCAGTCCGTGGCCTCCATTAGAGAACCTTTCGACCCCATCGGTCATCCGTTTTGCGTACTATGTGCCCTGCCCATTGCCACTTTAACTTGCTATCCACCGGGCTATGTCGGTGACTTTCGTTCGTCTACGTATCTCCTCATTTCTGATTCGATCTCGTAAAGATATAATTATATTAGGGATATGATAGATTTGTTTAGCAGATCGATCCTTAATTACTTGACTTTAAAATTGTTTGGATGGAAGGGTAAAGAAGGTCTTAATAGAGTAGTTTTTTAATATTGCTTTTCATAGCTGTGTATAGTTCAAGAATGGATGGAGCCGTGACTCAGGTGCGTGCTGCCAACTATTCACTTAAGATCAGCAAGCTCCTCCCGCACCGCTCCCCAACCGCAGGAACCTTGTTATCAGCTCCTCCTGTACCATATCTATCACTCCTTTAACATTTTGGTTGGTTTTGGCGACTATTTTACCAAGTCTTACCATCTCTTGTCTGGAAAACGTTGAGGTCAATAAAATAGTTTTTACATGTTTTTCCTCTTTTGTTTTTACGGACAATGCGATCTTTTCACTTTGATTAACTGTGTTCTCTCCACACGTCGTAATTTTTTTCTAATGACTAAGCAAACGTTTGACCACAATCACACCTGATGGAAAGTGACGATGTTAGTCTAAGGTGGAGCACGCTTGCTTAGTAAATACCTATTCACTTTACTTTTGAACACACCCAAATTGTACCTTTCGGGAAACACAGACGACGGCAAAGCATTCCATTCTTTTGCTGTTCTATATGTGAACGAAGACGCAAAACGTTTCGTCCGAATAAACGGTATCTCAACCATAAATGCGACGCGACGCGACGCCGTTTTTGACTCCGTAGAACGTAGCACTTGTAGCAGTCACCTACTATTTTAGCTGTGCAGGAGCTTCCTACGAGGTGTCAAGAACCGTTTACATTTTTGAGAGTGCGCAATTACATGATTTGAATTCCTTCATGCCATTATTACAACCTAACAACAAGACAAACTATCAAACGTCATCCTTATATGGTTGATACCTCCGGTTTGCTCAAAGCGTTTTGCTTCTACATTTATCATCCGTACAGCGGGAACTCATTGCCTGCGTCTTTGTTTCCTGAACGCTACAATCTGGGTGTCTTCAAGTCTAGAATGAATATGTATCTTCTAGGCAAGCATATTACATCTTCGGCCGCATCTTCGCTTTCCATCAGGTGAGATAGTGGTCAAATGCTTTCCTATCCAGCATAAAAAAACCAAACAGTACGTTTTTTATGTATTTTTATTCTGATCAAATCAAATCAAATTATTTATTGGACTTTTTAAACTTTTCCATTCTTGTGACATTTAAAACTGTAGATACATAATTGTTGTCAACAGTAGCATATTATGAGTCTCAGATTGGTGATCAGTTGGTGATTCCAAACCACCCCCAAGATTCTACACTAATTACCTCTGACCCTTTTTAGTTTAAGTAGTGAAGGATTACTCGTAACGTGGGTAAAGCTGGCCACAATTAAACATAAACAACATTCTAAACGTATTATAAAAAACTTGACGTTGAAAAAGGGTACAAATGAGTAATATTGTGTAATGGCTTTCTAATTGCATCTCTCTAAGGAGCCCTGAAAAAACGGGTCATTGAGGTCCCGGCATTAAGCCCTTGTTAGGCTTTTCGGGGTATTAGATAGTGAAGGCTAACATTTTGCCGAAACAAACCGAATTTCGGGAGATAGGATAATTTCGACACAGGGTATCAAAAATGCGTACGTATGTCAACCAATGTTTCAAATGTTAGGTTGTATGGTAAAAATTAAATCCGGCCTTACACAACAATCATACTATCAAGCGTCACCGTTTCAGTTTGGGCAAAATTTCTTTTGTATGTCCGGCGGATTTCCGGTTGTTCTCCTCTACATGTCGCATTTTTCAACCGGTGCTCGTGAAATTTTGTGAAAATGTTCAATATTTCATAAACAGAATCGATTCTTACTTTAATCTGTATAATATAATTTTTACCGATTGAAAATTTTCGGCGGATATGTAAGGGCAAACAAGATACACGATAGAACTGACTTTTGTTACACAGAAAAGCATTTTCAATTTAACATCACATTGTTTATCCCCACCACTTTCAAATTTTAAGGCCCATAAAAAGTTTCACGTCAATAATTACTGATCAAATTTAATAAGACACACATTATTAAAGACCGAAAATAAGGCCGAAAGTTCGGCTTCAACACCCTTTCACGTCCACATTCGCATTAGCTCAGAGTAATATATATATAAGCTGTTCAGAGATGAAAGCAAGAGATCAAAAAGGTATTTACTCCTACTATAGATGATATTATTATTGGGTCTCTTTTAATTTTTCTGATATAAAACTTTAGCTTTAGTAGATAGCTCATATAATTATTCTACTTAGGGCATTAACTTAAGATTATTATAGACTATATTAGCTTTTGAATAGCCTTCTTGCTTGTACCTACCTTTAAAGATTAAAAGTGACTTGTGCAATTTAAAAATCAGCAAAATTTCCCGATATCATACATTTCTATTTTATTATTATATGTTTATATGTGTGTATATTTATGTAATTGTTTAAGTAGGTATACAATATAATATGTATAAATATAATATATTATATTTATGTATTTCTTACATATTTGGTATTTACAACTTTATTTTTAATTTTTTATATATAATTTGTTTAGAACTGTAGTACACCACAGTCCCAAAATTATTTTGCTATCTCCTCTCCATCCAAAGGTTGTCTGGAAGAGATCGCTTTAAGCGATAAGACCGCCCATTGTACTAGCCTAAGTTATTTTCAATGTAATTGTTTGCTGTTATTTTCTTTTTTAATTGGTGTACAATAAAGAGTTCATCTATCTATCTATCTATTATTATCATATATAATTAAATACTAATAATTAAATAACATATTATATAATTATTATTAAATAAATTATATTAATCCATATTAAAATAAATTATAATTAACTGAAGATAGAACTGCTCGTTGGCTTAGTTGGGTGAGCGTTCGCCTTCTAAGTAGGGCTTCAGGTTCGATTCCCGGCGGGAACACCAGTTTTCTCGCCAAGGAAAATGTGTGTTTCTGATTCTGGTTGTGATTGTGTGTGTGATGTTAATGTTTCCGCACCCACGACACAAGCCATCAAACTTAGTTTGGGGCTGTGCATATGCATATTACAACATTATCTTACTCTATTTCTTCTTTTTACACTCAAAGCCTGACACTAAGTTTCATGACTTGTGTCGTGGGTGCCGGAAAAATTTAGATCACACCCACAATCGCACTTAGAAACAATCAAAAGAAACAAATTTCCCTTGGGGAGAAAACTTGTTTTCCCACCGTGAATCGTCCCCTTAGAAAGCGGGCGTGCAATTTACTTAACTAACGAGCAGTTCAATTATATCAAGTGTTTATATAATCTTTTTTTTGTCTTAGCTGAAGGACTTAATAACATTTAAATCTCATATTCACGGCCATTCTATCCGGATTCAATCACCAAAAGGCTATACAAAATTGCAAAAAAAGCTGAGGAAATCCCATTCAATTATTTTCTCTTCAATTTACTAAATTTCCTTTTTGCTGGGAAAAATTGGCCTCGGTATGGTCAGATTATTCTGTTAACCAATTTCCTGTGTGGATTTTTTGGGGGTTAACACAGGGGCGTTGTAAGGTGTAAGAAGGGGGAAGACGACATTATGACTTTTCCTTAATTTTTGAATGTTTTAAAGGAATAAACGCCGGCGACGTCAAATTTCCAACCTTTTTTTCACACTCATAGCCGCACACTAAGTTTAATGGCTTGTGTTAGTGCTGAAAACATTCACATCACATATACAATCACATCCACTACCAGAAACACAAATGTTCCTAAGGAAAAAAACTTTTATTTCTATCAGTAATCGTACCCGGTACTCACTGCATAAAAGGAGGGCAGTTCATATTATATTCCATAAATTATTTTCTGTAAAACTTCAATTTTCTATTATAAACAGTCAAAAAGATAAGATAAACTTTATCCTCTAAAACGTGAATGTATTTAATGGATTAGGAATCCTAAAAAAAAGCAGCGACGCTAGCCGATACAGCAATTTGGACCTTTTCAAATGAAGGCTAAAATACATTATGAAATAATACCAAAACAGTTTCTCAATATAAAAATTACTTTCCTTATGGAAATATTTATTTTGGTTGCTGTCGCGTCAACTAAATTACTAACGAGCTTGTCAGCACATATTCATTCCTAACTACGTCCACTCTTATTCCCATAAACTTTGACCATTCTGACAGATTCTCGATACAACAAACTGTTTTTGCTACCTCGAATTTATCGAGATAGCTCCTGACCCGTAACTTTGTTGATAGGTCCGTTTGGACAGTACGTGAGATCATGCTGATTTAAACTTTTTTTTGTGATTCAGCCTTAGTGCGGCCTCATAAAGGAATATACCTTTTTACCTAGAGGAAGTATAGCCATATTACAAACATAAGAAGTATGTTATTTTCATAAAGTGGTACCAAACGTGACTTGTATGTGTGCACGCCCGTATCCAAGTGCGTTAGCACGTACACTTTGATAACTTACAGAGCCCGACCTAGCCGGCAATGTCAACGCGAGTCCGGGGCCGCGCTCGCGCTCGTCATCGATGAGCCAAGATCGGCTCGGTCGGAAGTTCTTCCCGGATTGATGGAGGCACTTCCGCAGTGAAACATCCACCTTATCCACTCCTTACCCTCGCCTACTCTCCGACGTGTGAACATCATCGTGGGCACACCATCCGCTCACGATGACACACTACTACACTTTTAAGGCCCTATGAATCAGTGATCTCGGTACGGACGCGAGGTCACAAGGATGATGGTGGGAGTCCTTCTGTAAGTATCTGTCTGTGTGAGTCGGATTCCGATAAACGGTGTGAGCCAACGAAGCATCCGGCTTACGAATGACCCGGACATCTAGGAAGGGCAAACTCCCGTCCTTTTCCTCTTCTATGGTGAACTGGATCTTGCTGTGAACCGAGTTTAGGTGTAACGTCAAGTCTTCCACTGAGTCTCTCGTTACAATGGCAAAGACATTGTTGACATATCTCTACCAATACCGCGGTTTCATGGGAGCGTCTCTCAGTGCCCTATCTTCGAACCATTCCATGAAAATGTTGGCCACGGCTGGAGCAACCGGCGATCCCATAGCCACTCCATCCAATTTTAGTACTCCTCTCGCCAAACGAAATAGCCACTTTTCAAGCAGAGCTCTATTCACTGTATGTACTCAGTAGGTATCTCTCGCCAAACGAAATAGCCACTTTTCAAGCAGAGCTCTATTCACTGTATGTACTCAGTAGGTATAGTTGCCTATTCACAATAATGCGGCCTAAAAAAGAATGTTCAATGGAATTTGTACGAAATTTTTACTTCTCCAATTACATTTTATAAGTCGGTCGATCATCACTCGTGAACTTGTAAAGCCTACTTAGCTATGATAGTTTTCCTTTTCACTTCGTTATGTATATTACTACCGTGATTTCTCTTTACATATTTAATAATACACATATTCAAGCCAAATTACAGCTTTAATGCAAATTAAATCGTATCCATAGGTACCTACTTATTCGTGTGTTATAATATACATTTTACATAGGTACCGATAAAACTTAGAGATAGTGACAACCCTGCGTATTCGGCTAGAGTAGGCATTTGAATCTCCTACGGGCCTCAAGTTGACATACTTCTTTGTTTTTGGTATGGTATGGCCCCAGGATAACTTAATTCCCGTTAAAATGCGTCATCGTTGGTAGAGTTGGAGAGTATGGGAATACTCCCATTCAACTTCTTACATGGCAGGACTCTTTTTACCGGCTTCCCAAAAAAGAAGGAAGTACTCAAGTCGACTGTATTTTTTTTTATGTGTGTTACCTCATATCTTCTCTCCACGTGAGCCGATTTCGAATTTTTTATATAGTTTGAAAGATGTGGCTTTCTCATTGGTCCCATTTAAATTTGATCAAGATCTGATCAGTAGTTCTTGAAATATCTTGAATTACTTTCACGATGTTCTCGTTTACCCGACATCAAAAGGTACCTCATAACTTCTTTCGTTGTGAGCCGATTTTGATGATTGTTTTTTATTTGAAAGCTGGTGCGGTGAAGTCGGTTTTTTTAAGCTTGCGTTTAATTATACAATAACGGCTTGGTTTGCCAACGGACAAGCAGTAAAAGAACAGTGTTTACTAGGTAAAAAGACTGATATAATGCCTCATGTCGCAGACTACAACTGACGGGAGTAGTTGATTACGTGGCGCTTACGATCAGATGAGCAACTTGATCTTGGAACTTAATAAGGAAAATTAGCTAGTACCTATTTACTCTGAATTACCACTGGGAAAGTTCAAATCTGTAATAAACGGGCATTAATTAAGAAAGCTTACTATAAAACCACAGACTATATTAATGACAAGGATGCATGGAGGCAAACTGCACAGGCTCTTTCTAGCAACTACCATAATAACACCTAGATTAAGAAAATTATGTATTAGAATTAAGATTTTTTTTTTTTAAATTAATGAAACAAAAATGCGCCGCCGAGTTTCTTGCCAGGTTCTTCTCGAGATGGCTGTGATTTTGCGAATCTGGCGATAGATTAACTTTCACGAGTGCCTCTTTAGGGCCTATGTGAATAAACGATTTTGGTTTTGATTTTGATTGACTCAAATCCTGGTATAAGCTATATAAATTTCCAATTTAATTTTACTCAGTCAAAAAAAAAAACTACAACAAGCTTTCCAATTTATAAGATTAATGTGATTTACTAGAGCGGAATTCGTAAGCGCAATTCCAAAAGTAAACATTTTTTTTGTTTGAAATTCTCCGTACTTAAGTCACTGTTTTGGGGGTATACAAAGCCCTGAATTATTTTTTCGTCCGCAAATAAAAATTGCGGGTAGGCGTGATCATGCCGCTTATTTATAGGAACTGCTATTTCTTGGTGGGTTTTATGAGGATCAAGTCGCTAGAGCATTTTTCGTTCTTAATCTGAGAATAATATTTATTGATATTACTGAGAGCAACGATAGAACTGTCTGCTGGCTTAGTTATGTTCCCATCCGCCTTCTAAGCATGGTAACGGGTTCGAGTGCTACAAGTTTTCTCCCCATTTGTGTGTCTGGTTGTGATTGTCTGTGTGACGTGAATGTTTCCGGCACTCACAAAACAAGTCATCGAACTTAGTATGGGGCTGTTAGTGTGACAGCGTTTACATACTTAAACAAATACTTTCCCACACATTTACACAATACAAACAAATTAAACTTTATTTGCACAAAAAAATACTTTCATTTCAAACAACAAACAAACAAACAAACGCATTCACACTCACAGCCCCACACTAAGTTCAAAGACTTGTATCGTGGGTGCCGGAAACATTCACATCACACACACATTACACCAAGAACCAGAAGCACAAATATCCCTTGGGAAGGAATTTGTGCTCCTGCTGGGAATTGAACCTAGGACGCACGGCGCAGAGGGCGGGCACCTGCCCACTGCGCCAACTGGGTCAATTCATTTTATCATTATTTTCAAATACTTTCCCATTTATAACATTAGTGTGCTTGGTATTGATAACGTAACAAAATTGACATTTCCTTAAGTAATAATCTCGGGCTTGAACTGGTAAGCTTGTTACTTTATATCTCCTCTTCACAAAGAAAAATTTTATTTTTCTGGCAGCTTGTCAAATTTAATTATCGCCTTTTTAATTATTTAAAGGATTAAACACTTTTGTTGTTCAAGGAGTTTCAGGTTTCACGGTTAGAAATTTTAGAGAAAAAAGAAAAATTCTAAAAGCCGACTTCACCGCTCATATTTTGGTTTTGGCTATAAATTTTATCGAAATCATTCAAGCCAAAGCCAAAATATATGCGGTGAAGGCGGTTTTTTCAGCTAACTTGATAATAGCGAGCCAAACTGCGGGGCTCGGCTAGTTAGCAATATGCAGTAAATAAATATTAACAAACACAAAACAAACGCATTCACACTCACAGCCCCACACTAAGTTCACAGATTGTGTCGTGGGTGCCGGAAACATCACATCACACTCACATTACACCCAGAACCAGAAGCACAAATATCCCTTGGGAAGGAATTCGTGCTCCTACCGGGAATCGAACCCAGGACCCACGGCGCAGAGGGCGCCAACTGGGTCGTCAACAGGTAGAAAACATAAGTTTGATTTACGTAGTTTTGCCTAAATGTTGATATAACAATATTTCTTAATTTTTAAGATTTTATACACGTGACCTTGCGCTACTGCCGCATTTGTTTCCGCTAACCGAGCCCCTAACCGGTGAAGACAATCGCACTCGCACTGAAGCGCAGCTTGGTGAGCTAACCTCTCGGTTTTATATCGGATACATTTTGTAGAGAGTGCCAAGGAACTACACTTACTAGTTCACCCATCCCGTTGTAACATCAGACAAACAGACAAAATGTACAAAAAAATACATTAGAATTAAATACATTAGAAGGTAGATATTTCACAAACCTGGACGAAGCGTTTTGCTTCCACATTAATGGTGCGAACAGCAAAGGAATGGAATCCTTAGATAAGTCGGCGTTTCCTGATGAATACAATATGGGAGTCATCAAGTCGCGAGGAAATAGGTATCTTCTAGGCAAGCTTGCTCCATCATCAACCACTATCAGCTGAGATGGTGGTCAAAAGTTTGCCTATCTTGAATAAAAAAAACTGTTTACCATTGCTAATGCGCCCTGAACCAATATTTTTTATATCGAAATATCGCTTTGAAATGTAAATGGACTATTGACGACTGAAAAGCAGCAGTTATTTCTTGTTCACTTGTCATTTACTTACTGAATTAAATCGAAAGTATTGGAAGTAAACGATATTTGGGACGATTTCTAGTAACGGTTTAGTAAAGGTTTTTAACCGATTTCACAAAAAAGGAGGAGGTACTCAAGTCGACTGTATTTTTTTTGTGTGTTACCTAACTTCGTTCCTCGTGAACCGATTTTGAATTATTTCTTTTATTTGATAGATGTTGCTTTCCAATTGGTCCCATTCAAATTTGATCAAGATCTGACAAGTAGTTTTTGAGTTATCTTCAATAATGCGTATTCTGTAGACTACAATACCGATGTTCTCGTTTTTAACCGACTTCAAAAGTTACCTCATAACTTCTTTCTTTGTGCGCCAATTTTGATGATTACTTTTTCATTTGAAATCTGGTACTATCCATGAGATTTATTTAAATTTGATCAAGATCTGATCACTAGTTTTTGAGTTATTGTCAATAATGCGTGTTTAATTCATTGAACCTGATCAAGGTTCCGAAGATAAAGCGGTGAAGTCGGTTTTTTTAAGCTTTGCTTGCATTTAATTACTAACGATGTTTATAGATAAACGACAGTAAAATTTATCTCGGCTCTTAAAACTTTTAATCAATTGTAGTAATTAATCTTTACGAGGAAGTACTAGCCATACATTTAGCCTAACAGAGAAAAAGTTTTGAAGGATTCTAACTTTTTTTCATAGTAATAACTGTTTCATTATTTTTGCTGCTTAATTACAGGAAATAACGGATATTATACGTAAGGCATAGCTTTATATATGTAGCCGTTTTTAAAATAGACTATGGAACAAAATAGCTCTAAAAGAGTGGTTGTATTTACGTCGTTTTAATTACCGCTTTTTTTAATACTCGATAGGCAAGCATTTGATCGCTATCTCACCTGATGGAAAGTGACGATGCGGCCAAAGATGGAACATGCTTGCCTAGAAGACCTATTCACTCTAGACTTGAAGACACCCAGATTACACCGTTCAGGGAACAAAGACGCACTTTTTTTTTTGACCGCATTTGTCTATTGGCCATTCCTTGACATATTCTCTGTTAATTACTATATAAATGACAAAAATGCATGGAGGCAAACTGCGCAAGCGGTTTCTGAAGGCTGCATAATATAGATATACCTTAATGAATATAATTATGTATTAGTGTTAAGGAATGATTTAAAAAAAAAAAAATGCGCCGCCGAATTTCTTGTTAGGTTCTTCTCGTGATGGCTGTTATTTTGTAAATATGGCAATAGAAACATTATTTTTCATGAGTGCCTCTTTGGGGTCCATGTGAATAAATGCTGTTGATTATTTTTTGACGTTCTATTGTACAATCGAGAATGACAAAAGACGAACGGACTAAGTGCTGAACCACCCAAGTCAACTAAGAGACTTTGCTTCGCTCGATCGATAAATAGGTATCTGAAAATTCCAACCCGTCACAATATATGCATTCCGAAAGCCCTTTGGTAATGTCCATTAAAATGT
This sequence comes from Lomographa bimaculata, assembly GCA_948107665.1. Classification (NCBI taxonomy): domain Eukaryota; kingdom Metazoa; phylum Arthropoda; class Insecta; order Lepidoptera; family Geometridae; genus Lomographa; species Lomographa bimaculata. Next base: position 12,798,829 of record OX403608.1, on the reverse strand, counting down.
TTAAACAAGCTGCCGGAATACATTGTAAAAGAATCAAATGATAATACTTTTTTGAACCAAATATAACGTTTTCTTATTAAAAAAAGCTACTATACAGTTGACGAGTACCTTAACGATAAAAACATTATTATTCCACACCATTAATTAATCTAATTTATTAATTGTTATTATTGTCTACTAAAAGTAAAAATTTTAATGCAAATATTAACTCATATTCATATTATTATTTATTCTGATGTACTATTTTATAAATTTTGTTTCTGTACACAAAATATGTTAATATATACTTTTATAAAAATAATAAGACGTCCTTCTCTGCTCTAATATTGTAGTGCCCGACTGGGTCTCTAATGAACTGTAAACCTTTAAAACCATGTGCTGACTATTAGAGATTGCAATAAACATTTGAATTTGAATTTGAATATCGTCCATCCGAATAACCACCAATGTTTTACCGCTCTTTGCTTCACCGCATCATGAATTTTTACGACGTCTGACAGGTCTCCATAAAATACCTAAAGATTGCTGATGTACACGCGATATTTTGTTTATTCTGCAAAAATATTTTTATTCGTCCCTAGAGGTTAAGAACCATTTTTCCAATCTGGCAAAACTTCAAAATGTCCATTTGTCGTGGATGCAGCGGTTTGAATAAAGCTTTACAAGTTTTTGTATGTAAGATCTCTTTTTTGCCTCTCATGTGAGACAATCCTACGGATATTATAAATGCAAAAGTTTACAAACAAAAACAAACACATTCACACTCACAGCCCCACACTAAGTTCAGAGACTTGTATCGTGGGCGCCGGAAACACTTACATCACACACACAAATACACCCAGAACCAGAAACACTAATATCCCTTGAGAATTTGTGCTCCTGCCAGGAATCAAACCCAGGACCCACAGCGCAGAGGGCAGAGACCTGTCCACTGCGCCAACTGGGCTTGCGTGTAAGTTTGTTCCTTCTTCACTCTTTAACGGATTTGGATGAAATTTGGAATGTACATAGCTTATACCTAGAATTAATACATGTCATAGGCTACTTTTAAACTTGATAATAGCAGGCGAAGCCGCGGGGCACAGCAGAGTTAGTCCATAATATAATCAAACTTTTTACTATCATTATCATTGTAGTCTTGGTAATATTTTGTTTTTTTTTATATGTTCGCAGTAGTTTCTAATAGATAATAGAAACTACTACGAACATACATACGGGCCAACTGCCTATATTTCCTAAAACTATATACAGCAAAGACCTACAAGTTACCTACAAGACATCGAGCTTATATGTAACTCAAGTGCTCAAGCCCACTACCAGTGGGTAGCCTATAAAATGATACCCCATTTAACATAGTTTGTTGACTTTATTATTTTAATTTCACACAACCAGAACAAACGTGGGACGATTTCTATAAATGATCAAATAGCAAGCATTTGACCACAATCTCACCTGATGGAAAGTGACTATGTGGCCAAAGATGGAACATGCTCAAATACCCAATAATTCATAAACACATAATTAGAAATACAACGAAATAATTAAATTGTCAAAATGAATAATTACAAAATAAAAATTAATATAGGTATATATTAATTTTATATAATTTATATCCTGTATATAATATGGGGGTCATAAGGTCGCGAGTAAATAGGTATCTTCTAGGCAAACTTGCTCTATCGTTGACCACATCGTCGCTTACCATCAGGTGAGATTGTGGTCAAAAGTTTGCCAATCATGAATAAAAAAAAATCATAAACTCATCTCTGCTATAAAAAGAATTTGCTAGATAAGCCATCGTTTCAATTTCTTTTTAAATAGTTAAAAGAAGTTGCCTTATTAGAGTCTTCCTTAAATCTTATTAGATTTTAGGAAGCCTTGCTTACATGCTTGCCTAAACGGTATCTATTCCCTTTAGACTTGAAGAATAAACTACTCAAATATGTTTTAATTATACTAGTCCTAAACTGGCAGATGACCAGGCCAAAATACAATTCCAAAATAGGAATCCAAAATACCTATTGTTTTGCCAATATTTCCACACCATAAATTCAATGACGCAAATTATTCTAGGCTCAAATAATTTAGATTAAAATGTAGCTGTTTCAGATTTTAGTTGCTGGAGTCTGTCCAAACCTTTCAAAACTGTGCTGTGATAATTTTCATCGCAAGCAAAACCACAACCTTAATTTCAAATTGATAAGGTTGAAAATTTTAATGAAATAATTTGTAGTTATCTTATGTTTAGGTAGGGTAGGTAGGCTTTCTCGCATTCATTATTTGAAGGTATACATCATCATACAAAACGGTTATATGCTTGGTTAAAAATGTGTTTCTGAATCTGGTTGTGATGGTGATGTGAATGTTTCCAGTACCTACGACACAATTCATCGAACTTAGTGTGGGGCTGTGAGTTTAAAGCGTTTCCGTTTAATCGGCTAACAAAATAACAAACAGGAAGTGGTCCGAAGTAAGTATGTAAGCTTGGTTATAGCGAAGCACAAACGCAACAAAACCACCGCAACGTACACGGAAAGATGCTGCAGATCCTCTCGAGCCGTCAAAAGTAGTAGATTCCGAGAAACAATAGCCTCAGGCGATGCATCAAGGAATGTTCATAATAAAATATATATCTATCTACCTATATTACACTGTCACATACACAGTCTGTATTGGCGAGGACCTGGATTTCCTAAACGTTCACATGGTGATGAGCAGAAGTTTAAAGCAATGAAAAAACAAACTAATTTATGTCCTTACCTCAACTGGTGTTAGTTGAGTGATAATGGCCGTTTGACTTATGGATACTTACATACTGCTTGGACATTTATATAAAATAATTAATGTGATTTCACCATATACTTTTCGCTAATTGGACTGGGCTATCCTATCTGATATTATAACACCTCAAATCTAGGTCCATTTATTATATTGGCACACATTACTGGAATAACTAAAGCGTGAATAATTTGTTGTAGTTAAATTAAATCCGAACTATTGAGAGTATCACCCACCAGCACATTGAATTGTTGTGCAGTCGGTAAATTAATGATAAATTTGCACATTAAAATGCTTGCTCTGACATTTTAAAATGAATAACACCGGCTGCAGTTCGGTGAATAAACTTTATAAATTATACTTCCTTAGTGGACACTATTGGCGGGACTATAGTCCAGCAATTCAAAGTCACTCACCAAGCTCTAAATAGCATATACATCAAAGACCACAGTTGCCTACAAAGGTCTTTGATGTATCATCTTCTTCTTTATATATTATACTAGCTTTTGCCCGCGGCTTCGCTCGCGTTAATAAGTATTATTATACACACTTTCATCCCCTATATTATCCCCTTAAGGGTAGAATTAATCAAAATCCTTTCTTAGCGGATGCCTACGTCATAACATCTACCAATTTTGCATGCCAAATTTCAGCCCGATCCGTCCAGTGGTTTGGGCTGTGCGTTGATAGATCACTATGTCAGTCAGTCACCTTTGAGTTATATATATTTAGATACTTCTTTATATATTATATATAATTATAATTCTACTATACGTGTGTATGTCAATGAACTCCTCCCCAACGTCTGGACCGATTTGAATGAATGAATTTGAAACATTGTAACTTTTAAAGTTTCGTGATTTGAACACATAGTTTAGGTAATATCTCGGGACTTAATCGCGCTTAAAACCATTTTTATTTACCTCGACGTTTCGGCCAAGTTGCATTGGCCATGGTCTCGAGAAGACATTGTATTTTTAATACTTTTTTTTTACATTTAATTTAATTTTGGAAGGGATTCCATCATGGGACAACAAGGGGTTCTAAAACAAGACATCCTTTTGGTGGATATTCCTCAGAAGTAGTGGAATACCCTACCTTCGTTCTTGTTTCGCGATAAGTATAACTTAGGCCTCTTCAAGTCAAGAGTGAACAGGTACCTAATATGTCCCACTGTCGACCGCATCGTCGCTTTCTATCAGGTGAGATAGCGGTCAAATGCTAGCCTATTTGGCATAAAAGAAAAAAAAATACTAATTTCATTTCAACTGGTGTAATTGCCTATATTTCCTAAACTAAAACTATGTACAACAAAATACTAAGTTACCTACAAGACATCGATCTTATAGGTAACTCAAGTGCTCAAGTCCACTACCAGTGGGTAGCGTTCCCATCATGCTGGCGGCATTGCCTCTCTGAATTGCAAGGCTAATACGTTGAGCCAAATAAGTGCCAGCATTTTGATCACGCGTCGCTTCAACCAGGCGCTCTGATAGAATTTTGAAAATAGAATGAGCTCCCGGTCCTCACGGACCCAGTGTCTCAACACCAAACGGCTCAAATATGTAACCACTGCCAAGGTTTCCATATTTTCGCCGTTTGCGCTGCTCTGCCGAAGTTGCCGCACACTGGTGTTGACATGCACATTACGAGGCCCGGCGCGGCAATGCCGTTCATTGCGGGAATGTGTACGACAATAATTGAACGAGCGAGCGCGTAGCGCAAGCGAAGCATCTCCGTTTAAGCTTGAGCAATATTTAGTTCGTATGTCCGGCGGATTTCCGGTTCTTCTTCTCAAAAAACATTTCAGCAATTTCGAAAAATACGCGAGGTATTCAGGTCACAGAACCACTAGTATATAAATTTTATAAAAAAACATCATTTTAAACACTAAGTTAGGTAAAGCATTGAGAAGAATGTTAAAATAGAATTCGTAGAACTTAATGGGCTAAGGGTTAGAAGAATCAGGTTCCTTTACCTTTGTACCTTTCTTAGACAGTGTTTGAAATATATGATTTTTTTAGTATGCGCGTAGAAACACAAAGAAATTGGGTGCTACATAGAGAGGAAGGGGGTAGGACCCGAATGTATAGTTTTTTTTTGGTAACAAAAGTGTTGAAATATAAGTACCTAAAATATCGCTAGTTCATGACCGGACACACTGTATATTTCAAATAACCCTGTATAATATTAATGTGATTTTTTTTTATAAAAACAGCACGTGCATATCATAACTCAAGGCGCAAACTTCAGATCTCCGCGGAATCTTTAAATAGTTACTCTTACACATGAATAGTTATATAATAAAACTATGTTAAGTGCAAACCACGCTCCTGGAGTTTCGAATTCTCAAACTTTGAGCCAGTCTCGTGAAGTAGAGTTCATTTTACTGGAATAACCAAAAAATCCACAATGTTTTTTTCTTTTAATTTTGGTCTCGCAATCTTGTGCATCTAGCGTCATTTTTAGTGTATTATTTTCAATAACTATATTTCAAGTATATTTCGTGTTAAAAGTCCAAGTCACAAGGCATAGTCAAAGTCAAGTCAAAGAGTCAGGTCCAGTCATAGTCAGGTCTTGCCCTAGTAGAGTGGAAGAAACTTTACTAGAACTTCTATTGAAGTTTTGGAGCGAAGGCGAAAATCACGTTTTTCTACTTTGTATAACTTTCCTACACTTATGCACAGTTACTAAGTATTATCGATTAATAATCCACCATTATTACACATTAACACTCAAAGAATCAAAAGTTTTGTAAAATTATATAAAATCAACAACACCATTTTTTTCACTTTCGCGGCAAAATCCCACAAGTTTTTTGAATAATGAAGCATCAAACAAGACTAACTGTCAAACGTCATCCATTTGACATACCTTCATTTGGCTCGAAGCTTTTCGCTTCTACGGCTATCATTTGTAGGAGTGGAACTCATTGCCTGCGTCTTTGTACCCCGAACGGTACAATCTGGGTGTCTTCAAGTCTAGATTAAATTGGTATCTTTTAGGCAAGTATGTTATATCTTCAGCCGCATCTTCACTTGCAATTAGGCGTTCAGCGCCGATTTCTATGCCGGCGGTGTCATATATATTATACAATGTGTAACAGAAAGGTGTAGTAATACGCAAGTCACACATCTAGCTACATGTATAGAGTCTGACTGGGACTACTGCATTCGCGGCAGCACCATGTATATTGAGTTATGATGAATTAAGGTTTCTAAAAAAATATGTCATTTGCAACCCTATTTCATCAGGTACCGTTCTACACCACATAGTCTTTGGACCTAGACGTTTGACAGTGTTGGCCATAACAAAGGTCAAGGTCACGCGCCACAGATGTAATCGTAGGGTTGGCAAAAAAATATTTTTTAATTTTTGTACGAAATAAATATCTCCGATTGCCGCACATGCGCGCCCAACTTTAGGGTTGTCAAAAGTATTTGAAAAATATATTTTTTAATTTTTGTACGGAAAAAATTATGTCCGATTTCGACTTTCATTCTCTGGCAGACGGTTTCTGGCGCGATACACATACTCACCACCAAGTATTACTACACCTTTTTGTTACAGGTTGTATCATTATGTCTTTTCTAGTTTTTTTAAACCTGTCAGACCTCGAAAGTTAGGGGTGCATTTTAATGGTTCGTAGTAAATACCGTCAACTTCGACTTAGCTATAAAAAGTACACCTGTTTGCTATTGGACTTTCGTACAGGAACTTTTGGGTTTTATTTGGTACTTGGGGACAATAAAGATCAACTAAGACCGATAGCTGGGTCATCAGGAAGGCTTAATAGCTTAAGTTAGGGTTTGTTGATCCATTAATTAGACAAGTATGAAAATTTGTTTTGAATTTGTCAGTTTTTATTTGATTGTCTATTCGTCATATTTATTCTCTTTTTAACCGACTTCAAAATAAGGAGGATCGCAATTTAATTGTATTATTTATAATTTTAGTTGCGTTACCTCATAGCTTCTTTCTAGGTAAACCGATTTTGTTGTTTCTTTTTTATTTGGAAGCTGGTTCTTTGCATATGGTCTCATTAAAACTTGATCAAGATCTGACTAGTAGTTTTGAGTTATCCTCAATAATACGTATTTGATTCATTTAATCTGATCAAGGGTTTCGAAGATAAAGCGGTGAAGTCATTTATTTAAGGCTTTGCTTGCGTTTAAATTATTCAGTTTTAACAAAATTATAAATAAGAAAAAACAAAGGTCTATTATAGAAAAGACTTCTAACGCTACAAGACTATAGGTACATCTAAGATGTCCAAGAAATGTATTTTCTTTATTAAAAACAATAGAATTTTATGGTATTTAGGAAAACACGCTCATGTGGATTGCATCATTATCAGGTGAGATAGTGATCAAAGGTATCAATCATCATCATCATCATCATATACAGTCTACGTCAGTCCATTGTAGGACATAGGACTCTCCCAAAGCGCCACTGAGCCCGATCTTCGACTCTTCTTTCCAGTCATTACCAGCAGCCCTACGTATATATCGTCGCTCCAACAAGTTCGTTGTCAAAGGTATGTATATCTTAAATTCAAACTAGTCGTTCGCGCCGAACTGAAATCTCACGCCTACATAGAGAAAAACTTTGAGTTTACTTGCTTGTAACTTTTTTTTGTATTATAATTGTTTGATTTCTATATTTTTTGTTCAAGTACAGGATATAACGGATAATATACGTAAGTTTCTGCGTTCAGTGTGAAGCTTTTTTTAAGATAGACCCTGAGACAAAATAGGTCTAAAAACAGTGACTTTGGTGGTCTATCAAATCGTTATATTCTAACATAGTTTTTTTTTTAACAGGTTTCGTACTCTACTTTCAAGTTCTTTTCAACGATACCCTACAAGGGTAGATAAAAAAAATATATTTTGCTCCCCACTTACATATATAAGAACCCCCTTTATTTTCATTTATATTTTTTTTTTTTTATTTGTGACAGGCTAGTGTTTGACCACTATCTCACCTGATGGTAAGTGACGATGTGATCGAAGCTGGTAAACACACTAGACCTGGAATACGCGATTATATAGAAATTATATAATATATATATATATATTATATAATTTCATTTCTGGCTCTAAGCCGTAGTTTTACATATTCTATGAGAATTTGAAGTTATTCGCTAATACGGTTTAGACGCCTCTGACAGACGGACGGACGGACAAATTGCTGAACGACCCAAGTCAACTTAGAGATCTCTCTTTGCTCGATCAAAAATAAAAATAATGATAGAGGATTATGTAGATATTTTCATTTTCAGTTGCACGAAACCTTATACACAACATGTTTTTTTTTTAATACCTTTACCGCATAACCACATAATTTCTCCACACGCCTACCCTCGGGGCTGTAAAAAGTTGCCATAACAAAGTTTAGTAAACAGGATGGGTTCGGGCCATACGGATACGAAAGGGAAACGGAAGGGGTCCAGAGTTTTCACTTTGTCTCTTTTTAATAACACTGGTTTGAAATAATGCCTCTTAGGGCTTTCTACACTAGGCTGAGCGGAATCTGCGGCGGCGACTGCGGATCTGATATCACATAAAATCTGCAATCTACCGACTCTTAATGTGCACGCCGTTTAGCGGTAAATGTTGGGAACTTGATCGCCTAGGTACGCGAGAGTTGATACGAGCCATTATAAAACCACTAAGACAGCAAAAAAAGACAAGCTTTCGTAGCTAAACAGAATAAAACACTTTTTCCAGCAAGTTACTTCGATGAAGAAAACACCGTTAATTTGATCACAAAATTCAAAAATACTCAAAAGTCGCCAGCAAGCGCTTGTACAGCTTGCCTCAATTTATTAGGCTCTACAATAACTTATTTTTCTACTTACTTCACAAAAAAAGAGGAGGTACTCTATTTCTATTACTATTTGAATGTATTTTTACCTTATAAATTATTTCCAAGGGAACCGATTTAAAAAAAAAATTGTTTGAATGCTGTTGCTGCCCATTGGTCCCACTTAAATTTGATCAAGACCTGATCAGTACTTTTTGAGCTATGTCAATATTGTGTGTTTAATACATTTAATCTGATCAAGGTTATAAAGCTGCGAAGTTGTTTTTTTTTAGTTTTACTTGCGTTTAAATATGCAAAAATTTGTACATACTACATTTTTATACTCGTAAGTAATCATGCGCAACTGCAGGTTTACTGTTAATTGGATAACAAATGAACGAGGAACCGTCTTCTTAAAAGTTAACATCGAATTGACAGAAGACCATAGACGCTGAACATAGAAAGCAACAGACTCACAGGGTGCAATGTTATGTAACAGGATTTCCGCGAATTGGACGTTGCAACCACTGGACATTTTGCGAATTGGACATTCTGCGACTAAACATATACAACCTGTTGCAAGAAAAAACTATTGGATACGCGGTCCTGTTGCAACTACACACAATCACACAATACAATAAAAAAAATAAACATACCAATTTACTAGAAAAGCATGTCGCTCAGTGAGGCCCATTGCATCTTAATTTGTGATCAAAACCAGCCTTAAAAAGGTCTCCAACTCGTGTTGGAAGAAATCAAAAGGCGGAACAAATTAAAAAAAAACCTGTTGCAAGAAGAAACTAATGGATACGCCGTCCGCGGTAAGTATCCCCGACTAAGTAATAAAATTATTATTTTAGAACTAGTTTTATCGTACTAATATATAAATAAATACATACTTACCAAAGCCCGAGTATGTCAACATAATAGTTTTTAATTTCTGGAGAATGCGTTTAAAAATTTGATAAAAAATCACGCACATTTTGATCTTTAAAATATAAATACGGGTATTAGCGTGACTTACACTTTGTCGATGTCTAGATCGACAATAGTTTCGTCTTCATTCGGAATTCTTCTTCAGAATGAGTGTAGAGCGCACGCCGATCAATTGCCAATCTCTGAACAACTTTCAAGGCGTAAGTAAGCGCTTAACATAAACAAACTCTTTCACACTTACTGCTCCTCATTAAGTTCGATGACTTGTGTAGCGGGTACCGAAAGCATTTGAATCACACACACCACACTCAGAAACAGAAGAAGAATAGCCTCTTGGGAAGAAAAATCTGCTTCTATCAAGATCGAACCCAGGACCCATGGCGTAGAAGGCAGAGACTTGCCCTCTACGCCAACTGGGCGTAAATAAACAAACAAACAACAAACAAACGCATTCACACTCACAGCCCCACACAAAGTTCAAAGACGTGTATCGTGGGTGCCGGAAACATTCACATCACACACACACATTACAACCAGAACCAGATGCACAAATATCCCATGGGAAGGAATTTGTGCTCCTGCCGGGAATCTAACCCAGCACCCACGGCGCAGAGGGCGGGCACCTGTTCACTGCGCCAACTGGGTCGTCAAATAAAACAAAACGTTGACTAAATGATCCAAACCTTACGTAACGTATGCACGCTCAACCCTTTTACGTACTTAGCAAGTAGAATTTCAGTAACCATTCAACGTGTAATATATTAGAGATACTTGTCGTAGTTAAGTATGAAACACTTCATAACAATCTGCGTTACAACTCAGTTACTCGCGTTAAGTTAAGCGTGTACAATCTGCACATGAAACTGTTAACTGCGCTTCGTTAGTTTAGTACTTAGACTTGAATTTAGTGCACTGATGTATACGTGGTTATAGAGTGCTTAGACTAGATGTTTGTTGTTAGCAATATGTAACACTATTGCTCCGATTGGAGTTGAAAATTATTTCTTACTGTGGTCAACCCTTCATCCTGAGACCGTAAATAATCCTTATTCGGAAGCAGACACTCTTGAACGATTGTCTGAGTTGCTTAACTTATCGTGAAATATTGTACATAACTTAATAATTTTTAACGCAAGCAAAGCTTAAAAAATCCGACTTCATCGCTTATATTTTGGTTTTGGTTTGATCGATTTCGATAAAATTTATACGGGACCATCTCTGAAGTATAAACTACCAAACACAAAAATAATTTTGAGAATAGGTCCACTAATGGGGAAGAAATCGATGAACACACACAAAAAAAATAGACAATCGAGCATTGTACCTCCTCCTTTTTTGAAGTCCGTAAAAAGTAGTAACAACGCAAACGAAAATGGAGCACGTTTGTTTTGTATTTATGTCCATAATCACTCGTGATTACAGATTTCACCAAGGAGTAAATTTTACCTCTATCCATTATACCGTCATACTTTCTCCTTCCCTCCACCACTACTTTATTTTCCTCCTTCTTTCGCCGTCATTTTACTTTAGAAAGACAAATTTTAAATAGATTCGCAACAAAGCTTGAATATAGCCGACAATGCATTGACGTCAACGTCGGCTGACAAATCACCCATTCTCCGCTAAAGCAAGCTAAAGGTAGACTTCTGATTACTTGGATTGCTTGCATCTTTACAGACTGACTGTACAAAGATATTGCATAAAATGGCTTTTTTTTCATTTTAAGGTGAAATTAATTTATTAGTACATTCATGATTATTTAATAAACAGATTTAACTAAATTACTTACCCAATACAAAAAGTCATTGGTCGGCAGTGTGCCCAGAATGCTGGCTGCGTTACCTCGTTGCACAGCGAGACTTAATTGCTGTGCAAAATACAAACCGGAATTTTGGTCCTGTGTCGACTTTATCAGTCTCCCAGCCAAATCTTTATAATTTTTTTTTTTAATGGCTAAATTAATTAATTTACATAGTAAATTACCTTAATTACATCATTAAAATTATACTTCTATATTCAATTGTTGATTTGTAAAAACTGATGACAAAATTATTTAGTTACAATCTTTGACATTCATATTTAGAATTGTTGACATCTCTTGATATAATAACTTAAATGATAAATATTATATTTCTACTAATTGTAATTGGGCCACATATTACTTATAATGCTTTAAAGACTACATAGTCCTCAAATCAATATTTGCGTGTCACTATTATGACCATGTGTGTGAACTATTCGTAAACCCTACATCTGACTATTAAAGTTTTCATAAGAATGAGACATTATACTTTTTAATATTAAAATACGGCTATTACTCACAATTATATACTATTCAACTCTAAAAACACACGCACAAACTAAACTTTCGCTTTAATAATGTTAGTGTGATAGTTTGATTGCGTCTTAAGGTGATTGCTCTACAGACGTCCTCCTGCGAATAAGTAACATGCCTGTCGCGTCGAACGGAAATCTACCTTTTATAACCTGGATATTTTATTAAAGGAGAAACTTATATTTCACTGTCTCGGGTTGTATATTTGAAAGAAATAATATTTTATTATAAAATAGTTGTAAATATTCTTTTGGCTTTGCTATTAAGTTACTATTTCTAGTAAGTTACTATTTTTGTAAATTTTTAGTACAAAAAATATATATTATTATAGACATAATTATGATTATTATTAATAACATAACGTTAACGCTCTCACACTCACAGCCCCAACCTAAGTTCTATGACTTGTGTCGTGGGTGCCGGAACATTCACATGACACACACAATCACAATCAGAACCAGAAACACAATATTTCCTTGGGGAGAAAACTTGTGTTCCCGCCGGGAATCGAACCCGATGACCTGCTTAGAAGACGAACTTTTTGAATCTGCCCGTTGGCTTGGTTGGGTAAGCACCCAACCAAGCCAACGGGCAGATTAAAAAATGCGCTAAAACAGAAAATAAACTTATAACTTGTACGTCCTTGGCCCCGAACCGAAACTTTGTAGCTACATTTTGTTTTATAGAAAAAATATTTTATCAGAACCACAAATTTCTCTTGGGTAGAAAACGTGTGTGTTCACCAGGAATCGAACCTGATACAAGGCTATCGTGCAACTAAGCCATCGGTAATCAAGAATGCCTTAATCTCAGAGATATTTCGTCTGACCAGTAGCACATAGAAAATAACTATAATAATATACTAGCAGTGTCCCACGGCTTCGCCCGCTTTAATTAAGTTAAAAAGTACCCGATATGTTAACCCTTAGTAGAGCTCGTCCAAGCTGAAATTACGCGCCCCACCTTCGCATTTACGAAAGCGAGCGTGGTCGGATTTATCATCCGACTAGTCGACCGTCTTGTACACGTGCAGATCCATTGTTCACTGAACAATCGACGCTCCCATACAGATGAAGTGTCGTCATTAATATTTGCACTCACACATCTAAATAAACTAATTAAGTAGTGGGGCGCGTCATTTCAGCTTGGACGAGCTCTACAAGCAATACACATTGGAAATTTTAGCCAAATCAGTTTATTCGTTACTTTTATACAAACGTTTTCATCCCTCTTAACCCTCTTTGGGGTAGAGTTTCCAAAAATTCATTCTTAGTACACCCCTCCGTAATAAGACAAATGTACCCTCCAAATTTCAAGTCTCTACGACCAGCGGTTTAGGCTGTGCCCTTAAGTCAGTCAGTCAGTGAGCCAGTTAATCAGTCAGTAATGTCAGGACTAAGATTCTTATAGTATAAGAGACAAACATTTGACCACTATCTCACCTGTTGGAAAGTGATGATGCGGCCGATGATGTGACATGTTTATCTGGAAGATACCTATTCACTATTGACTTGAAGACTGCCAAATCATACTCCTCTGGGTACAAAGACACAAGTAATGAGTTCCACTCCTTTGCCGTAAGGATGATGAACGTAGAAGCGAAACGATATATGGAAAATAACAATGGCAGTGGGCACTTGAGTTACCTATTAACTCGATGTCTTGTAGGTAACATAGGTCTTTGCTGTATATAGTTTTAGGAAATATAGGCAATTGGCCTGTAGATAGTAATTGATTTACATTAGAAAAAAATTAAAATAAGTAATAGTAAACACAAATCTTTAATTTTATTTATTTTTTTTAAGCTATTGCATAGCTTCTATCGCGGGCCTTGAGCGTGGAGACCGAATCCAGAAATTCCGTAACGAAAATAACCTAACACCCCCTCTTCGACCGGCACTGCGGTGATACTTTTTAGTTTTGCCATCTATCGATGAACAGCATTACTTTTAATGACTTTTTGAAATTTCACGCTTGTCTCTTTTGTTCAGCAACTCGCCTCTAGGTGGCAGGAAAAAATACTGCATAAATAAAATAAATAAATAATTATAATTGCATAAGTTGATAAAAAATGCTATGCAATAGCTTTTCTCTTTTTTAGTCTCTTTTTTATCTTTTTTCTTTAATTTCTTTTTTTTTTGGTAGTCTAGTTATATGCCATCTGGCTTTCAAGCTATCAACGACCTAGATTTTCAAACCGTATCCACATAATACCGAACACTTCAGCACCCGTCTCGTCTATTCTGAAATGAGCAATCCCCAGCTAAACCACGGAACCTAATAAACAGCCGTCTATTACACAACCGCTTTAAAGTCTAGCCAAAATTAATGCGGTGACAAGGACAAATGGTTGGGTTCCACGGCACAGTGACGAAATATCATTTATAACAGAGATGGGGTACTTTGGACCGATAGTTGTACTGTCCTTGTAACTTGATATATTTTTATCTATTTTGCTTAGTAGTTGGCTTTGTTGGTTGGGCGTTCGCCTTCTAAGCAGGGGTATCGGGTTCGATTCCCGGCGGGAACACAAGTTTTCTCCCCAAGCAAAATTTGTGTTTCTGGTTCTGGGTGTGTTTGTGTGTGTGATGTGAATGTTTCCGGCACCCACGACACAAGACATCTTAGTGTGGGGCAGTGAGTGGGTAAAAAAAAATGCCTTTAAAAAGGAGGTCCTAAATTTGACTGTATGTTTTTTTTATGTATGTTGGAATGCCTGTGAATGTCAAACGCGCCAAACTCAAGAGTCATTTAAAACTCAAGTCAAAAACTTTTATTTGTCCAATCTGTAAACGCTACTATATGTGTGTGAATTATATATGTTAAATAATATGTATTATAGGTACTTATATCAAAATATTTATAAATTTTATGGAAGTATATTCTGATATAATTATTAGTACGTATTGTTTATGTGGTTTAAACAATATATTTCTACTATTTTTAAATCTATTTGATTCATTTTATCGCACCACCATCCCTACATTGTTTTTTCGTTTATATTTCCATCCAAAGGTTTTCTGGAAGAGATCGCTCTTAGCGATAGGACCGCCCGTTGTACCTATCTTTATAAGTTTCTTTGTAAGTTGTATTTATCTTTGGTGTCAATAAAGAGTTACGCGATAATTCCGCCAATTAGGAATCGATTTTGATTATTTTTTGTTTGGTAGATTATAAATACTTCAGAATTGGTTTCATATTAATTGTATCGAAATCAATCAAGCCAAAATCAAAGCGGTGAAGTCGATTTTTTAAGCTTTTCTTGCGTTTAAATTATTAGCAAAACAAATGTTTTTAAAACGCCTTCTAGTGTGTCGTTAGACCCTAAAATATTATCATAAAGAGATCTTGCGAATGGACTATTGATAAGACCTTTATAAAATTGTGTTTGGCTGCGGTAGGAGGGTAGAATGAAGGGATGGTTTATTGAAAAACTTTTGTTTGATTTTGACAAAATATGATGCCTGAAATACAATAACGGATTCTTGTTAGTTTAATAGAGTTTCACGTATCAAATAGTGTGCGTGGGTGTGTACCTATCTACATCTCCAAACTACTGTTTGAGGGTGTAGGTATCATTAAATTTGTAGGCTGCCTAGTTCTTTTAATGATCGAGCGAGCAGAACGAGCAAAGCGTCTCCGTTTCAGCTATTCGAACGTATCGTTGTAATTTTGTTATAACGTACATATTTTGTTTTTTTTTAAAGAGGCGAAGATGGGGCTCAGTGGCGCGCCTTGGGAGAGGCCTATGTCCAACAGTGGACTGAGATAGGCTGAGTATGATGATGATGATGATGAGAAACTAGCTGTAGGTACCCGGCATGCGTCACAATGCCGCGACAAGAAAAAAAATACCTCTACACTCTTAAGTGCGACAGATGTCAAAATTCGAGAAACATTTTGTGTGGACAAAGTGGAAAATCAATTTAATGCTTAATACATTGTTTTAGTGGTCTAAAATCATCTTCGCATTATTGCCTTTAAAATAACCGGTTTGGGGCACATCAGTTGGATAGTTTAATGTATAAAATACATAGGTAGAAACATTGTTTGTATCAAATGTATATGATTTTTTTGTCCATCAAAAAATTGTCTGGCAGTAATCGCTTACAGCGATGAAATCGCTCATTCTACTACCTCATATAACTCCTGTTTAACAAATAAGCAAACGCTTTCAATCACAGCCCCACACTAAGTTGGATGACTTGTGTCGTTGAGTACCGGAAACATTCACATCACACACACAGAATCACAACTAGAAACACAAATTTGCCTAGACTTCTGTTTCCGCCGCCGGGAACCGAACCCGATACTTCTGCTTAGAAGGCAAACACTCAACCAACTAAGCCAACAGGCTTTAGTTAATTTTGAATATTATAATTTGGTGTGCAATAAAGTATTATTATATTGTATCGTATGGCTTTTTTCATTCATTGTTATACCTACTCACTCCTCTCAAATATGAATTATGCCTATAATAAAAATAAAAAATATAATTGTAATATCTATTGTTTTTTTACTAATAGAGGCACAAATTAACTGTCTGTCTGTTAATCTGACGATTAAAAAATCGGTGTTAAAACGAATTAATCTGACTTACGTTTCGTTTCTTACCTACTTTCACTTTTTGTTTATATTTCCATATAAAGGTTGTCTGAAAGAGATCGCTCTTAGCGAAGACCACCCATAGTACCTATATTTTATAAGTTTATCTGTAAGCTGTATTTATCTTTTGGTGTCAATAAAGAGTTATTGTATTGTATTGTATATTTTTTCAATAACTTCAAAAGTGCAGACCACGTTAAATCAAAGTTAAGCTGAAACCTGAAGTGAATAAGTTCGCTGGCAGAGATTCTGAGAACCATAACTCAGGATAGTAACCACTTTGAATTAAAGTAGCTTTTGAGAGGGACCTGTAATTTTAAAGTTTGAATAGGTGGGTTTAATAAAAGACTAGAAATTGTTTGCAGGGCAACGAACAGTATTCCCAGATGGTTTTGTTTATGCTCGATTGCTGGACGAAGGAGGGTAGATAGATAGATAAATATTTATGTGCACAACAAAAGAGAGCACTAACAAAGAAATCCAACATATAACATGGGAACACAAATGCTGGTCTTATCGCCCATAGCGATTTCTGCCAGACAACCAAAGGGAGATGATAAAAACTAGAAACAGGGACGGTGGTGTACCTCAACACTCATTTAAATAAATGTACTTACTTACTTACACATATTAAGATAACATACCTACAAAAACCTACATAAATGATAATATAATATAAACATACAAAATCTAATATATATATATAATAAACAAACGCATTCACACTCACAACCCCACACTAAGTTCAAATACTTGTATCGTGGTGCCGGAAACATTCACATCACACACACATTACACCCAGAACCAGAAGCACAAATATCCCTTGGAAAGGTATTTGTGCTCCAGCCGATATAAATATTATATTATGATTTATAAAAGATATTCTTGGCTCTTACTTAAAGTCAAGAGTGAATAGGTACCTTCTAGGCAAGCATGTTACATCTTCGGCCGCATCATCACTTTCCATCAGGTGAGATAGCGGCCAAATGCTTATCTATCTTTTTTTTTTTTATTTGTGACAGGCTAGTGTTTGACCACTATCTCACCTGATGGTAAGTGACGATGTGATCGAAGCTGGTAAACACACTAGACCTGGAATACGCAGGCTCTAAAAATATCTGGCATAAAAAAAATATATTTGAAAGCAAAAAGCTTCGTCCGCATTTGAGGAATGTATACCTACTTAGAGCTTAGACTACGCTGTAGGTGTAGGATTGAGTGAACTTGAAATATATTATTATTATTATAATCCCTGCCTTAAAATATTTACTTTCCTATGAGGGTGACATGTTTTAATTAATAAAACCCTCCATAAATAAATAAATATTGAAAAAAAAAATATATTTACTTATTGGAAATAAAAAAAAGTCTCTTAGGAAGGAAAATTGTCCTCCCGGGAATCAAACCGAGGACCCACGACGGACAAAGCTTGCCCACTGCGCCAACTGGATCGTCACTGGTAAGACTATACTAACAAGCAAAGTAAACTATATAAATCACTGTAAACATTATGTAAAAACGCGGTAGTAAACAAATTCCCGCCCATGCAGATTGTTTACCACCATATCATAAATTTATGAGCTCCAAAAGCCGTAAAATTATGTTAGCGAACCGTCGCATACGCCTCTGAAAGGATTTTATGATATTTTATAGTTTTTTTTACTATTTTATGTGTTACAGAATGGACAAACAATATTTTTTCCCCTTTTACAGTATCGGTAGTACTAAAATCTATACAGTGATACCGTTATTACATGCAGACTTCCGCTTTTATTATATACGCTATTATAATACACTACAAAAAAAAAAAAAAGAACGTACGTACACACACACAAACACACACACGCGTTGAAAGAGCCACACATAGTCACCTTAAATAGTATACATGTATAGGTGTTTATGAAATTATTGCCACATTATTATATCCTGTAAAATGTATATAACTCGCAATGCAATACGAGATACCTCTTTACTCCTCTAGTTCGTTAAATGTAAATGTAAATCTATTAGTGTAATCCTTACTTTATGTATAATAACTTACGAAATAAATAAAATTAAAATTTAAATTACATTATCTGGTAGAAATCGCTTAAAGAGATAAAACTGCCCATTGTACCACCATCATAGGTTACTGTATAATTATAAGTATTTATTGTTTTGTATTTGGTATGCAGTAAAGTATAATTGTATTGTATTGTATTGTATTGTATTGTATTGTATTGTATAGTACCTACTCCTGTAATTCCTTATGACGGTGAATGATCAATTGTAGTGAGAGCGCCTCCCGATCGAGGCGATCCGGTTTAGAATCCCACCACAGAGTAAAGGTACAAGAAGCGCAATCAAAATGTAAACAAACACACCGGACATAAAATCTTGTCTATCGGGCATAAAAAAAAACAACGCATTTGGGTAACGGCTGATTTTCACCTGACCTAGAAATAACCCTCTTGTCTAAGTCACCTTCAAACATAAACGTAAACGCTTTCACACTCACAGCCTCACACTAAGTTCCATGACTTCTGTGGGTGCCGGAAACATTATATCACATACACAACCACAACCAGAAACAAAAAGATTAATATCAAAATCGATTTATTCGTTTGGAAGCTTCTATGGCATAGACAGACATACAGGTAGAGACAAGCCAAACTTATAACACTCTGCTTTTATCAAACAGAGTTAAGCAAGCAATTGTAATAAAAATCATGCGAATCATACAACTCAACTGCCCGTTGGCTCAGCTCGGTACCCATTAACCTTCTAAGCAGTGGGTATCGGGTTCGATTCCCGGTGAAAACACAAGTTTTCTCCCAAAAAAAAATATGTTTCTGGTTTTGGGTATGATTGTGTGTATGTGCGTACTGTGAATATCCATCCCAGACACAAGTCATCGAAATGTATGTGGAACTGTGAGTGTGAAATATACGTTTGATGTTTTAGCTTAATGGCAATATTTTTTCAAAAGCCTTGCGTATATATCTAGCGTGATATCTAATAAAACAACAATAAAATCCAACATACAAAATCACCTTTATGCAGTTGAAATACGGCATAACATTAAGTTCAGGAAAAGAATGGCCTATGTTACAATCTCAGAAGGGGCGCGATCATTCAAACTTAGCCAATTTTCTGTGCCGTGAACTAGGGTAGAGTGGGATAAGTAAGGTTAGTATGTTTTCATATATTTGCATATACATCACAGATTTCAAAATCCTACTAACATTATAAATCCGAAAGTTTGTATGTAAATGTGTAAGTGTGTAAGTATGATTGTTCCCTCTTCACAATGAACGGAATTGGATTAAATTTGGAATGGACATACATTATACCTAGGATTAACACATAGTCTACTTTTTAACTTGATAATAGTGGGCGATGCCGTGGGGCACGGTTAGCATCGAATAGAGTTATATTAATTGTACGCTGATGTTAATAAGAATTTAAATTGACATTGTGATGCACCTGCTGCTGATTCTTGCATTTCAGGGTAGTACTATTTTAATAAAAATAATATTTTACAACATTTTTAATACATAAAATAACTAGATGATAGTACTTTAGTGATTGCATTGCAAAGCATTATAATGCAAAAAAAAAACATTGCTTGAAGGAGATTTTTGTATCTGTGTTGGTTGGTACAGTAAGAATTAACGTCTTATTAAAATAAAAAAATAAATAATAATTTTTGTCTGTTGCGCACAAAATAAACATTTATTTTATACAAACTAACAGAATTCAAGAAATGCTTGAAATTGGTATAATAAAGAGTTACCCAACTTTGATCTCGAGGGTTCATAAAAATGACAGATGAATAGTCAATAGTTCGAAAATTATTGTATTATTAACTAAATGTTACATAACTGCAAGTATCAAATCAATACAACAACTAAAAATATGTTAAAACAGATTTATTTAGTTAAAAAGCAGCTGATAAAGGTGTGACTATTACAATAGTTTTTCCTATTATCTGCTTCATTATAATTATATAAATAATAAATTTTATAATTAAATAAAATGCTGTCATTGCTTATTAAGTTGGTTTTTAACTGTATTTTATGTTTACTAAAAATTACATGTAAGTCGGATTTTAAGAATAAAATCTACCAGACCACAAATTCTACCAAAAAAACAGTTCTAAAATTCGGAGATTATTTTTTAGAACGAACCGACTGAGCCCAGCACACCCCGCTCAAGGCCTACGAGAATGATAGCACATTTTATAACGGTGTATGAGGAAAAAATTATAACCATTTTTAACTTGTACGCTTGTCGAACAAAAATTGGATGTTATTCTATCACAAAAGGTTTCTCTCGGTAAGTAGGCTTCAGAAGGCCTTTTATATTGTGAATATATTATTTTGTAAGATACTGAACATTTAGAAGGCTGAATTTCGAAGGTCTTACGGTGTCTTTACACTTGCTGCTGATCAACGTCGATTATTTGGAATAATCTTTTATTAGATACCGGATATTTTAGAATTTATGTCAGAAACGGGATATTTACCTCTTCTTTTTAATTTAAATATTGGCGAATATAAGTATTCGCTTGTCATCAAGAGCCGTTTTCAGTTCCTACACAATCTTTAAACGCCCTCTCGAGACCATGGCCAATGGAACTTGGCGAAACGTCGAGGTAAATAGAAATAGTGTTCCGAGATATTACCTAAAATATGTGTACAAATCGCGATAGTTTAAACGTTACAATCTTTAAATACATTTAAATATTGTTAATCTAATAATAAAAGAAGGAACAAGATTTTTGTTAAAATATTTTTAAAAACAGTTTTTCATATGTACACACAGATACTTTAAGAAGCGATAACTGTCTTTTATAGTGTTTAAAATGTAGAAAATTAATCCGTTTTTCACTGTAGAAATTTAAAAACTATGTTAATCATAAATTAAAAGCTATGTTAATACTGTGGATTAAAAAAAAACCAATAAAATAATGAAAAATTTAACATTATTTTGAAATATGTTATATTTAAAGTTTTTGTTGAAAATGTTTACAGTATAAATTCATTTTTAAATCGTCTCTTATTTATTTATTTCAGAAAATACTAAGCTTACAGCGATTGCCAAGGCGCTAACTATATCTAACTAGGTATAAAAACTTAAAAATATTCTTAATTTACTAATAATAGCACTCAAATTATCGGTAAATATGTCCACATGTTGGAACCGGTGAACTAATTCATTGATAACCGACATCGTCCGCAGCGTGGGTGCATGCCTGGCGTGGAGGGTAATCTGAACATGCGAATAACCTGTGCCGACGGCGGTCCGTGCGTATGTAGTGGTCCGGAACAAAGATTTTTAGACTCGCTAACACATTGGGATATTCAATTTTACCACGCATCTTAGCATCAGAGATATGGTCAAACGTTGTATGGTTTGCCTATCGATTGTAAAAATATAAAACTTTTTCTTACAACTTTTCTGCTCACATTAACCTTATCTCCGCTTTCGTAATAAAAAACAAAACGCCGTCATCAAAAAATTAATTATAGATATTTTGAGGTTATTTTTGTTTTTGTTTTACCTTGATCAACATTGATCAACATTTGATCGAGTGTAAAGGCGCCATTCGATACACAATTGTTGAATGTTATATAGCTAGATTTACAAATGAAAGTGTGGTATCAAAGGTTAAATTGTTTATTGATTCAGTATGAAATTGAGAATCTAAGAAAGGAATTGTGTTTCTTAGGCTTCTATTGTATATTATGTTATTTGAATTTATCAAGACTCAACAAGATAGTAGAAAATAAACACAATGAAACTCGAAATAATTAGTGAGTCAAAACAGATTTTGCAACGACGAGTTATTAGTATTTATTTGTGAGACAATAAGCAAAAGGAAATTTCCATAAAACCTAAAGATCTCGTAACAAAAGAATAATCTAATGTAATTATTATAAATACGCATTATTAAATATAACTTAAAAACTTCTGGTCATAATAAAATCATCTTGACCAAATTTAAACAGGACCAAATAATTAAAACCAGCTTTCAAATAAAAACTGATTAATCAAAATCTATTCACCTAGAAAAAAGTTCTGAGTAGCACACACAAATACAGTCGAATTGAGAACCTCCTCCTTTTTTCTAAAGTTGGTTAAAATCATATTTATTCCCGCAATTGGAGGCTTACATACTAATTTCACAACAATCTTATCTATTAGCAAGTTATGATGTGGTTATGTGTTGTAAGCTCTAAATATATAAAATGGGAACTGGGTTAGTCAAAACAAACAAACTCATTTACACTCACAGCCCCAAACAAAGCCCCTACTTGTATCGTTGATGCCGAAAACATTTACATCGCACACATCCAATCACATCCAGAAATAGAAACATAAATGTTCTTTGGGAAGGAAAATCGTGCTCCTCCCGGGGATCGAACCCGAAACCCCTGTTTAAAAGGCGAACGCGCTCCAATCTATGCCAACGGGCAGTTTACCTACGTGCCTCACACTAATGTGGGGGGCTGTGAGCGTGAATGCTCGTTACGTTCCGTAAATGCTGTGGGTACAGTCATTATAATATTATATATCATTCCAACGTCTTGAAGTACCTCCTTGAATTTATACCACTCTGTATGTATGTAGGTATGTATACGTGCAACTATTTCTGTGGCTACGAGTTTTAATCTCACAAATTCGTCGGTTTCTGTTCAGACATTGTTTGTTTAGATGTAAGTCATAAGCGATAGCGATTTCACTTCTTATTTTAGTTAATAAGTTTATTTTCTTTACATAGTATCATTTTATTTATGAGACTGTCTATCAAAAGAGATAGGGATAACCTACTAAAAGAGATAACTATTAGACAATTACGTAAGCTGTGAGTAAACTAGATCGCTAAGCAATTTAATGATCGAAATCCTCAATATTTGTATGAACTAATGAGCCAAAAAAATTACCAGTACAATCAACAAGATAGCGTTCAAATGCTTGCATATCCAGCATAAAAAAATACAGGTAATTGAACTTCTGGGAAGAAACTGTCTCAACAGTACAATCAACCGCCGTTTTGTCTTAAAACATAATATTCATTGACTTTTGTCAAAATGTACTATAGTTATGTCATGATAATATTTGTGTCCGGAGAACAAAGTTCGATAAGGTACTTCGTTTCAAAATACACACGATAGAAGTGAAACCTTTGCATCACAGGGAATTTTAAATTTAACACAGTGTTAACCCTATCCACATTTCGTCACACAAAAAGGTTTCGGATCAGAATTTCAATGCCCTTCCATAAAATCGAATATAAATATTTAAACTCAATAAAGATATACTTTTTTTTGTGGGGGGGAAAATGCCTAGCTCTCCCTTTCCTTCTCAGGGATGACGGAAAGGGGAATGTGGGGCTCGAACCTACTAAAAAACCCCCCGTGAGCAGTCCCTCGCCGAGGTGGGGCAAGATAGGGTCACGCTAGTAGTCACTATCTTGCCCTGGCGGTAGGCCCTGATACAATTCGGAATAAAGATATATACCTAGGTTAACATAATTATGTGTCAGTGTTTAAGATTGATTTAAAAAAATATTTATGAGAATAAATAATGCGCCGTCGAGTTTCTTGCCGGGTTCTTCTTGAGATGGCTGTAATTTTGCGAACCTGTGAGTAGAGTTTATTATTTATACATTAACTTTCATGAGTGCTTTGGGGCCCATGCGCATTAACGATTTTGATTTTGATCTTGAAAAAAATTCACTACAAAAAATTACACCCTTAAATGTTTTCTTTGCAAAATGCATTTACCAGCACTCATTTCTCTTGTAACATGCACCCCATCCCAGAGGGTGAAACGGGAGCAGTCCCCACATAACAATCGTAGCTATTTGACATTAACGAGCGAACTTCAACCATTAGATGAGATTACTTGAGTTAAAATACTTAGACGGCGTAAGGCGCAGTGATTGAGCTTGAAGGTTTGAGGAACAAGGTTTGTTGGTTAGATACACGGTAAGATAGTTACTGCAAAATGTAGTACAAAATATAACAAGAAAAAAGTTTAGAGATGAAATCGGACTACTATACAATGTCTAACAGAAAGGTGAAATAATACTCAAGCAACAGAAGCTACATGTATGGAATCTAACAGGAACTTATAAATCGCGGCAGCAGCATGAATATTGAGTTATGATAAATTAAAATTTCAAAAAAATTATGTCATTTGCAACCCTATTTCATCAGCTACCGTTCTACACCACATAGTATTTTTTCCTAGACAGTGGAGACAATAACAAATGTCAAGGTCACGCGCCACAGATGTGAACGTAGGGTTGTCAAAAATATTTGAAAGACATCATTTTTAATCATTGTTTGGTTTTTTTGTCCGATATCTAGCAAGCTTGCCTAGAAGAATACTTCACCGGAATACGTATACATTTGCTACTGTCCAGAAAATAGTAGCTTATTCCCCAAAATATCATTGTAATTTCATCAAGAGTATATTGTGAAAGAAGGTGGGGGTGATTTGGAAGGTTCATTGTTCGCTTATTGACATAACAATGATTCTTTTGTGAAGACTTTAAATTTCAATAATACCGCGGTTCACTAGCTTTCAATACTTTTAAATACCCATAAAATTTCTTTTGACAGTATATTGAAAAAGGTTAATAATGAACTCCTGCAAAATTATAAGATTTTGTTATATTGCTTATCAACTGGACACTATAAATTGGACACACGTGTGTTCGATATATTTGTAATTTAAACAAATAAAATATATATAAATATGTTATTTAAAATAATTAAACGCAAGCAAAGCTTAAAAAAACTGACTTCACAGCTTTATCTTCGGAACCTTGATCAGATTCAACGTATTAAGCACGCATTATTGACAATAACTCAAAAACTAGTTATCAGATCTTGACCAAATTTAAATGAGACCACATGGAAAGCACCAGCATTAAAACAAAATAATAATCAAAATCGGCGAAGTTATGAGGTAGGTACCTAACGTTGGTTATAAACGAGAATAATTATCGTCAATGTAGTCCACAGAATGCGCATTATTGAGGATAACTCAAAAACTACTTGTCAGATCTTGATCAAATTTATTTGAGACCAATTAGAAAGCAACATCTATCATACAAAAAAATGAAGTCGGTAAAAAACCCTGCATTTTTGTAATTTAAACATATACTAGGGGAGTCCAGCCTAATTCAAATGTATCACTTTTTTTATTTCGTGATTTGGATAGATACTTTTTATTAAATAACTGAGATCAAACATTACAAGCGTGTTTACAAAATCAACGAAATGAATTGAAGTAATAAAAGGAAACTGACCGTTGGCGTCTTTGCTAACTAAGCAGAGGGTATCGGAGTTGATTCCCGGATTGAACTTAACTGTTTTATTGGCGTGGGAAATTTGTGTTTCTGGCTCTGGGTGTGATTGTGTAGGTGACCCAGTTGGCGCAGTGGACAGGTGCCCGTCCTTTGCGCCG
Organism: Lomographa bimaculata; assembly: GCA_948107665.1. Taxonomy (NCBI): domain Eukaryota; kingdom Metazoa; phylum Arthropoda; class Insecta; order Lepidoptera; family Geometridae; genus Lomographa; species Lomographa bimaculata. The sequence continues at coordinate 12,772,905 of OX403608.1, read as the reverse complement.
TGGGTCCTGGGTTCGATTCCCGGCAGAAGCACAAATTCCTTCCCAAGGGATATTTGTGCTTCTGGTTCTGGATGTAATGTGTGTGTGATGTGAATGTTTCCGGCACCCACGATACAAGTCTTTGAACTTAGTGTGGGGCTGTGAGTGTGAAAGCGTTTACGTTTATGTTTTATGTTTATGTGACTTTTAATCATTCAGGCACGGAGAACTCTCTCTTTGAAGGAATTCCAAGCTCTGGATGGCACTATGGGCTATGCCACTTCGGTCTGAACTGTAATGTGCAATTGTGACGCTTACTATCAGGCAAGGGACTTGCTTGCCTCGTCAAAAAATCCTTTTTACCTCTTTCACGTTTATGTTGCCTACTTAAACCTTTTTGCGACATTTGACGACCCAGTTGGCGCTGTGGACGGGTGCCCGCCCTCTGCGCCGTGGGTCCTGGGTTCGATTCCCGGCAGGAGCACAAATTCCTTCCCAAGGGATATTTGTGCTTCTGGTTCTGGGTGTAATGTGTGTGTGATGTGAATGTTTCCGGCACCCACGATACAAGTCTTTGAACTTAGTGTGGGGCTGTGAGTGTGAATGCGTTTGTTTGTTTTGTTGTTTGTTTTGTTCATACAAAAATCACGATTAAAAAATTGGGGTGGGGGTAGGAGGGTGAAAAATACTTCAAGACCTATTCCCATACCTACCAAATATACAAAAAAAATCGGTCGAGCCGTTTCGGAGTGCCACGAGATATTTATATATAAGACTAGCCATGCCCCCCGGCTACGCTCGCGTTGATCAAGTTAAAAAGTAGCCTATGTGTTAATACTAAGTATAAGCTATGAACATTTCAAATTTCATCCAAATCTGTTCAGCCGTTACAGCGTGTAGAGAAAACAAACATACTTACATATAAACTTTCAGATTAATAAGATTAGTGTGATTTGATCATTTCGTTTGGTAAAACCATTTCTAGGATAAACAAATGTTTCCAAGAACGATACAATAACATAAACCGTAATGATGTCGTAGGCGCCGTTTTTTCGACACTATTTATTCTAATTAACAAAGTTTTCAAACAATTTAGCCCATTGTTTGTCTCTCCTATCTAAATTAGAACAGTCTTCTGTATCAAGTTTCTTACTTAACAAGTTAATTAGAGATTCGAGTTAAGGGGATGATACCAGATTGTCTTTTAAAACGCGTGGTTTTTTATCTGTAACAAAACCTGATACATAAAAGCATTCATCGGACATTTTATGCGCGAAAGAGCACCTTATTTTTAGAATATTCATAGCAATAAACAATATAAGTGAAAAAAATAACAAATTATTTTTTTTGAAACCATTTTTATCCTTTGTTTTATTTTTTCTTAAAAAATCTGGAAGTTTCTTAACAAACTTACTATCTGGATAAGACTAGCCAAGTAGACCCAAAGCGAATGGTAGAGAGAGACCTATGCCCAGGAGTGGGATCGAAAAAAAATAAAGAATTTATTCACAGAACTCAACAGTACATAACAACTAAAAGACAAACATAAAAATATAAAAAAGTTAATATATTACTAGTCATTTACCCCCAACAGATATCTACATTTTGCCCAATAGAAAAAAAATGGACGATTAATACTGCTTAAGTAAAACTTTTTTTCTTTTGTAATTTTAAAATCTTCTCTTCTCTTCTCGAGACCATGGCCAATGCAACTTGGCCAAAACGTCGAGGTAAATAAAAATAGTTTTTAGCGCCATTAAGTCCCGAGATATTACCTAAACTTTTTTTCTATTTAATAATTTTTTGCTTTTTGTATATTTTGTTCAAATACAAGAAACTAATATACTCTAATAATAATTGCATATTATTAATAGTAAATTTCGGCTTTACGTGTGGCCGTTTTTAAGATAGACTCCGGGACAAAATAGATCTAAAAACAGTAACTTCGGTGGCCTACCAAATTATTATTCTTTCAAACAGATTCAAATAATAAACATAAACGTAAAAATAAACGCTTTTACACTCACAGCCCCACACTAAGTCCGATGACTTATGTCGTGAGGGCAGGAAACAATCACATCACACACAATCACAACCAGAACCAGAAAGACAAGTTTTCCTTGAGGAGAAAACTTGTGTTGCCGCCGGGAATCGAACCCAATGCCTCTGCTTAGAAAGCGAACGCTCGCCCAATTTAGCCAACGCGACGGGCAGTTCAAAAACAGAACTGTTTCGTACTTTATTTGCAAAGTTCATTTCAAAGATACCACATACGGGCAGAAATAAAAATGCTTATGCCCTCCAATTACGTGTATGGTTGCCCCCTTTATATTTTCACATATGTAATTTTAATTGCCACTTCTGGCTTTGAACCACAGCGACACATACTCTCTCCGAATTTGGAATTATTCGCATGTATGATTTAGGTGATAAATACCTCTGACAGACAAACGGACGGACTGAAAAAGTGCTAAACCACACAATTCAACTTAGAGATTTCACTTTTTTTATATTCATTACGCAAACATTTGACCATAACTTCACCTGATGGAAAGCGACGATGAAGCCGAAGATGTAGCATGCTTGCCTAGAATATACTTCACTTGATCAAAAAGACGCTCGTATTGGAATACGTCTGGCCCTTAAGTAATTTGTATTACTTAAGTAGGTATGCCTTAAGACATGATTTAGACTCTAAGGCACGTTGAGCGAGGTATTTAGGTCTTAAGAAAATTGTTTAGGTACATACAGTGCTGGTTTTAGTTTAAGTTAAAATATATTTACACTTAGGGACATGATATACCAAGCGCCCGAGGCGCGCGCACTGTACTGTCTTCATAAGGAAAAAAGATGTAACTGAATTTTTTGGCAAAATTGAGTTATATACTTCAGAAATGTCTTTGCCTAGTATATTTTAGTACTTGTAGAAGATGCGTCTTAATTACAATTCACGAAAGCAAAGCTTTAAAAAACCGACTTCTACGCTTATATTTTGGTTTTGGCTAGAATCAATTTCGATAAAATGTATATGGGATCACCTCTAAAGTATAATCTACCAAACAAAAAAAAACATCAAAATCGATAAATAATTGGCAAAGATATCGCGTAACATAGAAAAAAATACATACAGTAGAATAGAAAACCTCATATTTTGAAGCCGGTTAAAAATTAAGATTTAGTAAGTTGCGTTTGAATATTTTAAAATAATAGTAGATGCGTCTATTTTTCTGATTCCGATAATGTATATTAATGTATATCCTACAACATTTTGACAAAAATGCAGTTACTGTTTTTTTAATTATGACGGCAGAATACAAAACGGCAGCGCGGGGGGAGGAGTCGCGGGCGCACGCCTCATGGCTTTGTACATCAAGGTCCCTTACGTGCCATACATTTGACCTTCAAAGCGCCCGGGGTTCGCGCCTCGGGCGTTTTGTATATCATGTCCCTTACAGCTCATATTATGTTTAAAGATTTCCTGGGTGCTGGAAATATTTACATCACACAACACAAGCTCAATAATGTCCAATGCAGTTGTCGGGTTCGATTCCCATTTCGAACTCAAGTTTTCTCCCCTTGGGACATTTATTATTATTATACAAATTTTTTCACAGCCTTACCTATTGTTAGTGTTGATAATTAGAATGCAAGCAAAGCTTAAATAATTAAACGCAAGCAAAGCTTAAAATAAATCGGCTTCACCGCTTTATCTTCGGAACCCCAGATTTAATGTATAAACACGCATTATTAACTATAACTCAAAAACTAGACATCAGACCTTAATCAAATTTCAATGGAACCACATGAAAAGCACGAGCTTTCAAATAAAAAAAGAATCATCAAAATCAGCTGACAACGAAAGAAGTTATGAGGTAACTTTTGAAGTCGGGTAAACGAGAACATCGTCAAAGTACGCATTATTCGTCACAAAATAGACATTATTGACGATATTTCAAGAACTACTGATCAGATCTTGATCAAATTTAAATGGGACCAATAAAAAAGCAACATCTTTAAAAATTTTGAAATCTTGTCACGTGGAGAGAAGTTATGAGTTATGAAGTTATGTTACACATAAAAAAAAAAAAAAAATATACTTTCGACTTGAGTACCTCCTCCTTTTTTGGGTAGTCGGTGAAAAACCGACTTCAACGCTTATATTTTGGTTTTGGCTTGACCGATTGTAAGGACCACCTCTGAATTATACTCTACCAAACAAAAAAAAAATCATCAGAATCGATTCATAATTGGCGGAATTTAACATAACTTTAAACGTTGTTCCCTTTCAATGATACCCCATTTTACAGAGTTCGTCAATTTAAATGACGAATGATTTTAATGCTCGATGCCTTGTAGCTTGGGACTTAGCTGTATAGATGTATATAATTTTAGTTTAGTTTTAGGAAATATAGGCCATGGGCCCGTAGATATAAATATTAGAAAAAAAAAAGTTTTTTTTTTGCCTGATAGGCAAGCATTTGACCACGATCTCACCTGATGGAAAGTGATGATGCGACCGAAGATGTAGCATGCTTGCCTAGAAGGTACCTATTCACTCTTGACTTGAAGACTCCCAGATTAAACCGTTCGGGGAACAAAGACGAGGGCAATGAGCTCCACTCCTTCGCAGTACGGATGATAAACGTAGAAGCGAAACGCTTCGAGCGAATTGGAGGTATATCAACAATATATGGATGACGTTTGACAGTTTGTCTTGTTGTTAGATGGTAAAATGGACAAGGTGGAATAGAATACCGATAGGCTCGCGACCTTACGTCGGTGACCGAGACTCTGCAATTTGGACTCGACTAGCTTTTGATTTCGCCAATGAGTCTTTTTGCTCGCCGGTCGATGGATTAATTGAACAAAACGAAATTGAACTGCCCGTTGGCTCAGTTGGGTGCGCGTTCGCCTTCTAAGCAGGGGTATCGGGTTCGATTCCCGACTGAAACGCAAATTTTCTCCCCAAGGAAAAATTGTGTTTTTGTTTCTGGTTGTGATTGTGTGTGAGATGTGAATGTTTCCTGCACCTACGACACAAGTCTTCAAACTTAGTGTGGAGCTGTGAGTGTGAAAGCGTTTTGAGTTGTTGTTGAGTGTGAAAGCGTGGAGCTGTGAGTGTGAAAAAGTTTATTTATTTATAAAAGGAAAAGGAAGACTTTTTGATTCCGTCTCGGGTGATACCACCACTTTATTAAAATAGCAGTCGTAAGCCGTAACAAAACGAGCTTTGAGCTCTTCAAAAACATATATGCTTATATGTTTCCTAAATTATGCAAAACAAAACTCTCGTTTTGAATCCATTATAATGAGGCATACTGGCATACTTTATTTACAGTATGGACATTATGAAAGTAACTTTAATAAAACAAATAATCTATACTAATATTATAAAGCTGAAGAGTTTGTTTGTTTGTTTGAACGCGATAATCTCAGGAACCACTGGTCCGATTTGAAAAATTATTTCAGTGTTGGTTATTACATTTATTGAGGAAGGCTATAGACTACATTATATTTAAAAAAAAAATTGGGATCCCTACTAAAAGTCCAATAATCACGCGGACGAAGTCGCGGGCACTGCTAGTAAATTATTATTAATTAATGTTATAAAGCTGAAGAGTTTGTTTGTTTGTTTGAACGCGCTAATCTCAGGAACTGCTGGTCCGATTTGAAAAATTCTTTTAGTGTTGGATAGTTCATTTATCGAGGAAGGCTATAGACTATATTATATTTTCAAAAAAATCAGGGATCCTTACTAAATTTTGAATTTCTCGAATTTTGTATTCCCCGAACGGTATATTCTATTAGTCTTCAAGTCAAGAGTGAAGGTATCTTATAGGCAAGCATGCTACATCTTCGGCCTCATCGCTTTTCACCAGCACTGAAAAAAAAATTTCATTGCTTTTACTAACATTCTGTTGCTATATGTGACAACTACAATCATTTACTTAACAATTTTCTATTAAATTGTTTAATAATAACTAGCTTATTTTGTTACATAAACGTAGTAACTGTAATTTTGACTTGAAAATATGTTTCTGAGGACTTTAGTATTCCGTGAAGTAAGATAGTGGTCAAATGCTTGTCTATTGACCATAAAAACAGTGATTGTTTATGCCTTGGTTTTGTAAATCCACTCCCTCCCGCAATGGCAACAAATGCAGACCGATTTATCAACGCATATGATAACAGTAACCTATCTATTAGTAAAATATCGTTGTTTGAAACCGAATTAATTATTGCAATACCATTCAGGTTTCTGTTTCCACACCAAAACATTATTCAGTAAGATAACAATGAAAATGCAGGCTCCCTTATTATTTTCCAATTAGTGGCATGTGATAATCATTATTACAGTATGGGTAGTACAAACAAAGGTTAATTGGAAATACCCGTGTTGATAAAACTGCTGAATCGATATACTCATCATTTGGGGGTTTAATCCCCCGATTTAAAAGAGTGTTCATGTCTCCTTCCCTAGGATTATTCAATTTTGTGCATCTGGTTTTGGGTACATTTGTGTGTGTGATGTAAATGTTTCCGGCGCCCACAATTCACGGTCTTTGAACTTAGTGTGGGGCTGTGAGTGTGAATGCGTTTGTTTGTTTTTGTTTGTTTAGTAGTATCGAAATGATGAAGGATGTTTTTTGGTTCTTAGCTAAATTAATCGTAATGATATCCCTGGGTATTTTTTCGTGCTTTATTGGAGCTATCTGAGATACATATCTATGTATAAAAAATAAATCAATCAATGTATATAAAATAAATCAATGTATGTAGGTAGTAAACCATCAGGTTTACTACCCATTTTTATAGTGGTAAGACTCTTTTGGAAAGTCCGCCTGTGGCAGTGCTACATCATTGCCTGACATTCAATTGCTAGCAGCAGTGTGCAAACATTTCTGTTTTCGGATTCTAGGATCTAGGATTAACTCATAGGCTACTTTTCAACTCTGTAAACGCGGGTAAAGCCGCGGGGCACCGCAAGTAAGAAATCAACTAATGTTGACAGTATTTTAATAAACTTATAATCCAAGCTTTTCTCTTGCTTTTTTCTTTTTGAGAAATTTCAGACACTTTACCAAAAATATTTTCGAGAGTCTGAATTCGAACCAGCATCATTTCATGAGTGCCTCCTTGGAGCCCTTCTCTATTTTTTTTAAATTTCGATTAGTGTATACATCCAAGCGTAAACCGGTTGAAACTGATTTGTTTATTTTAAAATTGATATTCCATTCGACACATAGAACAATACGATATAGCAAAAGTGTTGTGAAAACCAATGACGTTATGAAAGTGACGCATATCACCTATTAAACTGGAGAAATATGTAAAATACAGAGAGATATACAATATAATAGAATAGAAATCATTTATTGCCAAATATTTAAAACAATCACAATTAAGGTACACAAAACAAAAAAAATACATGCAAGAAATATTTGGCAATTGGAATATATTCAGCGCTAAGACTGCACAAAAAAAAGGGTTTGTGCAGGGCTGGTTTTCAGCATATCCCATTCATCAAACTCGTGTGTTACTCGAAAATAATGTCATGGTAGTCTTTTAACAATATTATAGTTATTATATAATACTTACTACCTACCCATTCACTTAGTTAGGTTTTTTAATAATAATATTGTTTATTTTAGTAAGAAATAATTTTTCAACGATAAAAAAAAATAAAAAATATTTTGCTCCTCACTTACATGTATGGGAGCCCCCTTTATATTTTCATTTATATGATTTATATGTCATTTCTGGCTTTGGGCCGTATATTACGCATTATAAGAGAATTTTGACGCTAGATGAAAGATAGAAGGACGGACGGACAAAGTGCTAAACGATTCAAGTCAACTCAAAGATCTCGCTTCACTCGATCAATAATATAGAATTACCCTCGCTGTTGAACTCTACAATTTTATCGAAGCTTTAAATATTCAAGAGGATGCAGGAACAACAAATTTTGTATTCAAGAGATAGCCGGGTGAAGTTCTAAACCCTGTTGCCTTAGTTGCAAAGCTGTACACTATTACCGGTATCTTGTTCTTCTTAGAACTGTTCGTAATTGGACAGAAAGTACAATAGGAAGTTGGTTGGATTCTGTTTACAAGTAACAACATAAAAAGATGAACCTTGTCACACTCACAGCCCGACACTTAGTTACGATGACTTGTGTCGTGGATGCCGAAAACATTCACATCACACACAATCACAACTAGAACTAGAAATACCATTTGCCTTTGGGAGAAAGCTCGTAATAATTGTAGTGACGCGTTTTTTTTTTTTATGTACGATAGGCAAGCATTTGACCACAATCTCACCTGATGGAAAGCGACGATGCGGCCGATGATGTAGCATGCTTGCCTAGAAGGTACCTATTCACTCTTGACTTAAAGACTCCCAGATTATACTGTTCGGGGAATAAAGACGTTTTTAATTGACTACTTTGTTATTTGAAAGGGTAAGGTGTTAAATTTGCCCATATAAAAATTTACAAGATCAAGGATTCCGGAGATAAAGCGGTGAAGTCCATTTTTTGAAGCTTGATTTGTGTTAAAATTATTATATCATTAAAATTGGTTTACCTAAAAAAAGTTCAGAGGTTCAGTGCACACATAAAAAACACAGTCGATTGAGAACAAAAAGGAAGAGTTTTTTTAATTCGGTTATAAATGATTTTAATCAATTTTCATATGCTGGAAATATGGGGAAATATACCTGAAAATATACCCAATAAAACTAAACAGCGCTCTCTTGACTTAAAAGAAATATTGCTGCATTTTCAAATAAACTCTCGGGTTCAATATTTTGTGATTTTTATATTAAATTCAGGAAATGTAGTGACTCGTGATAAAAGACGCTACCTGGAGATTCGTCGGCAAATTCTGGGATTAGGGGAACCATGCTTGACGAATAAAGAGGACAGCGGAAACTTCTTATCGTATGAACTAGTTAGTGGGCAGTTCCCCTTAGCCAAAACCGAAATATAACATCAGAACATAATTATCATTAAGGTCGTCAGAGAATCTTAGGCTCAAAATTCCCCAACACATAACCACATTCTATGACTGCTCCTTCACTGTCGAAGCTGTTCGACTGTGGAATAAGCTTTCTATTGAAATTAAAAGAGCTCAATCATTGGCAATATTTAAAGACTCCGTCAAAATACATTATCTTGCAGGTCAAACATAATAATACAAATTTACTTTGTTGTCATGATTTGAAGGTGAACATTCTATTCGTCACGCAAATATGTATAATATTTATGTTTTACGTTTATGTATTCTATATCATAGTTTAATTTAGGTATATTATTGTTTATGTATGTTTATTGTATTTTCTATATTATTATATTTATACAAAACACCGACGTCCAATTTCATTGCTTACTCCTCTCCATCCAAAGGTTGTCTGGAAGAGATCGCTCTTAGCGATAAGACCGCCTGTTGTTACACTTATTTTCTAGATTATTATTCCTTGTCATGTATTTGTTAAGGTGTTCAATAAAGTGTTTATCTATCTATCTATCTATCTATCATCGTCACTTAAAATCAAGTGAGATAGTGGTCATATGTTTGCCCACATCACAGTAAAAGAACAACGCTTCGTCTCAATTATATTAAAAGAAACACTATCGTAAATCCAATTGACCAATGATATAATCATAGCAGTTAAAATTTTATTGTTTTACACCGTTTTTAAACTAAATTATATAACATGTAAATTTGTAGATTATTTTTTACAAATGACAAAACAAACGAGCATAAAACAATACACTAAATGAAATAACTCTTTTTTTTTCTCTTATTAAAAAAATATGAAATAACTAACATAAAATTATATTTTTACATATACTTTTTATGCTCGAAAGGCGAGCATTTGTTAAAAATCTCACCTGATGGAAAGCGATAATGTAACCGATGATGTGCTTATCTATTTACTTTTAGAAGATACCTATTTACTTTTGGCTAACAAATGGTATAATTGATTTTATTTTTATAGCATTAGCCTTGCAGGCAGAACTATAGTGATAAATTTAGAAAGGAAAAAATTATCGCTTGAGACGGGATTTATAATAAAATTATTTTAGGATTAAATGGTAGAAGACGAGGGCAATGAGTTTCACTCCTTCATATTTAAATACACGGGCGGCACCGCGGGAATTACTAGTGGTTTTACAACTAATGCTCTTGAACAAAATTTATTCACATGGGCACCAAAGAGACGAACGAAAGTTGCTAGAATACCTAGCTATTGAGAATAACCACGCAAGATACTGGGCGGCGACTTATTATTTATATTATTGGACTATTTTAGCATCATTTGTCTTTACATATCCTAAAAAATAATTATTAGTCCTGCGATTGTGATACACAAGTACATCATAGTTGAACAGCACTTAAAAACAAATATATTTTTTTATTTGAACGATTTTAGTCACGGTTAGTTCCTCGACATTGCGGTATTGCCTCTTAGTTGCGAGACTCAAAATAAGTACAGCCGAGACACTGAAGAAACAAAACAAATAAAATAATTTTGATTTGAATTTGAAGAATTAGCACCGACTACTCCGAAACTAGTCTCGCAACGATACAAGAAACAAACCGTGAGTGAAATCGTTGAAATCCTAAATATGTGTAAAGCTAACAAAGCTCTAATCCTACTAATAATAATAATAATAATAATATAGCCTTTTATTCAGATCTCTTACAATGGTTTTTAAACTTATGTAAAACTGTATAAACTTATTTAACTTATTTTACTAACATATAGACTTGTTTAGCTAACATTAACTATATAAACTTATTTAGTATCTAACTTTGAAGACTTAAACTTAATATATATTAATAAAATTAAACTAATATTTGGTCCTTGGTTATTTTGCCAAGATCTGTTTGCCAGTCGGCAAAGGCCTCCTCCAACCTTTTCCACTCCTTTCTTTCATGGGCCACTCTGTTCCATGTAACACCGGCGACTTGTCTAATATCGTCGACCTACCTTTTCTGTGGTCGGCCTCTCTTCCTTTTGCCTTCCTTTGGGTACCACCACGTCACCCTTTTGCTCCATTTGTCTTGTCCTCTTGTCAGGTGACCAGCCCATCGCCATTTAAGTCTTTTTATTTTGCTCATTACATCGGTAGTTTTTGTTTTGTTTCTGATGATGATTTTTTTAATTCTGTCGGACTTCTTGATGTTTAGCATGCTCCTTTCCATTGCATACTGGCATGTTGCTAGTTTGCTTGAGGTAGCCTGATTTAAGGACCATGACTGACACCCGTACGTAAGGACTGGTAATATGCAGGTGTTAAAAAGTTTACTTTTGAGGTTTATATGGAGCTCCTTATTTTTCATAGCCTCTCTTAAACTCCAGTATGTTTTCCAGCCATTTGTAATTCTTCTGTCCACTTCCTTCTGCATGGGATCTTTTTGAGTTATGAGTTGCCCTAGATATACGTACTCATCTGTATAGTTCATTTCAGTGTTTCCTAGATCTATATTGTGTTTGTCCCCGTTTGTCATCACCTTAGTCTTTTCTGGATTCATTGCCAACCCTACTCTCTCACTTTCTTTTGCAAGTTCTTTTATCATTCTGGTTAGGTCTTCTGCTGTTTTTGCCAACAACACTATGTCGTCAGCAAATCTTAAGTGCGATAGCAGTTGACCGTCTATATTAATTCCGAGATGTTCCCAATTGAGTCTTCGGAAGATTGATTCCAGTACTGCGGAGAATAATTTTGGAGATAGAGGGTCTCCCTGCCTTACGCCTTTTTCTACTTTGAAAGAAGTACTTTTCTTTTCTAGTTGGATTCTTGCTCTACTACAGTTGTATATGTTTCTTATTAATCGGATGTACTTGTGTTCTATTCCTTGTTCTAGTAACGCCTCCCATATTTTGTCGTGTTGTAGAGAATCGAATGCTTTACTATAGTCGATAAATGCAATGTAGTATGTGAGTTGGCATTCATTGAATTTCTCCAGAATTTGACGCACCACGTGAATGTGGTCGATCACTGAATAGTCTCTGCGGAAACCTGCTTGCTCGATAGGCTGGTTTTCGTCTAGGGTTCTTTCAATCCTTTTTAGGATGATCTTAGCAAAAATCTTATATATATTGGACATGAGGCTTATAGGGCGATAATTTCCTATGTCGTATTTATCACCTTTCTTATACAGTAGGATGATGTGTGACTCAGTCCATTGCTGGGGGATGATTTCAGTATTCGTTATATCTTTGAACATATCTGTGAGGACAGGTACTAGGATCTCTTTGCTATGTCTTAAAATTTCATTGCTTATGCCGTCAGGCCCGGGTGCTTTCTCTCTCTTTTGGGTGTCGATAGCCTTCCTAACTTCAGCTTGGAGAATGCTGGGGGTGTTCGAAGTATCCTCTAGATTAATTTTAGATTGCGCAGTGTTATTTCGATAAAGGTTTTTATAGTACGAAGTAGCTGTTTTTAGTATGTTAATTCTGTTATAATTGAAGTTTCCTCGGGCGTCTTTCATTTTTACTATCCAGTTTTTCGTGTCGGTCAATTCTTTGAGTGCTTTTTTTGTTCCTCCAGATTTTTGTATGTAGCTTTCTATCGTTCGCATCCTGCGTTGTTTTCTGCCCTTTCTCAAACTTTCTTTGATGTCTTTGCTGATTTTGGCTATTTTCTGTCTTCTATTTTGAGTACTTCTATCCTTTATAAGGTGACTTCTTTCTTCTAGGAGCTTTAAAGTGTCTGTTGATATTATTCCTTTTGCATCAGTTTTGGTGTCTGTTATGAGTTTAGTTTGGGTTTTGATAATATTCTCCATATAATTGTATTTATCTTGGGTTCCCATTTCCTTAGTGTTTTCTTTAAAGTCACTAAACTCAGCTCTTAAGGCTGTTGTTATTTGCTCTAATTGCTGTTCGTCAAGTTTTGTGTTTCCTGGGTCTTGTCTCGGTCTAGTCTTCTTTGGTTGATTTATTCTGAGCTCGGTTCTAAGTAGCCTATGATTGGTGTTGAAGTTAAATCTTTTAATGACAGTGAAGTTTGTGAAGTAGTTGTTTCTGTTGGTCATAATAAAATCAATTTCGTTTTTTGTTTTACAATCCGGCGAAATCCAGGTCCACATGCTCTTCCGGTTTTTCTTGAACATAGTATTTAAGATTGTTAATTTATTTTCTAGTGTGAAGTTCGTAATTTTTTCCCCATTTCTGCTTGTTACTATATGAAAATTGTCCTAGTATTGCGTTTTCTCCTGGGCGCCTAGATCCGATTTGACCATTGAAGTCACCCATGACTATTAGGTTTTTATGTGTATACTCTTGAATGGCTTCGTTTAATTTATTGTAAAAGTTGTTTATCGTTTCCAAATTTGATTGCTCTGTAGGTGAATATATTTGTACAATAGACCAAGGTTCTTTATATCCTGGTAGTTTCAAGTTCATAATAGCTATGCGTTCTGAGATTCCTCTAAATTCTTGTACATATTGGTTTAGATGTTTTTTAATAATAAATCCTACTCCATATTGGCCTTGTGACTCCCCTATTTGGTATAGTAGATAGTTTGGGTAGCAGGTAATACTTTCGCCCATTCTTCTCACTTCGCTTAATCCAATTATGTCCCATTTGATAGATTTTAGCGCATATGTCAGTTCCGTAAGATTGTCTTCTTTTCCCAAGGTGAGTACATTGAGGCATGCTATGTATATATACTACTATATATAAACTACTGATTTTCGGTGGTTGTTGTCTTTGTAAGTTGGAGGGTTGTGGTCGCTTTCCCCCTCGAGGACCAGTCGGCTTGGGGGAGCTCGTTGTTTTTTTGTTTCTTTTTTGTTAGTTACTTTGGTTGGTTTTGGTTTCCGTTTGCCGTTCTGTAGTTGCTATTCGTTTTTATCAGTGTTAGGCATGTTTGAAAGGGAGCTGGATCTATATCTCATTAAATCAAAAGCATTTGTCCTGTTGGTCTTAATTGTGTTTACGGTTTGTTGCTTTTTTGGTTGATTGTTTTCTGAAGAGGGTGAAGCGGATAATCCCCTTTTTCTTTTTTCTTGGCTGTTGTTGTTCTCTTTAACAATTAGTTTATCATATTTCAGATAAGCTATATTACCCTTTTGTCTCTCTTCAGCTAACTTGGCTTGCAGCTCTTTTCTTCTTTCTAACACCTCCTTCGAGTAATCCTCCGAAATGTATATTGTTTTTAGGTTCTTTTTGCTTTTGATAATTTCGGTCTTTTTCCAGTTGTTTGTAAACGAGCACAGTACCGGCCTCGGTTTATTGCTATCTCTCTTTCTATTTCCTAAGCGATAAATTTTGTTGATATCATGTTCTTCCATTTTAATATTTAAATCTAGATTGAAGGTTACTTTGAGCTTTTGTATTAGTTCGTAAGAGGATTTTTCGTTTTCTTCTAAGCCGAATACTATGATGTTGTTGGTTTTCTCAGTCCTCTTAAGGTATTCTATTTCTTTTTCCAGTTTTTCTACTTTATTTTTCAGGTTCTTATTTTCTTCCATAATAGGGAATAATTTATCATCAATTTTTTCCATAATACTATTTGTTATAGAATCCTTCAATTCTGCATTTTGAGTTTGCATCTCTATTTTCATTTTTTCGAATAATATTTGGAATTGACCTTCCATCTTATATTTTCCTGTGAGCAACGGGACGCAATAGTGGAATATGGTAGAAATATTTTTTTTCAATTGGCAACACTGTTTAATATGTCGGATTTATTGACGTTTATGACAAGTGTCACTGAGTGAACGTTGTGTTGTTTTCGTGTATTCTAACCTCTGATCCAATATTTGATATTGTGGTTGTAGATCGACGATGGAGTATCCTACTATCCTACTAATATTATAAATCCGAAAGTCTGTGTGTAAGTGTGTAAATATGTTTGTTCCCTCTTCACGCCTTAACAACTGAACGGATTTAAATGAAATTTGGAATGTACATAGATAATACCTAGGATTAACACAGGCTACTTTTTAACTTGAATTTAGCAGGCGAAGGCCGGGGCTCGGCTAGTAGATGCAATAAAATACGGAATACTGAATGTATATGATGTCGAACTTGTTGACTTGTGTCTTGATTTTTGACAGTTTCCCAACATGGTCACCCTAGCAGTAGAAATCAGGCTTCAGGCCCGAATGTGGGAATTCAATAACTCCCGCCCGTGCCAGGTTATGAACGTTTCTACTTTGGTATTTTGAGACTGACAGATTTGATAGTAAAATTCGCTCCTGTAAAATAACCTTCGAGAACATTCGACGATGGACAGGAAAAATTCTCAAAATTTTAAATTGTACTAGTTTAGTATTTCTTTTAAGTGACACTTTTTTTTGAATTCTTATTTGCAACCTTTTTTTTGACAAAAAGTGGAGGTAAAGTCTGTGATGAATAATTAAAATGGTTCCCTGTAATACAAAAATTCCACTTCTATCGTGCGTCTTTACGACACAAACTGTATTTTTGTTATTATTTAGTATAGCGACGATGTGGTTGACAACTGAGCACACTTGCCCAGAAGATATCTATTCACCTGAGACTTGAATCAAAATATTCCACAAATGCTGACAAAGCGGTTTGCTTTCACATGTATTGTGCGAACCGCAAAGGCGTCGCCCTGAGTCGGTATTTCATGATAAGTATGAAATGGGAGTCTTCAAGTTGCGAGTAAATAAGTATCATCTAGGTACGAGTAAGCTTACTCCATTGTTGACCATATCGTCGCTTACCATCAGGTCGATGTCTTTCACTAAAAATTCAAAATTCATAATCGTTTATTCATATGAGCCCCAAAGAGGCACTCATGTTAATGACTACTGCCAGATTCGCAAAATTACAGCCATCTCGAGTACGACCTGGCAAGAAACTAAGCGGCGCATTTTTAAACACTCTTACACACTAATACAATAATTATATTCATTTATCTCCATAATATAGATGTACCTAGGTTAGGTACATCTATATTATGGAGTCACTAGAAAGCGCTTGTGAAGTTTTCCTTCATGCATCCTTGTAATTCTACCGGGAATAGAACCCGATACCTCAATGCCCCCATGTCTAGAAGCCAAACGCGCTAACATGCACTAGTCCATGCTTTAAAAATGTATGCTTCTGATTTCCCCAATGATATTAACCAAGTTCCCCAAACAATAACAAAGAGAGAATGTTTGACAAATGCTGATGATTATTTTATTCTAATAAGGCGTGTGACCCCACCTGACGTATATGGATGGTGCGGAAGGTGCCTAATTTGAAAGTGATTTTTCTCACAGATTTGAATGAGGAATCGTTTAGAGGCGCATAATACATGATCCGAAGCTTTTTTACCGACTTCACAAAAAGGAGGAGGTGCTCAATTCGTCTGTATTTGTTTTATGCGTGTTACATCTAAACTTTTTTCCACATAAACCGATTTTGATGATTATTTTTGTTTGAAAGCTGGTGCTTTCCCGTTTGGCCCATTTAAATTTGAACAAGATCTTATCAGCAGTTTTTGAGTTATCGTCAATAATGCGTGTTTAATACATTTAATCTGATCAAGGTTCCGAAGGTAAAGTGGAGAAGTCGCTTTTTTTAAGCTTTGCTTGCGTTTAATTAATTCAATTGTATTTACATACTTCATCTACTTAATCAATACTTCATCATCAATCTTAATCACAGTCTAGTAAAAGAGTCAAGATCCAGTCATAGTCAAGTCATGCCCTAGCACAGTGGTAACGACTTTACTGGAACTTTTGGTGGAGTTTAAAAGCGAAATCAAAATCATGTTTTTCGACTTTATATCATTTGCCTACACTCATGCATGTATTCACAATTATTTAACACACCAATTTTTACTTTTACATCATAATTTTGTATTTTTGTATGAACAATATCCACAACGTTTTTAGTATGGTGATCGACCATTTTAAATGTGCACGCACCTCCACAAAAAATTTCATACATTTGACACTTGATCGTTTGAAAAACTAAGTGGAGGGGCGTGCACATTTATAATGGTCGATCTCTACTTGTATTAAAGTACTAAGCAACCATAAACGTGAAAAAGGAAAAACACTTTTTCTAAATGTGGCATTGCAACGCATGCTGCGTACGGCTAGGGTGCAGTAAGTTTATAATATTATGTAAAATCTCCGATATGACAGATATAAAACGTCATATCGTCCTAGGCATTAACAAACGTCCCGTGCGTCAAATAAAGAGGATGATTTAGATATATCGCGCTACTCCACATATCACCGCGTCAAGGTTCCTGCGGATGCGGAAACGGAAGCTGGGCTTATCTCTCGTCTTTCTGATGGGTGGTGACAAGGGAAGAGAGGTAGCGGATAAAAAAATATCAATAAATATACATATCTAATAATCACACTTATATTATAAAGGTGAAAGTTTGTGAGTGTGTTTGTATGTTTGTTACTTTTTCACGCTCAAACGGCTGATCCAATTTAGGTATTGAGGTAGCTGACTCCTTGGATTAACACAAATAGGCTACTTTTTATCCTGTCACAGCGTGTAACACCGCGCAGATAGTATCAATATATTTTCAGTGATTCTCTATCATATGAATGATTTTTTTTGTATTTTGTTAAAAACGAGCATGCCGTTCGCCTGATGGTGCACCAAGTGCACCAAATGTAGCTGTGCACCAAGCGTAGCTGGTGTAATTGAGTGTGATTTAATGAATCTGGCACCCACGATACCAGCTTTGTTTAAAGTAAGACTGTGAGTGTAAATGTACAATACAATACAATACAATTACTCTTTATTGACACTTTAAAAGAATTAGTACAAAAAAAATACAATTTTACATGAAAGGCTACAATGGGCGGTCTTATCGCTTAAATAAATCTCTTCCAGACAACCTTTGGATGGACAAGATGCAGATAGAAGGAGTAGTGTCGGGTGTACTATTGACTAATAACTATAACGTTATAACAGATTACATGTACTAAAATTATTCTTACCTTCCCATTATCGGCACGCATTGTGTCGCTCCGGATAAGAAAGAAAGAAAGAAATAATTTTGTTCACACAACATAAAACTGTATGTACACAGCAAGAAAAATACTAACGCATTATAATATGCAACAAAAAACTATTCCATGTATATTATTGACGACCCAGTTGGCGCAAAGGACAGGTCTCCGTCCTCTGCGCCGTGGTTTCTGGGTTCGATTCCCGGTAGGAGCACAATTTCCTTCCCATGGGATATTTGTGCTCCTGGTTCTGGGTGTAATGTGTGTGTGATGTGAATGTTTCCGGCACCCACGACACAAGTCTTTGAACTTATTGTGGGGCTGTGAGTGTGAATACGTTATTACTATAAAGCATTACAGCTATATGTCGGTGTTGATTCGGTGTTCCAAAGACGACTCGTTAACTCCCGTCCTTAGCGAACATGTTATGTCTTATTTTTTAACAAAACTACACTCTACAGCTTGTCACTTGAACCATAGACTTAACAACATTGTACACGCGTTCATTATACCGACTTCGGTAGCTATTTTATAACATAATTATTAAGTCTTCAGGAAGATTGCTCAGTTTATATTAGCTAATGTATGAGCGTAATATTTCGTGGTGGGTAATTAGTGTTGTCAAATTTGTTTTGGCCGGATGAGAGGTAACTCGGTAAAAGTAAAAAAAAAAAAAAATTCGGAAAATAATAAGAATATTTATCTTTTTTTTTATACTCGCAAGGAAAGCATTTGACCACTATATCACCTGTTGGAAAGTAATGATGCGGCCGAAGATGTACCATGCTTGCCTAGAAGATACCTATATGAAGAACAGGCATAATGTATGATAATTAGTTTATACAACTCGTATCTCTTCTTATTAGATTTAATGAAAAAAGAATGCACTCGTTTAATGCAAATACAATAATCTATAACTAAGCAATAAAAGATATTCCCGCATTTTCACCCTCGACAGATTCATCACCTGGGTAACAAACATGGTGAGATAATTATATAGTGAAACGCTATCTGGGTATAAATTATAATCTAATATCTTTAAACGAGCAATTCTTGTATAATATATATATTGTCTGAATCTCGGAAACGGCTCCAACGATTTTCATGAAATTTAGTAAACAGGAGGTTTCGGGGGCGATAAATCGATCTAGCTAGGTTTCATTTAAAAAAAAACGTCATTTTAATGAGAAAAGGTCATCTGAGTACAGTACTAATATTGTTAATTGAGGAATAGTCTGTACTTATTCTGGTGAATGACATGTTGCGTCTAACAAGGTGCAATCAAGTGGCCTGTCTTAGATTGCAGTTTTTTTTTACTTCAAGATAGGCAATCTTTTGACCACCATCTCACCTGAAGGTAAGTGAAGATGTGGTAGACGATGGAACAAGCTTGCCTAGAAGATACCTCGTGATTTGAATACTCCATATTGTATGTAGTGGGGGGGAAATGCCTACCACTTTCTTTCCTTTCCAGGGGTGAAGAAAGTGGGTGTCTGAAGCTCTAAACCACTAAAAACCCCCGTGAGCAGACCTTCGCCAAGGGGCAAGATAGGGTCGCATTAGCAGTCACTGTCTTGCCCTGGAATTTTGTCATCGGACCTGAACCAACATGAAAAAATGAAACTCTGTAAAAATGTGGTTCTAAACAAACTTACATAAAAAAATTGCAAGTATTTTTTCTTTCTTTAATTCTAGAGTACCTCTTACTAGTTCCCTATTTTAAATATAATCAAGCCAAAGTATAGCTAATCAGTAATTTAACTTTAACATAAACTGCTGTTAAAGCTAAAGCAAAGCAGCGCAACTTGCAGCAAGCAACTGGCAAGCGCAGTGTCGGAAGACCGCCCACAAGGTGGACGGACGACATAGTGAAGGTTGCAGGAAGACGCTGGATGCAGGCCGCTAACAACCGTTCTTTTTGGAGATCTTTGGGGGAGGCCTATATCCAGCAGTGGACTTCTTGCGGCTGATATGATGATAAACTGCTACATTGCTATAACTGAAAATGTGTCCATTAACACTTTTCTTACTATGTCTATTATTACAAGCTTTTTAGTTTCACCTGTACTGATGTTTGTCATCAAATCTTGCAAATTAAATTTGATCCACTTCCCGCTTACCGATTGAGCTGAATTTTGCATACATGTGTAAATCGCATGACAATGCAATATTATGATGATATGGTGCTGATCTGATGATGGAGCTAGAAGGTGGCCAAAAAAACTTTGCAATGAAACGACACAAGGCCCATTTGAATCGTCTTGACGAGTACTTTGTCTTTCAATGGAAACCAGGGTCCGATGATGGAACTGGAAGGTAGTCATAGGAACTCTGTAATGAAACTGATGATTTTTATTTTTTAGTCTATATATATTTGGTATTTTTTGTCCTGAATTTCGTGAAGTCATGACTATGGGTTGCGACTGAAAATCAGTGACTAAGGTCTAACCTTAGTCGTATGCTGATTCGTAACCCATATTCATGACACTTACAACATTTCACACTTCTTATTCTTTTATTTGTTTTATTTTTTATTATTTTGTATGTATATGTTTGCGTATTTTATTAATTTTGCTGTTTGTTTGTAGTGTAAATGTTGTGTGTGTCATTAATAATATTTTATTTTTTATTTTTTGTTTCTTTCAAACGACGCAACCCCTTTTTCGGCTCGTTTGATTCGTCTTGACAAGTTATCTGGTTAATTTTCGTATTTTAAGCCGAATATAACATTGAAACATAATTGTAAAAGCATGATTTAAAAAAAACTTTTTATAGTGCGACTTGTTTATGTGTTCTTTTGCAAACATCGCAAGTTAAATATAAGTTTGTAAAAATGGAGTTAGAAATGGCCGGGTATGTTTTCGCATCCCTAACTATAACATAAAATCACCGAATCCTACTTACTGAAAGCGAGTCGTACATAATTAAGTTCATGATTTAGCTTTGCTTGTATCCAATTTGTTATAACGAATTTTAGTTCATTTTCATATCCGGTTGTAATGTTATTAATTATGTACCAATTTACATTACAATATTATTATTATGTTTATGAATAAGCGCACTTATATATTTTTTATGGTGACACAAAATGCGTATATCAGCAGAGCTTATTACACTTTAATATTATAAACCCGAAAGTTTATGTGTACAAGTATGTTTGTTTTTTTTTTTTTTTGTTTGTTTTTTTTTCCCCTCTTCACGCTTTAACGGCTGGACGGATTTAGATGAAATTTGGAATGTACATAGCTTATACCTAGGATTAACACATAGGCTACTTTTTAACTCGATAAAAGCGGGCGAAGCCGCAGGGCACGGCTAGTGTATGTATATTTGTTCCTTTGTGGCTTTTTTCCTTTGTGATTCTTGTGTGATTGTGATATGTGATGAGAACGTTCCGGCGCCACGGCACAAGTTGTCGAACTTAGTGTGGGGCAGTGACTGTGAAAACATCTAATATGTTTTGTTTTTTTTTCTCGACCGACGACGCCTCGACCACGCGGTCGAGTCACTACTTTTAATTTTTATATAATTTTTTGGCTGTTATCTCGACCACATAGGAAATTAGTATAGTCAGGTAAAAAAAGTCTTTCAATGAATTGTTCCGATATTAAAATAAAGCAAAATTAATATTTAATTAGTTAAATACGACAACGTGTCTTTTTATTTATTTAAATTTTGGCGTTTTAAAAAGAGTGTATAAAATATGTACTTGCTATGATTTTGTATAAAGAACATTAATAATATCTTTAACTAAAATTAAATTATACACTATTTTCTAGAAAACATACATAAACATAACTTTATAAATTAAATAGGTACCGAAACGTTTAGTTCAATTCAAAAAATGATAATGTCATATAACAATTAAAAAACAATTAACACAAAAAATAAAAACAAAATAAACTAAAGTAACATAAAGAGCAATAAAAATTAAATCAGACAGTGTTTTAATCCAGAAAGAAATAATTTAACTCAAATAACAAAACACTAGCAATTACCTTGCAAAAAAGAACCGACGAACGAATTTTTACATAGCTCTAGGGAAATACTTCAAAACTTCCAGTTGATCGTAACGGCAGTATGGGTGTTCATTTCTTTGAGAACACAGTCAACAGCGTCGCGGTAGGTGGAGCTTACCGATTGCGCCTCGAACGAGTTTACTTTGCCTATAGTCAGCAATGGCGACAGAGGAAACCGCGTCCAAAAATGTTAAATTCAACTTATACATTACACGGCATACTAATTCCAATCGGTAGACAGATAAGGTTGACTTTTAATTGTAATACTGTAAATTATTCAATGATCGAATTCGCCATGAGCCATTTCGCACGTTCAGTGAATAATCGAAGATTTTGAGCGCCTAATTCACTATCTTGCGAAAAGATTTCATACTGTTTTATTTTTTAAATAAAGATCAATCTTGGAATTGTCTCGTAAAGTAACAGATTTTTTAAAATATCTCTATTTTATTTTATAATATTCTATATCTTCAGTCTTAAGCCTTATTTACATTATTTCACGCATTCTGGTTGTATAGTTTCAAAGTCTATAAAGGACATAGGCAAAAAATGATTTGTATTATTTTATATCTGTACATAGATACGTAGATATACTTATATTAATATCACACAACTTTTTAAATTCTTAAACTTCTTAACTTTTCTAATTTCTAATTACGTGTACTTTATATCCTAAACTTACGCCTGTTCAACACAAACTGTTCTGATTGATAGATATTTTGCGATTTGAAAAAATATTGGGAATAATTCTATCGTGAATATTTTAAACATCGAAAAGATCGGTTCTAAGGGACCGTCCATACTGTCTCACACTCCTCCCATTTCGTGTAGTACCGGAAATAAATTATCTCGAATTCCCTAAGCTGGGAAAAATAAAGGATAATATCTCCGAGAAGATAAAGTACTTATGAGACAAGACTTATGGGGTAATTTGTTAAATAACGCATCTTTACTAAGACCTCAAACTTATGTTCTTCGGAACAGTTTATTTGTGAGTTATTGGTACTTAAAAAGATCAAATGAAATTCTGTCCAAGAGATTTATGTCGTATGAATTTGTGGCAAAAATATAGTGAGTTGTTTGCGCTCTTGTTCTGCGATACGTTTATTGCCGCAGTCGATCATTAGGCTTATCATAATGTAAGATCGCATTTAGGGAAGTTATAATATTATATTTAATTACAGATAAAAATAGAATTTAGAGTCACTGAGCTAATATTACTTCGAATAGAGCAGTCACAGCAAACTATTTTTTACTATTTTTTTTTCAATACAGACAAGCGTTTGACCACTATCTCACCTGATGATGTAGTCGACGATGGAGCAAACTTGCCTAGAAGATACTTATTCACTCGCGACTTGAAGATTTCCATATTGTACCCATCAGGAAACACCGACTCAGGTAAGGTGTTCCATTCCTTTGCGGTTCGCATAATAAATGTAGAAGCAAAACGTTTTGTTCCCATTTGTGAAATATCTACCATATGCCGGTATCGATTAGCAGTTTTCAATGATAGAATGGGGATGGGGGAACTAGATCGTGTTATTCCTTGGCACATTCTCCGAAATGTATCCGATAAAATACCGAGAGACTAGCTGCCTTGCGACGATGTCCCAAGCTTTGAAGCCTTTCATCGGCCAGCTGCTCGCTGTCAAAGAGCCTCTTGGCTCTTCGCTCTATGGTATCAAGAGCCTCAAGCTGGTAATTAGCTGAACCATCCCAAAGATGAGAACAGTACGCTCCGCAGTGATCCCAGCCGTACTTTACGTTCGATGCAGAACGTACGTATCTTTTCTACTATTCAGGCTCAAAGAAATATAGAAAAAATACTGTCTTGTGTTCTAAAAAACATGTACAAACCATTCCAGAGTGAAGAAATATCTATTGTGCTTGTAGACGCTGCCACAGAGCTGCCATCTGCCGCTGTCAATCATAGATTGTGAAAACAATACTGACAGAAGGGATATGGATTTTCTGTAATTATTCTCCGGGGCAAAATTTGAGAACACTTCACTAGTCCGTGTTAATTCTTACCAGACAAATATTGTGTTGTTTTTATATAATGAGAATATTTTTTTGAATACTTTCTACAGTTTACAGCGCGAGTAATGTCGCATTTATAGGTTTCTACGATCTGGTCACGAAAACAGAGAAACATTGATCGATTTCGTTTAAATTGCAATGTAAACCTGGCTAATAAGCGATCATACATACAATTATGTCCATCATCATAACGTACAAAATTCTTACAATGAAACAAACTTTGCATAATATAATACAATACAATACAAAACTCTTCATTGTATAACCAGTTTACAAAGTGTACAACTAAACAATTCTTAGAAATTATAGATTTTTTTAGTGGTAATACAATCGGCGGTCTTATCGCGTATAGCAATTTCTTCGAGACAACCTTAGTATGGACATAAATGTAACTGGAATGTGTTATACGGGGAATTTTATTAGATAGCATTTATATTAGCTCAATCTTCGAATACCGTCATTTTAGCCCATTGATTTTGATGTAACTATCTTATATTATACCTGCCCAGCTGGGTATAATAATTAAACGCAAGCAAAGCTTGAGAAAACCGACTTCACCGCTTTATCTTCGGAACCTTGATCAGATTTAATGTATTAAACACGCATTATTGACTATAACTCAAAAACAAGAGATCAGACCTTGATGAAATTTCAATGGAACCAATTAGAAAGCAACATCTTCTAAAATAAAAAATAAAAAATCGAAATCGGCTCACGTGAAGAGAAGTTATGAGGTAACACACATAAAAAAAATACAGCCGACTTGAGTACCTCCTCCTTTCTGGGAAGTCGGTAAAAAATAAAAAAATATAACTGTAATTCATCTTAATTAAGTCGAAAAAAAGTCATATATTTAGCTACGAAATTAAAATACTTACAAAATGTTCTTAGCAAAATCACTAGCGACCAAACAGCCGAGCCGTCCCGATTTCTAAATCAGCGGCGTCAAGTTAAGATTTACAGTAGTACCTCTGACCCCGGGACATCCCGGACATTGGAAACGGGACGTCCCGTTTAATTGTGCCCCCGGGAAATTTATCCCGTGTTTTATTTGAATCCGTTTAATCTGCGTTTTGGACGCATCGGGATTCGGGTCGATTGTGAATTAACTGCGGGATTTTTACGAGTTTGCAATTTTGAGATTTCTTATTTTAGTTAAATTTTTGAGCTATAGAGTTAAAAAGTAATTAATTTTAATCTTTTGAAAAATAAATGAATAAATAAAATGACAAGTAGGTATAATACGATTGTTTACCTGGGTATCTCTTATAAGTTCATGTTTTTTTTTTTTCAAGATAGGCAAACGTTTGACCGCCATCTCACCTGATGGTAAGTGACGATGCGGTCGACGATGGAGCACGTTTGCCTAGAAGATGCCTATTCACTCGCGACTTAAGGACTCCCATATTGTATTTATCAGGGAAAATAATTTATTTCATACTAGTCGTGCCCGGCTTCGCCCGCTATTATCAGGTTAAAAAGTAGCCTGTGTTTTAATCCTAGGTATAATCTATGTACATTCTAAATTTCGTCCAAATCCGTTCAGCCGTTACAGCGTAAAGAGGGAACAAACATACTTTACACACACACTTACACACAAACTTTCGGATTTATAACATTATTTGGATTTTATAATATTACAGTATGAACCAAAGTGTTAAAAATTGTCGTCATAAAAGATAAATATTATATTTTTTAAATAAATTCTTATTGTAAAAAGTCATCTAACATTCAAATTTGAATAAACTTTTAACGTTTGATTACTATCCCACCTGGTAAATAGTAAATGATGATGTGGTCGAGATGGCTCAAGCCCCTCGTAAGGTTTCAAACCATGAACTTCTAAATCTAATCGAGTAAGGCAGGTCGGTTTACAACGACAGCGCCATCACGGCTTATGTTTTGTAAATATATAAAAAAATACTTTTTCTCACAAAGAAACGCAATTTTGCCGTTTTCGGTAAGAAAAGTTAAGATTTTTTTTTTTAATTACACCCTATAATATATAACAAAACAAACTTTTTTTTTTATTCATTATAGACAAAAGTTTGACAACTATATCACTTTTTCTCAAAACGAAATGCATTTTTTTGTTTTCGTTAAAAAAGTCAATTTTCTGAAAAAAACTTTTTTAATAATCTATCGACTTCCCAAAAACTGAGGAGGTACACAATCTTCTTTTTTATGTATGTGTTACCTCATAACTTCTTTCCACGTGAACCGATTATGAAATTCTTTTTTGTTGTTGCTTTCCAATTGGTCCCGTTTAAATTTGATCAAAATCTGACCAGTAGTTCTTGAAATATCGTCAATAAAGCGTGTTTAGTACATCTAATCTGATCAAAGTTCCGAAGACAAAGCAGTGAAGTCGGTTTTTTTAAGCTTCGCTTGCGTTTAATTGTGTTATGTACCTGTTAAAACCTGACCTATTAACTTAAACATAAACTGGTACATCCACACTCCTCAAAATATATTGTTCCACAAAAAACTGATTTGCTTTTATCTACTTCTTTATATCATCTTTAAATCCTCAAATATTTACACAAGGGGCACAATAATACTGCTTTGTATCTGAAGATAAGTATAGCTTAAGCTCAGGCCACACTTTGAGCGAAGATAACTTAGCACAGTTTAGCTTAAGCTGACTTGGGATAGCTTTACCTGACGATGTTAGCTTAGATATCTGGACTATGTTGCCATTTACCCCTGCGCGGTTCAGAGTTTTCTGCTCAGTATTTATACAATTATACTAATTATATTATAATTTATTTCGGCACATGACCAAAATGCTAGGTTGTATTTGGGGCAGAGGATAAGCCTTGCTATACAGCGTGGTTATGCAGCAAGCATTTTGGGAACTTTGCCGAACATTAAAGATCGTCTAAACCATCTTTAACCTTTT
Organism: Lomographa bimaculata; assembly: GCA_948107665.1. Classification (NCBI taxonomy): domain Eukaryota; kingdom Metazoa; phylum Arthropoda; class Insecta; order Lepidoptera; family Geometridae; genus Lomographa; species Lomographa bimaculata. The sequence continues at coordinate 12,745,998 of OX403608.1, read as the reverse complement.
TTGATAACTTGAATATTTATAATGTAAAACTAGGTCTTAAAATATGTATACAACCTATAATCAGCTAACAACTAACACAATAATGATGAAACACGTGTTTAAGCGTTTTTGAATAATTTTGTATTGTATTTTTTTTTAACTTCGTTCCTATTTACTTGAAACTTCGGATTATATATATATATTATATACAATAAATATATGTTTCAGTTATTTTTGAAAATAAACCCCCAGATGGAGAAAATAGATAGTAATCATTTATGTTAAAAATGGTATGGAGTTACTTGAATTTTGAATTCATGATCTTCAATACAATACTGATGTTAGTCTTCAATATTATGTATCATACTCGTAGAATCTCGTTTTGTTACATGAAAAAAAAATCCATTATATTTCTTAATACACACTTTATCTTTATCTACGGATAGCTTTTAAGAAACACTCATGCAAGTTAACGACTCTACTGCCAGATTCGTAAAATAACAGCGATCTTGAGAAGAACCTGACAAGAATTTCGGTGGCGCATTTTTTCATTCATTTTTACCTAGGTATACCTATATTATGTAGTCGCCAGAAAGCGCTTGTGCACTTTGCCTCCATGCATCCTTGTCATAAAAACATAACAATTCCTTGGCAGTCGGGTTGAAGGTAGCTACATGAGCTAAGCTAAGTAGAACCCGGTCACATTATCTCGAGACCTGGCGTCGATGACGTCACGTCGCGTCGGCGCTCTGATACGGTGCGCAAAACAAGCATACTCTAGTAGGATATTATTATAAACAATAAGATTTCCAACAAAACAAATATTGTGTTAATTAATTTAATGTAGGTAATATTATTGTAATGATATGTGGTGAAGCGTCTTTGCCTTTTTATAATATAAAAATTAAATGTAAATTATACATCTGCGAATGAATACTTCACTTTATATACCTAATATTCATATTGGCAAGAATCTTTGGATATTTGTGTACATTTGCAGTGTATTAGGCTCTCTGCTGACCACTGTTAGAGATCGTTCAAGGAAATTCCCAGAGATGGCGCTACTTGCAGTTGTATCGAGTGACATTTTTGCGCTCGCGACATCATTCGTGTGTCACCCCTGTGTGTGGTCGACAAAAACGCTCCGCTATTGAATTTTGTGACGTAGAAAACTAATTAAATAATTATCATCTAATTAACCAGGACTTAAAATAAAAACTTCATCGTGTCTATTGTGATCGACCGCTTCAACTGTGATGTGACTAAGTGATCAGTGCCTCGCATATTTTCGGATGTTTTCGGATTCAAACTCGCCGGCCGGCGCGACGTGGAGTTGTGTGTGTGCGCTTAGGCATACATACAGTTTGCTGTAGTTCCTTTCTTGGGGAGCTCCGGAGGCGGTTTCGACGCAGTCTAGGTACGTGGGCTTAAATAAACACTGTAAATTGATTCGTGTATCCCTACTGATTTTTGTCAATGTTCAAAAGAATTTACCGCTATCATTAAAAATATTAATACGTAAATGGTGGGCTATTTACACGCCAGCGATTTTACTCGCGCCACCAATATGATTAAAATGATGAAAATAATGCATTCCAGCGAGGTCTCGAGATAATGTGACCGGGTTACATAGCACGCAGTATGGCCTGCGCTTTATACTTGTATTACCCTGCTTGTCTCCTCTAATCAGGCGTCAGAGATAACCTAATCCCGAGGCAGTGAGGCGTCACGAATCGCATTGTGCATTACCCGAGTGATATATAGCTGACGAGGATAGATTAGTATTAGCAATTAGAGTATCAAATAAATTTATATAATACATGTGGTAGGCGCTTAAACAGAACTTGCTTTGTGCTCTCACGGAGAGGATTTGATTACATTTCGGAGAGTGTGCACTCTAATTACACCAGTTGATTCTACGACTAAAATTATCTAAGAAAGGTATATAAAAATGTAAATAAATACTTACGTCAATGAAAAGTTATAGAACAATTTCAACTGAATTTCCTTTTTTTTTTTTTATAGTGATAGGCAAACTTTTGACCACTATCTCACCTGATGGTAAGCGACGATGTGGTCGACGATGGAGCAAGCTTGCCTAGAAGATACCTATTCACTCGTGACTTGAAGACTCCCATATTGTACTCATCAGGAAACACCGACTCGGGTAAGGAGTTCCATTCCTTTGCGGTTCGCACAATGAATGTGGAGGCAAAACGCTTAGTGCGCATTTGTGGAATGTCCACCATATAGAGGTGTCTCGGTGATTTCTTTTCAAATAAAAATAATTCAAGTTATTCAAACAAAATCCCACACTGGCCACCTTACTATCTACTTCAATCTTGCAAACTCCAAAGAAAAACTCAACTTATACCTTCCAGAAACTTAGTCGATTCCACTGCACCTTCCACAGATTAAAATCTCTCCTCTCCCTCTAATCATCGAAGTTAGAAAAGGACTTAAAACCTGGACCCGGTTCGCTCATTTACATCCAACTTTTTAATACCTTTCCGCAAGTCAGAAGATAATGTTAAACTAAAGGCTTAGTGTGGCCATGAAGTTGGAGTATAACCGGTTCGTCAGATACGTTATGTGGGCAGAAACAATTACAATATTTTGTGTAATTATGTATTTATTTTGTAAACATACATAATTATGTTTACAAAATAAATACATTTATTAGTATTGCCTTATAGAAAATATTTACTTTAAGTATGTATCTATATATATATATACCGTCCGGGGTAAGTAGTGCACAATACTGCAGGGGGTGGTTAGGAATCGATAAAGGAGCAAATAAAAAAAAAAAATTTTTTTTTTTATTCGGCAGGCCTGCAGGCAGTTCAGTAGTAATTGTCAAGTAAAGTATGGTCCTCCGTAGACAGCCGCTACAACAATAGCTTCCAGAGTAGGTGAGTGCTACGAGTGCTACGGGGTCATTGAACTAACATGTGACGAGAGGTCACACTGAAAGGCGGTTCAGGAATTACGAGAACCAATGTTTCACGTGAAGCAAACCACACCTATCTAATTCTAAATACTTGTCTTCAGTAAGTAATTAGGTAGGTACCTACTACCTGGTAGGTATTGAATTCCCAGAATTCGTTGATTTGATAACTTACAACAAATTCTGGGAATTCAATACCTACTAGGTACCAATGGTATGCTTCACGTGAAACATTGGTTCTCGTAATTCCTGAACCGCCTTTCAGTGTGACCTCTCGTCACATGTTAGTTCAATGACCCCGTAGCACTCGTAGCACTCACCTACTCTGGAAGCTATTGTTGTAGCGGCTGTCTACGGAGGGCCATACTTAACTTGACAATTACTACTGAACTGCCAGCAGGCCAGTCGAATAAAAAAAAAAAAATTTTTTTTTTTTTTTTAATTTGCTCCTTTATCGATTCCAAACCAACCCCTGCAGTATTGTGCACTACTTACCCCGGACGGTATATATATTTACCCCCGTTTCACCGAATTATTTAATATCTCTATCTAAAGGTTGTCAGGAAGAGATCGCTTTTAGCGATAAGACCGCCGATTGTACACTATAATTTATTTTTAAATGATTTATGCAAGGTGTGACAATAAAGCGTTATCTATCTATCTAACTATCTAGAGTCGGCAGTCATCTTGACCGCGAAATATTCGACCACGTGGTCGAGTTGCCACCTTCAATTTCTATAGTTGATAACTCGATCACACACACAAAGTACAGTCAGAGGAAAAAGTGTAAACCAAAATACTATTAAACAACTGTACCGTAATTCAAAACCTAGTAAGTAAATATACAAAAACTCGAAAAAGCTCATAACTTTTCTCTAGGTGAACCGATTTTGATGTTTTTTTTATTTGAAAGCTGGTGCATCCCTTGTGGTCCCATTTAAATTTGATCAAGATTAGACCATTAATTTTTGGGTTATCTTCAAGAATGCGTATTTAATTAATTTAATCTGATCAAGAATTCCGAAGATAAAAATGTGTAGTCGGTTTTTTGAAGCTTTGCTATTACAAAATTTTTATTCCTTAAAATTTAAATACATTATATATTTCATTAAACTTAAAACTTAATTAAAATTAACCAAAAAAAACTATAACTAGATAAAAATATGTACAAAACTTAATCTAATAGACCGCTAGTAGTAGGCAAAGTACCCAAAATGCTGGCAGCATTGCCACGTTCAATGGCAATGCTCAATCTCTGTCTAAAATATTTGCCAGCATTTTGATCACAAGTTGCTTCGACCAAACGCTTTGATATTTTTAATAGCTTTGCTTATTTTAGAGTTATTTAGTTTAAATTATATTATATTAAATAATTTTATTTTAGATAGTCAAACTTTTAACCACTATCTCACCTGAAAAGCGACGATGTGATCGACGATGGAGCAATCTTGCCTAGAAGATACCTATTCACTATCGACAATATTATTTATATAAACATAATTTTTTTGACTAAATCAGGCAATCTCCCATACTGAGACGTCTAAATATTGAGACGTTCCCAATCGCTATTTTAATGGCCACTCAGCTACAATCTGCGGACTTTTGGTCTTAACTCGGACTTAGGCCGAACTTAAGGCTCCGTACACACGATAAGACCGTAAACGGTAAAAAGCGGTATTAAAAGTTTCCGAGGGTTTTGTGGTTCTTCAGGATATCGGATCGTTTGGTTAATCGAATTCGCAAGTTTGTGCGTGATTTTTAGTTCTTGTTTTGGTTTATAATGATGAAGAATATTTATAAAGATTAACATTATTATTTCGTTGTAGTGATATGTTTTTATCTTAGATGGATTCTTTTTCGAGAGAGTAACAAGATTAATTGAATTTTTAACCGACTTCAAAAACGGAGGAGGTTCTCAATTAGACTGTTTTTTACCAATTTCATAAAAAAGGAGGAGGTACTCAAGTCAACTGTTTTTTTTTATGTGTGTTACCTCATATCTTCGTTCCACGTGAACTGATTTTGAATTATTATTTTTTGTTTGAAAGAGTTGGCTTTCCAATTGGTTTCATTTAAATTTGATCAAGATCCGATTTGTAGCTACTTGAGATATCGTCAATGATGCGTGTTTAGTACATCTAATCTGATTGAAGTTCCGAAGACGGTGAAGTCGGTTTTTTAAGCTTTGCTTGCATTTAATTTATTTATGTGTTACCTCTTAACTTCTTTATAAGTAAACCGATTTTGAGACATTTTTATTCGAACGCCAGTGTAATTCTATTTAAATTTGATCAAAATCTGATCAGCAGTTTTTAAATTATTCTCAATAATGCGTGTTTATATCTTTTAATCTGATCAAGGGTTCCGAAGGTAAAACTTTGAACTACTCGTTCGCTCAGTTGGGTGTGGTTCGCTTTCTAATCAGTGGTATCATGTTCGATTCCCGGCGGGAACAAAAGTTTTCTCTCCAAGAAAAATTGTGTTTCTGGTTCTGGTTGTGATTGTGTGTTTGATGTGAATGTTTCCGGCACCCACGACACAAGTCATCGAACATAGAGTGGGTCTGTGAATGTGAAATAAAAAAAATAGGGCGTTTTTTAAGGCTTTGCTTGCGTTTAAAGTATTTAAATTTGCATGAGCTTTATAGAATGTTGCATGCCAGTTTCTGGCGAAGCATGTGAAACATTAATTATTAACCCATTTTACGTTAATTAATTATGGCAAACACGATGGCACGACTGGCTGAAAAATATTTTTCATTGATTAAGGTGACGGTTTTTTTTAAGGTTTGTGGTAAACTATGACTGTATTTCGGTACAGCGTAGTAATCCAAACGAGCACGAGAGCCCTAAAATTAAAATAGAGCACATTATGCATCAGATTTACTAATAAAATATATGTTTTATCCTTCATATCTATATATTTATATCAGTGATTATACCTTTGAAAAAGACTTTGATGAAGCGAAATCACTAAGTTGATTTGGCCTGTTTTTAGGCCTATTTGGTCCCGGGGTCTATCTCAAAAACGGCTTTACACTGAACGCTGAAACTTACGTATAATATCTGTTATATCCTTGGACAACATATACATAAATCAAACAATTATATAAAAAAGAGATATAAGCCATTACCCTTAAAAGATTTTCTCTATGGGACAAAATGTAGGCACGAGATCTCAGTTCGGCGCAAACAACTAGCTTAAATGTTTTTTTAGAAATTATAATGTATACAAAAAAACAGAATAATAAAACGCAAGCTAGGCTAATTCGTGAGGTGATACCGTGTTCACTGTTTCTAATTCAGGTATCACAACACAAAAATAACCAATTTTTATTTATTTATTTATTTCTCCATCTTACATCTATTATTACAGGAAAAACCAAATGCAATAGTGTAGTTTCTTAATTCTTTAGATACTTAACATAACATAAAACACTTAAAGCTACCTTTGTGAATTCATTCAGAGTACAACAAAATATATCAAGTTGTGAGGCAATGAGGTTGAGAGTGGTCAGCGCGCGTCAGAGGCGCCTGCCACAGCAGGTTGGTCCGCGCGCTCGGCGCCGCCACTAGCTGCGGCCGGCGTCTCCGCCACACATATCTATCCGGTACGCACAAGCGTATTTGGTCCAGCATATCAGCGTTATGTACCCTACCTCTGATTACTTTAAAGATATAAGAAACTAGTGTGAGCTCTCTCCTGACCCTCAGTTCGTTATATCCGACCATTCCTAAAATAAATAAAGTAGGGTACATCAATGGATAAAATGGATAAACTCCATAATTTTTCATATATAAATACCTAACGAATTTATTTTGTATTCTTTCTACCATGAGTATGTATTTTGTTTCGTGAGGGGACCAAATTACTGCATTGCATTCTAACTGACTCCTGACCAGAGCGTTGTATAAAGCGCAGATGGCCTTGATATTGGTGAAGCCGTTAGCCATGCGAAGGATAACCCCCAAATTTCTATATGCTTTTTTGCAGATTTTAGTAATATGGTCACGAAATTTTAATTCTGTATTAAGAGTAACTCCTAGTAGTTTTAATATCCCTAAAGATACATCTAAACAACATCAGAATCTAAATAAAGCCTCTAAGCCTCAATTTGAGTAGAAAGCCTCAAATTATTCTACAGTTTCACGTCGCTACGTTATCAGGCCACGGAGCTCTAAGCATCTCCGAATACCGCAGCATCTGAGTATCTCGATGTTTTATCGCCCTACCTCAAAACGGATATAGCATGAACTTATGTAAATATTGTAGTTTGTACACAATTGAAGACATAGACAGTATATTACGTCCTGAATAATACAAACGAGTTTTTTTTTAATTTATGAAACGTCATTTTATTGAAATAAAATACCTATCGGAATAAAAAAAATACATGTAACTTAGGTCTTTGATACAGGTATATAGTCTTAGGAAAAATAGGCAATTGGCCCGTAGCTAATAAAATAATTAAACGCAAACAAAGCTTAAAAAAACCGACTTCACCGCTTTATCTTCGGAATTTTGTTCAGATTAGATGTATTAAACACGCATTATTGACGATATTCCAAGAACTACAAAAATAATCATCAAAATCGGCTCACAACGAAAGAAGTTATGAGGTATAGAAGTTATGAGAACATCGTCAAAGTAGTCCACAAAATAGGCATTATTAACGATATTTCATGAACTACTTATCAGATCTTGATCAAATTTAAATGGGACAAGCAACATCTTTCATACTAAAAAAAAAATTCGAAATCGGCTCGCGTGGAGAGAAGTTATGAGGTTACACACATAAAAAAATAAAAAAATACAGTCGACTTGAGTACCTCCTCCTTTTTTGGGAAGTCGGTAAAAAAAGAAAAAAAAAAACCTTCAATATTTTATGACACTGGTTTAACGGTATTGTTAAAATTCAAAATTAATAACAAGATACTTGTGGTTATCATTAAAATAATATTCAAATTAAAAAATATTTCCTATTGTTTTATTACTTTAATTATGTTGTCATCACTATTATATTTATATTACTCTGAGATAGATCTTCACTTTCACAAGATAGATTTTTCTGATTTTACTATCATTAGGTACTTCATAAAAACACTTTGAATTATAGATTTTTTTACCACTGGCACCAAGTTATTGGATTCCAGAAAAATCGAGGCCAACCCTTTAAATTTTATAGGACGCATAATTTGTTTTATATACTTTCTAAAACTATTCAAGTATTTGCGTCTGGTACTCATTAAACAATCAGAACCAGAACCAGAAAAACAAATTTTCCATGGGGAGAAAACTTATGTTCTTGCCGGGAATCGAATACGAATACCCCTACTTAAAAGGCTAATGTACACCCAACTGAGCCAACGGGAACTTCAACAGAAGTTATATACAAAGCCTATGTACTGCTTTCTATCGTTTCATATTACGCCATCCATCTCGTTCTGACGGCACTTTCTAATGCTACGTCCCTTTCGCACGCGACCTTCAGGAAAACTGAGCGTTGTTTTTGGTGGTGGTACAAGAGAAAATAATGTACCTACCTACATGTATATACTTACTTATATTCACCGTGGCTTCGCCCACGTAAATTAAAGAAATATTATATATAGGGTCTAATTTCGAATCCAAACCATTCTTGATTCCACCTGAACACACACAAAAAAATCGTCAAAATCGGTCCAGCCGTTTAGGAGGAGTTCAGTCACATACACTCGTACAGAAGAATTATATAAGAATTATATAAGCATAAAAATTATGTAAATACATTAATTAAGTAGTCATAATTTCTGAAGCAAAGTACTTAAATGTATCTGTTGTTATAGTTTTTTTCATAATCAAAATCAAATTTATTTTATTGTATAAACTGTGAAATGATCTTACATAATTGAAAATTAATTTCGGTTTTGGTTTGAAAAATTTCGATAAAATTTATATGGGACCATGTCTGAATTATACTCTACCAAACAAAATAAAATCATCAAAATCGATTCATAATTGGCTGAGATATCGCGTAACATACACACAAAAAAAAAACATACAGTTGAATTGAGAACCTCCATTTTTGAAGTCGGTTGAAAATAGTCAAAGAGTAGCAACAGTTTGACCACTGAAAACACACAACAAAGAGAATATAATTAATATACTCGATATTCGATAGTATTTTTTGCTCTGAAACATAGAAATCAAAATCGGCTAAAATTTTAGATTTATTATGAAAAATAATAGTAAAATAGTGCCATTACCGAAGATATTACAACTTGAAAATTATAACTATCGTGAGTATTACACATAATTGATACAAAAGTAAGTATTATACATAATTGATACGAAATTTTCGACGTGTTTCAAGCCGTACACAACATCAAGTATATTACAACTTAACTTTAAATAATGTTAATTTCCATGATGGTTTGACATTTTCTTCTTCAGAAGTGTACAGATTACGTATTGTACATAGAGAAATAAATATAAGTCTATGACAGGCAGCGTTTGAGCTGATTTGTACTTTATTATGTCAAAGGAAGAGTCGCTATTCATTGAAATGTATTTCCGGAGAGAAACGTCTGTATTTGTGCTATTGGGTATAAAGTGACCAAAGTGATATGTAAAAAAAAAATGTTTGTGATTGATTGACCAAAGCGAGATCTTTAAGTTGACCTGAGTTGTTCAGTACTTTGTCCGTCCGTCTGTCAATGACATATAGCTAGTCTAAACCATACAAACGAAAAGCTCGAAATTCTCAGAAAATTTAAAACTATGGCAAAAATGGCAATTAAAATGATATTAATGATAAATTTAAGGGGGCACCCATACACTATTGTGGGTGGCAATATAATTTTAAATATTAAAAATAAAGTTACGAGCAATTTACCTCAATTATTTTTTCTATTAGGCAAAATTTGATTGTGATCTCTGTTCGGAGTGAACGACTAGTATAAACATAGTTAAAACTCGCTACCACCTACTTTTTGCACCACTATTCAAGTGATGCCGCGGTCACAGTCACGACAAACACCTTTTGTAATAATGCACTCGGTCAAGTTTAATGGTTTTATTTTTACCGACTCTACAAAAAAGAAGGAGGTTCTCAATTCGACAGTTATTTTTTTACCTTATAACTTCTATCCACATGAACCGAGTTTGCTTTTGGGTAAACACTGTGATGAATACTTAAAATGTTTCCCTGTAATACAAAAGTTTCACTTCTATCGTGCGTCTTTACCACACACCCTGTTTTTTTTACTTATATGTAAAGTATCTACCAGGCTACATTCAAAAATAGTACCTGGATGACCGAGCTTTGCTTAGTTAAAACGACGTTTTCTAAAAAAGACCTAGCTAGATTGATTTACGGCCCCCGAAGCCCCCTGCATACTAAATTTCACGATGAAGGGGGCGATAAATCGATCTAGCTAGGTCTCATTTTTACAATACGTCGTTTCATCCGTTTTTCAGGCAATAAAAAACTGCTACAATAAGTATCATTAGAATACGATGGTAAATTTCGCCACTATCTACAAGGTTATAATAGCTCAGGTGGAAAATCGGGCTGTCCCAAAACCAGAAGACCCCGATTCGAGTCCAGATAATTATTTTTTTACCCAAAAATAAAACCGAGCAAAGCTCTGTCTTCCAGGCACTATATACATACAAGAATTGCTCGTTTAAAGGTATTAGATAAAATAATAAATTTTAAGTACACAAGTATCTGCTCTCTGCGCCGTGGGTCCTGGCTTCGATTCCTGTCAGCAACACGATTTTCCTTCCTTTCTGATTCTGAGTGTGATTGTGTGTGTGATGTAAATATTTCCGGAACCCACGATACATGTCTTTGAATTAAATATGAGGCGGAATGAATGCGTTCCTTTAATAAAAAAACACGCGGGGCAGTCTTTATGGACTGCCGATAGTAGTGAAAACTATATAATATATATATTATACCGTTTACTGCTCATGGGAAGCGTGCGGTGACGACGAAGTGAGTTTCACACTTTTTGTTCATCCAAAAAGTACACATACTCGTATATACACAGTATACATATAGCTCATGGAAAGCGTTCAGTGACGATGACGTTTTTTTTTTTTCTTAGTTTTGGCTTCGCAATCCTGTGCATTTAGCCAGTGTCAAGTGATAATATATTTCAAGTGTATTTCATATTATAGGTCCTAGTCACAAGTCTCAGTCAAAGTCAAGTAAAAGAGTCAAGGTCCAGTCGTAGTCAAGTCATGCCCTAGTAAAGTGGTAGAAACTTTACTAGAACTTCTATTGGAGTTTTGGAGCGAAGGTGAAAATCACGTTTTTCAACTTTGTATGATTTGCCTACACTTATGCACGTTCACTAAGTATTAACGGTTAATAATCCACCATTATTACACATTAACACTCGAAGAATCACAGGTTTTGGTAAATTTTACAAAATCAACAACGCCATTTTTTCACTTTCGCGGCAAAACTCTCCGATGACGTGAGTTCCATGATTTTCATTCACCCAAAAAGTGCTCAACGCGCCTAAAGAAGTTTTCACTTCAAATAAGTATTTCTTATTCAAATGTGTGCCAACATTTGAACAAAAATCAAATCAAACAATGATTTTGTTTTGTCACAGAATGGTGCAACTGACTTGCCGCAGTGTTGACTTACCTTGACACGTTCGTCATCAAAAACTTGAGCATTTTGATGTAATAACTATCCACAGCAACGAGTAAATTTACCTTCATTTTATACACTAGAGTAGCTCGCTAGATTCTTATAGCTAATAGGGTAACGTATTTTTTTTTTTTTATTTGTGACAGGCTAGTGTTTGACCACTATCTCACCTGATGGTAAGTGACGATGTGATCGAAGCTGGTAAACACACTAGACCTGGAATACGCAGGCTCTCAAGGATAACTGCCGGAACACCGTATTTGGCTTGGCGGCAGACTTTCAACTTGATGGTGGTAAGCTACTTTGGTAGCAAGCCAGGCGAGCAACTCACAAAATGCTTTACCACCTCTCAAATGTCACCTGATTAGCACCACCCGGGGACCACGTGTAGGGAGTCAGACTTAAGGGGTATCCTCCTACGGACGTGGGTGACTCAGCCGCCCACATTTGAAAGGTAACCCTTTTTTTTATTAAAATTGTTTATATACATGCGTCCCATAGAGGTACTCATAAAAAAAAATATTCACACACACAATTCACAAATTTACAGCCCTCTCGAGAAGAACCTGGCATTTTTTTGAAATCGCATCATAACGTAGTCCATTTATGGATGACATAACTCATATCCGCTCGAAGCGTTTTGCTTCTACATTTATTATCCGTACAGCGAAGCAGTGGAACTCACTACCCTCGTCTTTGTTCCCCGAGCAGTATAATCTGGGAGTCTTCAAGTCTAGAGTGAATACGTATCTTCGAGGTGTTTCATATTCGGTCGCATCATCACTTTCCATCAGGTAAGATAGAGTACATTTTTTTTTTCTGGTAGCTTATCATTTGGCCACAATCTCACCTGACGAAAAGTGACGATGCGGCCGAAGATGTAGCATGCTTGCCTTGAGAGTACAATTAAAAGAACATTGAAAATTCTAAATATATAACTTTGAATTTCGTCCAGTTCCAAGTTGTTCAGAACAATAAATTCTTGGTGGTCTCTGAGGAGTTGGATGCAAAGGTAAGTTACTCTTCAGTTTAAAGTTGAGATTTGCAAGATTTTTGAGCATTGAATAAGATACTTTTTTGGTACGAACTATTCGTTTTTTTTGCTAACATTGAATGAGGATGTGTTAAAGAAAACAAATATCTAAGGACCAATTGCCTATATTTCCTAAAACTATATACAGCAAAGACCGAAGTTACCTACAAGACATTAGCTTATAGGTAACTCAAGTGCTCAGGCCTACTTGTAGCATCTAAGGTAGAACCACAGATTTGAACTGCCCGTTGGCTTAGTTGAGTTGCTCGCACATTCACAGCTTCACACTTAATTATCTGACTTAGAAGATTTGTTTTCCCGCCGGAAATCGAACCCTAGAATGCTCAGAAGGCGCACAACTAAGCCAATGGTCAGTTAAATATATATGTTAAGTTTTAACTATAGTGTCGTATACCTGCGTCATAGTATTCCTAAGACAAGAAGGGGGCTACCACAATTCACTGAAATACGAAGTTTCTGGTTTCGTTTCGTTCAATTCAAATTCAAATTGTCTTGTCTTGTCATGTCTATAAAAAAATACCGGATATAATTAAAAATGAAGGAAATGATAAAATACTTTCAAAACAATTAAAAAACTATTGACATTAAAAACATATTACTCAATTGACGAATATCTAAATGATAAATTTGACAAAAATTTGACATTATATTTAATATTTTATCTTTGTTTTCTTACTACTATTATTATTTTTTTAAATTAATCTAATGGTAATAATAATACATATTTTCTATTACAATATTAAATTGAATAATTACTATGACGAAATGTATAAACACAAATATTATATGATATTTCTTTTGTAGTATTTGTGTTTATTTCTCATCTGTCAACAAAACCTAGCAGTCCTCCTCTCTTCTAAGATTATTGCGGTGCCCCACAGGGTCTATATAGAACTGTACTCCTAAAAAACACCTGTATATTACTATTATTATAGATTGCAATAAATAAATGAATATGAATATGAAATTCAAATGTTTATTGCAATCTCTAATAGTCAGCACATGGTTTTAAAAGTTTACAGTTCATTAGAGACCCTGTCGGGCACAACAATATCAGAGCAGAGGAGGACGTCTTATTATTGTTATAAAAGTATATAATAAATTATTTTCTGTATTATAGAAACAAAATTTATAAAATAGTTCATCAGAATAAATAATAATACAATACAAACACTCTTTATTGACACCAAAAGATAAATACAACTTACAGAGAAACTTATAAAGATAGGTACAATGGGCGGTCTTATCGCTGTCTTATCTCTTCCAGACAACCAATAATATGAATATGAGTTAATATTTGCAGTTAAATTTTTACTTTTAGTAGACAATAATAACAATTAGTAAATTGGATTAATTAATGGTGTGGAATAATAATGTTTTTATCGTTAAGGTACTCGCCAACTGTATAGTATCTTTTTTCAATAAGGAATAAAGACTGACTTTTTGTATTAGGTAAGTAGTATAGCTAAATCTGTATTTTGATTAATCCTGAATATATTTATTATATTAGAAAAAAATAAATAAATAAGGAAACGTTTTATTTGGTTCAAAAAAGTATTATCATTTGATTCTTTTACAATTTGTTCCGGCAGCTTGTTAAATCGGTAACGAAAGACGAAAAATCGACGAGTTTGTGAATTGACAGATTTTGCATTGAAAAGGGTTATTGGCCACTGCGCTCCAAGAAACAGTGGACAACGCTCCACGAGCACTTTTTCTGACTTTTAATTAAAATAATATAAGCCAGTACATTTATTCCACTGCGCTCCACGAGAAAAATATTTAGTACAGTCGGCAAGAAAAGCATACTTCTACTACTTCTCATAACGTTTTATGATAAAAGAGTTTGTTGAAGAAAATATTGTTACATTCTCGCGATAAATACACAATTAACACATTTAATGGAGTTTCCCGCCTAATTAATTACTAATTTCATTCATTATTAATTAATACTTAGTTAAGTTATATAAGATGTGAATGTTAAAATAGTTTTTTTTTCAAACTCTGTCTGTACTCGTTGCTACGCCCTTCCAAGGAGCATGTAAATAATTATAATTAAGTGTTATTGTTATTTTTATATGTGTGCAATAATTATTAAACTTCATACATTTTTGGTTGTTTTGTTATTTCATATACGTTACGTTTAAGATTGTTCGTTGTATTTCCGAAAGAAAATCGGAGTTGATATATATTACGATTTCCTTTAATACTTTGTTCAGGCTCAAAATTTCGGTTCAGGGCCGAAGTTTCAGTTCAGGAGGTCTATTCCGGGCATCGATCATCTTAATATCGACGTCAAAATCGAAAGATTTTCTTATCATAATAACCATCGAATGGACTGAACTTTCAACCGATTGACTGTCGTATCGCCGTCGCATCATTTATTTATTTGTGACAGGCTAGTGTTTGACCACTATCTCACCTGATGGTAAGTGACGATGTGATCGAAGCTGGTAAACACACTAGACCTGGAATACGCAGGCTCTCAAGGATAACTGCCGGAACTCCGTATTTGGCTTGGCGGCAGACTTTCAACTTGATGGTGGTAAGCTACTTTGGTAGCAAGCCAGGCGAACAATTCACAAAATGCTCTACCACCTCTCAACGTTTTATGATAGATCATTTATATCGGTATAATAATTAATAAACTTCAAACATTTTGGCTGTGTTATTTCAATCACGTAACGTTCAAGATTGTTGGTTGTATTTCCGAAACAAAATCGGAGTAGATACATATTACGATTTCCTTTAATACTTCGTTCAGGCTCTTAGTTTCGGTTCAGGGCCGAATTTTCGGTAAAGGAGGTCTATTTTGGGCATCGATTATCTTAATATCGACGTCAAAATCGAAAGATTCTCTTTTCATAATAACCATCGAATGGACTGAACTTTCAACCGATTGACTGTCGTATCGCCGTCGCATCATTTATTTATTTGTGACAGGCTAGTGTTTGACCACTATCTCACCTGATGGTAAGTGACGATGTGATCGAAGCTGGTAAACACACTAGACCTGGAATACGCAGGCTCTCTAGGATAACTGCCGGAACACCGTATTTGGCTTGGCGGCAGACTTTCAACTTGATGGTGGTAAGCTACTTTGGTAGCAAGCCAGGCGAGCAACTCACAAAATGCTCTACCACCTCTCAAATGTCACCTGATTAGCACCACCCGGGGACCACGTGTAGGAAGTCAGACTTAAGGGGTATCCTCCTACGGACGTGGGTGACTCAGCCCCATCAATTCGAACAATCTTAGTTTGACGACCAGAATAGTCCTGCTTGGCTGAAATTTTGGACGTTTCGAAACCGTGGTAGGTCCCTTTTCACAGAAAATTGCAGTTTTGACCGGTTATTAGTGTAACCATCCTTCATTCACGCGATGTCTAGCGAAGCATATACTTACTATCTGTTAATGATTAAGTAATTAGTAAAATGATATAACTTGATACTTCCTCCGAGACAATAAATGACAAGGATAAAACCGGCTAAGTGCGAGTCGGACTCGCGCACGAGCGGTTCCGTACCATCCTACTAATATTATAAATCCGAAAGTTTGTGTGTAAGTATGTTTGTTCCTAATTAAAGTTGTGTACGGCTTGAAACACGTCTAATGACGACTTAGACACGAATTAGACGTGTTTCAAGCCGTACACAACTTTAATTATGTGTAATACTCACGATAGTTTTAATTTTCATATGTTTGTTCCCTCTTCACGCTTTAACGGCTAAACGGATTTGGATGAAATTTGGAATGTACATAGATTATACAAGAATTAATACATAGGCTACTTTTTAACTTGATAATAGCGAGCGAAACCGTGGGGCACAGCTAGTATAATATAAAACATTAACGATTTCACACTTACAGCGCGGCATCGGGTTCGATCCCCGGCGGGACCACAAGCTTTCTCCCCCAGGGAAATTTGTGTTTCTGGTTCTGGGTGTGGTTGTGTCGCAAGTAATTAAACTTAGTACGGGGCTGTAAAGGTGAAAGCATTTATATTATGTAAGATGTCCTTTTAAACACCTAACAAACTGCTAAGCGACACCGCTAGTTGGTAGACATTCTACAATTGCACACGAAGCGTTTTGCTTCCACATTAATTGTGCGAACAGCAAAGGAATGGTACTCTTGCCTGAGTCGGTGTTTCCTGATTACAAAAGGGAGTCTTCAAATCGCGAGTGAATAGGTATCTTCTAGGCAAACTTGCTCCATCGTCGTCAAACATACTTACACACACACTTGCACAATTACACACAAACTTTCGGATTTATAATATTAGTAGGATTTAGTATAATTATATATTTTTTTATGCTAAGTCGGTAAGCATTTGACCTCCATCTCACCTGATAGAAAGTGATGATGCGGCCGAAGATTTGATATGCTTGCCTAGAAGATACCTATTCACTCTTGATTTGAAGACTCCCAGATTATACCCCTCGGGGAACAATGACGCAGGCCATTAGTTCCACTCCTTCGCTGTACTAAGGAGTATAATATATCAAAGATGTGTGATGTGAATGTTTCCGGCACCCACGATACAAGTCTTTGAACTTAGTGGGGCTGTGAGTGTGAAAGCGTTTGTTTGTTTAAAAAAAAAAGATTAACGTATTTATGTTAATCCTCGGCAGGTGTGATAAATGCATTCACAAATTTGAGCACACCTCGAGAACATTTAATTTCGAGTAGGTACTAAGGCCAAGTTTACACTTGACTTAATGTACATTGTAGCTCCTTGTATATTTATTAGATCCAAGGTATTCCAAGCCATTCACCGCCAGTATAAATGCCACCTTAATGACGAAACTACGAAACGCTTTGAGCAATTATTTCGCAATTACGCAGGATTCATTTTATTTGTCAACTTGAGTTGTTTTTAGCCGACTGCAAAGGATAGGCTATGATTTTCGTGCGTATCTTGATGGACGAGTTTTGTAGAGATAGGACTCGACGAGTCCGCCTGGGGCAATACCACATTATTGTAATTTTACAATACACATCATAATTCAAAATTTATAAACAGAATTCAAAAGCGAAGTCTATCAGATCGCATACTCGGTTAGATAGATAGATAGATAGATATATTCTTTATTGAACACCTTAAAATAACAAAGAACACAAATAGGAATGACAGTAAAAAATTATATAAGTGTAACAATAGGCGGTCTTATCGCTGAGAGCGATCTCTTCCAGATAACCTTTGGATGGAGAGGAATAACGCAATATAATAGGACGTCGTTCTACGTTCATAAAAGATTAGATAGAAGAACAGTGATTAAAAACAGAGGATATATAAATAATAAATTTACATACACGTAAACAGATACTATATAATTATAAAATACTAAATATTTTTAAATATACAATACATACATATACATATATATATATACATATAATAAAATTATGTCTAGGTTAGCTAACCAGTATAGTTTTATAACAGGAATATCAAAATCTTATTATTTAACTGGTTATCTAAAAATAAAGATCAGTTTTCTAATGGTAATAACATATTCCTTTTAATTTACCGGGTAATATAATGGTAAATGCCTGCGTATTCCAGGTCTAGTGTGTTTACCAGCTTCGATCACATCGTCACTTACCATCAGGTGAGATAGTGGTCAAAAACTAGCCTGTCACAAATAAAAAAAAATAAAAAATATATTTTTCCTCTTAGAATACTGGTTATCTAAATCTAGTTATCTAAGGAGAATAAGGGCATTGCCAGAAATTCAAATGCCAAGCAGTAGTGTGCAAACATTGCTGTATTTTGGATTGAAGAGCAATGTTTGCAGCGAAATTTAAGGCATAAAGATTTATTTATTTTTTTCAAAATAATCTACATTTTTTTTTTTTTATAAAGATATTTAACATCCAATATCTCAGGGTGAAGAGTGCAGTGCATTGCTGCGCAGGATTTTGAAATATGTAAGTTTCAAACTCTGGGTAGCACTGATCTCCAATGAGCAAGCATGTCGTTTTAAATTCAAAACGATTCATACTTTAAAAAGTGTTTCAAAATCAAAATCAAAATCGTTTATTCACACGGGCCCCAAAGAGGCACTCATGAAAGTTAATGAATCTATTGCCAGATTCGCAAAATTACAGCTATCTCGAGAAACTCGGCGACGCATTTTTTTTTCATTCATTTTTTTTTACAAACATTCTTAATTTCTAATACATAATCTTCTTAACCTAGGTGTTATTATGGTAGTCGCTAGAAAGAGCCTGAGCAGTTTGCCTCCATGCATCCTTGTCATTATATCATTATATCATATCATATAATCAAGATTTTAGGTGTTACAACAAACTCGCTAATGAAATAGATTTGGATATTTTTGTTACCCCAGCGTCTAAGTTTAAGCGGATTTACAACGATCGCTTTTTGTCTACTCTCAAATAATTATTATTTATCAACAAACTTTGTAGCATTAACATTTTTGTCTTAAACGATAATTTAACGCAATTTATATTGTATTCTTGATTAAAAAAAAAAAATGTGTTGTATTCGTACTTTCAATTATTATTGACTAACAAACCTATACTTAATTTTACAATTATATTTAATGTGTGATTTTAAATCTAATTAGTTAGCTTATCAGTGAAAACTTTTAATTGGCCTTAGTTTCATAGATATTTATTATTTCATGTACCTAGCTGTTAGTTTTCCAATAAAAATAAAATAAAATTTTACCAAATGTAAATAAAGTATTCGCCAAGACGAATTAAACGAGCCGAAACTCGATGGGGTTGCGTCATTTCATTACAGAGTTCCTATGACCACCATCCAGCTCCATCATCAGACCCTGGTTACCATTAAAAGACTACTCGTCAAGACCATTCAAATGAGCCCAAACTCGATGAGGTTGTGTCGTTTCATTGCGAAGTTCCTTTTGCCGCCTTCCAGCTCCATCATCAGATCAGCACCATGTCAACATAATGTTGCATTGTCACGCGACTTACACATGTATGCAAAATTTCAGCTCAATCGGTAACCGGGAAGTGGATCAAATTTAATTTGCTAGATTTGATGACAAACATCAGGACAGGTGAAACTAAATAGAAGCTTAAAATGGATACAGACACTTAAGGCATCGTTAGATTCGTCCTAAAAACCTAAGTGTTCTTTGATTAGATTAGATAGGAGTTAAAAAAAAAAAACAAAATGTAGAATATGATAAATAACTAGATTCTTACTATACCTATTTATGGTAGGTTATATATACATATATATACTCTGAGTTATTTCAAATGTTTACTGACTTCCCAAAAAAGGAGGCGGTACTCAAGTCGACTGTATTTTTTTATTATGTTTGTTACCTCATAACTTCACTCCACGTGAGCCGATTTCGATTTTTTTTTTGCTTTCTAATATGTAGTTCTATATAAAGTTGCTTTCTAATTGGTCCCATTTAAATTTTATTAAGATCTGATCATTAGTTCTTGAAATATCGTCAATAATGCCTATTTAGTGGACTACTTTGACGATGTTCTCGTTTAACCGACTTCAAAAGTTACCTCATAACTTCTGTCGTTGTGAGTTGATTTTGATGATTATTTTTTATTTGAAAGCTGGAGCTTTTCATGCGGTCCCATTGAAATGTGATCAAGATCTGATCTCTAGTTTTTGATTTATAGTCAATAATGCGTGTTTAATACATTAAATCTGATCAAGATTCCGAAGATAAAGCGGTGAAGTCGGTTTTTTTAAGCTTTGCTTGCGTTTAATTATCTTCAATTGAGCACTTAATTATAAACTTGAGATTGGAACACATTATCACTTTATGTGTATGTTAAAAAGCATAAAAAATCTGATCTCTGCCAATCATGGCACGAAGAAGCATATATATGCTTCGAAGTGACAATAATTATGCTCAGTAGTTAAATCAGTGACATTAAAGTTCAACCTATTTGGACGATGCTACTGTTAAGTATAACGGGAATTCAAATCATGCTTCAAATGTCATCTTATATATAAAATTCTCGTGTCACAGTTTTCGTTGCCATACTCCTCCGAAACGGCTTGACCGATTTTGATGAAATTTTTTGTGCTTATCCGGTATCTATGAGAATCGGCCAACATCTATTTTTCATCATCATCATCACTTTTCATCATTATCAACGCGGGTGAAACCGCGGGGCGCAGCTAGTCTCACTCTAAAACTTAAGCCCAACTTCTATTAACTTCTTTCTGGGTGAACCGATTTTAATGATTCTTTTTTTATTTGAATAGTTGTGCTTCCTATGTGGTCCCATTTAAATTTGATCAAGATCTGATCTCTTGTTTTTGAGTTATAGTCAATAATGCATGTTTAATACATGAAATCTGATCAAGGTTCCGAAGATATAGCGATGAAGTCGGTTTTTTTAAGCTATGCTTGCGTTTAATTATCTATGATAAAGCATGTTAACAAATTATGTCAACTATATTCCGTGGACACTTAAGAAATTCATAATTATCGGTAGATCGGTGGATCAAACGCTGGCTAGCGTAGCTATTATTATTATCAAGCATCGCGATGTAGATATAAGATTAAATTAGATTTGTTAAATCCTTTATTTGCATACCAAAAAATAACACTTACAAAGAAATCTTAAATATAACATAGGAGCTCAACGAGCGGTCTTATCGCTAAAAGCAATTTCTTCCATACAACCAAAGGGAGATGATAAAAATATTACAAACAGGGACGGTGGTGAACCTCAACATGTATTTAAATTAATAAATATACTTGCACATACTTATTAATATTAGATACATAATATACATACAAAAACCTACATAAATTATAATATAATCTAAATATAACTCAAAGGTGACTGACTGACTGACATAGTGATCTATCAACGCACAGCCCAAACCAATGGACGGATCGGGCTGAAATTTGGCATGCAGGTAGATGTTATGA
The DNA here is from genome assembly GCA_948107665.1 of Lomographa bimaculata. Taxonomy (NCBI): domain Eukaryota; kingdom Metazoa; phylum Arthropoda; class Insecta; order Lepidoptera; family Geometridae; genus Lomographa; species Lomographa bimaculata. The sequence continues at coordinate 12,724,456 of OX403608.1, read as the reverse complement.
CGTAGGCATCCGCTAAGAAAGGATTTTGATTAATTCTACCCCCAAGGGGATAAAATAGGGGATCTATACCTAATTAATAATAATACTTCTTAACGCGAGCGAAGCCACGGGCAAAAGCTAGTATATTATAAACGTACACAAACTAATATATATTATTATACATATATTTGATTAATAAAGGACATTCATAGCTTTAACTTAATTGAGAGTGATACCATTTTTTTATTTGTTCTTTAAAAGTGTGTAGTGATCAAGAGCGACGTATAGAGACCGGTAAACTGTTCCAGAGGCCAGTGACATTGATTCTTTCAATATTTTATTACTTTCTATTAGATTACGACATAAATTAATTATATTCGCGAACTCGCAATATTTCTTTTATAAATTAATATTAATGCGAAGTCATCAGAATGAATAATTTATGTTACGTAATCAGAGTTCATATGTTTTTCAAAACCATACGATGCATTTTTAACCTTAGCATCAATTGAAATAGAAAGGTGCAAATAATTTTGAAATTTGTCAACGATTATTTCGAAATGACATTTTAGTAAACAGCTATACTATTGATCAAATTAATTAATGTATTTGGCAATATAAATTTTAAATTAGAGACAAGACACTATCCGCAACTTCGTCCACGTAAATAAAAAATCCCATCTCATGTGTTATTTCAGTTTTTTTAATGTTAGATAGTTAAGCTAGCATTTTTTTTTATTCTCCTCTACGGGCCAATTGCCTATATTTCCTAAAACTAAACTAAAACTTGTATTGTGATTGTACTGCTATATTGATATTTTTTTCTATTGTTAATTAATATTTTTCTTGGTGTGCAATAAAGAGTATTTGTAAAACTATATACAGCAAATAACTAAGTTACCTACAACACATCGAGCTTATAGGTAACTCAAGTGCTCAAGCCCACTACCAGTGGGTAGCGTTCCCATCATGCTGGCGCCATTGCCTCTCTGAATTGCAATGCTAATACGTTGAGCCAAATAAGTGTTGATAGTCAAGCATTTGACCACTATCTCACTTGCACACATATCTCACAAACATACACATAGCACAAATATCCTTTGGGAAGGAATTTGTGCTCCTGCCAGGAATCGAACCCAGGACCCACGGCGCAGAGGGCGGACACCTTTCCACTGCGCCAAATGGGTCGTCAAACGAAACGAGCGTACTTAATGACGATTGATAGTTTATCCTATTTTTGGGGGCTGAGTCACCCACGTCCGTAGGAGGATACCCCTTAAGTCTGACTCCCTACATGTGGTCCCCGGGTGGTGCTAATCAGGTGACATTTGAGAGGTGGTAGAGCATTTTGTGAGTTGCTCGCCTGGCTTGCTACCAAAGTAGCTTACCACCATCAAGTTGAAAGTCTGCCGCCAAGCCAAATACGGTGTTCCGGCAGTTATCCTTGAGAGCCTGCGTATTTCAGGTCTAGTGTGTTTACCAGCTTCGATCACATCGTCACTTACCATCAGGTGAGATAGTGGTCAAACACTAGCCTGTCACAAATAAAAAAAAAAAAAAAAAAAAAAAATAATCTTTAGATGGTTAAAAGGGCATGGAGGAATTTAATCGTATAATTCCTGCGCACACTCTCAAAAATGTGAACGATAGATGAGTTTTTGCTCAGACCAGCACCACACTATTTAATTTTGTTGTCATCGAAGTTACATTATGTACACCAAATTTAATTCCAACTGGACAATGGGAAGTGGTTCTAATTTAGATTACCAGGATTGAACAAACGTAACCTAATCAAAATTAGCGTGTACTGGAGTTGAAATTTTATAATTTTGCAACTGAATGTAAATAAATTATAATTAGTATCTTTACATATTGGTAGAATTTTTATTTTTATTGTTTTAATCATCACTAATTACGGGCCAATTGCCTATATTTTTTAAAACTAAACTTAAATTATATACATCTATAAAGCAAAGACCTAAGTTACCTACAAATCATCAAGCTTATAGTTAACTCAAGTGCTCAAGCCTACTACCAGTGGGTAGCGTTTCCATCATGCTGGCGGCATTAAAGTTGTAAAAATTGGTAAAAATTGTAATACACAATACTAATAGTAATTTTTTTTATCTCAACTAATGTGATCAAAACACACAGCTAGGTCACCTACATTAAAAAACATAAACGCTTTCACACTCACAGCCCCACACTAAGTTCGATGACTTGTTTCGTGGGTGCTGGAAATATTTCCATCACACACACAATCAGAAACAGAAACACAAATTTTCCTTAGGAAGAAAACTTATGTTACCGCCGGGAATCGAATCTGATACCCCTGCTTAGAAGGCGAACTTTCACCCAACTGAGCCAACGGGCAGTTTAAGTTTTTCTAATGTAACTATTACCTAATTGTTAACCTTTCTTGCGCACCTGTTTCAATCGGTAGAGTTACCACCACTATAGAGTAATAGAGTTGCGAAAACCCAGACAGGCCGAGTGGCCAGTGTTGTAGAGTAGAGTACTACAGTGCGTTATAGAAGTGCCGAACGATGTGGTGGTTCTTTCTGTTTTGTGTTACTGATGTGCTGTGCCAGAATGTCACGGAGGTTACAGGTACACCAATAAAAATGTCTCGTTGATTTTACTAATATTTTAGTGCTATATGTGACATCTATAATTATTTAGTAACAATCACAAAATTATTTGGTAATAAATAGCTTATTTTGAAAAAAGATCGTTGTAACTGTAATCAACCGACTGAAAAAAATTTGTTTCTAAATTCGACTGTATGTTACGCGATATCTCCGCCAATTGTATTGTTAATTGTCGATTTTGATGACTCATTTTTTGTTTGGTAAAGTATACTTCACCGGTGGTGCCATATAAATTTTATCGCAATTGGTCCAGCCAAAATCAAAATATAAGCGATGAAGTCGGTTTTTTTAAGCTTGCAAATATGATTGTGAGAACTTTAATTGTACCATTTTTTTTTCTCTGTGTAGGAAATTTTCTTCCTTTAAGGGATGGATTCACAAATTTCTCCTAAAACGGGTGTTTTTGTAAACGTTTTACTCGGCAATCATAATAAATTCCGATTAAAGGAAATATTCTTCAGAATCTGTATGATATAATACAACTAGTTACGCCGTGGTTTTACTCGCGTTAGTCTCGGACCCGCGGGAACTCCGAAATAAAAATCCCTATGTGTTAATCCAGGATATCAGCTACCTCCAGACCATAACGAATTTCACCAAATTGGACCAGCCATTTGAGCGTGAAGAAGTAACAAACATACAAACACACTCATAAACTTTCGCTTTTATAAATATTAGTGGGATTAAAAATTACAAGTGAATTAAAATTTATAATTTAAAGAAAGTAGTTTGTATTTTAAGAAAATAAGAATAACAATAAAAGAAACAAAGATTTACACCGACCTTTCGCATTTATAATATTTGTGATAATCATCATAAAATGTATTGGTAATAAGAAATTAAAAGTCAATCAAAATAAGTAAATAAAAAAATTGTTTATATTTTATGTAAATAAGAATAACTATAGAGAAAACAAAGATATACACCGAAACTTTCGCATTTATAATGTTTGTTCTAATTCTTATTAAATTCATCATATTATCCTACTATCGTATCCTACTAATATTATAAATCGAAAGTTTGTGTGTAAGTGTGTGTGTAAATATGTTTGTTCCCTCTTCACGCTTTAACGGTTGAACGGATTTGGATGAAATTTGGAATGTACATAGATTATACCTAGGATTAACGCATAGACTACTTTTAAACTTGATAATAGCGGTGAAAGCCGCGGGGCACGGCTAGAAATTTATAATGGCATGTGTTTAAACACCGCCCAAAAAAGTATACCTATTTTACTACCAAAAAAATTCTAAACGAAAACTAAAATAAAATTTTATGAAATAAATCATTTTTTTCTTATTAAAAATATTTTTGTATTAATTATAAAAAAAAAATTCCTTACCTACTGTTGTCCGACGCTTTCACACTCTCAGCCCCACACTAAGTTCAAAGACTTGTATCGTGGGTGCCGGAGGAAACATTCACATCACACACACATTACACCCAGAACCAGAAGCACAAATATCCCTTGGGAAGGAATTTGTGCTCCTGCCGGCAATCGAACCCAGGACCCACGGCGCAGAGGGCGGGCACCTGTCCACTGCGCCAACCGGGTCGTCAAATTGAGTGAATTATATTTAAAGAATTTTATAATTGAGTGTGTCAAGTGAATTAGAGCTATATATTATTACTAGCTTTTGCCCGCGGCTTCGCTCGCGTTAAGAAGTATTATTTCAAAATTGACAAAGTTTCATACAAACTTTCATCCCCTATTTTATCCCCTTGGGGGTAGAATTAATCAAAATCCTTTCTTAGCGGATGCCTACGTCATAACATCTACCTGCATGCCCAATTTCAGCCTGATCCGTCCAGTGGTTTGGGCTGTGCGTTGATAGATCACTATCAAAATCAAAATCGTTTATTCACATGGGCCCCAAAGAGGCACTCATGAAAGTTAATGAATCTATTGCCAGATTCGGAAAATTACAGCCATCTCGAGAAGAACCTGGCAAGAAACTCGGCGGCGCATTTTTTTTCATTCATTTTTTTTTTAAAACATTCCTTATTTCTAATACACTATGTCAGTCAGTCAGTCACCTTTGAGTTATATATATTTAATATATATATATATATATATAGATAAGTTTAGCAATGTCTCGTTTGTAAATACTAGGCCAATGGAGCAATGCTATTACATTAATAAAATGCATTCTAAACAAGCCAAAGTTGAAGCTTGTTCTTTTTTTATAACTTACATAACTTAGTGCATCAACAACGGCTTATGTAGAACTTATTACAAACATCAGATTCCATCGCGAGCATTGATTATTCGTAATTATTTTTAAAGGATTAGAAGAGTAGTCGTTTAATTGATATCGATCAAAGCCGTAGAATAATTATAGTAACCACTACTGTGCAGTCATAAGAAAAAATGACGTATGTGCATTTTTGTCAAAATTGATTTATGTACACATTCGGAATAAGGAAAAATAGGCGCATTTACTACGGTTTTTTATTTTAAAATATTCAAACGCAACTTAATCTTATACATCTGCTACAAGTCATAACATATATACATATACACATATACTAAATAGTAAGGACGTTTTTGATATATAAAACTCAATTTTGACAAAAATGTCAGTTACGTCTTTTTTCCTTAGGATGGCAGTACTTCAAATACATAATATGTAAATCAAACAAAGTCGGGTTAGTTACAACATTATAACTCAAGTACGAAATAACCAATTTTTACCGACTTCAAAAAAGGAGGGGGTACGATGTTCGATTGTATGTATTTTTTTATGTATAATATGTTCACAGATTTCTCCCCCATTTGTGGACCGATTCTCAAATTTCCTTTTATGTTTGGTAGATTATACTTAAGAGTTGGTCCGATATAAATTTTATCGAAATCTATTAACCTAAAACCTAAATATAAGCGGAGAAGTCGATTTTTTAAGTTTTGCTTACGTTTAAATATTACGATCTTAGGTCCTGGGTTGATTCTCTTTATGGACATTTTTGTTTCTGGTTCTCGGTGTGATTGTGTATGTGATATGTTAATGTATTCAGCACTTACGACACAAGTCGATTATCTCACCTGATGGAAAGTGACGATGCCGCCGAAGAGCATATATTGCTTCATAAAGCTTGGAAACCACTATACGAGAGTTCAGTTCTCATTTGAACAAAAAACTAACAGTAACATTGTAACTTCAGTGCAAGTTATGTACTTTGTAAAGCTATTGCAAGTCCGAAATGGACAGGCTGTTGAGACATTTTTAATTTAAGACCAATTACACTAAAAACCGTTATGAACATCGAATTTATAGGTACTATTACTCTTGTATATGCAATTTATATAGAATATTTTATAAATATATACGTATAATATTAGAATGTACGTATCATATGATCTGTTGTATGTATGTTTATGTATTATATTTTTATATACACATCATATGATCTGTTGTATGTATTATATTTTATTCTTAAATTTAATTTTAGATTTCTGAACCTTTTCTTTATTGTATAGCATCATTTATTGCACGCCGATATATCTCCTGAAATAGCAGGATGACTGGCAGAAAATGCTGTAGCATTAAGTCCTCCTATGTACATAGCATTTGTGCATGAAGTTTTTAAATAAATAAATAAATAAAAATATGTACACAGTTAGAGCAGTAAAGTATATTTCTATTTCTATTTCTAAGCTCGCAACAGATTTTTTTTAAACCGTGCTTCACCTTAAATTAACAGACAAATTACCCGTTAACATACAAAGTTATTTACTTATCTATTTACAAGACAGGAATGTAACGCTTAGTGGTCACTTTGCGGTGCCAAGAGACTCTGTTCTCACTTGTATCAGTGTATTCTACATTACAAGCACTAACAGGTAACCTGTTGAATGTCCTAACGCATACCTTTACACAACTGGAAACTAGATAGCTTAGAACTAGGAGCTAGATTTACGAAAGGTGCTTGCGTAAAACGTAGCGTATTTACTTAAGCTATGGGTTTGTGAATATAATAAAGTAATTGTTCGCTCGAACTGAGATCTCGCACCTACATTTTGTTTAGAGAAAAACTATTGAGGTTAATTGCTTATTTTAAATTAAATTTTTGTTTATTGAGACAAAAACTAAATAATACACTTACATTTATCTTACATAGATCGTAATTAGATTAATATTAAAGAAACTCAGAAATAATAATAAATTAATCATAATAAATTATACACTCTCAAAATCATAACCTAAATTAAATAATAAATGTCACAATATACTATAATCAAATTAATGTCAATAGAATTTTCACGCTTTTTGCACCTATCCCATTGAATTAAATTTTCACTATATGTCAAAAAGCTATTAATAGAATTCTCCAATTGTCAAACATGATATCATAATCAGGGTTTGCAGCGAGGAGTGCGTTGAGATGGTGTCGAGCGCGAATAAGTGGTGACATCGATCTTGCCACAGTACGACTACAATAATATCTTATAGCTTTTTTCTTAACAATATTTTTTGCATGTTTTGATCAAGTACAGTATACGACAGATGGTACACGTAAGTATGAGCTTTGAATATTTAGCCGTCTTTAAGATAGATCCCGGGACAAAACAGGTCTCAAAACGGTTATTTTGGTGAGCTAACTAATAGTTGTTACTTAAATGTTAATTTTTATTAAAAACGGTATTGTTATCTACTTGCCAAGTTCTTTAAAAGGATACCGCACACGGGCAGAAAAAAAAATTTGTTCCCCACTTACGTGTATTGATGCCCCCTTAATATTTTCAATTAAATAATTTCAATAGCGTTACATATTATCTGACAATTATAAGTTATTTGCTTGGATGGTATAGACGCTGCACGCTGGTTGCCTCTGATAGACGGAGAGACGGACGGATGGAGAAAGTGCAGAACCGATCATGACAACATAGAGATCTCATTTCGCTTGATCAATATTTTACTGAGTTCATTGACCGAGCGAAACTAGGTCTCTAAGTTGATATAGAGAACTATAGATACTGGTGCTAATCAGGTGACATTTGAGAGGTGGTAGAGTATTTTGTGAGTTGCTCGCCTGGCTTGCTACCAAAGTAGCTTACCACCATCAAGTTGAAAGTCTGCCGCCAAGCCAAATACGGTGTTCCGGCAGTTATCCTTGAGAGCCTGCGTATTCCAGGTCTAGTGTGTTTACCAGCTTCGATCACATCGTCACTTACCATCAGGTGAAATAGTGGTCAAAGACTAGCCTGTCACAAATAAAAAAAAAAAAAAAAAGATACTTCATGGTAACTTAAGTTATCCTTTTTTTTTTTTTTTTTTTTTGTGGGGGGGAAAATGCCTGGCATTTCCTTTCCTTCCCAGGGGTGAAGGAAAGGGGTATGTGGGGCTTGAACCCACTAAAAACCCCCCCGTGAGCAGTCCCTCGCCGAAGTGGGGCAAGATAGGGTCGCGCTAGCAGTCACTATCTTGCCCCGGCGGTAGGCCCGGATGCAAACTCCTCCGGGCCTCTGCGCCCATGGAGGGGTGACCTTGCTCACCAAGGCCACCCCCCAGACGTGTGGGGCCGTGCAAGCCGATGGAGAGGTGCCCTGACTCTCCACCAGTGACCCCACTACAGAGGAGGAGAGAGGAGGCGGGCGAACTGCCTCCTCCTCCCCCCCGTCCGTCTGCGCCGGAGCGGGTCAGATCGAGGATCTACCTCTCTGGCCCGCTCCGCGGCCTCCTTCTGCTTCATCACCGCTTCGCAGAAGGAGACCACCGCCTGCCACGACCTCTCGCTGCCGAGCATGGCGTCTACCACGCTCGGCAGGGAGAGGTCTCCGCCTATGATCGCTGAAAGCGTGTGCCGCTGAGGGCCCCATGCGGCACACACCTCCAGCGTGTGGAGCGCCGTGTCCTCCAGCGCCCCACATTCGTGGCAGGCCGGGGTCGGCTCCCGTCTCGCGATTTGGTGCAGGTACTTTCCGAAACATCCATGTCCGGAAAGCACCTGCACCAATCGGAAGGTAAGCGACCCAAAACGCCGCCGCACCCACCTCCGAAGGACCGGGCGGATGGCCTCCACCGTCCACAGCCCGGGGACCGGTGGAGCCAGGTCCTCCGTCCACCGCCGCAACAGGACAGCCCGCGCCCGCCACCGCATGCGAGTGACCTCTTCCCACGCTGGGGGGTCTCCGCGAGCTCTCCTCGCCGCCACGAAGTGGTACACTTCGGCGAGGATCTCCGCTTGGAGCTCCCAGGGAGGATCACCCGCAAGCACGCACGCTGCCGTCCAGGACACCGTCCGGTAGCCGCGTATCGCCCTCGTCGCAATGACCCGCTGCGGACGTCGCAGCAGGGTCTTGTTTCCGCGATTGAGGGCGTCCACCCAGACCGGCGCCCCATACAGAGTCATACTCCGGATCACTCCGGAGTAAAGTCGACGGCAGGTTACGTTTGGGCCGCCCACGTTGGGCAGCAGCCTTCCCAAGGCGGCCGCAGCCCCCACGACTCTCGGGGCAAGCTGGGAAAAGTGAGCCCCGAAAGCCCACCGCCCGTCCAGGATGAGACCCAAATATTTCATTTGGGTCCCCACCCGAACCGAGACCCCCTCCAGATCGATCCGCGTTCCTGGAGGGGGTCCCCCCCGAGGCCCATGGAATAATAGGGCCTCGGTCTTGGAGAGGGCTACCTCAAGCCCCAGGGCACGTATGCGGTCAACCACGATATTTGTACCTACCGTAGCCAACCGCACCGTCTCCCTGAGGTCCCTCCCCTTGGCCACGACAAGAGTGTCATCCGCGTAGCACGCGACCCGCATGTTTGCGGGAAGCGTGCCACGCAGCACCCAGTCGTAGCCTATGTTCCACAGGAGCGGACCCAGCACCGACCCCTGTGGAACCCCGCAGGAGACGCGACGTCGCCTCAAACCGTCGCGTCCTACCACCAGGACCTCGCGGTCCTGAAGGTAGTCGGTCAACAGCCTCCGCAGATACAGGGGCACTCCGTGATACTGGAGCGCCTCCTGTATTGCTCCGTGCGGGAGGCTGTTGAAGGCGTTGGCTATATCGAGCGATACAGCCAACGCCTTTTCACCATTGCTGACCGCATCCTGTGTCCATTCCTTGAGCCAGAGCAGGGCGTCTATTGTAGACCGCCCCGCTCTGAACCCGTACTGGGCTTCGGACAACCCAGGCCCAGCACCCTCCAAGTGCTTGATGACACGGGATGCTACGACTCTCTCCAGCAGCTTACCCGTGTCATCCAGCAACACTATGGGCCTGTATCCGGAAGGCGAGTCAACGGGTCGACCCTCCTTCCGAAGCAGGCACAATCGGCCATTTTTCCATAGCTTCGGGAACCGTCCAGACGTGAGGCATGCGTCAAACAGCTCCCGAAGCCAGTCGCTTATCTCTCCCAGGGCGATCCCAAGGACCCTTCCTGGAATTCCATCTGGGCCTGGCGCCGTCCTTTTCCCCCGCAAGCGGCTTATCGCAATCTCCATCTCCGTCCCTGACACGGGCGGGATAGAGGCGGGATCCAACTCCTCCGGGGGAGAAGGCGCCATCATCATCGGGGGCACGTGGTGAGGGCTGCTTCCGGGGAAGAGCCCACCCAGCACCCCGCTCAGAAGGTCTGGCTCCAGAGACTCCGCAATAGGGGTCGTCCGGCCTTGGAACTTTTTTCGGGCAGCCCTGTACGGACGCCCCCAGGGGTCCCTGTCTAGTCCCGCTAGAGCCTCGTCCCAGGCTCGGGACTTGGCTCTGCCTATGGCTAGCTGCAGCTCCCGCTTGGCTTCACGATATAAGCCGTAGAGCCTGAGCTCAGCAGCCAGCTCCTCAGGCGACATCTGCTCGTCAGTGCGGCCCCGACGTCGCTTTCTACAGCGGGTGTAAGGCCGCCGCGCCCTCGAGCAGACGGCTCGGAGATCAGCAATCTCCAAGCTCCACCAGTATACCTCTCGGTGGTCGGGACGCTGCCGGGACCTTGGCATGGCCGTGTCGCAGACGGCCGTCACCGCATCGCGGAAACGGACCGCCGCGACGTCCACATCACGGTGCAGAGGGGCGGCAAGCCACGACTGGACAATCGCCGCCTCCTTCGCCAGTTCGGCGTTGAAGCGACTAGTGGTCCAGCGCGGGAAATCCGCCTGCACCGAGCGCTGCAATCCTCCTTGGCTGTAAGAGGTGGAGATCTCAAACCTAATATACTTGTGATCCGAGAGAGTCTCCACCTCAGACATAACCCTCCAGTCCCGGACACGAGCTGCAGCAGACGGGGAGGCGAACGTAATATCCACCACGGACCCCCCGTTCCACCGCACGCACGTGTGGACCGACCCTCTATTAAGTAGGGTCAGTCCTGTGGCAACCGCCCACTCCCTAACAATCGTTCCTCGCGAGTCAGTGGAGGGGTTGCCCCAATCCCGGGCCTTGGCGTTAAGATCCCCCAAGAGGAGGACCTGTTGCGCTACCTGCCTGCCTACCGCCGCGGCCAGGAGGTCTAGGAAGGCCTCCAGCTCCGCTACGGTTTTGTTGGGGGAGAAGTACACGCCGACAACAGCGTATTCTCCCCACTTGCCGACTACGTATCCCGAACCCCTCTCTTCGACTGAGAGGGGGAAAACGCCGTCCGCTCGTCTTACAATGGCAACGGAGCCGTCCAGGTCCCCAGCCCAACAAGAATGGGGAGGAACATAGTACGGCTCCGCTGCGACTGCCACATCAATTTGCCACTGCGCCAGGCTCTGCATAAGCAGGTCCTGGGCTCTGGCGCAGTGATTTAAATTCGTCTGGAGGAAGTTGTGATTTCGGACCTGATCCATCAATCAGACATCACAACCTCCTCGCAAGCTCTCCGGCATGCAACCTCAGCCTCAGGGACATCCTGGCTACTTACCGCGGGGAGAGCCTGGGTCCTAGCCGCCTTCCCCTTCGTCTTCGGGGGGGTACAGTTGCGTGCCCCCATCACATGCCCTGAAGGCCGCCCCGACTCAGCGCATATCGCACAGCGAGGTTCGGCCTTCCCGCAGCTGGCCGCCCGATGGCCTTGGCCTCCACACCGGAAGCACAGGTCTCCCCTATCAGCGGACGCAGGACACTGGGTGCGCGTGTGTCCCAGCCCCATACACTTAAAGCAGCGCATGGGACGCGCCGTCAATGCCACTAAACGCACTGAGCTCCACCCCACTAGTAGCCTGCCCTTTTCCAACAGCACTTTGGCCGCTGAAGTCGGACAGGATACGAGGGCGGAGCCGACACCACTTATGCCGGGACGGATCTCTCCAGCCTTCACGAGCCGGACGTCACAGCCTCCCGCCTTGGCTACCGCTGCCGCCACTTTCTCTTTGGTGGCCGCATCATCCAAGCCCGTTAACCTCAGGTCAGCGGTTTTAACGGGCCTAGCGATTTGGGCCACCTCGGACAGGACTTCGCGGAGTTTATTTGCGAGCCTGTCAGCCTTCTCAGTATTCTGGGAGCCAGGAATCTCCAACATCCTGGCTCCCGTGGCCGTCTGGCGGAAGCGGAGTTGATCGATCCCCAGCTCCTGGAGATCGATCTTCTCCTGTGCCATGTCCAACACGGCGCTGTAGGTGACCCCCTTCTCCGCGGCCTCGGGCAGGAGGGACATAACCACAGCCGCGGACTTTGGAGGTCTTAACACCGCTTTGGCTTTCGTGGTAGTAGAGGCTGCCGTCTTAGCCTTCCCGGATGGGGCACGCGCCGTGGGGGCAACCGCAGGAGCGATATGAGGAAGGGAGGACTTCCCCTTGCCTTTCCCCTTGCCCTTCCTCACTACTGTTGCCCAGGTCTCCGCCTGAGGCACCGTGGAGGAAGCCTCCCCAGAGATAGCGGGAGCCGATACCTCCAAAGGAGCGGCGACAGGCTGTGTTGCCTGACCGGATCGCTTGCTCACCTTTTGGGCGGGATTGCGAGCCGGCTTAGGAGTCTCCTTGGGTGGCGCGGTGGCTGCTGCTGCCGCTGCCTTATTGGCTTTTTTAACGTCCGCCTTTAGAGGTGGACGGACCGTCGGGGCGGGTAGAAGCCGGTCCTCGACCACCGCGAGTCGGGCATTGAGCATTTGCCCGAACGTAACGGTCAAGGATCGCCTTAACTCCTCTACTATTTCAGCACCCAGCTGAGAGGTGGGTGCCTGCCTTTCCGCAACGGCTGCGGCAGTGGTGGCCGCTGCAGCCTCCGACTTGGCTTCGGTAAAACCTCGACGCAGCGCCTTTACTTCCGCCTTGCGCGACTCGACCTCAAGGCGCAGGCGGGAGTTCTCCGCTCTAAGACGCCGCGTCTCTTCAGCCTCGCTCCTGCTAGCCAAAGCGTCGACCACCTCTCTTAAGGTCGATGTTGACCGCTTCAGGCGACCCACAAACTCGCCTTTGAGGTTACCAGACTTCTTGGCAACCTCTAAAATGCAGGCGAGGCTTTCACCCGCATGCACCCTCAGCTCTTGAGCGTTCAGCGCGCTGACGTCACCGACGATTGCACCGGCCTCGGACTCGCTTTCGGTGCCACTTGCAATGCCGGCGACGACAGCGGCCGACCCCTTCTTGAAGCGTCTAGTTCGCAGGAGCTCATCCAGCTCTCCATCTGACAACGTCGGAGAACTCCTGACGAAGTCTTTTCTATTAGAACCCGCTTTGGCGTTCCTCTTCCCCCCTCGTTTAGCGGTATGCACCTTAGCAGCCGCCGTCCCTTCGATCTCCGTGTCCGAGTCTAAATGCCCGGGCACAAAGAACGAAGAAGACGGCCGCTTTCGGCGGCTACCTTTCTCCCCGTCTACTTCGGACAAGTCCGACGACACTCCCACACCCTCCATTGAACTCTCCATGAGGTCCGCAGAAGGGTAGGAGCGGCCCTGAGAAGGGCCTTTTTCCCCTACGGGAGCCTCTAGGAGGTCCGTAGAAGGGTCGGAGGAGGGGCCCTGAAAAGGGCCTTTTACATACCTCCCCGACGCATCCCGCAATTTTGGCATCCCGTCACAGTCCACAGTTACCGCATGTAACAACTGTGAGGCAGAGTATTAGCCTGTCTGAACACCTGCGTTACCGGGTTCAGACAGTTTCCAGGGGCACCACGTGGAGGTTCTCTGCGCTTATGGGGGAGCCCCCATAACTTAAGTTATCCTGCATAAATATTTGTTAACCTGGATCCAATTGGATAGGCCAGGTTAGGTTTTTTGTGCTCTTTCTCTCCATCGGCTTGCAGGGCCACACAAGCCCGGATGCAAAATTGGACCACTGCGCTCAAATGTGGTAGCACCGGTGCAAGATAGTGGCTGCTAGTGCGACCCTATCTTGCCTGGTGCTCATGGGGGGGGTTTAGTTGGGCACCATACTCCTCTTTCCTTCATCCCTAGGAAGGAAAGGTAGAGTTAATTATTTCCCCTTTCAAAAAAGGTATTGTTGAGGTAATAACAATAATCATTATGGATAAGTACTCCATATACATCTAATTTGTGCAAAAGAAAAAATAGATATATATGGTTTGAGCTATCAAAAATTAGAGCTATCAGAAATTGAAGCTATCAAAAATTGGCGCTATCAAAAATTTGGGCAATCAAAAATATGAGCAATCAAAAATTTGAGCTATCAAAAATTTTGGCTAACGTTTTTATGGTAATAAACAGGGACCGGACTTTTGTTTGATACAAAATGAGTATATATCCTGGTGTGATCGTTTCACTTTAGCAAGGATTAGGTACTAGATTTCTTGCAGCAAATTATCACTTATATAATTTTTATGTCTGAGACTGTGCAGTGTATAATTAGTTGGTCAACAAAATCTGACATTAGCAAGTAAATTCGAAATCTATCGTAAAAATATCAAATACACATAATTATTATGAAATTTGTTATTTGCCACACAGTTCGTTTAAATACCTACTACATTCCACCTGCAACGCTTTAGGTGAATTGATGGCATCGGTATTCTATCGTATACATTTTGGAGAGTGTGCGCAGGAATTATACGAGTTAATTCCACCTTGTCCATTTTATCATCTAACAACAAGACAGACTGTCAAACGTCATCCATATATGGTTGACATACCTCCAGTTCGCTCGAAGCGTTTCGCTTGTACTTTTATCATCCGTACTGCGAAGGAGTGGAACTCATTGCCCTCGTCTTTGTTCCCCGAACGGTATAATCTGGGAGTCTTCAAGTTAAGAGTGAATAGGTACCTTCTACATCTTCGGCCGCATCATCATTTTCCATCAGGTGAGATTGTGGTCAAATGCTTGCCTATGAGGCATAAAAAAAATGTCAACCATTAATATGACCTTTGACAGTTTGTCTTTTTGAAGATGGTAAAAAAGGAAAAGAGCTATTTAAATAATTTTTTTTATGGTAAATAGGCAAGCATTTGACCACTATATTACCTGATGGAAAGTGATGATGCGACCTTACGTGAGATAGTGAACAAATGCTTGCCTATCGAGCGTAATAATAAATATAATAGTTTTAAAAAACTAAAAAACACGCTTTATAAATAAATATATATATATACATATATATATATATATATATATATTGTCATCGGTCCTCGATTAGTCTACAAAGTTTAAATGAAATCTGACGGTTTGAAGTGGGTCAAAATCAAGTCCAAAGGAGTCGGTTACTGTATATTTGTTTGTAACATAGTGTACATACAGGTGAAGCTAATAAAAGCGTGTTAAAAAAAACAATAAGAAAGCAAATTGGACTTTACTAGGTTTAATCATTATGAGTATTTTCTCTCGTTGGACAATGTAATCAAAGAACAATGGCAAAATTTTTGTTGGCCTATGTTTGATCGTATTTAAATGTGAAATTAACGAAATTCACTCAAATAAATTACAAAGATTTACTAAAACAACAGAAAAGGCAGACGAAGCCAGGAAAAAAAAATACACATTAAAAGAAACAAAACGATTACTTTCAACCATTTTTCATTTTTCTGTTTTTGTCTATGCTGTGGTTATATAATAAAATGTTACCATGTCCATTGCCTTACCCTAGTGCATCTCTATATTCCTAAGCCGTAATGCTAATGCTAATGATGTATCCATAAAACAAAAAATACTATGGTAACTTATGTATGAACCATCAGCTGTCTGGAATCCGTCTGTCATTCACAGGTTTTCTAAAAATAGCTGCGGTTGCGATTGCAGTCATCGACATTTAAGGGGAAAAAGCAAATGTCATGGCAATACCAAACTGTCGTATGAATGACATTTTCACTTTTGACGTTTGATTTTTTTTCTTTTTTCTTTTAATATTAGCTTCGCAATCTTGTGCATTTAGCCAGTGTCAAGTAATAATATATTTCAAGTTTAAACGTAGTGGTGGCTCTTTGGAATGGGCTTTTATCACGAATTCACGACTGTCAGAACTGTTGGCGTATTCAAAAAGAGATCGGCAAAGTGTGCTGAGTCATAACCTACAAATATGTTTTGTTTAATATCTTAATAACTAGGCCTTCTAAAACGACAATTCTTTTAAAATTAAGCTCAGAAGGCAACCGGACTTACGTAAGATATATTTTTATCTATATACGATGCTATTTAACTTCAACTAAAATGATGTATGGGAATTCGCCATTGTTCTTTGTATTCAAATTCTATATAAGTATCAAATATCTGTCAAATAACTTTTGAAACTATTATTTAAATATTATATTCAAATTCATATTTATTTATTTATGCGTTTGTAAATGTATTACCTATTAAGGATATTATGTACATATATTAATATTTTTATTAGGTATCCGTATTGTATAAATAGATATATACATGATTTATTATTAATATATTGTTATCCACTATTTATTTATATGTAAGTAATATTTAAGTTACATATTAGTATTTAATTTGTTTTATACTGCATGCGCTGCTTTGTTGTATTCGTTTAGAACACCACCTACAGCAAAATATTTGTACTATCCTGTCCATCCAAAGGTTGTCAGAAAAAGATCCTAGCGATAAGTCCGCCCGTTGTGTTTTCGTTTTTATAATCATTTTTTTTTATATACTCGATAGGCAAGCATTTGACCACTATCTCACCTAATGGAAAGTGATGATGCGGCCGAAGATGTAGCACACTTGCCTAGAAGATATCCTATTCACCATTCACTCTTGACTTGAAGACTCCCAGATCATACCGTTCAGGGAACAAAGACTCCATTCCGTGAATTCGTGAAATCCTCAGTGAATTCCACTCCTTCGCTGTACGGATGACAAATGTAAAAGCAAAACAAAAAAAAAAAAATGCTTAAAATGTAGGTTAATAAGATGGAAATGGTTAGTATAGTACCAGATACATTTCACCAACCTAACTTTATTTGGTGAACAAAAATGAATTTTATATTTTATTCAAATTAAATCCCTCTTTTCGATATGCGACTTTAATAGTGTTAATCCTATAAACTAAGTTAGGAAGCAAAGTTAGTACATGTTAAATATTCACTTAGTAAACATATAAGTGAGTGAACTTAGCTAAGTTGCATTTAGCAACACCTAACCACCTGTATTTCTAAACACCTACTCATTCGTATTGCACTTACTGAATGCATGACCACACATTTTCTAGCAATATCCTGCAGACTGCCACGATAGTTACTAGCTACAACCTATATGTTAAAATTCATACAACAATACATTTGTTCTTTATTGCACACTAAAAACAAGTAAAACTTTTAAAAGTGTTTAAAAAAGCTTTTACCTGCTGTAATCGACGACCCAGTTGGCGCAGTGGATTCCCGGCAGGAGCACAAATTCCTCCCCAATACAAGGGATATTTGTGCTTCTGGTTTTGGGTGTAATGTATGTGAGATGTGAATGTTTCCGACACCCACGATACAAGTCTTTGAACTTAATGTGGAGCTGTGAGTTTGAATGCGTTTGTTTGTTTTTTATTTGTAATTCAAAAGGGACTACAAAGTTATATATAACAGCAGAGAACTTGTCAAACGAGCCCAAACTTGATGGGTTTATCTCGTTTAGCTCAGAAGTTCTTATGACCACCTTACGTCTCCATCATCAGACCAGCTCCGTGGTGCCATATCATTGTACTGTCACCGAAGATACATAAGTATACCAAATTTGAGTCCAATCGGACATCGGGGAGTGGATCTAATTTAGCTTGCAAGATTTGGTTATTATTATTAGATAATTTGTTTATGATTATTAGATTTTACATTATACAAAACAAATAAATATCAAATACATACTTAATACACTTCGATTTCTAACTCACAAATTATTTTTTAGTTAACATAAACCTGACGAAAAATAGGGTTGTTATAAGTTTGTTACGGCAAGAGCACAAATTCCTTCCCAAGGGACATTTGTGCTTCTGGTCTGGGTGTAATGTGTGTGTGATGTTAATGTTTCCGGCACCCACGATACAAGTCTTTGAACTTAGTGTGGGCAGTGAGTGTGAATGCGTCTGTTTTTGTTTTTTTGTTTGTTGTGTGTATCTATATGTCTATCTGAGAAATAATGTACTGGCCTGAACTGCCCGTTGGCTTAGTTGAGTGAAAGTTCGCCTTCTGAGCTAGGGGTATTGAGCTCGATTCCCGGCGGGAACACAAGTGTTCTCCCCTAGGAAAAATTGTGTTTCTGGTCCTTGTGATTGTGGGTGTGATATGAATGTTTCCGGCACCCACGACACAAGTCGTCGTCATTTGGGGCTGTGAGTGTGAAAGCGTTTATTATATATTTATCAGAAATAAAGATCAATTGTTTTGTTCTAGAACCTTCCCCAGAAGTCATTCTGGACTACCATTCGATGCCAGCTCTATCAGAGCTGGATGACTTCGACCTTTGCCTGAGAGATCTTGACTCGGTGTACTGCATAGTTGATATGGAACTGATGGAAGATGAAACACCGCTATACCAGTTTATAAAGGTAAGAGAGTAAGATTTAAAAGCAAATACATGTGTGATTTATTTTTTAAGCTCGATATACAAGGATTTCTAGTTCCTCCATCCCCGTTCTATCATCGGGCAAGCAGACAAACTGCTGAGCAACACCGCTATATGCATAAACATAAACATAAAACGCTTTCACACTCACAGCCCCACACTAAGTTCGATGACTTGTGTCGTGGATGCCGGAAACATTCACATCACACACACAATCACAACCAGAACCAGAAACACAAATTTTCCATGGGGAGAAAACTTGTGTTCCCGCCGGAAATCGAACCCGATACCCCTGCTTAGAAGGCGAACGCCACCCAACTAAGCCAACGGGCAGTTCGAAGTCCGATTTTTAACCACAAATGAAAATAAAATCTTATTGATTCTATTTGTTTTTCAATAAACTAAACATTTGTTAGCATATCGAGATTAATAATAAATGACAACGTTTTCTACTTCAAATATAAATGCGTAAACTAAGAAGGTTTTGAAATTGATGGAATTAATATAATTAAACGTAAGCAAAGCTTAAAAAAACCGACTTCACCGCTTTATCTTCGGAACCTTGATCAGATTCAACGTTTTAAACACACATTATTGACAATAACTCAAAAACTAGTGATGAGATCTTGACCAAATTTAAATGGGACCGCATGGAAAGCACCAGCTTTCAAATAAATAAATAATCATCAAAATCGGCGCACAAAGAAAGAAGTTATGAGGTAAATTTTGAAGTCCGTCAAAAACGAGAACATTGTCAATGTAGTCCACAGAATACGCATTATTGACGATATTTCAAGAACTATTGATCAGATCTTGATCAAATTTAAATGAGACCAATTGGAAAGCAACATCTTTCAACTAAAAACAATTTTATCGGTAACTAAATCGGTTCACGTGGAAAGAAGTTATATGAAGTACAGTCGACTTTTTTGGGAAGTCGGTAAGAAAGCAAGTGGCTCACCTGTTACAGGTCAGTGCCATTTTGAACGTGTATAGGTTAAATTCTTGGCACTGCGCTCTTCACTTTTCAGGCTAAATCTCTTTTCTCTTCTTTAAATTTCATGTGTATTTCATAATAAAACTCCTAGTCCAAGTCACAGTCAAAGTCAAGTAGAAGAGTCAAGGTACAGTCATAGCCAAGTCATAGTAAAGTGGTAGAAACTTTACTAGAACTTCTATTACGTAGAGTTTTGGAACGAAGGCAAAAATCATGATTTTCAACTTTGTATGATTTGCCTACACTCATGCACGTTCACTAAGTATCAACGGTTAATAATCCACTACTACACATTAAAACTCGAAAAATCACAAGTTTCAGAAAATAATTCAAAATCAACATCGCCAATTTTTCACTTTCACGGCAAAATCCTGCTAAATCTCTTTATGCCGTGTAATGCCTTCCTCAGAGAAAAATATATTTTATAGCATTATACATGACAAGGTACTTTGAACTGCTCGTTTGCTTAGTTCGTTGGCGTTCGACCTTCTAAGGGGTGCCTTCTAAGGGTTGTCGGGTTCGATTACACCAACCCAAATCATCCTGCACATTTTCTGTCCATCCAAAGGTTGTCTGGCAGAAATCGCTTAAAGCGATAAGACTGCCCATTGTATTACCTCATATAACTGTATTATTTTAAATTCTACAATTTTATTTGGTGGGCAATAAAGAATTATTGTATTGTATTGTATTACCCGGCGGGAAGACACGTTTTCTCCCCAAAGAAAAATTGTGTTTCTGGTTCTGTTTGTGTGTGTGATGAGAATGATTCCGACACCCACACAAGTCATCGAGCTTAATGTTGAGCTGTGAGTGTGAAAGTATTTCGGTTTGCTATGTATGCATTTGAACTTAATTAAAACGGGTACAGTGGCAATTTATAGGGTGCAAAATATACTGAAACCGAACATAATTGAGCTAAATTTATCAGCATTATTTTTCCAACAACTAATCCACAATGTGGTTGATTTATCTAAGCCCAGGAGATTGATCACAATCTGAAAATTGGCAACTGTGGCCGAACGATGGCAATTATCCAGCTGATTGATATCCTCGTTAGGGAATTTAAGTGGAGGAAAACAAGGTTTTAGAGATTTTGACCTTGATTTAGGAGTACAGGAAATAAAACTTTTGGAAAGAAAGTTCCTTATCGCGCGTTGCGAAACAACTAGGCGGAAAAAATTAAGACCAAAAGTTGTAACGACACTTTTTGCTATAGTTGTAAGCCATACCACGTTCTCGTCCGATCGAAGTTAAGCAACGTCGGGCGCGGTCAGTACTTGGATGGGTGGCCGCCTGGGAACACCGCGTGATGTTGGTTTTTGCATGTTTCTTTTAATTTTGGAACGAAAGTTCCTTATCGCGCGTTGCGAAAGGGGGCTAGATGGAAATTGAACTTCGTTCCATGGGGTTCCCGGGTGTCCCTTGACACCTCTTAAGTTTATTTTTATTGTTTGGTGTCACTGAGAGACGAGACGAGCAAGCCGCTCGCCTCATGATAAGTGTAACGATTGCCCGTTGAAGTTCAGTGACCCACACACATACACATATATATTTATACTAGCTGCGCCCCGCGGTTCTACCTGCGTAAGTTCCGGACCCACGGGAATTCCGGGATTTAAAGAAGCCTATGTTCTTTCCCAAGCTCTAGACTATCTATGTATCAAATTTCTTTTAAATCGGTTCAGTAGTCTTGGCGTGAAAGCGCGACAGACAGACAGACAGACAGACAGAGTTACTTTCGCTTTTTAAATTTAAGTAAGGATATCGTGCTTACGAAACGAATTTCTTCAGAACACTGAATGAAACTTTTTATGAACGTAAAACAACGACGTCCTATTACTTTGCGTTATTTCTCTCCATCCAAAGGCTGTCTGGAAGTGATCGCTGTCAGCGATAAGACCGCCTATTGTTACATAACACGATCTAGTTCCCCCATCCCCATTCTATCATCGAACAAGCAGGCAAACTGCTAATCGACACCGGTATATGGTAGATATTCCACAAATGCGAACAAAGCGTTTTGCTTCTACATTTATTATGCGAACCGCAAAGGAATGGAACACCTAACCTGAGTCGGTGTTTCCTGATGGGTACAATATGGGAGTCTTCAAGTCGCGAGTGAATAGGTATCTTCTAGGCAAGTTTACTCCATCGTCGACCACATCATCACTTACCATCAAACAAACAAACAAACGCTTTCACACTCACAGCCCCACACTAAGTTCACATACTTGTATCGTGGGTGCCGGAAACATTCACATCACACACACATTACACCCAGAACCAGAAGCACAAATATCCCTTGGGAAGGCATTTGTGCTCCTGCCGGGAATCGAACCCAGGACCCACGGCGCAGAGGGCGGACACCTGTCCACCGCGCCAACTGGGTCGTCAGGTGAGATAGTGGTCAAACGCTTGTCTATATTGAATTAAAAAAAAAACACTTTTACTAAAAAATATACCATAGTTCATTGTACTATGTGTTCGGACAAAGTTCTGAATCACCCAAGTCAACGAAGAGATCTCACTTCACCGACCAATAAAAATTAACCTTATTCGTTGTACAACAAGTAATGTAATATATCTTGTCCACAGAACTTCTCCACACTGTCCTATAAGAACTATATGCACTCCAAACTGCATAGAGGAGTGTGTGCATCCAAAAACTGTGGCCTGAACTCTAGTCACTCTAACGTCACTGAGTCGACAGCCACCGCTTTGAAAGAGTGCTTCAACAGGAGCATACACGAAGTGTATGGATTGCAGGTAAGATAAATCTCGTCTGTCCTTGAATTATTTCTCAAACAAGGATATTTATAATGAAAAATGTTATTATTTAATCATCAATTTTGAAATTTAAATCAGAATATCACATGTAAAATAGAGCAGGAATTAAACAAATAGTACTCAAAACAATTTGTTGTAATTTTGCAAATCTGGCAGTATAATCATTAAGTTTCATGAGTGCCTCTTTATTTCATGTGAATAAACGATTTTGATTTGTTTGATTTTGAATTTAGACCGCTTGTCGAATGAAATGTGACCAGCAGGCCTACCATGAACTTTTTAAGCCTGTCAAGTTCTGGGCAGTTCATTTATTAGATCGATATTTGTCCTGCTAAAATTTGTATTGATATATTTATTTCAAAACAATTATTATTTGATTAGATAAATTACTTTGTGATGCCCGAAGCAGATCTAAACGGTTCAGCAATTGGATGTTCGTGGTAAGTACACATTTTAGCAGGACCAATATCGATCCAATAAATGAACTGCCCGGAACTTGGTTGGCTGGTAACACATACTTTTAATACTGGTTGAGGTTTCACTTTGAATAGCGATACTGATCTAATAACGAAATTAGATAACCTGTTACTATAAGTTAGATTAAAATTCACGCACTTTTTTCAACTTTTGAAATTAGTATCAGGAATTAGCGTGACGTTGTCTACATTGTCATAACGCGCTACACGCACACCAATACACTAAAGATCCAACAATCTGCGCCAACACACCTAGAGAGGTGGTAGAGCATTTTGTGAGTAGCTCGCCTGGCTTGCTACCAAAGTAGCATACCACCATCAAGTTGAAAGTCTGCCGCCAAGCCAAATACGGGGTTCCGGCAGTTATCCTTGAGAGCCTGCGTATTCCAGGTCTAGTGTGTTTACCAGCTTCGATCACATCGTCACTTACCATCAGGTGAGATAGTGGTCAAACACTAGCCTATCACAAATAAAAAAAACCTAGTAATATATATCTAGTCTGTACAGTTTTGCAGCGAGATACACGCACACATGGGATTTTGCATGCTTCACCAATGGCCGAGGTTACTATCGATATTTAATCGAATACATTTCGAAGACTGTCTAAGAATTGCACTATCTTTGCGGTATACGTAATAACCGTGAAAACGAAATCCTTGGAGCGTAATGGAAGAAGTTACCTTGAAAAGAAGCATAAATAGGATGGGATGGATAATAAGAATGAACTTTGAACCTTATTTTAAAAAATATATGACACAGATGGCAGTTAAGAAGATTACAAACTTCTTTTGTATTCAACAATTTGAATCGGAGTTTTGCCGCGAAAGTGAAAAAATGGCGTTGTTGAATTTGTATAATTTTCCAAAACCTGTGATTTTTCGAGTGTTCATGTGTAATAATGATGGATTACTAACCGTTGATACTTAGTAAACGTGCATAAGTGTAGGCAAATCATACAAAGTTGAAAAACCCGATTTTCGCCTTCGCTCCAAATCTCCAATAGAAGTTCTAGTAAAGTTTCTACCACTTTACTAGGGCATGACTTGACTATGACTGGACCTTGACTCTTTTACTTGACTTCGACTGAGACTTGTGACTAGGACTTTTATTATGAAATACATTTGAAATATATTATTACTTGACACTGGCTAAATGCACAAGATTGCGAAGCCAAAATAAAAAGCAAAAAAAAAAAAACAATTTGAATCTTTGTAGTTACAGGAAGTTTTAATTCGTTTTTTAACTTTCACCTTTATTCTTCAGGTCGAAAATTTAACAGTTCGGTACTGCAAGACGCAAAATGATAGTGCGCCAGCAGACGTATTGGACTATACCATCGGGACCTTGCTTCTTCTTCTGCTGTTGGTTAATTTAGGCTGTTCTGCTTACCATTTCTTCTGGCCAGCGGAGGATGGAGAAGGTAACACATTGAACGAAGAAGGTTGCTCATTTTTTTTTTTTGACAAATTGGCTAGCATTTGACCTCACCTGATGGAAAGCGACGATGCGGTCGACGGTGGGACATGCCTGCCTAGAAGGTACCTGTTCACTCTTGACTTGAAGAGGCCTAAGTTATACTTAAAAGAACGAATGCATTGTATGCCACTCCTTTGCAGTTCGCATTATAAAAATTCAACTGACATAAAAATTCTCAATTCAACTGTATGTTTTTTTTAATAATAAAATAAATAAATATTATTATATTGTTTGGCACATTATATTTGCTTCATCATTGGAATTACGATTAGCCTTAAGACTAATAAGTTATTTAATTTTGACCTAAAATGCTAAAGTAGTGTAGTATTAGTAGTAGTAGAATTGAGAACCTCCTTTTTTGAAGTCGGTTGAAAAATGGAGAACGCGAACCCAACTAAAACAACGGGCAGTTTAAAAAAAATACGAACTGTTATTTTTATTAGAGACCAATTAGTTTTACATTCATTGATACGTCATATAAAAAGGTAAATGGTTGTTATAAGCCTTGTTTTTTAGTAATGTTTAAGGATTAAAAATGTTTGTTAACTCATATATAAATAAATTAATAATTATTCATAATATCAGAACTAAAATGTATTATTGTTCTTTATTAGGAAACAGGCTCATGTTAGCTTTCTGCGTGCAGAAGAACTGGAAAGCTTTGAAACATGGAGGCAGCGCAGATGGGGGACTCTTCAAGTGTTTCCAAGCAATGAGGTAATTGAATAGGCACTTACTGTTGTCTTACGACTAACAACAGGGACCGATTCGACTTAACGTGCCCTCCTAAGCACGGTTACACTCAGTTGAAAATCCCACTAAACGGTCACCCATTAAAGCACTCGTCTGACTGAACATTGCTTCACCTTGTCAGTCAGTTACGATGGACCAGGCGGACCGCGCTATCGACTGTCATTTGAGTACTGAGTGTAGTTTTTTTTTTAAACAAACGCATTCCCACTCCCAGCCCCACACTAAGTTCAAATACTTGTATCGTGGGTGCCGGAAACACTTTACACACGCACACTACACCCAGAACCAGAAGCACAAATATCCCTTGGAAAGGAATTTGTGCTCCTGCCGGGAATCAAACCCACGGCGCAGAGGCCGGACACCTGTCCACTGCGCCAACTGGGTCGTTGTTCATTAAAGCGTTATTGATTGAGCGAAACGAGATCTCTAAGTTGACTTGGGTAGTTCAGCACTTTGTCCGTCCGTCAGAGGCATCTAGCGTCTGTCAGTCAAGTCTGTCAGAGGCATCTAGCGTCTAAACTATATAAGCAAATGACTTCAAATTCTCATAGAGTATGTAAAACTACGGCGCAAAGCCAGACATTACATTTAAAATTATATCAATGGAAATATTAAGGGGGCTCCGATACATGTAAGTGGAGAGCAAAAGATTTTTTATTTTTTATCTACCCTTGTATCGTTGAAAAGGGCTTGGGAAGTAGAGTACGAGACTGGTTTAAAAAAAAATCTATGTTAGAAAATAACGATTTGGTAGGCCACTAAAGTCACGGTTTTTAGACCTATTTTGTCCCGGGGTCTTTCTCAAAAATAGCTTCACACTGAACGCTGAAACTTACGTATAATATCCGTTATATCCGATCTTTCCAATCTACGGGCCAATTGCCTATATTTCCTAAAATTAAACTAAAACTATGTACAGCAAAGAACTAAGTTACCTACAAGGCATCGAGCTTATAGGTAACTCAAGTGTATAGTTATATCCTGTGTTGAACAACAAATCGAACAGGTATTATATAGAAAAAAAGTTATAAGCAAGTATTCTCAAAAGTTTTTCTCTATGAGGCAAAATGTAGGCGCGAGATCTCAGTACGGCGCGAACGACTACTTTTATACAAGTTTTAATGTTTTTAATAAGTTTCATTTATTATAACGTGCTTAAGTCTAGTCTAGGCATAATTTATTTTCCGTTTAAGCGAGAAATACCACAGCGGTGCCAAAAAATCTAAAACTGTTTAAACTATGCCACGTGCAACAAGTATCGCTGAATGCAATAAGCTGATAAATTTTCAAAGAGCCGAGTTACGGTATTCATGAGAATTGGCGTAGAGTAATTTTAAAAGTAGTGATTTAATGTTCTAGCTGTAAACGGCATTAGGTAACTACGGGCCAATTGCCTATATTTCCTAAAACTAAACTAAAACTATGTACAGCAAAGAACTAAAGTTACCTACAAGACATCGAGCTTATAGGTAACTCAAGTTCTCAAGCCCACTACCAGTGGGTAGCGTTCCCATCATGCTGGCGGCATTGCCTCTCTGAATTGCAATGCTAATACGTTGAGCCAAATAAGTGCCAGCATTTTGATCACGCGTCGCTTCAACCAGGCGCTCTGATAGAATTTTGAAAATAGAATGAGCTCCCGGTCCCCACGGACCCAGTGTCTCAACACCAAACGGCTCAAATATGTAACCACTGCCAAGGTTTCCATATTTGCGCCGTTTACGCTGCTCTGCCGAAGTTGCCGCGACGCCAACCCCATTCTGTGTTTCAGGAAGATGTGACGGAGCTAAAGTATCGACACAAGTTGCATCCCATACTAAAGGCCGTCCCATCTTCCATGGAATTAAAGTCATGCCGTCGGGTCTTTTACCATCGTCAATTACATATTATATTATTATTATTATATTATTATTTACGGCATGGGTTGCAATGTTACGGTTACAAAAGATATTTTACCCTGTCGCCTGGTACTTGAGATAGATTGATAGATAACGGTTCATTCACCTTACATAAATCACTTACAATCATTTTAAAAACTTAAATTAAAGTGTACAATGGCGATCTTATCGCTATATATAAAGTGAATATAATCGCAATAATGCGTATTCTGTGGACTACATTGACAATGTTCTTGTTTTTAACCGACTTCAAAAGTTACCTCATAACTTCTTTCGTTGTGAGCCGATTTTAATGATTTATTTTTTATTTGAAAGCTGGTGCTTTTTATGTGGTCCTATTGAAATTTGATCAATATCGGATGTCTAGATTTTGAGTTATCGTCAATAATGCGTGTTTAATACATTAAATCTGATCAAGGTTTTTTTTTTTTTTATTTGTGACAGGCTGGTGTTTGACCACTATCTCACCTGATGGTAAGTGACGATGTGATCGAAGCTGGTAAACACACTAGACCTGGAATACGCAGGCTCTCAAGGATAACTGCCGGAACACCGTATTTGGCTTGGCGGCAGACTTTCAACTTGATGGTGGTAAGCTACTTTGGTAGCAAGCCAGGCGAGCAACTCACAAAATGCTCTTCCACCTCTCAAATGTCACCTGATTAGCACCACCCGGGGACCACGTGTAGGGAGTCAGACTTAAGGGGTATCCTCCTACGGACATGGGTGACTCAGCCCCCGAAAAAGGTTCCGAAGATAAAGCGGTGAAGGTTTTTTAAGCATTGCTTGCGGTTAATTATATTTGTATTTTTTGTGACAGGTTCTACACGATGGTGATGATTCTCGGTCTCCATTCGATGATCTTCATTGGCTATGGATATACAGCAAACCCAGAGTTCATTGAACTCGTAAGTATTTGACTCTTTTTGTTGTCTTAGATTTCGAAAGGAGAGATAACGATTCCACGTATTTGCATTTTAGACGAGATTTTCACGAAATAGACATTTTACTAAGGAAGCATATTTATAACTATCCAAACTGCTCACAAAATTCAAGAGAATCGGTTGAGACAATTTAAAAAACACTTTTACATTCACAGCTCCTCACTGAGTTCGATGACTTGTGTTGTGGGTGCTGGAAAAATTCACATCACACACACAATCACAACCAGAACCAGAAACACATTTTCTCCCAGCAGGAGCACAGTTTACCTAGCCAAAGGGATATTTGTGTTTCTGGTTCTGGGTAAAACTATGTGTGTGATGTAAATGTTTTCGGCACCCACCACACAACTCTTTGAACTTAGTGTATCTTATATACACACTTACACTTGGCAATAATGCTCAGTCACGACCCTTGTGGCACTTTTTTTATTTATACCTAATGTTTTTGTTGTTTGTTTACTTGTCCTTAGTGCTAAATAAATGTTTTTCATTTCATATATATAAAATTCTCGTGTCGCGGTGTTTGTTACCAAAATCCTCCGAAACGGCTCAACCGATTTTAATGAAAATTTTGTGTGCATATCGAGTAGGTCTGAGAATCGGTCAACATCTATTTTACATACCCCTTTATGTTAAGGGTGATCAAAATCACAATTTCTTTTTAAATTTTTGTACAAAAATTTTTGTTTTTATTTTTTAATGATTTAGCATGAAATAATGTTTATGGCAAAACAACGTTTGCTGGGTCAGCTAGTATATAATATATAGATATATGCACTAAATTTACAAGACGAACAAACCAACTTCATCCATATTCCATATACAATGTGTAACAGAAAGGTGTAGTAATACTCAAGTCACACATCTAGCTAATTGTATGGAGTCTAACAGAAACTTCTGCATTCGCGGCAGCACCATGAATATTGAGTTATGATGAATTAAAGTTTAAAAAAAATTATGTCATTTGCAACCCTATTTCAATAGTTACCGTTCTCAACCACATACGAGTAGCTTTTAGACCTAGACATCTGACAGTGGTGCCCATAACAAAAGCCAAGGTCACGCGCCACAGATGTAATCGTAAGGTTGGCAAAAAATATTTTTTAATTTTTGTACGGAACAAATATCTCCGATTGCTGCACATGTAACTGTAGGGTTGTCAAAAGTATTTGAAAAATATAATTTTTATATTTTAAAAATAAAAAGAAAAAAATATGTCTGATTTTGACTTTCGTTCTCTGGCAGACAATTCCTGGCACGATACACATACACACCTCTAAGTATTACTACATCCATCTGTTAAAGGTTGTATAGTTGACATACCTCATATCTGCTCGAAGCGTTTTGCTTCTACATTTATTATCCGTACAACGAAGGAGTGGAACTCACTGCCCGCGTCCTTGCTCCCCGAACGGTATAATCTGGGAGTCTTCAAGTCTAGAATGAATAGGTATCCTCTAGGTAAGCATGCTTCATCTTCGGCTGCATCGTCACTTTCCTGTGTGTGAGGGGCTATGGATTCGTTTGTTTTTTTGCCCTTGATGCCAGTTATTTTATAAACCATTCAGTGATATTGGAGACAATTATTTAATCTTAAAACGAGTCATAATGATACTAAAACCAACAAAACAACGATAGAATCTCTGGACCTGCTGATTTCGTAAGCAACATGAGCACGAATTATTGCACAATACCTCGTATATTGACGAATTTCATTTAAAATGTTATGAGTAATGTGTGTTTTAGTACGTACGTGCAGAGGTCGGATTGTTCATACATCAAAGACGAAAGTAAAAATAAGATCTGTCTATGTAGATGAAAACTTACTAAAATATTTGATGCAATTTTTTTTTTACTTCTATTATATAACTAGATAGATAACTCTTTATTGTACACCAGAAATAAAGGAAAATACATTAAAGACCTTAAAACTAACTGAGGCTATTACAATGGGCGGTCTTATCGCTTAAAGCGATCTCTTCCGGACAACCTTTAACTTACCTTTACCTACTATATAACTAACACTAAGTACGGGTCAATTGCCTATATTTCCTAAAACTAAACTAAAACATATACATCTATACAGCAAAGACCCAAGTTACCTACAAGTCATCGTGCTTATGGGTAACTCAAGTGCTCAAGCCCACTACCAGTGGGTAGCGTTTCCATCATGCTAGCGGCATTGCCTCTCCTAATTGCAATGCTTATACGTTGAGCGAAATAAGTACCAGCATTTTGATCAAAAGATTTAGTATCATTTCGGAGATGAACAATAAAATTACTAGAAGCTTGAAGAATTGGAAATAGCTGGCGCTCTATCTTTAAAACGGCTGCACCGATTTTCACCGAACATAGCTAAGAACACACTCGATCAAGCCAGGTCTGCTCGATCAAGCCTGGTCTCCTCGATCAAGCCAAGTCTCCTAAATCACGAGGTAGTAAAGAAATTTATAAGATACGCGCGAAAAAAACACTTCCTGAAATCTGATAATAAAAACATATTGAATTTATAGAATCACTATAAAGCCTTGTAAGGTTAGGAACTTAGTATAGATAGAAAGACGGCGTTCGTTCGGTTGGTAATAGATTAAACAGCAAAATAATGAAAGGTATTGCCGTCATCTATATATATCTTCTATTAGGTAGACATTTAGGTGTTTTCAAAAGAAAAGTGAATAGGCATGAACTGCCCATTGACTAAGTTGAGTGAGCGTTCGCTCTCTACGCAGGGGTATTGGGTTCGATTCCCGGCGGGAACACAAGTTCTCCTCAAGGAAAACTTGTGTTTCTGGTTCTGGTTGTGATTGTGTGTGTGATTTCAATGTTTCCGGCACCCACGACACAAGTCATTGAACTTAGTGTAGGGCTGTGAGTGTGAAAGCGTTTATGTTTATTAAGCAAGCTCCACCTTAGACATCGGCATTCCATTATTGCGTTCAAACGTATCATACATACAGCGAAGGAGTGAAACTCATTGCCTGCGTCATTGTTCCCCGAGGGGTATAATCTGGGAGTCTCCAAATCAAGACTCCATAAGTATCTTCTAGGCAATCATGTCACATCTTCGGCCGCATCATCACTTTCCATCAGGTGAAGGAGTTTTTTTTTTATGATAGATAGGCAAGCATTTGACCACTATCTCACCTGATGGAAAGTGAAGATGCAGCCGAAGATGTGACATGCTTGCCTAGAAGATACCTATTCACTCTAGACTTGAAGACACCCAGATTGTACTGTTCGGGAAACAAAGACGCAGGCAATGAGTTCCACTCCTTTCGCTGTACGGATGATAAACGTAGAGGCAAAACGCTTGGAGCAAACCGGAGGTACGTCAACCATATAAGGATGACGTTTGATAGTCTGTCTTGTTGTCAGGGAGTAAAACGAGTAGTCATGTAGTTTCCTAATTAACATAAAAAATGCAGTTTCATCACCATTTGAATTCGGAACACCATAACTAGGACTTCCTCCTTTCTATCAGTGATCCAAATCAGTTGCCGTATGCCTGCAATATGAGGTATCTACTTCAAAACTGTTACAAATTACATAAGTATACTATTAGTTTTCTTCATTTTAACAATCGATTCTAACCTTGCCAACATTCAGCTACTTAGTCCGCTCTATTATTTATTCTGCGCTTTCGTTACTGTTGAAAAAAACGCATCATTAGTTCATCGAACCATAGCATTACATCGATAGTGCAATACCACTGCCCGTGAAGTTTGTTTTTTTTTGTGGCAATTTAGGCCCTAAATCTAGAACGTCTCAAGGCCGGTGTCCACATTGCCTGGCTGGTCTGGAATGTCAACATTGCCACTTGCAGTTTATGCCTGGGTAATTTTACTGCTGATGCCGTGGTACCACTACCGAGTCATCTAGTTACATAAAAATGATAAATGATACCATTAATATGTCAAATCCACATTAAAATAAAAACAAGAATATGAATTCAAAGCGTTGTAATCGATGAGTCACTGCTAATTAATTAAACCACTCAATTGGCAACCAGCTAGACAACCATTTGAATCACAGACCACTCTGCGAGTTCAATGAATGCTTTCACAACATCCAATATCTTAGCGGGTCCGGTCTTTGGAAACCGGTTCAACAAAATTAAACGCAAGCTGCAAATATTAAAAAAACCGACTTCACCGCACCAGCTTTCAAATAAAAAAATAATCATCAAAATCGGCTCACAACGAAAGAAGTTATGAGGTAACTTTTGAAGTCGGTTAACGAGAACATTGCAAAAGTAGTCCATAAAATACGCATTATTGACGATATTTCAAGAACTACTGATCAGATTTTGATCAAATTTAAATGGGACCAATTAGACAGCAACATCTTTCAAACTAAAAAAAATTCGAAATCGACTCAAAAAAAAATTCAGTCGACTTGAGTACCTCCTCCTTTTTTTGATGTGAATGTTTCCGGCACCCACGGTACAAGTATTTGAACTTAGTGTGGGGCTGTAATTGTGAATGCGTTTTTTTAAGGCAACAATACAATAACTCTTTATTGACACCAAAAGATACATACAGCTTACAGAGAAACTTACAAAGATAGACACAATGAGCGGTCTTATCGCTAAGAGCGTACTCTTCCAGACAACCTTTGGATGGAAAAATAAACTAAAAGATAATGTAGGGATGGTGGTGCGATTAAATTAAATACTAACATTGTTTAAACTACATATACAATACACGCCCGCTTAGTAGTTTTTGGGCTTAATGCTTTGTTTGGGCTTAATTTATCAGAGCCATTTTATTGGGTTCTTGATGTTGGATCTTAGATTTAAATTTTCGTTTTGCTTAGAAATAAATCTTAATACTTATTATTATAATTGAAACGTAAGCAAAGCTTAAAAAAAACGACTTCACCGCTTATTTTTTGGTTGTGGCTTGATCGTTTTCAATAAAATTTATTTGGTACTACCTACCAAACAATAAAATATTTTTGAGAATCGGCTTAAAAATGGGGGAGAAATCGGTGAACATACATAAAAAAATACATACAGTCGAGCATAGAACCTCCTTTTTAGAAGTCGGTTAAAAATCAAGTCACAATAAAAACTATTGGCAAATATAGATAAGATCAAATCACATTTAAAATTTAAAAAACCGTATCCAAATCAGTTAAGCCTTTCAAAAGCTACGCCTGCCACAGACTGAAACATACAGACACACACAAATAGCGGCCAAACTTATAATACCCCAAAAAACAAGCCGTGTGGATGCATTTTAGATGTGTTTTCATCTTATTTTTAAGTACAATTGAGTTATCCATCTAAGCAAAGTCGGGGCAGATCAGCTAGTGTTTAAAAGTTTATGGTTAGCCTTGGAATGAATTTCACACTATTTGTTCAAAACCAAGTCTCTCACTTCTGTTTAAACCGCAACTACCGCAAACAAACTACGAACAAATTGTAGGCATACTTGACCTACAAATGTCAATGACCTACTGCGCCTTGCTGCGGTTTCACGACTACGTTAATAGGAAGGAAAATACTTGAAGAGACTTGGAATTGTCTATTTTACTCGACTACAACAGAGCAAAAATGACAGTTAGGATTTTATAATAACATAATAATAATTCATTTATTTCAATCTAGTTTTGATCATACAATTACAAAAATTCAATTAAATATAAAAATAAAATTACACTAATTATATAAATGACAAAAATAAAAATATTAAATAAAAATTCATTACAATTAATAATAATCTACTCTTTTGACCATTTCTCTATTAGTCAGTACATGAACCATACAACAATGGTTTATGTATGACAGTAAAACATGTTTGCAAATTCACTTAGGATCCTGTTAGGGCTGACCCTAACCTAGCGCACCAGTGATGTGCACCGTTTCCGCATGGTCGTATAAAAACAGTCGACGCGTGCTTCAGCAAACATCCCCATCAGCACCCTAAATGCGTTATTAAATTGCACACGAAGACGTTGTACTGCTTCTGCGTGTATGTCACCCACATGCTGCTTGTATAGAAGGACGTACAAAATTCCCTGAACAAGGTAATTTTGACGTCCCTCGAACATCTCGCGAACCTGCGGGCATATTTGCTCTCACAGACAACGCCCTTCGCTCCCTTTCCAAGTCTGCATCGTCTGTCAGGTCAAACGTTAATGTGTCCGAGATATTTACGCCTTTATATCATTATTACCATCGGATAGTACCTTTAATGGTACTAGTGACACTACTCTAAACCTTAATATCATTATTACCATCGGATAGTACCGTTAATGGTACTAGTGACACTACTCTAAACCTTTATATAACTCAAGAGTCATTTAAATCTCAAGTCAAAAACTTTTATTTATCCAATCTGTAAACGATACTATAATATGTGTGTGAATTATATATGTTAAATAATATGTATTATAGGTACTTATATGTTAATATTTATTTATTATATGTAAGTATATTTTGATATTATTATTGGTATGTATTGTTTATGTAGTTTAAACAATGTATTTCTATTATTTTTAAATCTATTTCATTCATTTTATCGCACCACTATCCCTACATTGTCTTTTCGTTTATATTTCCATCCAAAGGTTGTCTGGAAGAGATCGCTCTTAGCGATAAGACCGCCCATTGTACCTACCTTTATAAGTTTCTCTGTAAGTTGTATTTATCTTTTGGTGTCAATAAAGAGTTTTTGTATTGTATTGTATTGTATAACTAGTACCATCGGATAGTACCATTAATGGTACTAGTAACACTATTCGAAACCTTTATATAACTAGTATTATCGGATAGTACCATTAATGGCACTAGTGACACTGCCTTACATCGCCAGTACCACCAATAGTACTAGTGACACTATTTTAAACCTTTATATAACTAGTACCATCGGATAGTACCACCAATAGTACTAGTGACACTATTTTAAACCTTTATATAACTAGTACCATCGGATAGTACCACCAATAGTACTAGTGACACTATTTTAAACCTTTATATAACTAGTACCATCGGATAGTACCATTAATGGTACTAGTAACACTATTCTAAATTTTTATATAACTAGTACTATCGAATAGTACCATTAATGGCACTAGTGACACTGCCTTACATCGCCAGTACCATCAATGGTACTAGTAACACTATTCTAAACGTTTATATAACTAGTACTATCGGATAGTACCATTAATGGCACTAGTGACACTGCCTTACATCGCCAGTACCACCAATAGTACTAGTGACACTATTTTAAACCTTTATATAACTAGTACTATCGGATAGTACCATCAATGGCACTAGTGACACTGCCTTACATCGCCAGTACCACCAATAGTACTAGTGACACTATTTTAAACCTTTATATAACTAGTACTATCGGATAGTACCATTAATGGCACTAGTGACACTGCCTTACATCGCCAGTACCACCAATAGTACTAGTGACACTATTTTAAACCTTTTATCACGAGTACCATCGGACAGTACCATCAATGGCACTAGTGACACTGCCTTACATCGCCAGTACCACCAATAGTACTAGTGACACTATTTTAAACCTTTATATCACGAGTACCATCGGACAGTACCATCAATGGCACTAGTGACACTGCCTTACATCGCCAGTACCACCAATAGTACTAGTGACACTATTTTAAACCTTTATATCACGAGTACCATCGGACAGTACCATTAATGGTACTTGTGACACTGCCTTACATCGCCAGTACCACCAATAGTACTAGTGACACTATTTTAAACCTTTATATCACGAGTACCATCGGACAGTACCATTAATGGTACTTGTGACACTGCCTTACATCGCCAGTACCACCAATAGTACTAGTGACACTATTTTAAACCTTTATATCACGAGTACCATCGGACAGTACCATTAATGGTACTTGTGACACTGCCTTACATCGCCAGTACCACCAATAGTACTAGTGACACTATTTTAAACCTTTATATCACGAGTACCATCGGACAGTACCATTAATGGTACTTGTGACACTGCCTTACATCGCCAGTACCACCAATAGTACTAGTGACACTATTTTAAACCTTTATATCACGAGTACCATCGGACAGTACCATTAATGGTACTTGTGACACTGCCTTACATCGCCAGTACCACCAATAGTACTAGTGACACTATTTTAAACCTTTATATCACGAGTACCATCGGACAGTACCATTAATGGTACTTGTGACACTGCCTTACATCGCCAGTACCACCAATAGTACTAGTGACACTATTTTAAACCTTTATATCACGAGTACCATCGGACAGTACCATTAATGGTACTTGTGACACTGCCTTACATCGCCAGTACCACCAATAGTACTAGTGACACTATTTTAAACCTTTATATCACGAGTACCATCGGACAGTACCATTAATGGTACTTGTGACACTGCCTTACATCGCCTGTACCACCAATAGTACTAGTGATACTATTTTAAACCTTTATATCACTGGCACCATTGGATTTCAAAATCGTTTATTCACATGAGCCCTAAAGAGCCACTCATGAAAGTTAATGATTCTACTGCCAGATTCCTGAAGGGAACACAAGCCAGGGGCAAATATAGTTAATATTTCAATAAAAACGATAGAAAAAATGTTTTTAGGGGGCACCCATACACGTAAGCGGGGAGTAAAAACCGTGGATTGAAATTAAAAAGATACTCGAATATAACAATTTGGTAAACAAAGTTATTGTTTTTTTACATATTTTGTCCCGGGATCTATCTCAAAAACCAGTTCACATTTAAAGCTGAAACACGCAAAATATCCGATATATCCTATACTTGAACAGCAAATACAGAAATCTAACAATTATTATAAAGAAAAATAGTTATAAGCATTTAACCTCATAAGAGTTTTTCTACTAAGCATTATGTAGGCGTGTGATCTTAGTTCGGCGCGAACTATTTACGTTTTGTTGCTTTTTGGTTTGTAATTTTTAAACACTACAGTAGGTATTTCTAAGATATTTCTATGTACTAGCTCATTTAAGTCAGCCGGGTTTGCATAACTCACGTACCGTCGGGGCCGATGCATTACCTAAGGCTCGTTAAGCTAAGCTGTCGGCTTGTGGTTCTGTCCAATTGGCGTAATGAATACGTAGATTGTTGTCCATTTATGGTAATAGGGGTTGATTGAATCTGGCTAACTCTGCGGAAATGTAAACCCATCATTACTTTTAGCGTAAAAAATATATACATTACTAAACTCTG
This sequence comes from Lomographa bimaculata, assembly GCA_948107665.1. Classification (NCBI taxonomy): domain Eukaryota; kingdom Metazoa; phylum Arthropoda; class Insecta; order Lepidoptera; family Geometridae; genus Lomographa; species Lomographa bimaculata. Next base: position 12,687,420 of record OX403608.1, on the reverse strand, counting down.
TATACTGCTATAATTAGTTTACCAAGTATATATTTAAGTTTCCAACAGTGGATCAGTGAGCTGAAGACCTAGCATATTTTTAGAATAGCTACATTTTTTTTTTCGTTTGCAACATCTGTATATAATTTTATTATATGTATGTATTGTTTATTTAAAATATGTAGTAAAACGCTTTAACATAAACGCTTTCACACTCACAGCTCTAAGTTCAATGACTTGTGTCGTGGGTGCCGGAAACATTCACATCACAGACACAATCACAACCAGAACCAGAAACACAAATTTTCCTTAGGGAGAAAACTTGTGTTCCCGCCGGGAATCGAACCCAATACCCCTGCTTAGGCAAACGCTCACCCAACTTAGCCAACGGAAAGCTCAGGAGTATTTTATTATAGTAATATAGCATCTGTTTACGTGTATGTAAATTTATTATTTTTATATTTTCTGTTTTTATTCACTGTTCTGATCTTTTATGAACGTAGAACGACGTCCTATTACATTGCGTTATTCCTGTCCATCCAAAGGTTGTCTGGAAGATATCGCTTTTAGCGATAAGACCGCCTATTGTTACACTTATATAATTATTTAATGTCATTCCTATTTGTGTTCTTTGTTATTTTAAAGTGCCAAATGCCAGTGCTAGATTTGTTGACATGGCGGAAAAATTAATTTTATTTTTTAATAGAATACTAAAATAGAGCGAAATAAAAGATACAGCTCTAAGTAATGTTTTATAGCGGAAAAGTTTGCGAGATAATATTCATTTTAGTTAATTTAAACTTTTCTAATCCGCTAGTATTACTTATATGAATTTTGGTTGCAGGTGAACTTAAAATAACACGTATTTTTATAAAAGCAGTGAAAGTGGCAAATGAGACGTGATCATAAATATGATGCATGTTACTCTTATCATAAGCCGGACCCCGCGGCTTCGCCCGCTTTATTAAGTTAAAATGTAGCCTATGTGTTATTCCAGCACCTAAACTATCTACGTGCTTAATAACATCAAAATTGGTTTATTCGTTACGGAGATACGTGGTAACAAATATTTACACATACATAGACAAACACACACACACACACTTTTTTATTGATAATATTAGTAGAATAACAATTAGACTAGAAACCAATTATGTAAAAAATACCCACTTGTCTGAAAAGAAAGGAGACATAAAATATCTAAACTTAGCAGTGAATTGATGCAAGCTGTAAATATTTATGTAAATCATCAAAATGTTCGAGAAACCAAAAAAGACTGAAGTGTGTGACGATTTTTAATTTAATTAATAAATATCAATGATGGCTTGATATAATCAAAATAATCAAATATTCAAAATTTTATCTATTTATCTATCTAATATATCAGAAATTTTGAAAATATCAAAAAACTGAATCGACACAATAATACATATTAGTATCGAACCTGCTCACGAGAATCAGTTGAGAATTGCGTCCTGTAGAGGTGAACAGCCGGAAATCCGTCGGACATACAAAAGCATTTTTGCCTAAGCTGAAACGGAAACACTTAGCTCACGCTGCTCTCTCGATTAAGAAGCTAAATAATCAAGTAATTACTGTAAAGTAAGTAACGTTACATCGATCAATAATGCTGTAAATTTGCGATTCTGGCAGTAGAGTCATTAACTTTCATGAGTGCCTCTTTGGGGCTCATGTAAATAAACGATTTTGATTTGATTTGATTAAATTTGAACTCTTAGCATTTATGTAGCATCGTACAGAATAGTAGACTGAATTTCGTAGACGTGAATATTATTACTTTAACCGAAGTTAGCTAACATTTTTTCTGTACGCAGTCGTACGACGACTTCTTCAAAAGTCTGCTGTTCAACGCGCGAGTCATCGTGCAGATCTTCTTCGTGATGGGCGGTTTCCTGATGGCATACAAGATGCTGACGTATGCTGAGACACATCCATTCACCCTGAAGACTGTGCCGATGGCTTTGGTGAATCGGTGGTTGAGGTAAGGACTCATTTTTATATACCTATATATCTACTTAAGACAGTGTCGAGAAACTCGTCATCCTGCAAGTATTCGACCATCTGATAGATCGCGATAATGCGGCCCAAGATGTAGCATGCTTGCTTAGAAGATACCTCAAATAGGTATCTTCTTGGCACTCTTGACTTAAAAGCTCCCAGATTAAACCGTTTAAAGAAACAAAGACTCGGGCAATGAGTTCCACTCCTTTCGCAATACGAGTGATAAAAGTAGAAACTTGTTTAGAAGAGATCAAATTCATCATTTCGTTTCTTTGTAACTAGCCTTGTACCTCACCAGCTCGAGCATTGGATACATAGCTTTCAATAACGGTGCTATCGTCTACGTATCTAAAGTTACCGGGTTTAAGCAGATCATTAATGTGGAGCAAAAAGAGCGTTGCTAAAAGAGGTGATCCTTGAGGTATTAATATGATATATAAGTGACTGATATTTATTAATTGAATTATTATTTATTTCTCTCAAACAGGTTAATCCCAGCCGTCCTTGTCGTGATGGGTCTGGCCATGACGTGGGTCCCACACTTGGGCTCAGGCCCAATGTGGGACGCAGTAGTGGGACGAGAAAGGACTATGTGCCGAGAGAATTGGTGGCAGCTTGTCATCTTGATGCCGAATCTATTTCCCTTTGAACATCTGTGCTTGCCGCAGGCTTGGTAAGTGTTTTCAAACAATCCGTTTATTAGTTTGGACGCTGTGAGAGAACAAACAAACATACATACTGTGATAAAATCATAACCCCTTTGTTTACAAAAGTAAACATCTAAAAGTGGCAAAATCTAAATTTTGAAAGTACTCTCGATGCTCTATCTGGTAATTGAAGTCGGGTAAACGAGAACATCGTCAAAGTACGCATTATTCGTCACAAAATAGACATTATTGACGATATTTCAAGAACTACTGATCAGATATTGATCAAATTTGAATGGGACCAATTAGAAAGCAACGTCTTTCAAACTAAAATAAAATAAAAAATTGTCGGAATCGGCTCACGTGGAGAGAAGTAACACAAATAAAAAAAAAAAAAAAAACAGTCGATTCCTCTTTTATTGGGAAGTCGGTAAAAACAATATCAAAACCAGTCCAAGCGTTTCGAAGCTACAACACCACAGGCAGACACACCAGATACAAACGTGTAATACCCCACTTTTTTCGAAGAGTGTTAAAAACAACTACTTTGGAACAGCTTAGTCGGCGACCCAAAGGAGCTGAAATGTCTTGGGTAATCCACCAGCAAATGCACAATACACCGCAAGCAGGACGCCAGTGCAGGCCGATGGTCCATCATAAATTAGAATTGATTTTAGAAATCTGCCCCATGTATGCACCTGAATTTTGAAAATTTTGTAAGTATTTTTCTTTTTTTAATTGTTTTTGTACTTATGGGCAATAAATATATTGTTAATTTGGTTTGATTTAAAATCAATAAGGAAACGGAAACAACGATTACAGTGATTAGAGACGCGTGAAAGGTTGCACGATGGTGCATCGGATGTTGCAAACTAGAGGATTGCTGTGCAGCGGTGCATGGTATGCGTGTCTTGGTTTTGTAAGTTGATATATGACAGACGATTTCACGGGATTAAAACATGTTTTAAACCGGTAGCTTAGTTGGATGCGCGTTCGACTTCTAAGCAGAAGGTATAAGGTTCGATTTCCGGGGAACACAAGTTTTCTCCCTAAGTTATATTTGTGTTTCTGGTTCTGTTATGATTGTGTGTGTAATAAGAATGTTTCCAGCAACCACGACACAAGTCATCGAACTTAGTGCGGGGCTGTGGAAGCGTTTATGTGTAGGACAGACGATTTCGAGGGAATGAAAACATATAATTTTGTCTTTATAGCTTTATAGCTAGGCAAAACTAAAGTAGTCAATTTTGTTAAATTACAACGCAACACAAGCAATCGAACCTAGTGTGGGGCTGTGGGTGTGACAACGTGTTAATCGTTTAACAGACAAATAAGAGACATGATATACAAAGCGGCCGAGGCGCGTGCGTGCGACTCTTTCCCCCGCGCTGCCATTTTGTATACTGCCGTCATAATGAAAAAAGACCTAACTGCATTTTCTGTCAAAATTGAGCTATTTACACAATCGGAATCAGGAAAAATAGACACATCTACTATTACCTTTTTTTAATTTTAAAATATTCAAACACAACCTACTAAATCTTACTTTTAATTTAGACGCATCTGCTACAAATCATAACATATAATAAATAGCAAAGACATTTCTGATGTATATAAAATATGACTAAATTTTGACATAAATATACTAACGTCTTTTTTCCTAATGACGGCAGTACAGGGCGCTTTGTATATGCCCTTAAGGTCTCATAACAAAAACCATAACAGCTATCAAGATGTCCTCTTAAACAATTGCTTAACTAGAATGTTCGTACCAAGGTAAGCACAAGTGGTCAAGTTTCGTAACCCAGAACGGTGGTAAATACATATTTACTTGATATATGTTTACTTGTCATTTACTTGGTGACGAAGGTTAGTGAAACGATGACTTTGGGTCATGTTTGCCTTTGGTAACCATGTGTACACGTCAGAAGCAATATAATAAATACAAAATAAAATACAAGACATCATATTGTAATAACGTAAAATAGTTTCATATTATATGACTTATCTGAATCAAATAGGAAGGAGGTCTCCAAGATACAGGTTAACCTAGTTTGGAGGCCAGAAATATCTTGACATTGTAAATGGTTTTTGTGTCAATAAACGTTATTATTATTATCCAAGTATTTATTTAATCTCACGGGTCTGTGCCCGGACCTTTGTAAGGCATTAGCGGAGCGGTAGCCAACGCTAAGAGGCCCTTTGTTATAATAACATTAATTATTATTATTATTAATTCAAATGAAAGTAAAGCCGTTTTGACGCCTTTGCGTCGTAAATCTGCTTTCTAAGTGGAGTCCGGTTTTCATTGTTTTTACACACTCACAGCTCCATACTAAGTTTGATGAATTGTGTTGGTGGTGGAAACATTCACATCACAGACCAGAAACACAAATTTCCCTTAGGGCTCTCTGGCAGTGTTTGAGCACTTTATCAACTGATAGTAAAGTGACGATGTGGTCGAGGATGGTAAACACGCTATGCCTAGAATTACAGGCTCTCCCCTCTCTGCCCGCCGAAACTGCCCGTTGGCAAAGATGGGATAATTAATGATAAATAAATATCCCTTAATTGTCATAACGAGTGCGATAAGCGGCATAAAAATATGGTGATTATGCAAGAGATCACGTATACTTACATTTTTAAGGTTTTTCATAAATTTCTCGATAAAAAAATGCATATTAAATTTTAAAGTTAAAACTACAGTGAGTATTACACACAATGTATGTTATTGTAGTTTAACTCAGGACATCACAAAAAAAAAAAAAAGGACATCATTGCGAAATATCATATTTTCTACCGACATCACAAAAAAGGAGGAGGTACTCAAGTCGACTGTATTTTTTTTGTGTTTTTTTAATCAAAATCAAAATCGTTTATTCACATGGGCCCCAAAGAGGCACTCATGAAAGTTAATGAATCTATTGCCAGATTCGCAAAATTACAGCCATCTCGAGAAGAACCTGGCAAGAAACCCGGCGGCGCATTTTTTTCTCATTCATTCTTTTAAAAAACATTCTCTCTAATACATAATTTTCTTAACCTAGGTGTTATTATGGTAGTCGCTAGAAAGAGCCTGTGCAGTTTGCCTCCATGCATCTTTATCATTAAAATTGTCTGTGGTTTTATAGTAAGCTTTCTTAATTAATGCCCGTTTTATTACAGATTTGAACTTTCCCAGTGGTAATTCAGTTACAATTTTAGGAATTCTATTGTAAAATCTAACCCTATTTGCCATAATGTGGTAACATACATTCATATCATATCTTCGTTCCACGTGAACCGATTTTGAATGTTTTTTTGTTTGAAAAAAGTTGCTTTCCAATTGGTCCCATTTAAATTTGATCAAGATCTGATCAGTAGTTCTTGAAATATCTTCAATAATGCGTGTTTAGTACATATGGTCTGATAAAAGTGCCCAAGATAAAGCGGTGAAGTTGGTTTTTTTAAGCTTTGCTTGCGATTAATAATTTAGGAAGCCAGCTCTTTTCTTATGGACTTAACATACTCACTTCTCATTTTCATCTCTTTTTACTTGAAAATGGTCATACGCTAGCTTATCATTTTTGTTACAGGTATCTTGGCACAGACACGCAGCTCTTTCTCATCACCCTCGTGATCCTCCTCATCATCTGGCGTTGGCCCAGGAGTGGCATCCCAATGCTCACCGTGGTGATGATCATCAGCCTGGTTATTCCCTTTCTGCAGAGCTACTTCATGAACCTTCTGCCTATAAGGGTCAGCATATTCCCCGAGTGAGTAGATAAAAACATCTTTTTTTTATGACAGATAGGTAAGCATTTGGCTGCTATCTCACCTGATGGAAAGTGACGACGCGGCCGAAGATGAAGCATGCTAACCTATAATATACCTATTCACGCTAGACTTGAAGATTCCCAGATTATACTGTTCTGTTATTTTACAAACTTTTATTTAGTATCACCTGCCCCATTAAACATAATAAACATAAAACATTTATTGTCTGACATAATATGGTGTACATGATAAATTAACCCATAGGCTCCTGAAGTAGTGTATAGCACTATATTTCAGGCTCCAATGGCTTCTCCCACTAATAATACTGCGGATTATCAGCTTTACTTTTACTTTTATTTTTATTTTATTTTTTTTCGCTTACCATCAGGTGAGATAGTGGTCAAAAGTTTGCCAATCACGAATAAAAAAAATAAAAAAAATTATGTCGTACGTGTGTGTGTGTGAGTGTGTGTGTGCGTGTTTGTGTGTGTGTGTATGTTTATGTGTGTGTGTATGTAGTGGGGGAGGCAGGATGTAGGGTATGCTTAGTATTGCGCTTTCAAAGGGTTGGGATATCTGCATGCGCTTAATAAAAATCATTATTTACCTATCTTTAGAAATAAAAACTTTTCAGCATATTCTCTATGCCGTCATAATCATATTGACGTAGCCATGCAAGTATTATAAATTTTATTTTATTTTTTTTTTTTTTTCTTAATATTGGAATCATTACCTGTCGGCCTGTAATTAAATCTTGAAAGCTAAATTAGATCCCGATTGGACTTATATTTGGTGTACTTATATATCTTCGGTGACAATACATGGTATGGTTGATATAGTACCATGAAGCTGTTCTGATGATGGAGACGGAAGATGGCTATAGGAACTATGAACTAAACAAGATAAAACGATCAAGTTTGGGCTGGTTTCATTCGTCTTGATAAGTTTTCTAGTTACATAACTTTTAAGCCCTTTTTTATTTACTTACAACTTGTAGAAGCTAAATTTACAAAAAAAAATTAAGTAAGTATCAGGTACTTGTTTTAAATCATTGTGGGCATTCTACTTTACCCTACGCCAAGGTTCCAGCCATCTTCGAACTTATTGATCTCATGTAAACAATAAACATCTGATTTGTGGCTATAGTAGATTACCTTGATTCTGTAGAAAATGGAAGGGTCTTTAGTGGGTATGTCTAATGGTAGGCCTTATAACAGGTCACTGTAACCTCAACTACCACCTACACAAAATAGGGGTCACAGATAACCCTTTGTGTAGGGGATGTATGGAGGAAAACGAAACCGTAGAACACGTAATAGCTCAGTGTGCTGTCACTGAAGAAATTAGAGTCAACACTGGAATGCTAGAGCAACATTCCACAAAACATAAAGACTCACCTGAAGACTCACAGAATTCAAATACAAATACAACAACTTCACCACTGGAACAGTTATGCCAGCACCCAAAAACCACACTCCGTTATTTTAAGGAGCTGGGGTGGATGGGGTAGTTCCTGGCAGGGGGAAATGCACAATACACCCCAAGCGGGACGTCAGTGCAGGCCTTAACGCCCCCATATTGAATAAGAATAAGAATAAGTGGGTATGTTACTTATGTCGACACTTGAGTTCCGTCACATAATCCTAAAGTACAGAATAGGGCTAGAGCAGCGGCTACAGCGGCTGAAAAGAACAAAAGAAAATATTGAAACCTACAGTTGTGACCATTTGAGCCATTTGGTATTTAGACACTGAGACTTGGAGCTCATTGAATTAATGAATGATGTATTATAAATTATGAATGAACAAATATCGCTTATCAGTAATCAATACGTGCTTTATAAATTCGTAGGTTTATAACACCATATCCAGACAATATATTTGACTTCGATACGCAAACTAGGAATTACCTGCAATATAGGTATCAGAAGAGAAGTAAAGTGAAAAGTAGTGGTCAAATGTTTACCTATCTTGGTTAAAAAAAAATAACAAGCAACACTGTTTGTATCACACATATATTTAAAACAAAGAAGCGAAAATCTAGTTATTTTATTGTCAAAGGGGTTCATAGTTGTAACTACACATCATCAAAGTACATATAATTTGTATTTATGTATTAGTGTTTAAGTAAGTTTATTGTTATATACTTACATAAACACTTATACATAAATACAAATGATGTGTACTTATAATTATGTATATACAAATGTTTTATCATTATGTATATTATTCACATGTATACCAATATTTCTACATTTATTATCCTTTTATTTTTCACATATATTTACTGCACTGACAGAAAATGCTTTCCTAGAGTTAAGTCTTCTTTATACTGTTTTTTTTGTGCAAAAGTATTAAATAAATATTAATATTTCGTGTGTGACTAGAGGTCCATTTGTTTGTAGCTCGATGTATGAGGTATTTAATAAAACTTCTATTTTTGTAGCTATAGCTCAATGGAACTGCTTAAACCCGTAAAGCTTTGGATAAAATATATTACTCAGTAAAAACTTTATAGGGCATACACATGGCTTCTATTTATGACCGATTTTGTTCAGTTTTGAAGTATATAAACTGGTTTATGTTAGGTTTAGGGTATTTTGAAGCAGTGGTACTGGGAATCCGTTCTATCATCGGACAAGCAGACAAACTGCTAAGCGACACCGCTGTAGGGTGGAAATTTCACAAATGCGCACTAAGCGTTTTGCCTCCACATTCATTGTGCGAACTGCAAAGGAATGGAACTCCTTACCCGAGTCGGTGTTTCCTGATGAGTACAATATGGGAGTCTGAAAGTCACGAGAGAATAGGTATCTTCTAGGCAAGCTCCATCGTCGACCACAGCGTCGCTTACCATCAGGTGAGAAGTGGTCAAAAGTTTGCCTAATAAAAAAAAACTGATATATTACAAACTTGTATTTTTAATTTTATAAGATACAAGTTATAAAAAGAAAGGTTAAAGATGGTTTCGACGATCTTTAATGTTTTAACTTGTATTTAGTTTCATCCTGTACAGAATGGTGTGCGACAAGGATGTATATTGTCCCCCATCCTATTTAATGCATATTATTATGGGAGTTTATAGTAAGAAGAACAATTAATGTTTGGGATGGAGGTGTAAAAGGAAGACAAACCTACGCTACACCGACGACACTACTCTCCTGGCTGCATCAGAAGCTGAAATGACAACTCTTATAAACTGAATGGAACTAATTAGCAATGAAATAGTTCTCCAGATAAACAAAACCAAGACTAAGGTTATGGTGGTGGATCGTACTGAGAAACTGGAGCTCACTGGAATACTTAATCTGGAAATTGTTGACAACTTCATTTATCTGGAGTCTTGCATCTCGAACACAGGCTCTTGCGAGACTAAAGTGCGAAGAAAAATAGGAATGGCCAAAAATGCAAGAGTCAGCTGAAGGGAATATGAAAGGATAGGAACATCAGCAAGAAAACCAAGATCAGACTTGTTAGGAGTCTTGTGTATTCTATATTCTTATTCGGCACAGAAATGTGGACTCTTAAAGCAAACGACCGCAGACGTGTAGATGCCTTTGAGATGTGGTGTTGGAGGAGATTATTACGCATTCCCTGGACAGCTGGAAGAACACATGTCTCGGTACTCAAGGAACTTAAAGTTACTACTAGGCTTTCTTCCATCTGCCACCTCAACAGACCACGGGGCCGAAGCCTAATTCGCTGGTCTGATCAAATCCGCACCATACTCGACACCAAAGTACACGATGCTAAACACGCGGCTAAGAATAGGAACAAGTGGCGCAACATGGTCAGAAGTGGTCCGCGGAAGGGGTCACGACCCTCAGCATTGAGGATATCGACGCAGCCTGCAAAGGAGAACAGCCGGACTCACGAAAGCATTTTCAAAGCTGAAACATAGACGCTTTTATCGCGCTTTGCGCTTGCTAGGTCAATAAGGAATTTCAAAACAAAATAATTTCATAGATGTAAATTCAAAAATAATACTTGACCTGAGTTAATAAATATCATACATAATATCACAGGAATGCCCCCCTCCAACACACACATTACATAGACCATACACTTTTGCACAAAACATATTGAAATAATATGAAGTACTTTCTTAATTTATCCAAGGATATAATATATTTCAACATCTCCAAGCAGACTTTATTATGACAAAGTTAAATAAGTTTTTAGACTTTACGAACTTTAAGTTCAGCTCTATTCTTGTATATTTTAATGATTCCTATTCTAACAGCTTTCCATTAATTCTCGTAGTAATTCAGTCTCAGAAGTTTAGAAACATCGCATTCAATTAAAACAATAAAAGTTTAATTATACCTTTCTTTATCTTGGAGAACTATGTTCATATAAAATGTATTTCCATTTTCACTGTTTTAGAGAGAATTCAGACGTTGCGATATTTACAGCTGTATATTAAAGCTTTCATAGTACCTAAACGGTGACTAATAAATCCATATATTTAAAAAAAATATTGACGTTATTAGTCTTATGAAAAGTCGAGAACGGCTCGAACGATTTGGCTAATACTTTTTTGCTTTGTTTGTAATTGTCAGGGCAAGGTTTGTATATAAGTTTTTTTTATTCCACCGTAAATTACACCCTGGCGAGCCGGCGCGGATCGCTAGTTATAAAATAAAATTTACCTACGAATTGTTTGCCTTATATGAATATACCGATGTTTAAACATGTAAACATGATATAGGATGATCAATATGCTAGGCTATCCAGATAAGCTGTCGGAACATCACTCTTAGTGATTTTATCGAAACATTTTTAATATAAGTTAATTATTGTACTTAACTTTATCGGTGCTTGTCGATAGATTTTCTTGAAAGTGGTAAACTTTGACTTCACTTAATAGTAGAAAAAATAATAACGAGTACCACAAAATAATATTATTCTAAGAGGTCCATATATCTTACAGAGGTAAGGAATGTGTGCTTTAAATTACGTGTCATAAAATATACAAACGTATACGACCGGCCTTAGATGGACTACTCTAATGAAAATGCAAAATTACATTCAAAGTCGATTTATATTGAAATGTTGAGTTCAAAACAGATATTATATTGCGAAAGTTTTATCCATAAACTTTTGGGCATCAAATTGATCGGTATATTGTTTTTAAGTATCAACATATTCTATGAATAATGTATGTAGAGTTTTATTGCTATCGTATATCGACTCCGAGACAGTTTTTCTTTCATAAGTCGCTAGTTTTCGTAGTCGAAAGATTGTTTTGTCGAAAAGTTAATGCATTTTCCATCTGTTTAACTTAGGTTGTGTTTATATTGTAACCTTAAAGATCTAACCCGGGGTTGTGTGCAATTTAAAACGATTTAAAATTGCAACTTATATATTTTTGGTTCTACAAGCAATGATTCATGTGAGAGTCAAACGCGCAAAAAAAGATAAATAAGGTTCAATTTTGCTTGATCCAAATATAAACTGATCGCAGTGTTAAGGAATAAGGGGTTAGTATTAGGATTACCTAAATTGATACCAAAGTGCGTTGTGTATCGATGCGATGACGCAGCCGAAGATGCAGCATGCTTGCCTAGACGATAAGTCACTCTTGACTTGAAAACTCACAGGTTATACCAGTCTTTCGCAGTACGGATAATAAACGTAGAAGTAAAATCCTTCGATCGAACTGGGTGTATATTAAGCATTTAAATGGATGTCGATTGTCAGTTTGTCTTTATTGTTATATTTCACTAACCATGGCCCGCAGCTTCGCCCGTTATTATCAATTTAAAAAGTAGCTTACGTGTTAATCCTAGGTATAAGCTATGTACATTCCAAATTTCATCCATATCCGTTCAACCGTTAAAACGTGAATAGGGAACAAACATACTTACACACTTGCACACTTACACAAACTTTCGAATTTAATTTATAATATTAGTAGAATTAATCCAGGGCTCATGAATCCAGTCCAATGTGTTCAAAAATGTCAATGATAGGTGGCGAAATAATTATTTTGTTTTCGTATATAAATAAACATTATATTTTGTCAATTAGAAATAAACTCTATTACAGATCGATAAGAGACATATTCGGATACAACGACACGTTTTACCACGCGTATGTGTCTGCTCAGGGTAACTGGGCTGGTTACCATCTAGGAGTACTGACAGCTTACTTCTACCACCGTGCGCAAACAAAGAAGTGGGACTTGGGAGAGTCCTTGGTAAGATAATAACTTTTTTATTCAAATTTTATTTAATTCGGATGATATTTTTATCTCTGTTGAAGGACAAGCGTGACGAACGAGCTATTGCTCGTTTCGTCTATCAATTGCATTGCTTACAATACAATACAATACAAAAACTCTTTATTGACACCAAAAGATAAATACAACTTACAGAGAGAAACTTATAAAGATAGGTACAATGGGCGGTCTTATCGCTAAGAGCGATCTCTTCCAGACAACCTTTGGATGGAAATATAAACGAAAAGACAATGTAGGGATGGTGGTGCGATAAAATGAATGAAATAGATTTAAAAATAATAGAAATACATTGTTTAAACTACATAAACAATACATACCAATAATAATATCAGAATATACTTACATATAATAAATAAATATTTACATATAAGTACCTATAATACATATTATTTAACATATATAATTCACACACATATTATAGTAGCTTTTACAGATTGGATAAATAAATATATAGGCAAACATTTGAACACTATCTCACCCTATGGAGAGTGACAGTATGAAGGAAATGCTTGCCTAGAAGGTACCTATCCATTCTAGACTTGAAGACATCCAGAATGTACCGTTCAGGGTACAAAGACGCAGGACTAATTAACCTTTTTATGGACGGCTTTGAAATTCTGATACGCAACGTTTTTATAATGAATAATGAGTAAACACTGACATGTTTTATTTATGAACGCATTCACACTCACAGCCCCACACCAAGTTCAAAGACTAGAAACCTTGGGTGCCGGAAACGTTTACATATCACACACACATACAATCATACCCAGAACCAAAAATGTCCTTGGAGAAAGCAATATGTGCTCCTGCCGGGAATCGAACCCGATACCCCTGCTTAGAAGGCAAACGCGCCTTACTAATCCGACGGGCAGTTCAAATTGGTTTAGAGTTGTAGAATTTTGTTTGAAAGATACAAAATGTAGATTCAAGTTGTCTAAGTATTGCTTCCTTACTTAAGCCTTTCTTCTTTCCAGTTAATGAAACTCCTCACCATATCTTCCATCCCCATCGCGGCTGGCACTGTTCTGATGGGCTGGGACCTCCACCATAGAGAGGCCTCTGCCTTCGAATCAGCTGTCTTCAACGCCCTGAACCAGAACTTCTTTGCACTAGCTATCTGTGTGTTCGTCATTGGATACTTCTATAGATGCAGCAGTAAGTCTTTTAGATTTCCTTATCATAGTTTTTCCTTTTGTAAATCATTATTCCTCTAGGAGTAGAAATATGGCTCTATATACGGTATCTCGTATGACTTTTATTCTTTCTTCTTTTATCCTGGTGCGAATCCTGTTTTAACGCACTACTAACTTCTCGGGAAATTTTGAACACGTTCTTTTTGTGACATCCGCAACCAATCATAGCTGCCGTAGGGGATATTTGCCATTCATTGATATCATAAACGTGTGAAATTAAGTCACGAATCAGTCTAGCCAATAGCGTAAATTTTGCTATTTTGAATTTCTCATGCATTTTTATCACTTTTTAATTGAATGATGCAATTAAATAAAACAATAATAATATGTTTCTTGATGTAATTTTATATATATAAAAATTTTAAAAAAATATTTGACCTATAAATCTCATATAAAATCAAAGTCAAAAGCATGTTTACATAAGCTTGGGCAACATTTCTTTCGTATATCCGGATGACCGGATTTCCGGTTGTTTTACTCTCCAAGTCGCATTTCTCAATCAATTCTCGTGATTTTTTTTTTGTGCTGGTTCATTGTATAATTTTTTTATCGATTATGTTTTAGTATATGTTTCAAAATGGCAGAGATATGTGGATTGAAAACTTAATAAAAAAATATTTCTGCCATTCCGAAAACACGTCTTCAGCCCACAGAGTCAATAGTATATTTATAGATTTATTACTTGTCTATAAGTGGACATGTTTAAAAATACACAAATTTATTGTCGACTAAGTTATCTAACAAATAAAACATATTGTCTTACAAAGTATTCGTCCGCCAGGGATCTACGTAAATTCAGTGGAGTGGGGCCCTGTCCAGCCCCTAGGAAGACTCTCCTACTGTGCTATGCTGCTGCACGCGACTGTACTCAGGACTTACGGAGGACAAATGAGACGGAGTTTCTACGCTACTGATTATACTGCTGTGAGTTTACGTTACTTCATATTTGACTAGTTGCAATTCACGGCTTCGCCTGCCATCCTCAGAATCATACTTAATTACTAATTACACATTCTTTTTTCCCTAATTGGAGATGGTATAGAAATAAAAGGTGTACAGACGTATTAAAAAGTTTTTATTTATACAGTATTATACGTTAGCCCCGAACTGAGATCTCGCTCCTTTATAATGCCTAATAAACAAAAAACGTTTAAAGTTAATTACTTATAACTTTTTTTCTTAATAATAATTGTTTTATTATTGTATTTGTTGTTAAATTACATGATATAACTGATATTATACATAAGTTTCCAATTTAATTGTAAAGCCGGTTTTTAGATTAAGCCCCGGTACTAAATAGGCCTAAATACAGTGATTTTAGTGTCATTCTAAATTATTATTTTCCAATATAGTTTTTTTTAAAGAAAAATAAAAAAAAATACTTTGCTCTTCTTTTATACCAATATATATATATGGGTGCCTCCTCAATATTATTATTTACAATATTTTTTGTGGTCAGTACTTCTTGCTACGTCTTCAGCCGAATCATTGTTTTCCATCTGGTGAAATGCTTGCTAATCAAGCAAATTGAGAACCTCCTTTTTGAAGTCATTTGAAAAATTACTTAACATTTTCAGATAATGCTGTACGCCGGGATAGTTACCACTACCTTCATCATGTCCCTACCTCTTCACCTCTTCGTCGAAGCACCAGCGTGTCAGCTCCAGAAGATCTTCTTGGGTCCAAAAAGAAGAACCCAGAAAGAGATAGAAGACACCAACGCTAATCACGTCAAGCCTGGCATATCTACTGTGTCAGTGTCAACTGTATCTACTCACATATAACTTTATTCATTCTTTGGTTAGGTATTTTTTGTGAGTGTTTATTATAAACAGATGGTATATGGAAGCGAATTAGGACAAGATCGCATTCAGAATTAAACCTTTAAATTAAGATTTGATGATCCAAATTCGAATAAAATAGAATTTCCTTTATTGTAAGTTGTGTAAATAAGATGGTATTACAAAAAATTCTAAATAGATTATGTTGAAATATCATTCGTAATGGCATAAAACATTCGATAAACCTTCTGCCGTATAATAGGTAGGTATCTATAGTTAAAATATACTTATTTTCGGATCCGTCACAAACTATTTAAGATTTATAAAAGGCTTGATATCTTTATCTGCTTAAAATTTGTCATATATATTATTCAGAATAATAATTTGGAAATCAGACCTACCCTATTTAAGTCAAATAGTAATCATCATCATCAATATACGATATTTTAATGTTTTTGTCGCCACGATCGAATTGTTAGCTTAAACATACTATGCTTTCACACAGCCCCACACTAAGTATTAAGACATGTGTCTGGGTGCCGGAAATATTTACATATAATAAACATTAAAAAAATGTAGTAAAAGCCACACTAACTCCCAAACCAATATAGTTAACTATTTCACGTATATTACATTTTACAGAACTCTATATTCTGAATAGCTTGTCAAAACTGTATAAAAATAATTTTAAAAGGAAAAAAATTATGGAAAAAAGTATTTTCGCCATTTTTGTTTTTTTGCGATTTCCCTAAAATCGAATTTTGGCGCTTACTACATTTGAGACTCAAAGAGTCGATATCACAACACACCTAGGAACCTTAGTCGCTTGGAAAAAAAAATGTGCTCCTGCCGGGAATCAACCGAGAATCCACGGTGCTGATGGCAAAGACCCACTGTGCCAGCTGAGTCGTCAATTCTGACTGTGAGACTGTGTATTCTTTTTTATGTCTTTGAGACACGAGACGAACAAGTCACTCGCCTGATGGAAAGCGCCACGATTGCCCATTACTTACCAAATTAATTTAAGTCTCAGGGGGAAGCAAGCGTTACGCTTACCATCAGACGAACGACTTGCCTCCTATATAATTTTGTAACTGTATATATACTAAAGTAGGAGTAAGTGTAGATTCGCAAATACCGAGTAAAGATTTTGTAAGTATTGTATTTTTATATTGTATTTGTAATTACATTATAAGAATTGAATTTTTGTATATAAATAATAGGTAATAGTTATTAAGATTATTATTGTAACGTAAAGTTAAGATTTATTGCAATAAATTGTATCAATTAATTATCTCTCTTATTTTATTAATCCTATACATTTTTGTCTGAGAAAAGTATACAGGAAGCAAACTGCATAAGCGCTTTTTTGCAGCGCTTTAATCCGAATGACCGCTCGGTTTTTTGTTTTTGGTAGAATGTGTTTGAATTTGGAGCCTCAGAAAGCTCCATCTAGTGTCGAGTAGAAACAGTTTTTACATCGGTTATGGCGTAATAAATGGCGCTGATAGTTTCTTAAACCCGATTTTTCAAATGCAGTTTGGGTACCGAGCATTTCTCGGATCTGGAACGTTGATAAATCGATTTCTGGGCAGAAAAACCCCTAATCTGTAACTTTCATGAAAATCGTTGGAGCCGTTTCCGAGATCCTGATTACACATAAATATATACAAGAATTTCTCGTTTAAAGATATTAGATAGATATACCTAGGGTTTATTTAATTCCTGTATTAGTAATTAAACAATATTCACAAAAATATGAAAAATTTTGCTTCCGAGTTTCTAACCAGATTCTTCTCGAGATAGCTGTAATTTCGCGAATCTGGCAGTAGAGTCATTTACTTTAATGAGTGCCTCTTTGGAGCCCATATGAAGAAACGATTTTGAATTTCGAATGCGACTGAAATAAAAGAGAAGTTCAAAGACCTAAAATAAATTTACGGCGCACGACGGCGTTCTATTCGAAATTTCTCAAATTGTAAAATACCTAGAAGTTTACGATCTCGCTTACGTGTTCACATCATAAAGTCGTTTTATGATATCCTTTTAAACAAGCTTTTGATGGGTTAAAGTAGAGTTCTGACATATTAAAGGAACACGGTGGCGCGGGTGTGCTTTACACGTGCCGACTTTAACAGTCTTACTTATAAAAATGTCGCTAACCAATGCTTAGCCACCTCTTAGTTAAGCAGCTCTTAAGTCCATAATCAATGATAAACTTTTTTTCACTTTAGGCTCTGCGTAGTTGAGAAACACACAGAGAATCGAAAATAATCGAAATGTACACGATCGCCATAGATTATAACCAAAATAGTCGACTAAAAGTGAAATTATACAAATACAGCTGTCAAAAATGTGGTTTTATTAATCTATTGAAATGAAAATCAAAGACAGGTGACATTCAACGGTTGTCGAAGTAAACAATTTTGCGCCTTACGTAAAAAGTTTTGACACAATTATTATTGAAATATATCAGTCCCGCCATCTTGCCTTCTGCTTAAATTTTGACAACAATTTAAGCATTACTTAACGCTAAATCGCGTTTATGAGTGAAATTTTTGTTAAACTGTAGCTAAGCAATTGATTAAAAATTAAGAGGGGTTTATAAGTAAGACTGTAGTGGCGAGTAATGAGTTAGAGAAATGAAAACGTCATATACATAACAGTCTTGCACAATCAAGTAATACTTGAAAAACTATTTATTAAATCAAATTTTTTACCAGTTTAAAATGAATAATTAAACGCAAGCAAAGCTTAAAAAAAACCAACTTCACCGCTTTATCTTCAGAGCTTTGATCAGATTAGATGTACTAAACACGCATTTTGACGATATTTCAAGAAATACTCATCAGATCTTGATCAAATATCAATCGGACCACAAAGCACCAGCTTTCAAATAAAAAATAATCATCAAAATCGGCTCACCACGAAAGAAGTTATGAGGTAACTTTTGAAGTCGGTTAAAAATGAGAACATCGTCGTTTTTGAGTTATTGTAAATATTGTATGTTTAATACGTTAAATCTGATCAAGGTTCCGAAGATAAAGCGGTGAAGTCAGTTTTTTAAGCTTTGCTTGCGTTTAATTATTCTAAAGGCGTTTCAAAAGTTGCCAGCTGTAAACGCATGTAGTTGAGCGAAATATTACACTAAAGTGTGGAAACGTGAGCCTTCTGGCGGTGTTTTCCGAGTATCGGATATTTTTAGCATTTTCTTACATTATTTCAGAGTATTTCGACTTGAAGCACTTTTAAATTTGCGGAAACGGAAGTTTCTCTTTACATGCAATAAAAAACAATTTATCTGAAACATTGCTTGCCATGACTTATTAAAAAAAAAAAATTTCGTGTATTGAAAACATTATCAGAATTACAAATTTTCGTTGTGTAGAAAATTGTGTTTCACAAGGGAATATTACCCAGTACCAGCAGCATAGAAAGCAAGAATGCAATTACCCAGAAAGAGGGCTCTAGAAGATAAATATTAATAAAAAATAGTTTTGAATTGTTTAAGCAAGTATTCTTGCTGCGTCATTACCACATAGGAGTTACTAAGTTGACTCGAGACAAATGTCAGCCCCCTAGCCAAAATCCAAAACGCTTGGTCTCTATTCTATCAAAAGAAAAGCTTTCCAAATGTAACATACCAAATCAAATCAGAATCGTTTATTTTATGGGCCCCAAAGAGGCACTCATGAAAGTTAATTATTATTATTATTATTCATTTATTGAGACAATTTACAGTCCATTGTGTTATTAAAATCATTATAATTATGTTAGCTTAATATTTAATTTAATAGTTGCATAATAAATATCCATTCAAAAAAATCAATTTTATCACAATTAATGTCAAAAGTATCATTACATAAAAAGTCAAATCTTACATAATTTCTGCATAATTACCGAATCGAGTTTGTCAGTAATAGTTTTAAGGATACTGTTATTATTACCCCGAATTCTGCCCAGTAAGGAGGCCGTTCTCTTCAGCATGACTCTACTGCCAGATTCGCAAAATTACAGCCATCTCGAAAAGAACTTGGCAAGACCTTTAAACTTGTATACATAAGGTTTAAAATATCTTGACTTGTTATTTAGCGATCACCGAGATTGCAAACTTACAGACAAACAGTTTGAAATCTTTGTACACAAGTATTAAAGTCTTTTACATTTGGAAAGCGTTTCTCTTGATAGAATAGAGACGAAAAGTTTTGGTTTTCGGCTAGGGGGCAGGTATTTGTATCGCAACGCAGAGCGGAGATATCTCATACCACAGTTTTTTGATAACATAATTGATTACTACTTATAGTAATAGATCACTACTTGACGGCTCAGTTGGCGCGATGGGCAGATCTCTGCCCTCTGCGCCGTGCGTCCTGTGTTTGATTCCCGGCAGGCACACAATTTTTTTTCATCCCAAGGGATATTTGTGTTATTGGTTCTGGGTGTGTGATATATAAATGTTTCCGGCGCCCACTATACAAGTCTTTGATCTTAGTGTGGGGCTCTTAGTGTGTGAATACAAACAAACAAACGCATATACACTCACAGCCCCACACTAAGTTCAAAGACTTGTATCGTGGGTGCCGGAAACATTCACATCACACACACATTACACCCAGACCAGAAAGCACAAATGTCCCTTGGGAAGGAATTTGTGCTCCTGCTGGGAAAAGAATCCAGGACCCGCGGCGCAGAGGGCGGACAACTGTCCGCTGCGCCAACTGGGTCGTCAATGTGGAATTCTGGAATGTGAATGTAAATGCGTTAGTAAGTACAGTAACAATATAGTTATGTTACTTCCTAGCTTTAAGGTGTAAAGCTATCGAATATCTAGCCTGCTCTAGGTCACACAATATACCCTAACGAGCTACCTCAGAGTTTCGAGTTACGGACTATGTAAATTCCTGCAGATGTGAATCAAATTCAGGAATTCAATTCACGAGGTATGAAATACGACTATGACGGACAAAAATGATGGTAACTGTTGGGGTGGCATTTCCGAAAGTGATATTGGCATATTTTTAACCGACTTCACAAAAAAGGGAAGGTTCTCAATTCGACTGTTTTTTTTTGTATGTGTCTAACATCTTTCTGGGTAAACCGTTTTTTTTTTTTTATATATGTAAGGTGGTGCTTTTCATGTGGTCCCATTTAAATGTGATCAAGGTCTGACCAGTAGTTTTTGAATTATCCTCAATAATGCGTGTTTTATTCTTTGAACCGGGTTCCGAAGATAAAGCTGTGAAGGCGGTCGTTTTTAAACTTTTAAAATTATTTTTACTACCCTCGAGCACATGGCCATATGCCATCAGGTGAGATAGTGGTCGTAAGCCATGTAGTATGTATAGGAGTTACTCACGGTCATATGACTAATACCTATAGAAAAAGAGGTCTCGCCTCTCGTACATTATGCCTGATAGAGAAAAAGTTTTGAGGTTAATTGCTTTTAACTTTTTTTTTATGATGTCAACATTTAGAAGTTTATTTTACAATTACAGTTTTCGTGAGAATCTGAAATTATAATTTTTATTATTATAATAGGGCTAAATTAGACGGCGGGCGCGTGTTCGCACTTTTGCGTCCGCGCGGACGTCGGCGTCGCGGCTCTTCCGAGTTTTGTAAAATGTCATCTTCAATGCCACTACCACCAAAAGTTCTATGGCACTCTGTGCTGACCGTGTGCTCTAGACTGCCCGAAAACCTCGGCTTCAAGAAAGCAATAAGGATAGGTTTCCATTCGACAATTTCCATCCAAAATCTCTATTGAAATTCGTGTTGCTTCCATCTCGAAATCCTCATGTACTTTCCGGGGCACGAAGAACCTCTCCTTTGCCAGCACGGAAGCTTTATCAAAGCGGATGAAGTGATTTGTGCCCGAGAAATGGGCATGTTCAGCCAGGGCAGATTTAGAGTAGTATGTGTTCTAAATTCTTCTAATATAAAGCTTTAGATTAAAATAATTAAGAATATTTTGCATACAAATATGAATTAAAAAGCTTACAAAATTGATATCCATAAGTTACTAATATAAAAGCAAACATTAACCTTTCACCAACTAGATTTAAATTCGTGGCAATGGCTTCCCAAAACAGAAATATCCATAATATCAGCATATGAATGCTGTACCAAATCATTTTCTATTCAGAAAAAATAGAGCCGACACTATTTAACTTTAGCCGGTCTTTATTCCGGAAAAAATACATCGAATTTAGTTTAGACTTTTCTGAAATTTACTTTTTATAGAGCAATCGGAGCAAATTCAGCTTGTACTGCGTGTTCATTTACATGAGCACACAGTGCTGACTTCCAATTTACACCGACCCTCGACCTAAGGTATGTACCGGAATAAAAAAAGTGCATAGCGAGGTCAAACTATGTTGATTAATAAATTTTATATATTAATCAATATAGTACATTATTAGGTTAAAACAATATAATACCTGCTGCGAGATGCGCCGTGGGTGCGCGCACTCCGTACTCTAAACGTTATTGCAGGAGAAACAGACTTATTTTGTTGCTCTCTGAATGAATTCACAAAGGTAGCTTTAAGAATTTTGTGTTACAATAAGGTTAGGCATTAACTACACTATCGCATTAGGCTAAGCCTGTAATGCTAGAAGTAAGTTGGATAGTAATAAATAAATAAATAAATACGCAGCAGACCGCAGCGTCATGGTGAGTTCAGACCTATTATGTTTATTCATAAATCAGATATACAGAATCAGTATTGGTACAACAGTACTAGTACACAGGAGCTATATCAACAAATAATTTGAACGCTGTTAAAGCTTAAGAAACCCGACTTCACTACTTTATCTTCGGAACCCTTGATCAGATCAAATGAATTAAACACGCATTATTGATGATAAATCAAAAACATTTGTTAGCTCTTGATTAAATTTAAATGGGAATATAATAATATGGTACTCACCATCTTTCAACAAAAATAATCATCAAAATTGAAAGAATCTTATCTTCTTTTAAGGCGGTTAAAAAAGGATAAAACGGATGGGACGTATCGGTTTATGACACCTCGCTTTATTTGTAAAAGACCAAACTAAAATAGTCACATGAATTGTTTATTCAATTCAATTCAATTCAATTTATTTTTTTCAGATAATTAATCCATATTTTAAGAGAATTCTATTACAAATATGTAATAATAACAATTTATAGTAATACATTAATTAAATGTCTAATAAAAAATAAAATAATAATAATAATTGATTGAATATTAAAAAACATGCAAAATTAAATATAAATGTCAAATAAAATAATTTAAAAATTAAATGTCAAATAATAATTTATAATTCCGACTTTGAAACTGAGTAGAAAAGACAAACTGACAATCAACTTCCGGCAAAATTGTGTAAAAGTGGCCGGATCCAACCTCACCACTATACCTATAGCACCGATATAAAGGAGCAGTGTCGAATGACCGTAGAATTTACATGTTGCTCTGCTGGGAGCAGCAATAATCCGAGCTTTTGTGTTTGTGGTGACCATGAATCATGGTATTTGACAAGATAACGTAGGTAGGTGTAAGGACTTATTTGTAAGCGTGAGCGTCGTTACTAGTTCACTAATAATTAAAAAAATCCGACTTCGCCGCTTTAATTTAATTTTGGCTGGACCAATTTCGATAAAATGTATATGGGTCCACCTCTGAAGTGTAATCTACCAAACAAAAATATCACCAAAATCGATTCATAATTGGATGAGATATCGCGTAACATACATACAAAAAAAAACATACAGTCTATTTGAGAACCTCCTTTATTGATGTCGGTTGAAAATAAGCATTCAGAAGGAAGTCGTAGAACTAAATGAACTAATGATTTGAACAAGAATCAGAGGCGTGAGTAGTGGTAATATGTATGTATGGTACATATGACCACTACCTACGCCCGCAGTTTTACCCGCGTAAATCCCGGATCCGCAGGAATTCCGGAATAAAATTTTCTTTCAGAAGAACCTTCTCCTGACAATAATTAAAACAAGAAAAAAAGAATTAGCGAAATTATTCCATCCGTTCACGCGTGCGTATTCCACGATGCGTGAGATGACCAAGAGAAATAGAGATTTATTTTCAACGAATTCAAAAAAGGAGGTTCAAAATTCAACTGTGTTTTTCTTTTTTTTGTATGTTACGCGATATCTTCGCCAATAATGAATCGATTTTGATGTTTTCTTTTGTTTAGTAGGGTATATTATAGGTGGTCCCATATAAATTTTATCGAAAACGGTCAAGCCAAAACCGAAATATAAGCGACGAAGTCGGTTTTTTAGCTTTGCTTGCGTTTTAATTATTATATTATAGATAACATGGTCACACCATTAACAAAATATCTCGGCGCCATACAATCGGTGTATCTTATCACGCCCGCTGAAGCTATGAATACATGAAAACACTACCACTACTCGAATTCGGTGACCATTATGGGATTATATTCCTATTGTGATGCAGAATCTACACCAAGTAGCTCTTGATTCGCTTGTAGAATGTATTCGTGTAAATGAAAAATTTTGCGTAAAAGTACAGGATATTATAAGTATCAGATTCAAAGGACTTGATATTCAAAGCACCAGAGGCACGCTCCCTACACGCGCGCCTCGGGCGTTTTGTATATTTTGTTACACCTAACTACGGGCCAATTGCCTATATTTCCTAAAACTAAACTAAAACTATGTACAGCAAAGAACTAAATTACCTACAAGACATCGAGCTTATAGGTAACTCAAGTGCTCAAGCCTACTACCAGTGGGTAGCGTTCCCATCATGCTGGCGGCATTGCCTCTCTGAATTGCAATGCTAATACGTTGAGCCAAATAAGTGCCAGCATTTTGATCACGCGTCGCTTCAACCAGGCGCTCTGATAGAATTTTGAAAATAGAATGAGCTCCCGGTCCCCACGGACCCAGTGTCTCAACACCAAACGGCTCAAATATGTAACCACTGCCAAGGTTTCCATATTTGCGCCGTTTACGCTGCTCTGCCGAAGTTGCCGCGACGCCAACCCCATTCTGTGTTTCTGTTTTTTTGTTACACTATACAAAACATCGACAGTGCAGCAGGCGCGCGCCTTGGCCGCTTTGTTTATCAATTTAATTCCCTTAGGCGCCATACATTTCATCTTCACAGCGCCCTGGTCGCGCACCCGGGCGACTATCAAGTCCCTAAATGAGAAGCCGTCATTTAGACTTTGGGACAAAATAGGCCCAAAAACATTGAATTCGGTGGCCTACCAAATTGTTATTTTCTAACATAGATTTTTATGAAAAAAGGTTTCGTGCTCTTTTTACCAAGCTTTATTTAACACACGGGCAGAAAAAAATATATTTTGCTCCCTAAATACGTGTATGGTTTTTTGCTCGATAGGCAAGCATTTGTTGTGATGGAAAGTGAAAATGCGGCCGCAGTTGTAGCATGCTTGCCTAGAAGATACTCTAGACAGACTCCCAGATTATACTGTTCGGGGAACAAAGACGAGAGCATATGCTCAGTGATATAGCGGACAAACGCTTACCTATCTGCCATAAAAAATACAAAACAATTTGAGAACCTCCTTTTTTTGCAGTGAGTTAAAAAGAAAACCTATTCAACATCGAACCAAAGGAGAAGCTAAGGAGTGCTAATTAAGTGATTAGAAACTATCTCAGTCAGATCTGAGCCCCTTGACGCAGAGGTGTTCCTATTAACAGTATCATAATTTGCAAAATAATATAAACCAGTGACTCTGTGAGAAGAAGACCTCGCATATTTTTCTCAATTTGAAAATTGTTTTTTTTCGTTTCCAACCCCCATATCTCAGCCATTAAAAAAAAAACTGAATGAGACTAAAAAAAACAAGGGGTTGCACTCCGGCAGTGTTAACGTATTAACGTTGATAACAGCAGGAGCAGGCATTTCTAGTGAAATTATAGTGCTTAAAGAGATTTAACATATATAATATGACTACTCAGTTGGCGCGGTGGGCAAGTCTCTGTCCTTTGTGCCGTGGGTCCTGGGTTCGATTCCTGGCAGAAGCACAAATTTCCTTCCCAAGGGATATTTGTGCTTCTGGTTCTGGATATGATTGTGTGCTATATGTAAATGTTTCCGGCACCCACGATACAAGTCTTTCAACTTAGTGTGTCGCTGTGAGTGTAAAAGCGTTTTTATTTTTACCGACTTGCCAAAAAAGGAGGAGTACTCAAGTCGACTGTATTTTTTTATTTTTTCTGTGTTACCTCATAACTTTTCTCCACGTGAGCCGATTTTTTTTGTTTGAAAAATGTTGCTTTCTAATTGGTTCCATTTAAATTTGATCAAGATCTGATCATGATATATCGTCAATAATGCCTATTTTGTGACGAATAATGCGTACTTCGACGATGTTCTGGTTTACCCGACTTCAAAAGTTACCTCACAACTTATTTCGTTGGGAGCCGATTTTGATGATTCTTTTTTTATTTGGAAGCTGGTGGATCAAGGTTCCGATGATAAAGCGGTGAAGTCAGTTTTTTTAAGCTATGCTTGCGTTAATTTTATTAATATCTCAGGGTGACAAGCGTGCTTTGCCGCGTTAGATTTTGACCTAAGTTTAAAACTGTGGGTGGTACTCAATTGTAATGGGCAAGAGTGACGTATACCATCAGGCGAGCGACTTGCTCGTTTCGTCTCTCAAGTATTTCCTTCCTGTTGGTACTACATGCTTTAGACACAAATATTTCAGCTAACGGCGGGGGACGCGTAATCGGAAATTTCACTGAAGGTACGCACTAGTGTGTGCTATACTTAAGAGGCCGGGGAGGCTTTGAACGAGTCAATAGGCTGTCTCTGTTTAACTGGCAAACTGTGCCCATGCTTGATGCGATAGCACTACCGACCGAACAAATTATGATAGGTACCGTAATACCAAAAATTATGAATGAAAATGTAATGTTTAGCCATTATTTTTTGCATTAATAGTACCTTAAAATGATAGTCTATGTTCCTGTTGTAATGACAAAAGAAATGTGTTAGTTTTAAATACAAAACGAATAAGTTAAAGATGCGACATTTATGTCGTAATAATGTGTAAATATCAATTGGTTTATATTTCGTTTTAGGTAATTATTTTGGAATAAAAACTATCCAGGAACCTAGATTAATACGTTTTTAATCTGAATAACAGCACAGTATGGTGGTAATATGCTTGAATTATAAATAATTTCGGTATCACGATTGTATGGGCAAATCAACCTCCGCAGGCCTCTTAAAGGGGGAGTGCCTAGGGGCTATTCATTCAAACATCCGGAATTCGGTAATAATATTTATTGGATAGGTATGAAAGTTAGAGGGGCGGGCGACGACTGGCGCGTTTTGCCTACAAGCATAATATTAAACCTTACAAACTATGTTTAATCTGTAACTGTAAATACTATAGTGTGTACCTTTGATTATATACCTGTCTTGATAGAGAGTTCGAGCGTCTAGACGCCAAAAAAATATCAGCTGCCAGTTCTTGAATTTAAATTTTCTCGTGTGAATGTTAGTTATTTTTAAATATATTTAATCTGCTAAATGGCGGGCTAATGTTAGCAGACATTTTCTCACTCACTTTAACCTTTTTTAGGGTTCCGTACCCAAAGGGTAAAAACGGGACCCTATTACTGAGACTTCGCTGTCCTTCCGTCCGTCCGTCTATCACCAGGCTGTATCTCAAGAACGGTGATAGCTAGATAGTTGAAATTTTCACAGATGATGTATTTCTATTGCCGCTATAACAACAAATACAATAAAATAAATATTTAAGGGGGCTCCCATACAACAAACTTGATTTTTTATAGATAATGGTACGGAACCCTTCGTGCGCGAGTCCGATTCGCATTTGGCCGGTTTTATTTACTATTAGGTACCAAATACAGTAAAATGATCAATGCTTTTAACGCTTCTATGTAATATATAACAAGCTTCCATACTGTCAATACTATAATAGTCCGCGTCATGCGTCATTATGACCGAGACTAACGAGATATCTTATTACTAAGTCTTTGAGGAGAGTCACTGGCGAGGAAAATGGCATGAGGAGTACCGTCTTCATATTTGAAATAACTTGTAAGGCCGCCACAGCGCCTACACGATCAGACCTTCATCTCGGCGAGAAGGTAGGTACACTATTGTGTACTCCTATGTTGTTACTATTTTCTGAACTCTATGTTTATTTTTAACGACTTCCCAAAAAAGGAGAAGGTACTCAAGTCGACTGTAATTTTTTTATTTTTGTACCTCATAAATTAGTTCCACGTGAACCTGTTTTGTAATTTTTTCGTTTGATAGATGTTGCTTTCCAATTGGTCCCATTAAAGTTTTATCAAGATTTGACTAGTAGTTTTTGAGTTATCCTCAATAATGCGTATTCTGTGGACTACATTGACGATGTTCTCGTAAACCCGACTTCAAAAGTTGCCTCATAACTTCTTTCTTTGTTCGATTTTGATGATTATTTTTTTATTTGAGAGTTGGTGCTTTTCATGTGGTCCTATTTAAATTTGGTTAAGATCTGATCACTAGTTTTTGAGTTATTGTCAATAATGCGTGTTTAATACGTTGAATGTGATCGAGGTTTCGAAGATAAAGCGGTGCAGTTGGTTTTTTTATTGCGTTTAATTATTTGTATGTATTTTACGCGATCATTCCGCCAATTATGAATCGATTTCGATGATCCATTTTTAGAATCATATCCTTTCTCAGGTGTATATTGAAAACTCGGCTATTAAGTAGTATTGGGCTTCCAAGATACAGGCCTAGCCGAGTTTGGAGCCCTCAAGAAAATGGTAATATGAACCTAAAGTGCTGATGTTTTCACACTGTACCTAGTTTCTAAGAGTGATCTAAATGAATAAATTACATTATTATTATTACAATACAATACAAATACTTGTTGTTCCCATCACGCCGCCTGATGGGAATGCTTTCCACTGGTAGTGGGCACTTGAGTTACCTTTAAGCTCGATGCCTTGTAGGTAACTTAGGTCTTCATAGATATATATAGTTTTAGGAAATATTGGCAATTGGCCCGTAGATATAGAAAATTATAAAAAAAATGTATTAAATATACAATACAAAAAACTAAACTTAATTGCACACCAATATAATTTAAACGCAAGCAAGGCTTAAATAATAGACTTCACATTATATAAACGGATTTTGTTAATTTTATCAAAAAGCGCTAAATCAATAATAATTTAAATACAATTAATATGGGACCTCTGAAGTATGATTTAACAAACTCTGACAGACGGACAAAGTGCTGAACGACCCAGGTCGATCAACAAAAAGGTAATATTCAAGCCATGCATCTGGCTTTAAGTTTGGCGTTTCACACTAACTTCTGAATTCTATATATAGATATCTTCCAGTTAAAAGTCCGTTAAGTACCTAGATCGTTAACGAATCCTTAATACCATTTTTTTTAATCCCGGCAATTGCCCCAAAGGACCAATATAAATGCCGCTTTTGTCAATACAACCGGAATCTGTATAGAAACGGACCATTTGAATATCCCGGTGGCCTTTGCAAGGATTTCTTAGCGCACATAAAATGTGGCAACGGATTTTTGTGGAGCAGTGGATGTATGGTAGCACTATGTTACCTTCACCATTATTACAATAATAATTAACTGGGTCTGTGAGCTAAAGAATTTACGTATTTATTGAAATGGCTGGAATATGTTTTTTTTACATTTTTATTCCCCATAACTCCGTCATTTTGAAAAATTTCCAAAAACTGAATCGACAAAAATAACTATATAATTACCGAACCTGCATATACAACATTTCACGCAAATCGGTTGAGCAATGTGACCTGTAGAGGAGAACAACCGGAAATCCGCCGGATACACGAAAGCACTTTGCCCAAGCTGAAACGGAGACTTATCGCTCACGTTGGGCGTTCGCTCGGTCAATGAACGATTTCACTTACAGACCTACACTAAGTTTTATTTTATTATTTAAGGAAAACTACTAAAGGGAAGGTTCACTTACTTAAGTTACCTACAAAACATTGAGCTTATATATATTATAGGGTAACAGGCCCACTTCCATTGGATAGCATTCCCATCATACTGGCGGCATTGCTTCTCTGAATTGCAACGCTAATATGTTGAGCCTAATAAGTGCCAGCATTTTGAACACGCGTCGCCTCAACCAGGCGTTCTGTAAAATTTTTGAAAATAGAATATCTTAACACCAAATGACTCAAATACTGCCACTGCCGAGGTTTCCATATTTTCGCCGTTTGCGCTGCTCTGCCGAAGTTGCCGCGACGCCAACGCCATTCTGTGTTTCAGGAAGAAGTGACGGGACTAAAATTAAATTATATTACATTTATTCTAACTGAAGTAAAATTTTTTGACGACCCAGTTGGCGCAGTGGAGAGTTTTCCGCCCTCTCCGCCGTGGGTCTGATTCCCGGCTGGAGCACAAATTCCTTCCCAAGGGATATTTGTGCTTCTGGTTCTGGGTGTAATGTCTGTGATGTGAATGTTTCCGGCACCCACGATACAAGTCATTGAACGTAGTGTGGGGCTGTGATTGTGAATGCATTTGTTTTTTAATAATAGTAATAGACATACCTATTATAATAACGTGAAATATAACTAATACAAAACCTAGCTGTGTAGGGAGGAGGTCCCCAAGATACAGGTTAACCAAGTTTTGGGGCTAACAATATCTTGAAATTGTACACGAAATTTTGTATTAAAAGCCTTCTCCCTACAATTTACGATTCCGATTTTTACAATAGGAGTCAAGATCCGAGATAGGGGACAAGAAGAAGCAATACGGTCGAATAGTCATTTATTGGGTTTTAAAGGCATCTAGAAAATGTTTTATCTTGAATTCTAGATGGTACAAGGACCTTATCTGGACGTTCGGGCACCGGTTTGATTTTGCTTTTAGATATTCAAGACGGAGGATATTCTTAGGTTTTAACTTCTCACAGTCCCACATATGTTCGAAGACTTATTGTGGATGCCGGAAACATATATATATCACACACAACACAGCCGTTATATACCCGTATTATTGTACCTAAGCCGGAAATCTGAGTGTCTTCAAGTATAGAGTGAATAGGTACCTTCTAGGCAAGCATGTTCCATATTCGATATTAGTCTTTTTTATTTTTTTATCATAGATAGGAGGTAAAGGAGGAAAGGCAAGCATTTGACTACTATTCCACTATCTATCTCACTTTTGCTCCGAACTGAGATATCGCGAATAACTTTGAGATTAATATATTTTTAGGATTAATTGTTTGATGTACTTATTTGTTTTTAAGCTATTGCATAGCTTCTATCGCGGGCCTTGAGCGTGGAGACCGAATCCAGAAATTCCGTAACGAAAATAACCTAACACCCCCCACTCCGACCGGCAGAGCGGTGATACTTTTTAGTTTTGCCATCTATCGATTAATAGCAGAACTTTTAATGACTTTTAAGCTATTGCATAGCTTCTATCGCGGGCCTTGAGCGTGGAGACCGAATCCAGAAATTCCGTAACGAAAATAACCTAACACCCCCCACTCCGACCGGCACAGCGGTGATACTTTTTAGTTTTGCCATCTATCGATGAATAGCAGAACTTTTGATGACTTTTTTGAAATTGTCACACTTGATTTTATTTTCATTGAACACGGTTGTCTCTTTAGTTCAGCAACTCGCTTCTAGGTGGCAGGAAAAAAATACTGCATAAATAAAATAAGTAAATAATTATAATTGCATAAGTTGATAAAAAATGCTATGCAATAGCTTTACCGCGGTAGTCCCCGAGTGCCACACGTCTTTTTTTAAGTACAGGATGTAATGGATATTGTACGTAAGTTTCAGCTTTAAATGTGCAGCAAATAGGTCTTAGAACAGTGACTTTGTGGTCCCAATTATTATTTACCAACGTAGATTTCTTTAAGGAATGGTTCCGTACTCTACTTGTATACCCCACAAGTGTAGAAAAAATAATTAAGAATTAATTTTGACTCACTTACGTGTATGGGCGCCACTTTTATATAATTTTAGTTGCCATTTCTAGCTTTGGGCCACATTTTTACGTATCTTCTGAGAATTTGTATTCGCTGGTATGTTTTAGACACATAATGCCTCTGACAGAGGGATGGATGGACGGACGGACGGACAAAGTGCTGAACCACCCTTGTCAATGTAGAGATATCGCTGTGCTCAATCAATGTTTTTTTAGTGAGTTAGGTAGGTATTCCATAAACGAATTAATTAAACCCCGATTTATTACCTTCTATAGGTAAATCCATACGAAGGTTGCCTGGTAGATATTAGTGATAAGGCCGCCTATTGTGGCACTTTTCATATAAGCTTATGTGATACTTTTTTGTTTCTCATATGAAGTGGATCAATATAATGTAATCTTTCCATCTATGATTTACATTTCGTTTGCTTCCCGACCTTCGTAAATCTCACACACTCCACGCAGACTAGAATAAATACATTCAGCTATTACTAAACAAGAATGAATGTATTCAGTCCATACATTAGTTTAATTCTCATCTCGTTTCGCACGATACATAAAATGCAGTTATTTACTGTTCATGGAAATGAGACTGCAGTGTTAGGAGCAGTGGAGTGCAGTGACTCATCTTGTACTTAATTCTATCTTAAAGCCTCCTACGGCTCGCGATACTACGAAAAGTATTAAAGACTTGATCGAGCGGAGCGACATCTAAGCTGATTTGAGTTGTTCAGCACTTTTTCCGTCCGTCAGTGTTTTTGTAACCGTTTTACTCGGCAATCATAACATATTCTGATAAATAAAAATATATGATTTATGATATGGTAAATAAATCTTTTTTCTCAGAATATTCATAACATTTTAAAATGTCAGAGAAAAATAATATCAAATCACATGCAAATTACGAGTATTTTTTTTTATTTTTACAACCATTTTGTTTCGTCATTTTATATCAGAACCCTGTTAAAGTTATATCATAGTATACGTATGCTTAATAGACGAATTATTTCTTCTTTTTTTTAATGGGCCCTTTCACTAAATTTAAGTTAAACCATTAAAATCAAATATTGCCACGCGTAACCATGCGTAACCGTCGTAATATAACTTATGCAATATGCACCTATAGAAAATATAAATAACTACAAACTTATACAAGGTTCAATACCTCAAACGGAACCTTTTTGTAAGTAACCGTGACTGTTGGACATTCTGCGAATAGGACGATCCGGGTATTGGACATTCCAGGAATTGGACATTCCGCGTATTGGACATTTCGCGTATTGGATATTCCGCGGATTGGATATTCCGCGTATTGGACATTCCAGGAATTTGACATACCGCGAATTGGACGTTCCGCGACCGTTGGATATTTTGCGAATTGGACATTCTGCGACTAAACAACCTTCATGAGTAAAAGTGTAAGGGATAAAATTGGCTGTGGTTAAAAAGGGTGCAAGCGCATTGACGTATCTATATCTGTTCCTTACCTTATGCGCACAGTAGCGCTTTTAAAGCTTATGTACTGTTATTAGATTCGTATACATGGTGCTTATCCAAGTTAAATGTGCTGTGAGTAATAGTAGTTGTTTACTTAAGTCTAAGTAGTATGGGGCGTGTAGTGGAAGAAAGCTAGTGAGATAGACATATTTAGCTTAGAATGAGGACTGTTAAGTTTCTAAACAATGAGAGTTTATACATCGAAACTATGTTATTTTTCACTTAACTATATCGACTATCAGAAATACTCTACCGGCCAACTCTGTATAGCAAAATCTATATCTATTTATAATATGTATTTATAAATAATTAAACGCAAGCAAAGCTAAAAAAAACCGACTTCAGAACTTTGATCTGATTAGAAGTACTAAACACGCATTATTGACGATATTTCAAGAACTACTGATCAGATCTTGATCAAATTGAAGTGGGACCAATTGGAAAGCAACGTCTTTCGACGAGCAACGAATAATAAATTTCAAAATCGGTTCACGTGCAAAGAAGTAAAGTGGTAACAAAAAAAATACAGTTTACTTGAGAACCTCCTCCTTTTTTGTGAAGTCGGTAGAAAATTATATTGGTCGCGCCATAACTTGACAACGACTTTACCGATTTCATAAAAAAATAAATCTATGTTTTCTAATACTATCTAATAAATACTACATATACTTCTAAATATACAGTGAATATATTTTCTAAAATCAAAAGGTTTAAACAGAAACAAGCTCAACAGATGAATGAACTTCTGGATGACGAGCCATTTAATCCCGATTATAATGAAGTAGAAAGAATATATTTTTTAAATACGTTATAGAAGGTACTAAAAAACGAAATATTAAGAAAATTGTGTTGAAAATAAAAAAGTAAAAACATTACGACTATTTTTACTTCGAGCGTTTGACAGTTCGCGCAATTAATGGCTAAGACAGAACAGCGTCTGTCGGGTCAGCTATTAAAAAATAATAATCTGTAAAGATAAAAAGCTAAACTAAGTTATAGCTATATAACTAAACAACTAAGTTATCTATAAACTAAGTACTAGCCTTGTACTGAGCTTATAGGTAACTCAAGTAAATAGTCCAGCAACAAGTGGGTAGCGTTCCCATCACTTTGGTGGCATTGAAAGGTGCCATAAGAAAGGAGTAGGTAAGTGGTTAACAGAAGAGAGTGATATAAGCAAATCCATTGTTTTGGACCTTATGGGAAGTGGGAAAAGAGCTATTGGTATTGTTACCCGGATGCATAAGTCTCATACATCCGGGACTTATACTCATAATAGCACAATGCGTATTCTTCTTTCACACTGTCTCACACTCTTCTGTTACTAGAAGAGAGACACATACTCTTTTCTTATGACACCTTTTTGTCGTTTTTGTATATTTTCACTTCTAATCATAAACTGAACAGAACACATATCATCTTAATTATAACGGAATATTTAATATTCAGAAAAATCGTGAAACTAAATGAGCTAAGGCTTAGAAAATAATCTGAAAATAAGCTTTCTTTTGAGAGAGATATTTTACAAATAAGTTCAATCAAATCAAGATAGATTTATCCGTCAAGGAAACTTTATCGACCACATCGTTGCTTACCATCAGGTGAGACGGTGATCAAAAAATGCTTATCTGTACGTCTAAGTTGGTTGACATTTCAGTTGATTCGATGGTTCATAAGAAAAGAAAATCGTTCGTTTTCGACGTCTAAGTAAAGATAATCTATGTCCGAAATAGACCCCTGGATAGGCAATATTTTGACCACCAGTTTTTTTTTTATATTGAATAAAAAAACTGAAGACGCGTAAGTTAAAGATTGTCTGTATAAGGAAACTCCTGAAACTCAGACTCGCCCTAATTTCTAAAAGGGTCCTCATCATTTGTATCACCCTATTTCATTAGAACTCAACACAAAAAATTCCATATAAATCACAACGTAATATTTCAGAAATCTTATCCCCACTTAAGGATGTACATCAAAAATTACCAGGCCATGTCTTAATAAAGGGGGGGTACCCGTTATTTTTCTCGCGTACAGTCGTGAACAAAGTTTTTATTATTTTTTTTATTTTGCGATTTTATTGCTAAAGCTTCCATATTAAGATTATGATCGGATGATCATGAATTTAAAACTCACAATAGTTATGATGGTGATAATGCGGCCAAATGCGGCCGAAGATGAAACATATATGCCTAAAAGATACCTATTCACTCTTTTCTTGAACACTCCCAGATTATACCTATCCGAGAATAAATTCCATTCCTTCTAATTACTCCGCGAAAGGATGATAAAAAAGATGAAATCAAGTTGCCCTTCGAGTTGCCGCTGGTAAATTGAGGCCAAATACCAACCAGCCCAAGAAGGAATGTTGAACTAACGACGGATGTTTTTTTATTACATTTCATTTATTACAGAACAAAATTGTATTGGAAATTATAACATTATTATTTTAAAAACATAGACGTGACAAAATAAATTCAATAAAATTATAACTAATTACGAGTATAAAATTAAAATCAACAATTATATTTAAAAATAATAATTATGTATATAATATGTCCTTACTAATCAAATATCATGTCAAAAAGTTGCAATTGTCTTATCATTTAAATATTCGGAGAAAAAATAGTAGCATTTCTCCAACAAAAAGCTTTTAAGACTACTTTTAAAAGTATGAGTACTAGAGATATGTGTGATAAACTTGAAAACAAAACGCGTGAAGTGGTAGTGTGTCTCTTTCAAATGACCTTTGTCTTGTTGAATTACGAGATCAAAACTTAATTTATGAATAAGTAATTAAAAATTAAAATTAAATCCAAAATAAGGCCAACAGCCTGGCAACTACAAAGTCAACAGCAAATATATTATCAATTCGGTCCGAATTCGAGTTCAACAAATCCGTCATATCAATTTCGTTCTCGACAGTACAAAGGAAAAAGGATAAATTGCGCGCCTTGCTACTGACAGAGCAGTCGTTATGGTAGAGTTTTATGTGGAGCGCTTTATCACGGGATGAACGTAGAAAAGGATGCTATAAAGAGTTTACGAAAAAAGCTCGAAATTTAAAAAACAAATTATAAAAAAAAAGACGTGTGGCACTCGGGGACTGCCGCGGTAAAGCTATTGCATAGCATTTTCATCAACTTATGCAATTATAATTATTTATTTATTTTATTTATGCAGATATTTTTTTCTGCCACCTAGAGGCGAGTTGCTGAACTAAAGAGACAAGCGTGATATTTCAAAAAAGTCATTAAAAGTTCTACTATTCATCGATAGATGGCAAAACTAAAAAGTATCACCGCTCTGCCGGTCGGAGTGGGGGGTGTTAGGTTATTTTCGTTACGGAATTTCTGGATTCGGTCTCCACGCTCAAGGCCCGCGATAAGAACTAATGTGGAACTTTCTATAAAATTCTCTGAAATTATGATCGTAACCTTTTTGTGTGACGAAAAGTAAAAACGAAAAAAACGTCATCTATTTATGTATACGTACCTCCAATCCGCTCGAAGTGTTTCGACTTTACGTTCATCATTATCATTATGGCAATGAGTTCCACTCCTTCGCTGTATGGAGTGAAGGAGTTTAACTCATTGCCTGCGTCTCTATTTCCCGAACGGTATAATCTGGGAGTCTTCAAGGCCGAGTAAAGGTAACTTCTAGGCCGCATCATCACTTTCCATTAATAATGCTAAATACTATTCTGCATAAATAATACTAAAAAAAGTGGTGGAAGTAACCACTGTGAATAATAATTAAAATGTTTGCCTGTAATATAATAGTTTCATTTATATCGTCTCTTTTCGACATACTCTGTTTTTTTAAATAAGCTTTTATTCGTTGATGATAAAGGACTAAAAAGTTATAGAACCAAAGAACTATTTCAGACGAATCAAAAGTGCCTAAACTGTTTGGTGTTGCATTGTTTAATACAGAGTGTCATGGGCACCTTCCGGCTCCATCATCAGATAAACTCAACATTGCATTTTCAACCGTTTTACATAGATACGAGTATACACACAATTTTAGCTCAAAAGTGGGTCTTATTTTATCAGAGCACGGTGGGACGCGATGGCGAGCGCTCCGCTTTAATGATCCTGAAGAAAGCTTCCAAATTTGAACTGCTCGTAATCTTAGTTGGGTGGCGTTCCCCTTCTAAGCAGGGGGTATCGGGTTCGATTCCCGGTGGGAACACAAGTTTTCTCCCCATGGAAAATTTGTGTTTCTGGTTCTGTTTGTGATTGTGTGTGTGATGTGAATGTTTCCGGCACCCACGACACAAGTCATCGAACTTAGTGTGGAGCTGTGAGTGTGAAAGCGTTAAAAAATAATGAAGCCAAATAAATTGTCAATCTTGACATCGACAACGTGTAAGTCACGCTAAATTACATTTTAGTTTTGGAAATCTGGTTATTGCGCCTCTTGGGGGGCGTGTTTTTATTTTTTTAATACATAAAACACATAAACATATCCTTTTTCACACTAACAGCCCCCGCACTAAGTTCGATGACTTGTGTCGTAGTTTTCGGAAACATTCATATCACACACAGAACCAGAAACACAAATTTTCCTTGGGGAGAAAATGTGTGCTCCCGCCGAGAATCATACCCGATACCCGTAGAAGCCGAACCAAGCACCACCTCACCCAACTAAGCCAATGAGCAGTTCTAAAATATAAATATTTTTTAAAAAATTTAATTTTCTCAAAATCTCGGACAACAGAACATATAGTACCCCCTTAAAACGAATTGTTAAAGATTTTTTCAGGCTTTCGTGTGATGACTTGAATAAATAAGGTTTTTACGTTACTTACTTAGTGACCTGTTGTGAAGTCAAAAGGGAATGAAAGGGAAGACGCGTAACGAAGTCATTTTGTATGGATTTAGAGACGCTGACTTCCTGGAGGTTCCGATAGGGTTTGGTGATTTTGTAAGTAAACCTAAAACGCTTTCACAATAACAGACATACACTAAGTTCGATGACTTGTGTCGTGGGTGCCAAAAACATTCACATCACACACAATCACAACTAGGAACTTTTACTCTTTTTTTCCCTTGGGGAGAAAACTTCGAATCGAACCCGATGCTTAGAAGGTGAATGTGCACAACTAAGCCAACGGGCATCTAACGGGCAGTTTAAAGGCTTCGCCATACAACGCTTTTTGTTCGAATAGATCGGCGTGCGGGGACGCGGCTGCGGTTACGTCCCATATGTTTTGTTCAAGCCAGATGCGTCTTCTATAGCAAAGCCTTTATACCGAGCTCTCGAAATACGTAGTTCAGCTAATTATTCTTATTGTTCACTGTGGGGGCAATAAGAATAATTAGGTACATGTAAGGCCTGTACTGACGTCCCTCGAGGGTTTTATTGTGCATTTCCCGCGCTAGGAACTACCCCATCCACCACAGCTCCTTAAAATAACGGAGTGGGGTTTTGTGGTACTGGTATAACTGATCCAGTGGTGAAGCTGTATCATTTGATTGCTGTGAGTCTTAAGGTTTTATGGAATGTTGTTCTAGCATTCCAGTGGTGACTAATTTCTTCAGTGAAAGCGCACTGAGGTATTGTTCATTGTTTTGGGTTTCTTCCATGCATTACACCGAGGGCCATCTGTGACACTAATTCAGCTAATAATATCAAAACGGTCAGTCACGTAACAACGTCGATTAATGACGGACGTGTGCACAATGTGAAGGTAATCCACTCACGTCATGAACGCTTCGAGATATTCTGACTATGACACCGTTATGTAGCAAAATTATTCTTCTCAGTAACGTACTGTCTACGCACTTGAACAATGACTTTTCAAGTTTTCTGTATGATTAATAATCACAAGACATGTGAACTGTTTGCTAGCTTCGATAGCGTAGTTAGCGATAAGGAGAATATTCGCCTTCTAAGTAGTACGTATCTCGAGTTCGATTCCTAGTGAGAACACAAACTTTCTCCCCATGGGAAAATTGTGTTTCTGGTTATGGGTGTAATATTCTGTTCTTTTTTTTTTTTCAATATCCTGTACTAACTACGGGCCAATTGCCTATATTTCCTAAAACTAAACTAAAACTATGTACAGCAAAGAACTAAAGTTACCTACAAGACATCGAGCTTATAGGTAACTCAAGTGCTCAAGCCCACTACCAGTGAAAGCGTCACATACGCCTACCTTACATCTGCCGTGCCGCCCAGAACTTTAAAAAAAATTATATGGGCCCCAAAGAGGCACTAATGAAAGTTAATGACACCAGATTCGCAAAATTACAGCCATCTTGAAAAGTGCACTGCAAAGCGCTCTTCTTCTAAACGTAACTAATAATATTCCACAAATTGGCAAGTGTACGTAAGTATTTTTGTCTTAAGTTGGCTGGTTGATTGTGTTACGCTACGGTGTAACAGTGTGAGTTATCTCACGTCACGCCGATGACACTTGCACTTCGAATTAGGGTAATCCCTCGTAAGTGTCGGAATAGTGCGGGATAGCTGTCGATATCGATACATACGTCACTAGTCACGTATCTCGTGCCCGTATCGAGATACCAAATAGTGATGCGGATAGCTGTAGTAACAACATTTTCACTTTTTCGATTAAATAAAAAATAACGTGAGTACAACCGGAACTAAATCAACATGAATACGACTCACGATAGTTTTAATAATAATATAACATTTTCACTGTTGGAACTTAGATTTCTCCCGGCTGACCAGTGGCTCGGCAGATGGAAAAAGATGTCGATTTAAGTCTTCAAAATTCAGTAAGGAACAAAATTTTGCTGCTGAAATAAACAAAGTTCCAGCGATTTAGATTTTTTTACAGAATCAACTAGGAAATATTTTATCAAAAATAAATAATCCAAATCAGTTTAGAAATGCCTTAAATTTGTGAGTTTTTGTTTAAAAATTGTTACTTCTCTAATTAAATAAATATCTAAGTTGACTTGGGTCTTTCAACACTTTAGTCCATCCGTCCGTCCGTTCGTCCGTCTGTCAGAGACTAGCGTCTAAATTACATAAGCGAATGACTTCAAATTCTCATAGTAAAACTAAGCCCCAAAGCCAGAAATGACATTCAAAATTATCCTATTCGTTCGCGCCGAACTGAGATCTCGCACCTACATTATTATATTGTAATTGTTTTATTTCCGCATTTGTTGTTCAAGTATAGGATATAAAGGATACGTAAGTTTCAGCGTTCAGTGTGAAGCCGTTTCTGACATAGACCCCGGGACAAAAAGATCTAAAAACAGTGACTTTGCTGTTCTACTAAATCGTTATTTTCGAACATAGATTTTTTTTTACTAATTTCGTACTTTACTTGTCAAGCCCTTTTCAACGATACCCTGCTGAGTAGATAAAAAATAAAAAATCTTTTGCTCCCCACCTACATATCGAGAATAAAAATAAAGATATAACAGATTAATGTTCGGCGCGAACGACTAGTAATTATTATCTAAATCAAACTGTTTCACAGTTACTAATAAACCAGCGTACGCCTAAAGTACCAACGATAAAAGATTTATTTAAATCGGATTTTTCTCCAGCTTTTCTTACAAAAAAATAAAAAAACCTAACTCTAAAGATTTTTATAAGTGAAGATAAGACTCTTAATTATCTATCTAATAAATATGAAACCCCTATTCAAACACTTAGCAGATATAACGGTGAATAATAAAATCATTCACTAAATTAATTCATAAAATGTAAATAAATCCGAATGAAATACTAAAGTTATTTCATAATAAATTATTGTAATTA
Organism: Lomographa bimaculata; assembly: GCA_948107665.1. Classification (NCBI taxonomy): domain Eukaryota; kingdom Metazoa; phylum Arthropoda; class Insecta; order Lepidoptera; family Geometridae; genus Lomographa; species Lomographa bimaculata. Next base: position 12,646,561 of record OX403608.1, on the reverse strand, counting down.
ATTCTCGTTAAAATCTGTAATCTAATTATCCCGTCTTACTGAATGTAATTAATTTTGAAAGTGTCTTAGCTCAATTACTTGGACATACATTTTTGGCAAGTTAAACGTTTCAAAGCTTTTACACTCACAACCCAAAGCCTCGAAGACTTGGCGAGTATCGGAAACATAATTATAAATTATAAATATAATCAATTTAGTTCTGCCTAAAATGGTTTCTGCTACAAAACAAAATCTATTGACTTGAGTGGACGTTATCAAAACAATGTGTTGCTTATTGCAATTTCAGACTCGTTGGCCGTAGTAGTTTCAAACTATTTCGAAAGATGGCGTCACACGTGGAGTGGGAACTCCTTATTTATTACCATCGGGCATCCAGAGAATCAGCCATGCGTCATCGGTTTTCGAAGCGTTTTGGTTCCACATTTATTATACGTACTGTTAAGGAGTGAATCCCGGTCGCCTCGCGTATCGCACGTCCGACTCATCCTGGTGAAGGACATCAAAAAAGGAGGTTTTCAATTCGACTGTATGTTTTTTTATTGTATGTATGTTACGCGATATCTCCGCCAATTATTAATCGATTTTGATGATTTTTTTTGTTTGGTAGATTATACTTCAGAGGTGGTCCCATATAATTTTTACCGAAATCGATCAAACAAAAAAGGAGGAGGTAATCAAGTCGACTGTATTTTTTTGTGTCATTACCTCATAACATCTTTCTACGAGAACCGATTTAGGTTTTTTTGGTTTGAAAGATGTTGCTTTCCAATTGGTCCCATTTAATTTTGATCAAGATCTGATCAGTAGTTCTTGAAATATCGTCAATAATGCGTGTTTAGTACTTTTATTCTAATCAAAGTTCCGAAGATAAATCGGTGAAGTCGTTTTTTTTTAAGCTTTGCTTGCGTTTCAATTATTCCAAAACTAGTGGACAACAAAGTGTTAGAAAAAGGAAGAGATTTACTTGGAAGGCTCGTAGAGAGACATCAGGAGGTCGCGTTGTAAATCAGTCTTTCGATGCTCACTCCACTTTAGCATGAGGTCACTCGTAATTTCTCACAGTCTTGATTATTTTAGAGCCCACTAGCGGCCGCGTCTTCACAGTTATTTAATTTAATTATGATTTATTTTGCGAAGCAAATACTACTTAGTTTGCGCCTTTACAGGTGGGCTCAAGGAAGAGAGGATAGGAGAGGTTTCTTTTTCTTTTTTGAGGTGATAGTGTGAGTGTGTGTATTGATAATAAATTTAAGAAATATTAGATAGTGAAATACCGGTATTTTGGGAATGAGTTATAAAAATTTTAATGGTCGCGAGAAAGTGTTTTTTTTTTATTGAATAGTATTTTTGTACTAGTTTTAAGCCGTATGTATTAAAACGTTATGTGTAACGACAGTTTCTACCTTCCAAGAATATTTCAAATTGATAACGTCGATTTTTTTTATGAGTGAAAGAAACCCCATCTTTTAGACTTAAATAAATCCTTATCAATGTAAGCTTCAATGAGTTCGAGATCGCTAATCATGGACCTCAATTCTAAAGCCTGAAATCACAAAGGTAATTTCGAAATCTTTGCTAAAGAACAATAATTTTAACAATAGACTGATTGAAGGGTATGTTCTACCAAAATGTAACCCGTTGTTTTTTATCCAATAATAATATATTTTAACATTTTTATTTGTTAAACTGCCCATTGGCTTAGTTAAGTGAGCGTTCGCCTTCTAAGCAGGGGCATCGGGTTCGATTCCCAGCAGGAACACAAGTTTTCTCCCCAAGGAAAATTTGTGTTTCTGGTTCTGGTTGTGATTGTGTGTGTGTGATGTGAATGTTGATTGAACTTAGTGTGGGGCTGTGAGTGTGAAAGCGTTTATGTTTTATGTTTATGTTTACTAGCCGGCTTGGACTAGGTTTTTATCGGATTTTCCGAGTAGTATGGTCTAGGAAAACAAAAGAATAAGTATAAAAAAAACCCGACAAAAAAAAAGAGGATTTAAGTTTGTAGTGTGACTCTATGTATTTGTGAATCTATGTGTCGGCTGGACACCATTTTATTTAGTTTTTTTTATTTTAACCGTGACTTGATCGAGTGTGTTCCTATGATTGGTGAAAATCGATGCAGGCGTTTCCCAGCGTTGGGGGTATCGTCAAAATAATAATTTTGCCACTTTTATAAACTAATAAACTAACTTAAAATGTCACTAAATCTACTACTATAATTAAAGAGATTACAAATCGTCAAAATATCATAATTTTTAATAAATACATTTTTATTAGAATAGACATTTATTCTCTAAAAAATATGACATTTTGCAATGATATTCTGATTCGATCACACACAATATCAACTGATAACTTTAATTGATCAAGCTTAGCGAGATTTTTTTTTGGCTTGGATGGTCCAGCATTTTGTCCGTCCTTCCATCTGTCAGAGACATCCAGCGTATAAACCAAACAAGGGAATAACTTCAAATTGAATTAAACTGGATGTTTTAGTAAACAGCTGATTACTTTAGTGAAACAATACTTTGGTAAATTTTGAGAAACATCAGTTGAATAGATATTTTTACTTGACTCGAAAATGTTGGACGAAATTAGTAATAAAATAGTTTCTTTGTTAGATTTTTTTGTTCATGACCCAGAAAATTGGATAAAGCTTCTTTAATGATATTAAAAAAGTTTTACACAAAAAAAGACGTGGCCCCGCCGGCATAGGGATTCATGCTTTAACACAGAGCTATCCAAGCCTAGCTACAAGCGATGAATGTATCTTTTCCTATTGTTACGGGGACCATCTAACTGAAAAGTTTGAAATTACTGTGGTCAACGCGTCTAACATAAACGCTTTCACGCTTTTCACATTCACAAAGTCATCGAACTTAGTGTGGCGATGTGAGTGTGAAAGCGTTTATGTTTATGTTTAAAAATACCCATTCACTGATACTCAATTCAACACAGTTTGTCGACCCAGTTAGCGCAGTGGACTGGTGTCCGCCCTCTGCGCCGTGGGTCCTAGGTTCGATTCCCGGCAGGAGCACAAATTCCCTCCCAAGGGATGTTTATGCTTCTGATTCTGGTATAAATACAAGAGATCTTGTCAAGACGAATCAAACGAGTCCAAACTCGATGGGCTTATCTTGTTTAGTTCAGAAGCACCTACGGCCATCTTCCGTCTTCATCATCACACCAGCTCCATGGTACCATATCATTGTATTGTCACCGAAGGTACATAAGTACACCAAATTTAAGTACAATCGGACATCGGGAAATATGTCTTAAGCTTGCAAGATTTGATTACAGACTGAAAGATAACGGGACGGTAAAACTAAATGAAAGCGTTTAATAATTAAACGCAAGCAAAGCTTAAAAAACCGACTTCAACGCTTATATTTTGGTTTTGGCTAGATCGATTTCAATAAAATTTATATGGGACCTCTGAAGTATAATTTACCAAACAAACAATAATTTAACGCAAGCAAAGCTTAAAAAAACCGACTTCACCGATTTGTCTTCAGAACTTTGATCAGATTAGATGTACTAAACACGCATTATTGAAGATATTTCAACTCATCAGATCTTGATCAAATTTAAATGGGACCAATTGGAAAGCAACATCTTTCAAACATAAAAAACGACGTTATGAGGTACACACATAAAAAAAACCGTCGACTTTAGCACCTCCTGCTTTTTTGTGAAGTCGGTAGAGAAATTATCAAAATCGATACATAAATAATTGGCGGAGATATCGCGTAAAAAACAGATAAAAATAAGAAGAAAAGGTTTCAAATTTTGAAATATAAATTCTAAATTCAAGCATCCACATGTTTCTGCAAATACCAGCAATCATTTTTCTCCAAATAATCTACCATTAGAGCTAAAATCACACAAAAATGAACCCTAAAGCCTTTAAAACCCCTCCATAATTTCTGAGGCACCTGTCTAGCCCTAGAAGCTACCGATCATCTTTCACAAGTTTGTCTCTTGAACGGCGGACGTGACGTCATTATAACTTACGTGCGCTTTCAATTCGTTAGGAGTAGTTTGTATTGGTGCTACTAAATTGGTAGCTTTTTTAAATGTTTTGTTACGATTTTGGTTTATTGGTAGAATTAATTGGAAGATTGTGGTTTAGCGGTACTAAACAGAGTTCTAAACTGAGGGGAATATTATATAAATTTTCATCAGATGAGATAGCGGTCAAATGTTTGCCTATCCAGCTTAAAAAAAATTATACCAAAAATATTTCAAGTTACTCCTCTCTCTATTGGTGTATAAAACATTAATAAGTCACAATAAAATTGAAAAATGTAGCAAAATAGTTATGTAGTGTAATAATTATGAGCTAAAATCATAATAAAACTTTCAAATAATATAATAAATTTACTCTAACAGACCACTGCAAATAGGAACAGTCTCTTATGCTCGATAGGCAAACATTTGACCACTATCTCACGTGATAGAAGGTGATGATGCGGCCGAAGATGCTCGTCTAGATACTTATTCACTCTATTTCGAAAATGCTGACAGCATTGCCGTGATTGATGGCAACTAGAAGCGATTTGCTTGTAACATCTCTGAGCTGAATAAAAAAACTCTTTTGCTTCACGTTATAACTATAGAAGTTGGTTGTGCGATTGCCTTCTAATCATATGGTAACGAATTCGATTCACGGCGGGAACCCAAGTTTCTCCTCGAGGAGAATTTGTGTTTCTGACTCTGGGTGTAACTGTGTGTGATGGTAATGTTTCTGTCACCCATGACACAACTCATCGAACTGTTGTTAGTAGTTGTAATAAACGCTCAGATCGCCAGGTTACATATTAGAAAGCTTATTATAAAATTAATTGTTACTTTAATGACGCTCTCTGGCGACCGCAAAATATCTATCATATATAAAAGAAAGTAGTGTTACACTATTTATAACTCAAGAACGGCTTAACAGATTTGGCTGAAAATTGGTGGGGAGGTAGCTTAGAACCAGGAGACGGACATAGGATACTTTTTAGGAACGTCACATTTTTTTTACAGTTTTATAAAACTAATTATCTCATACGTCATCGGATTTGGTAAAGTACTAGGCAAACATAAACATGAAGGAGGTAATAATATAGTCACGTGGCATTGTAACGCATGCCGGGTATGGCTTCCTAAACATGCACATTCATTGACTATCATTAACGACAGAGGTATTAACTTCATGAATGCCCATGGTGCCCATGTGACTAAACTATTTTGAATTTCTGCCTTTCTTTTAAATTTGTATCAACAAATTGGCATCCAAATAATTTGGTGTCCAAATTTTGCAACCCTGATGCTTGCGATCGGATGGCAGTAAAATACAAAAAAGGGATACTTTCAAAAATTTTGAAATCAAGCTCGCAAATAAAAAAGAACTAAAAAGTTATTCAACCAGAGAACTTGTTAAGACGAATCAAAAAAGTACAAACTCGATGGGTTTATCTTGTTTAGTTCAGAAGTTCCTACCGTCTCCATCATCAAACTAGCTCCATGGTAACTATATCATTGTATTGTCACCGAATATACATAAGTACACCAAATGTGAGTCCAATTGGATATCGGAAAGTGGGTCTAATTTAGCTTGCAAGATTTGGTTACAGACAAATAGACAGACACAGATGAAAGTTTGTAAAAATCAATGAAAATTTACTGTACTACAAGTACGAGTCGTACATTGTTCATGTTCCTTTTGACAAAATAACCTGTGCAGTGAATACAAAGCTTTGAGTGGCTTTGGTCTTTGTTCCTCGCGTATTTCATTCTGTAGTTGTCATAAAATATAAATAAATGAAATAAGTTAAAGCTTTATATACAAAGGATTATAGACCGTACATTTTATTTGGCAGCAAACAAAATCAATATCGTTCATTCACATGGGCCCCAAAGGGACATGATATACAAAGTGCCCGAAACGCGCGGCTCGAGCGACGAGCGCGCGGCGGGCGCTCGTCTGCTGTTTTGCATATTGCCGTCTTAAAGAAAAAAGACGTATCTCAAAACGTTTACTCAATTGTAACAATACATCATTGGAATCAGGAAAAATATCTACAAGTATTTTTTTATTTTAAAATATTCAAACGCAACCAATATGACGAAGTGTCATTAACTTTCATGAGAGCAAGAGAATGCCAGATTTGAAATATTACAGCCTCAAGAAGAACCTGGCAAAAAACTCAGCGGCGTATTTTTTAAATAATGTTTAAAGTATTTAAATTATCTAAACCTAGAGTACGAGTATATCTATGTTATTTAATTGTTAGAAATTTATGGAATATCCACCAATTTTCTAGATTAGATCGTGCAGTTCTTTGAAAAACCGAGAGACTTGCAACCATGCGGCGATAGCCCACGCTCTGAAGCTTTGAATTAGTCAGCTGCTCGCTACCAATGAGTTTCTTACTCTACGCTCAATGGTGTCAAGAGCCTCAAGCTGGTACTTAGCTGAACCATCCCAAAGATAAAAACAGTACTCCATACATGAACGGACTTGTGCTTGATACAAATTGAGCAACTTTCCGGTGTGAAGTACCTTTACTGTGTGTACACCTTTACAATACCCTACGCGGCCATTTCAGTCGGGTTTCAGTAATTCAGTAGAAATGCCCCATATCGTGTCCAGTTCGAAATACTACCAGTTCTGATTATAACACAGCTTCTGTGGACGTGTTTTGAATGCAGAGTGGACTCCTTAATTTTTATGTATATGTGTAGGATAGGTATATGGAATTACTTTATTATTGAACCAAAGCGGACCTCTGGTTATCGCACGGACTTCTCAAGTACGGAATGAATTAATGTAAGCAATGTATCAAATTATAATTAATTTTATACATTTGTTTTGAAGGAGTTTTGCCGCGGAATTGTGTAACTTGCGTTGTTGATTATGTATAATTTTCCAAAACCTGTGATTCTTCGAGTGTGAATTGTAATAATGGTGGATTTTTAACCATTAATACTTAGTAAACGTGCATACGTGTAGGCAAATTATTCAAAGTTGAAAAACGTTGTTTTCGCCTTCGCTCAAAACTCCAATAGAAGTTCTAGTAAAGTTTCTACCACTTTACTAGGGCATGACTTGGCTATGACTGGCCCTTGACTTTGACTGTGATTCTTAATACGAAATACACTTTTAATATACATATTATTACTTGACACTGGCTAAATGCACAAAATTGCAAAGCCAAAATTAAAATAAAACATAAAGTTCAATGTTACTAACAAATGGATGTTATCCGAAATAAATACATTTTGATTTAAAGTGAGATCTCTAAGTTGGCTTGGGTGTTTGGGCACTTTGTCCGTCCGTCTGTCTGTCAGAACCATACAAGCGAACAACTTGAAATTCTTAATGAATATGTAAAACTATGATCCAAAGCTAAAATGGTAGTTAAAATTATATAAATGAAAATATTAGTAAAGCTGTGTTAGTTTAGCTGTAGTTTAGTAAATGTACGAAAATCTATGATGGAAAATAACAATTAGGTAGGCCACCAAAGTCACTGTTTTTAAACCTATTTTGTCCCGGAGTATCAAAAAAACGGCTACACATCAAAGCTAAAACTACGTATAATATCCATTATGTCCTGTACTTGATCAACAAATACAGCAAACAAACAATACAATACAAAACAAATACTCTTTATATTTTTTTCTTTTTTTATTTATTTATTTTTTCTTTTTTTTATTATTTAATGTAAGTAAAATTATCTGCATGCAAAATAAAAAAAAAAAACATTTAATACTCTTTATTGAAAAACCAATACAAAAATCTTAAAAACTAACTATATAACTAACTAAATATCCTAAAGAGGTCTCACAATAGGCTGTCTTATCGCATAAAGCAATCTCTTTCAGACAACCAATTATGATTGAAAACAGAAGTTATAAGCACTTAACCTCAAAAGTTTTTCTTTATCAGGTAAAATGCAGGCGCGAGATCTCAATTCAGCGCGAACAACTAGTATACCTATAGACTTGTCTCTTTCGCGACGCAAAGGTTATGTGTTTATCAGTCTACGCAACTTTGTATGTAAATTTCTTTCTTTATGGCGTTCTAGAGACCAAAAACGTGGGCCAATTTAGATCATTCTTACGTCTACGACGTGATCTCGCGAGTGTTATTTAAGACTTGACAGTAGCTAATAAAATGTAATATAACAAACTGTGTTAAGTGGGGTATTTATTTATTTCAAGTACTAGTTTAACAATATAATTATTCAAGTTATAAAAAAGGTTAAAGATTGTATAGACGATCTTTAATGTTCAGCGAAGTTCCCAAAATACTTGTTGCATTACCACGCTGTATAGCAAGGCTTATCCTCTGCCCAAATACAACCCAGCATTTTGGTCAATTGCGGAATCTCTTACACAAATCTTAATATATTTTTTTTTCTTAATTTTTTGTTTGGTATCATTGAATATGTGTTTGAAAAACACCTATAGTATTTCATATCGAATAACTATTTAAAGTTGGTCAGCAATCATTCTCACTTATATTTCAATACCTATTGTAAATATTAATACCTATAATTTATAATTTACTAATCTAATATTAACTTACATTAACAAATTAAAAAATACTTGACATTTATTATAAATCACTAACACTTATAACAACACTATACATAAATACAATAACAATACATAATTATGACATCTTATTATGATTTAAATTGATACATTATGATTAATAAAGCATGTCGTCCTCCTCTGCTCTAAATTGTTGTGCCCAACAGGGTCTCTAATGTACTGTCATTTATTTCTACCACCTATCTACATTTAGAGAATGCAATAAAGATTTGAATTTGAATTTAAATTTAAATAAAAGCTTGTAAATCTGTGATAAAATTATGATATGATCGCATAATAGGTCTCATACTCTCACATACACACACACATACATTTACTACACTTAGGTGATTAAAAAATAATTGTACTTATCTAAAGACACCTACAATTGGCTGTATTATATAATTATGTTTAATGTTTTGTATCTTAAAAAGTTGTTGGTCTTCTTAAAAAATGAATAAACAAAAAAAGTGTAAAATAAATAATTGAAACGTAAACAAAGCTTAAAAACCGACTTCACCGCTTATGTTTTGATTTTGGCTTGATCGATTTTGATAAAATTTATAAAGAACCTCTGAAGTATAACCTACCAAACAAAAAAATCAACATAATCGATTCATATTTGGCTGAATTATCGCGCAACATAAATAAGTTAATTTACTTTTTACCCTGTCGAGTTTTTCAAGTTTTTAGTATTGGCTTATTTTATCTTTGGTAGGCCGTAGGCTGATAAACACACAATTACTTTCCTTTGCGTCGCGCAGTCGGGTAAAATGTGTGCTAGCATTGACATATAATTATTTGATGAACAGCTCCTACAGCTATAGAGAGAGTTTTTTTTATGTCCGATAGACAAGCGTTTGACCACAATCTCACCTGATGGAAAGCGATGATGCGGCCAAAGATGTAGCATGCTTGCCTAGAATCTATTCAGTCTTGACTTTAAGCTTTCAGCTTTCTATTCTTATGTAATTTGATCTGTTGAAAAATCAAGATGTACCAATACCAATGGCGAATAAGCTTGAGATTCTTGGCGTCACCGTATCGTCGAATCTTAATTTTGGCATATACATCAAAGCTAGAGCACAACTGGCCGCTAAGAAACTGGGTATCCTCCCTAAGGTCAGGCAGTACTTCACTCCGGGGTAGCTTCTTAACCTCAATCAAGGTCAAATCCGATCTTGTATGGAGTACTGCGGTCACCTCTGGGATGGATCCGCCAAGTACCAGTTAGAAGCTCTTGAATCTATTGGCCGGCGTAGAAAAAGACTCACAGGTGACAGTAAGCTAATCAAGTCCAAGTTGCAAAGTCTCGGTCACCGACATAAGGTGGCAAGCGGTGTGCACAGGAATTACATGAGTTAATTCCCTATGCCTTTTTTACCATCTAACAATAACACAAACTATATCAAACGTCATCCATTTATGATCAACACACATCAAGTTCGCTCAAAGCGTTTTGCTTCTACGTTCATCGTTCGCACAGTGAAGGAGTGGATCCCATTGTCTGCGTCTTTGTTCCCGGACCGGCATATCTGGGAGTCTTCAAGTATTTACTCGAGACTATCTTCTAGGCTAGCATGTCACATCTTCGGCCGTATAATCACTTTCCATCAGGTGAGATAATGGTCAAATGCGTGCCTTGTTGAAAATTGGTGCAGCCTTTCTGTAAGTACGTAGAGAGAGTAACATAGTCATTGATATTGTAATAAGTTTAGCAAGTAGCAAGTTCAGCACACCTTTTATTATTGATAGCGGTCAAACGCCTATCAGATATAAAAAAAATATCTTACTTAAGATGTGTACATGTTAATGCAGCCGACTGTACCTCCCACAACTCAACCTGTATCTCCACCCCCAGCCTCCCATAAACATCTGTGCTCGTTCGCGTAAAAAATTAAACTAACCTTGCTAAGAAAATGACAAGAAAATAGTTGAGGTGTAAAATCTAAGCTTTCCGGACCAGTGACGTCACTTTCAGATGTATGTTCAGCCATCTAAGCCGCTGTTAGAGGCTTCAAGTTACGTTGGAAAAACTCTTTGTAGTTTGTTAATTTAAATGGTTATTTTAGCTAAAACTATACCCTTCCTTTGCTTCACCGTAGGCGGGAAAAAGGAACAAGATCAGTGTCCGGAAATATTCGCCATGACATAATAAATACCTTTTTTTTTTTTTTTGTGGGGGGGAAAATGCCTTGCACTTCCCTTCCTTCCCAGGGGCGAAGGAAGGGGGTATGTGGGGCTTGAACCCACTAAAAACCCCCCCGTGAGCAGTCCCTCGCCGAGGTGGGGCAAGATAGGGTCGCGTTAGCAGTCACTATCTTGCCCCGGCGGTAGGCCCGAGTACAAACCGGGCCACTGCGCCCATGTAGGGGTGAACTTGCTCACCAAGGCCACCCCTCAGACTTGTGGGGCCGTGCAAGCCAGTGGAGAGCTCCCTGACTCTCCACCGGTGACCTCACTACAGAGGAGGAGAGAGGAGGCGGGCGAACTGCCTCCTCCTCCCCCCCATCCGTCTGCGACGGATCGGGTCAGAAAGGGGATCGACCTCTCTGACCCGTTCCGCCGCCTCCTTCTGCGCCATCACCGCTTCGCAGAAGGAGACCACCGCCTGCCACAATCTCTCACTGCCGAGCATGGCGTCTACCACGCTCGGCAGGGAGAGATCACCGCCTATGATTGCTGAAAGCGTGTGCCGCTGCGGGCCCCATGCGGCACACACTTCCAGCGTGTGGAGCGCCGTATCCTCCAGCGCCCCACATTCGTGGTAGGCCGGGGTCGGCTCCCGTCTCGCGATTTGGTGCAGGTACTTTCCGAAACATCCATGTCCGGAAAGCACCTGCACCAATCGGAAGGTAAGCGACCCAAAACGCCGCCGCACCCACCTCCGAAGGACCGGGCGGATGGCCTCCACCGTCCACAGCCCAGGGCCCGGTGGAGCCAGGTCCTCCGTCCACCGCCGCAACAGGGCAGCCCGCGCCAGCCGCCGCATGCGGGTGACCTCTTCCCACGCTGGGGGGTCTCCTCGAGCCCTCCTCGCCGCCACAAAGTGGTAAACTTCGGCGAGGATCTCCGCTTGGAGCTCCCAGGGGGGATCACCCGCAAGCACGCACGCTGCCGTCCAGGACACTGTCCGGTACCCGCGTATCGCCCTCGTCGCAATGACCCGCTGCGGACGTCGCAGCAGGGTCTTGTTTCCGCGGTTGAGGGCGTCCACCCAGACCGGTGCTCCATATAAAGCCATACTCCGGATTACTCCGGAGTAAAGCCGACGGCAGGTTGCGTTTGGGCCGCCCACGTTGGGCAGCAGCCTTCCCAAGGCGGCCGCAGCACCCACGACTCTCGGGGCAAGCTGGGTAAAGTGGGCCCCGAAAGCCCACCTCCCGTCCAGAATGAGACCCAGATATTTCATCTGGGTCCCCACCCGAACTGAGACCCCATCCAGATCGATCCGCGTTCCTGGAGGGACATAATAAATACCTTTATTAACCTTATCTTACCTTATCTTACCTTATTACTTAACCTTACCTTATCTTACCCACGTCACAGATCAGCAGTTCATAACTAAGTGCATTATGTAAAGCCCTCCTTGGCTCGTTCTATGCAAGTCCGAGTAGAATTTCCAATTCAAATTTCAAGGCATTGAGTTGTAGAATACTAGATATGACTCTATGCTGTTCAATATAGGTAATAGTTTGGGAACGAGGTATTAAAAGAAGTTTTGATTTGCGGTGACTATCTATTATTAGAACTTCTATTGGAGTTTTGGAGCGAAGGGGAAAATTACGTTTTTCAACTTTCCATCATTTGCCTACATGACGCACTTTTACTAAGTATTAACCTTTATTCATCCACCATTATAGAATCACAGGATTTGTAAAATTATACAAAATCAACGCCATTTTCCAAAATTTGAGCAACGCCATTTGGCAAAACTCCAATTTGGATATTACTTTAAGTAAATAATTACAAATTATAACAAAAATATCTAAAAGAACAATGAACCAGCCGGTGAAGTGGCCAAAATGCTTGACAATTGCAATGGCATTGTCAAGTTAAATTCCAATGCTTCTGAGTGCTAAGTATTTGCCAGCCAGATCACAAGTTCTTGCGACCCAACTTCATAAAGCAATTAAATGTATGTCTAAACTCGATAACTACACCGCTTGTTTTCGCATGCAACAATTTCTCAGCTTTAACTGACAAACATCGCAAATATTTTCATCTTACGAAGTTTTTTGTGAGGCAGGATTGTTTCTTATATTTCGTTTTGTCACCTTTCTTCCATGGACACTTGAGTGCGGACCCGAAATCCATATATTGGTAGATCGATGAATCCGTTCGATATTTTTGCCGACCCATATTAATTAAGGTACGTATCTTGCGGAATGTGTCCGATACACTGTCAGCACACAAATATTATAATTCCGAAAGTTTGTGTGTAAGTGTGTTTGTTTTCTCTTCACGCTGTAACATCTGAACGGATTTAGATGAAATTTGGAGTGTACATAACTTATGCCATGGATTAACAAGGTGGTTACTTTTTAACTTGACAAACGCGGGCGAAGCCGCGGTGTATGACTTGTATTATATTGTGCGTACGAAGCGTTCTTCCACATTTATTATACGTACTGCTAAGAAATGGAACTCTGTGAATGTCTCTTCCCGAAAAGTACAATCTAGGAGTCTTGGTAAAGGCAAGTATGCTCCATCTTCGACCACATCGTCACTTTCCATCAGGTAATATAGTGGTCAAATGCTTGCCTATCGTGAATAAAAAAATGTATTGGTTTGTGTTCTGCCTTAGGCGAAGCTCGAAGGCCAAGTTAGAAAAGTGCAATGTCTCCTCTTGTACTTCAGTTTTCATATAAGTCAAACTCCTTTAATCCGCTGTTCGATGTTATATTGTTACCAACTGCCATTTTAGAACGATATCGTTTATTTGGGTTGTAAAGAGGAATGGTTTCCTGATTTTGGAGATTTACTATTCCAGGGTCTGACAAAAGTTTATTGCCACAAAGTTCTAGACTGATAGCGATGTTATGGCCTGCTGACAGGGTAATGCCTTTGTCGCATTACGTAGACTGATAAAGACAGGATGGGTGAGCTCAAGCATCTTGGTAAGGATTTTCGTATGTTTGCCGGACCAGCTGCCACTCTTTTTCGTTTTATTTTGGTTTTCTATTAATTCCTAAAAATTGATACCTACAACTAAACGGTGTGTAAGTATGTTGCTGGACGGATTAGAATGAAATTTGAAATGTACATTGCTTATAATTAGGATTAACACATCGGCTATTTTTAACTTGATAAACGCAAGCAAAGCCGCTTGACACGGCGAGTCAGAAATAAAACAAAAACTTTTACTGTATACTAGCTGCGCCCCGCGGTTTTCGAATAAAAATAAATTCCGAAATAAAAAATAGCCTATGTTACTCCAGGGTGTCTACCTTTACACCAAATATTATCAACATTGGTCCAGCGGTTTGAGCGTGAAGAAGTAACAAACATTCGCTTTTATAATATTAACGTGATTTAATTTTAAAAGACCTAAAAAAAGTCTGAGTCCCGTCTAGTCTGTACTATTACGTAAACAAGCCTCAAATTGCTGCAAAAATCTAAACAACAAAAACTATAAAGAAAATGTAATACACAAGAGCTGGAACACGGTCCAGCCGTAATTGTTTTCTAAAAGCGCAAAAAGGATGGAGCCAGTACATTAACTATATAAAAGAACATCCTAAAACGCCACAGTATCCGATTTACTAAAGAGTAGGATAACTCACTATAGAGAATAAACAATAATACAAAATATTTTTTTATCGACTTTTTTTTATACGCGATAGGCAAGCATTTGACCGCTATCTCACCTGATGGAAAGTGACGATGCGGCCAAAAATGGAACATGCTTGCTTAGAAGGTACCTATTCACTCTAGGCTTGAAGACACCCAGATTATACCGTTCAGGGAACAAAGACGCAGGCAATGAAGTTGATAGTTTTTATTCTCATTATTTACTTCTATCTGCATTATATATTATTTTGGTTAATTGTTTTTATTTTTAGTTTTTTGTTTGTCATAAATATTTTTATATGTGTATATAACAAGTACTCCTGTATGTATTATAGTTATTTTTTATGTAAATATATTATATGTTATAGGTATTATCGTTTTTGTTTTATGTATTTAGATTTATTATTGGATAAATATTTGTTTAATAAGTTTACTCACATTTACATATCACCCGCAGGTTTGCCTGAAAATCAGCGTCGAGTTTTGTGCTTGACTTTTGTGCTGAGGCAAACCCTTTTCGGCATGCATAATATATGTATAATATATAAATATTATATCATTAATTATTAGTTCATAAGTGTTTCACTGTTATTGTTATTTGTAATATTATTATTTTTTGCTACGTGTCGAAATAAATTATTTTTCTATCTTTCTTTCTTTCTTTCAATGAGTTCCACTCCTTCGCTGTACGGATGATGAACGTAGAAGCAAAACACTTCGAGCGAACTGGAGGTATGTCAACCATAAATGGATGACGTTTGACAGTTTGACTTTAAATAGGAGGAGGTTCTCATTACTACAAGCTTTTATTTAGCTTACACGTTAAGTATGTTTGTTTGGGTGGAATCTTGCAACTCAATTTTGAAGCAGATATCTTCAACCGATTGATCTGAAATTTTCTATTCACGTTTAATTTGGATAATAATGCATGGTGACGTCATTCTAAGTACAACATGGCGGAACATACAAAATGGCGGACAAGTAATTTTTAATGCGCTCCTACTATATGGGTATCAAATGAAAGGGCTTGCTGAGAATAACTCGAAAAATAAAGTGACGTCACTTTAAATCCAATATGGCGGACTTCTAAAAGGTTGTCTTTAAAAAAGATTTTAACAATAACTTATTATATCAAGCTCAAGTCCAATTGTGTATAGAGTACTGCGGCCATTGGAATGGATTCGCTAAGTACCAGCTAGAAGCTCTTGAGTCTATTGACCGTCGAGCCAAAGACTCATTGGCGATAGTAAGCTACAACTAGCTTACTATCGTCAATGAGTCTTTTGGCTGACCAAGATGGTGTAGTTTGTTCGGTGACCAAGTCTTGGTCACCGACGTAATGTAGCAAGTCTATTGGAATTCTACCGCTTACATTCTGGAGAGTCTTCTCAGGAATTACATGATATAATTCCTGCATGCCCTTTTTACCATCTAACAACAAGACTCAAACGTCAACCATTTATGGTTTTATAATTGACATACCACCAATTCACTCGAAGCGTTTCGCTTCTACGTTTACCATCCTGAGTCTTTGTTCCCTAAACGGTGCAATCTGGATCTCTTCAAGTCTAGAGTGAATAGGTACCATCTAGTCAAGTATGTTACAGCTTCTGGCGGCATCGTCACTTTCTATCAGATGAGATAGCGGTCAAATGCTTTCCTATCCAGCATTAAAAACAAATTCCCTGTAATAGAAAAGTATCGTATGTTTTTACGACACACTCAGTTTTTTTTTGTAGACCTGGATGATAAACATACTCAAGAATGCTGGAACATAAAAGTCATTGGCAGCATAAAAGCAAAGCAGATGGGATTACGAAATCAGTCATTGTGGTAGAGACCTCTTACAATAAATTTAAAATTCGCTGTAAAGGGAATATATATAATTTTAGCATTTCAGACTACCTTTGCAGAAGATAAGTGAATAGTTTTGGGAACTACATTTTTGCTACTACCGGGAATTGAACCCAGAACCCACGGTGCAGAGGGAAGAGACTTGACCACTGCTCTAACTGGGTCGTTAGCCATTTTGTATAAATGTAGTTAAAGTTTGTGAAATGAAGAATTTGAATTTTGTATTCTATTGCCACTGCACTGTGGTGATTTTCCCCTGGTTAATTCTTCAACGGATAAATGCAAGCTCTTTGAGCTTAATGCAGGGAAAGTTCAAAATTGGCTTAATACAAGGTATTAACTTTGTATACAGAAGAAGTGACGTTGAAAATGAAAAGAAGGGTTTACTCGCAGAACGTTCCATTCGTATTTGGTCACGCAGTCGCAAAACGTTCGCAGAATGTCCCATACGCAGAACGTTACATTCTCAAACGGTCTCATTCGCAGTTTGTCCCATTCTCAAACGGTCCCATTCGCAGTACGTCCCATTCGCAAACCGTGCCATTCGCAGTTTGTCCCATCCTCGAACCGTCCCATTCGCAAAATGTCCCACGAATACATCACATTAATAAGAAGACGTGAAAATTTTGTGTTAAGACTTATTTTACGTTATTTTTTTTTGTATAAGCATTTGACCACAGCCTCACCTGATGGAAAACGATGATGCGGCCGAAGATGTAGCACGCTTACCTAGAAGGTACCTATTCACTCTCTTCTTGAACAGCCCCATATTATACTTTTCGGGGAACACAGTAGACGGCAGGGCGTTCCATTCCTTGGCAATTCTCATAATGAAAGTGGAAGCAAAACGCTTCGTGCGAATGGTCGGTATTTTTACCATTAGAGGATGCCGCATTGCTGTCTGTAGATGTTCGGTAGTAGAACGGTGATGCGGGAATAAGATCATGCAATTCCTTTGAACACTCTCCGTAGTGCAATTTGTAGAAAATTGAGAGGCTCTTACTTACTTTTTTAGTTTAGGACGAACTACTAATTTACCTCAATTACCGCATATAAAACCACAAAGCGAATATGTAGTTACAAAATAAGCCATACTGAACACACATACAATTTACTTGTTTCATTCCCGGATGAAAAGCCATAAACTGTGGGCGTGGAAACCGGTTAAAAAGTAGAGCAAAACCGGTTAGTTCCGGTCTCGGGATTTATAGCGGTTTGTATGGGTATGCGGTCGTTTTGGGTACAAGTGTGAATGCAGCTTAATGTAATGTTTCCCTTGTATTTTTGTTTCGTTTATTAAGGATACGTTTACACGCTCGCACGTTTTTAAATTGACCAAGTGCAAGAGTTACGTTATCACATTACCATACCAAACACTATAATTACTCTTATATTATTGCGTACTCCAGGTCTAGTGTGTTAACCAGCTTCGATCACATCGTCACTTACCATCAGGTGAGATAGTGGTCAAACACTAACCTGTCAAAAAAAAAAAAACAAACGGTTTATAGAAACTACTACGGCCAACGAGTCTAACATTGCAGTTGTGTTGATAACATCTACCCAAATCAATAGATTTTATTTATATAGCATTAGCCATGCTAGGCAGAACTATAGTGATAAATTTAGAAAGGAAAAATTATCGCTTGAGGCGGGATTTGAACCTGCGGCCATAGGGGCGGCCATAGGGTGTTATGCCCTATTGCTCTAACCGCTGAGCTACTCAAGCCCCGCCTGAAGCGACGAAATTAACCTTTCCTTATTATTAACGTCTTACGGGGACGTGTGACGTCATCTACCGATCAATTACCGACTAACTGCAATGTTAGACTCGTTGGTCGTAGTAGTTTCTATAAACTGTTTAGGTAGATGACATCACACGTCCCCGTAAGACGTTAACTATAATTACTAGTCGTTCGCTCCGAACTGAGATCTCACACCTTGATTTGGCCTAATAAAGAAGCACGAGTTAATTCTACCTTGTCCGTTTTTCACAACAACAAGACGAACTGTCAAACGTCATACATATATGGTTGACATACCTCCAGTTCGCTCGAGGCTTGGCTCGCTACATACGTGTATGGGTGCCCCTTTAATATTTTTTATTTATTGCAATTTCTGGCTTTGGGCCATAGTTTTACATACCATGAAAGCATTTGAAGTTATTCGCTTGTATGGTTTAGACGCTTGATGCCTCTGACAGACGGACGGGCGGACGGACGGACAAAGTGCTGAACCACTCAATTCAACTTAAAAATCTCGCTTCGCTCAAGCTATAAGTAATGAACCATAAAAGTTGTTCTCTATTAAGCAAAATATAGGCGCGATATCTTGGTTCGGGGCGAACGAATAGATTTAGGCACTAACCCTCTGACAGATAGACGGACGGACACCAGACCTGCATATTTGTTCCTCGAACGGTACGGTCTGGGTGTTTTCAACTCGAGAGTGAATACACCTTTAAGGCAAGCATGTTCCATCTTAAGCCGCATCGTCACTTTCCTTCTGGTGAGATAGTGGTCAATGCTTGTCTATCCTGCATAAGAATAGAATAGAATAATCATTTATTCCGACAAACTTAACTTAACTTAACTACCAATGATAAACCGAATGCGAAGAACGTTATTGTTATTCCAGTTTGCCGGATAAGGTCTGCAAGCTCAGCATAATGCTGAAGACAGAGCCTCAGCGCTGGTTTTCAGCTCCGACCTGTGTAGGGTGACGAAGTACATAAAATAAATTGTTAAGAATTAATTAAAAAACATATCTATATCAATTTATCATTCAAAGTATAAATAGAACCTTCTACCACATCCCCTATAAATATTCACAAAAGGGTGGATAAACAGATCTATTACCAAAGTAATAGCATTCACCCCGACCTAAGTAATCTTAGGTAATCACTTAAACCTGCACCCCTAAACGGTACCTCATGTTGTTTTTACACCCCTTTCCTGGGGTTTTTACGGTTTTCCCCGGTTATAAATCTTACTCACCAGCGTAAGTTGAGCTCTCTGATTTTGCTTTTTTTGCTGACGCTGTCAAATGCACTGCTTGCTGTTAACTGTGTATTTTATTAAGTCGGTTACTTCAAAAAAGGAGGTTCTCAATTCGACTGTATGTATGTATTTGTATGCATGTCATGTGATATCAGAAATTTAACCACAAATATTTACGTGGAATTTTAAATGTTGGTTACTCTAAGTCATTGTTTTTTATGTGCGACAGACAAGCATTACCACTACGTCATCTGTTGTAAAGATGATGCGTCCGAAGATGTAGCATGCTGGCCTAGAAGAAGTATTTACTGCATTGTACTTTCACAAATATAAATTTAGTAGGTAGAAAATCATAATATTAAAATGTAATATAATTAATTATCTTCCTACACGTTTGCACGGAACCACAGATGATCTGCTGACGCTCTACTTCCGGGAGCGTCCTGCTCCCGGACGGAGAGCACATGGAACTAAAATATAATCATTAAATATCATCACGCGATTAATAGCCGGTTATAACTAAAAGATTTAATATTATTTATGTGAAATGAAACACTGTACGTCCAAACTATTTGTAGTTTAATCTCCGACAAACTAAAACTAAAAACTACATATTTTTGCACAGAAAAATGTTTAGCATACCTTACAATAACCTTTTTAACATAAAAATAGTAGGTATGTGTTTTTTAAAAACAACAGATTAATGACTAAATCTTCGCCATTTTGAAAAAATTCCAAAGATGGAATTTTTTTTTTTTTTTTTTTTTATTTGTGACAGGCTAGTGTTTGACCACTATCTCACCTGATGGTAAGTGACGATGTGATCGAAGCTGGTAAACACACTAGACCTGGAATACGCAGGCTCTCAAGGATAACTGGAATGGTTATTTTTTATGCTATTTAAGCAAGCAAGCATTTGACCACTATCTCACCTGATGGAAAGTGAAGATACCTATTCACTCTAGACTTGAAGACACCCAGATTGTACCATACGGGAAACAAAGACGCAGGCAATGAATTACATGAGAATAGTTTGAGAAATGCTACCTGTAGAGGAGAGCCGGGCATCCACCGGACATACGAAAGCATTTTTGCCCAAGCTGAAACGGAGACGCTTTGTTTTCGCTTTTTTTTTATATACTAGATGGGCAAGCATTTGACCGCTATCTCACCTGATGGAAAGTGACGATGCGGCCAAACATGGAACATGCTTGCCTAGAAGGTACCTATTCACTCTAGACTTGAAGACACCCAGATTATACCGTTCAGGGAACAAAGACGCAGGCAATGAGTTCCACTCCTTCGCTGTACGGATGATGAACGTAGAAGCAAAACGCTTCGAGTGAACTGGAGGTATGTCAACTTAAAATGGATGACGTTTGACAATTTCTCTTGTTGTTTGATGGTAAAAAGGGCATGGAGGAATTATATCATGTAATTCCTGAGCACACTCTCCAAAATGTAAGCGATAGAATACCGTGAAAACACATCTAACTAATTCAAAAAATTTCTTATAGCAAAATAATCAACTGACAAAATGGCTCCTATATAAATAGCCCTTACAAAATCTCTTAACCATCTTCTTATAAGATACCCAATTAGTTAAAACCAATATTTGAACTGTATATTTATTAAGGCAGATCTCAACTTACGCTGGTATTCTACATCTTCGCAAAGCAATCTTCAGATAGATCTGAAACCGATCCGTTTAACGGTCGCAGTGCACAAAACAAGCAGTATGGACATTCAAACGATTAAATAAAAACTTGAGAGGTCGGAACAACCGGATGGAACGAAGTTCAATTTCCGTCTAGCCCCCTTTCGCAACGCGCGATAAGGAACTTTCGTTCCAAAATTAAAAGAAACATGCAAAAACTAACATCACGCGGTGTTCCCAGGCTGTCACCCATCCAAGTACTGACCGCGCCCGACGTTGCATAACTTCGGTGATCGGACGAGAACGTGGTATGGCTTACAACTATAGCAAAAAGTGTCGTTACAACTTTTGGTCTTATTTTTTTCCGTCTAGCCCCCTTTGGCAACGCGCGATAAGGAACTTTCGTTCCCATAAATTGATTTTGGGTCGCTGTGAAAAGTCGGACGAGCTGTTTGTACTCGTCTTATATTAAAAAGAGATAAACATATAGATCAAAACTTCTCACTATCGTATCGAACACTTTTTTACTTTACGCATAACTTTACTAGATAGGTATACTAAAGAGAGACATATAGATAAAGAGTACTCTAATGAACACCTCAAATGACAAAGAACACAATGAATACAATGAATAACAGTTTTGTGATAAAATTGTAACAATGGGCGGTCTTATCGCTGAAAGCGATCTCTTCCAGACAAAATAACTAAAAGTGACAAAGTAATAGGACGTCTGACTACTTGACACTAAATAAATGCACATATTATTATGCTAGGCAAAACTAAGATAATTTAGAAAGGAAAAAATATTGATTTGTCTGTGGTATAAGGGTTTCATACCCTCATTGCTCTAGCCGCTGAGCTATTCAAGCCCTACCTTAAGCGACAAAATTATCTTCTCATTATTAACATCTTATGCGACGAGTGACGCCATCTTCCGAAATAGTTTGAGTAGCTCAGCGGTAAAAACAATAATAGGTCATGACAATCTATGTCCGAGGGTTATATAAATTTTCCTTTTTAGATTTACTACCTTTAACTGCACATCGTTTGCGGTGCTCAAATTGAAAAATATATCAAGAATTTTGACTAGACAAAAACATTGCAACACCGCGTGTTCTGAATCATTATACATGTCGCTTCTGTAGATAAGAGCCCTTACTGTCTATGTGATACGATACCCAGTGCCAATGTTTTGATAACAAACACATGAGTTTCACACTACTCGTATATCTGTTTTAGTAGCAGTGTAAACAAACCTAACAATTTAAAGGTTTCCTATCGTAGACTGTATTTTAGCTGCTGTTTATCTATTACGAAACTAGTGGATAAAAATATTGTTATATAATAATACTAGCTGACTCGGCAAACGTTTTTTTGCCATATACATAATTTCATGCTGAATTTAATAAAAATAAAATAAACAATTTTGTCCAAAAAAATATTTGGTTTGGATCACCCTTAACGTTTAGGGGTATGAAAACTAGATGTTGACCGACTCTCCGACCTACCCGATATGCACACAAATTTTCATTAAAATCGGTCGAGCCGTTTCGGAGGAGTTTGGTAATAATGGTATCAAATGAATGGGCTTGCTGAGTATAACTCGAAAAATGATGTGACGTCACTCTAAATCCAATATGGCGAACTAAAAGCTTGTTATTGAAATGTTTTTAATAAATAGCTTATTCTTTTCACGTCAACTGAAAAACTTCCAACGTATCTATTCTAATATCTTTAAACGAGCAATTCTGGTATATATATATATGTGTGTGTAATCAGGATCACGGAAACGGCTGCAACGATTTTCATGAAAGTTACAGATTAGGGGTTTTTCGGCCCAAGGAATCGATTTATCAACGTTCCAGGTCCGAGAAATGCTCGGTTCCCAAACTGCATTTGAAAAACCGGGTTTAAGAAACTATCAGCGCCATTATTACGCCATGGCCTATGTAAAAAACTGTTTGTACTCCACACTAGATGAAGCTTTCTGAGGCTACAAATTCAAACACATTCTACCAAAAAAAAGACGTTTGGCACTCGGGGACTGCCGCGGTAGAGCTATTGCATAGCATTTTTTATCAACTTATGCAATTATAATTATTTATTTATTTTATTTGTGCAGTATAATAACGCCGAAACTCTAAGCAGGCATGAGTCACCAGATTACGGGGCGAAGAGGGGGATTATACAACCAATGCCACCTAGAGGCGAGTTGCTGAACTAAAGAGACAAGCGTGATATTTCAAAAAAGTCATTAAAAGTTCTGCTATTTATCGATAGATGGCAAAACTAAAAAGTATCACCGCTGTGCCGGTCGGAGTGGGGGATGTTAGGTTATTTTCGTTACGGAATTTCTGGATTCGGTCTCCACGCTCAAGGCCCGCGATAGAAGCTATGCAATAGCTTAACAAAAAACCGAGTAAAGCTCGGTCATCCGGATATTTTATCTTTACGTTAGAACATACTTATTCATCAATCCGCTGGCTTCCACAGAGGAATAGCCAGGGAATGACTCTACATTACAAATGGTCATACATTATGAAGTAGTCCACACCGCAGCGCAGGACCGGATGCTGTCTTACGGTTCGCTTTTATCTGTTTTAAATGGTTTTAAGAGAGAATTTTATGAAAGTAATTAAGGAGATAAATTAAATGTTTCTTGTTCTAACCCTTAATGACTTTGTACTGAATGCTATCCGTAATATTTTTTAAGTCATTGAGAGACGAATCGAGCAAGTCGCTCGCCTGCAAGCAAGTCACTTGCTCGCCTTTTATTATATATTATATTTCTTTAATATTGTATTATCTCCTAAATTTGAATGTAAAATTGTTTTAATAAAATATTGCTGTGCCTATATATTGTGTTGTTTAAATAACCAATATAATTTCGATGTTATTTTCATAAAACTTACTTCTGATGCCTGAACACTAAAGTAGGCCGAAAAACAAATGCTCCAGGTTTAGGGCCGGCAACCCTATTTTTTTTAATAGAAGGAAGAACGGGGCTATCGATTGGCATATGTCACATCTTGGTACTCGATGAGGTAAATTTCACCAAAAAAATGGATCAGTTTTTTGTCCCCTGCACAAAATGCTCCAGGCTAGGATCAGGCAACCCTGATTTTTTAAGCATAACTTTTTACACACAACACCTCTATATAAGTCTCATCTTGGTACTCGATGAGGTAAATTTCACCAAAAAAATGGATCAGTTTTTTTGTCGCCTGCACAAAATGCTCCAGGCTAGGAACAGGCAACCCTGATTTTTTTTTTTAGCATAACTTTTTTTTTTTTTTTTTTTTTACACACGACACCCATATATAGGTCTCATCTTGGTTCTCGATGAGGTAGGGTTGACGACAAGGGGGCTCCCCCATAAGCGCAGAGAACCTCCACGTGGTGCCCCTGGAAACTGTCTGAACCCGGTAACGCAGGTGTTCAGACAGGCTAATACTCTGCCTCACAGTTGTTACGTGCGGTAACTGTGTACTGTGACGGGATGTCGAAGTTGCGGGATGCGTCGGGGAGGTATATAAAAGGCCCTTTTCAGGGCCCCTCCTCCGACCCGTCTACGGACCTCTTAGAGGCTCCCGTAGAAGAAAAAGGCCCTTCTCAGGGCCACTCCTACCCTCTTGCGGACCTCTTGGAGACTTCAATGGAGGGTGTGGGAGTGTCGTCGGACTTGTCCGAAGTAGACAGAGGGGAGGGCAGCTGCCGAAAGCGGGCGTCTGCTTCGTTCTTCGTGCCCGGGTATTTAGACTCGGACACGGAGACCGAGGGAACCGCTGCCGCTAAGGTGCACACGGCCAGAAGAGGGGGAAAAAGAACCGCCAAAGCGGGCCCAACCCGGAAGGACTTTGTCAAAAGTTCTCCGGCGTTGTCGGATGGGGAGCTGGAGGAACTTCTTCGAGCTAGGCGGTTCAAGAGGGCGCCAGCCGCTGCCGTTACCGGCACTGCGACCTGTACCGAAAGTGAGTCTGATGCCGGTGCGTTGGTAGGTGACCCTAGTACGCTGAACGCCCAGGAGCTGAGGGCACATGCAGGCGAAAGCCTCGCCTGCATTTTGGAGGTTGCCAGGAAATCTGGCAACCTCAAAGGCGAGTTTGTGGGTCGCCTTAAGAGGTCCACATCGACTCTGAGGGAAGTAATTGATGCCCTGGCTAACAGAAGCGAGGCTGAAGAAACGCGGCGGCTTAGGGCAGAGAATTCCTGCCTTCGGCTTGAGGTTGAGGCTCGCAAGGCGGAGGTGAAAGCACTGCGACGCGGCTTCGCCGAAGCTAAGTCGGAGGCTGCCGTGGCGGCTACTGCCGCCACTGCCGCTTCCACTGACAGGCATGTCCCACCCACCCCTCTGCTGATGGGTGCTGAAATAATAGAGGAGCTGAGACGCTCCTTGACTACTACGTTCGGGCAAATGCTCAATGCCCGACTCGCTGTGATCGAGGACCGGCTTCTGCCTGCCCCGACGGTCCGTCCACCCTTAAAGGCGGACGTTAAAAACGCCGAAAAGGTAGCGGCATCCACCGCGCCACCCAAACCGGCTCGTGCGCCGGCTCGCAATTCTACCCACAAGGTAGGCAAGCGGGCCCGTCAGACAGCAAAGTTGGTTACCATACCTTTGGAGGTACCGGCTGCAGGTACCTCTATATCTGAGGCTGCCTCCTCCGTTGTCGCTCAGGCGGAAACCTGGGCGACAGTGGTGAGGAAAGGCAAGGGGAAAGGCAAGGGAAAGGGAAAGTCCTCTCATCCCCATCCCGCACCTGCGGTTGCCCCTGCAGTGCGATTCCCAATCGCAAAGATCCAACCGGTAGCCTCGGCTGCCACGAAGAGTAAGGCGGTGCTGAAACCCCCAAAATCTGCGGCTGTTGTTATGTCCCTCCTGCCCGAAGCCGTGGAAAAGGGGGTCACATACGCCGCTGTTATGGAGAAAGCACAGGAAGGCATCGATCTCCAAGAACTGGGGATAGACCGGCTCCGTTTCCGCCAGACGGCCACGGGAGCCAGGATGTTAGAGATTCCTGGCTCCCAAAATAACGAGAAGGCGGACAAGCTCGCGGAGAAACTCCGCGGCGTCCTCTCTGAGGTGGCCAACATCGCCAGACCCGTTAAAACCGCTGACTTAAGGATTACGGGCCTGGATGATGCGGCCACGAAAGAGAAAGTGGCGGCGGCGGTCGCAAAGGCGGGTGGCTGCGACGTCCGGCTGGTCAAAGCTGGGGAGATTCGCCCTGGCGTAAGTGGTGTCGGTTCCGCCCTCGTGTCTTGCCCGACTTCAGCAGCCAAAGCGCTGCTGGAAAAGGGCAGGCTCCTAGTGGGGTGGAGCTCAGTGCGCGTGGTGGCACTGGCGGCGCGTCCCTTGCGCTGCTTTAAGTGCATGGGGTTGGGACACACGCGCTCCCAGTGTCCCGTGACCGATGACAGGGGGGACCTATGTTTCCGTTGTGGTGGCACAGGCCATCGGGCGGCCAACTGCGGGAGGGTCGAGCCTAGATGTGCGATATGCGCGGAGACGGGGCGGCCTTCCGGGCATATTATGGGTGCACGCAATTGCACCCCCCCGAAGACGAATGGGAAGGCCGCTAGGACCCAGGCCCTTTCCGCGGCCTCTAGCCAGACCGCACCCGAGGTTGTACTCCAGTCAGTGAGCGAGGAGGTTGTGATGTCTGACTGATGGATCAAGTCCTGCATCACAACTTCCTCCAGACTAATCTTAACCACTGCGCCAGGGCTCAAGACCTGCTTATGCAGACCCTGGCGCAGTGGCAAATAGACATAGCGGTGGCGGCGGAGCCGTACTATGTTCCTTCCCATTCCTGCTGGGCTGGGGATCTGGACGGTTGCGTTGCCATAGTAAGACGGGCGGGTGGCGGTCCCCTCCTGTCAGTCGAAGAGAGGGGTTCTGGGTACGTGGTGGGTAAGTGGGGAGAGTACGCCGTCGTTGGCGCGTACTTCTCCCCTAACAAAACCGTTTCAGAGCTGGAGGCCTTCCTAGACCTCCTGGCCGCGGCAGTAGGGAGGCAGGTGGCGCGACAGGTCATCCTCATGGGGGATCTCAACGCCAAGGCCCGGGAATGGGGCAACCCTTCCACTGACTCTCGGGGTTCGATCGTCAGGGAGTGGGCGGTTGCCACAGGACTGACTCTGCTTAATAGAGGGTCGGTCCACACGTGCGTGCGGTGGAATGGGGGGTCCGTGGCGGATGTATCGTTCGCCACCCCGTCTGCCGCGGCACGTGTCCGGGCCTGGAAGGTTATGTCAGAGGTGGAGACTCTCTCGGACCACAAGTACATAAGGTTTGAGATCTCCACCTCCCACAACCAGGGAGGGTCCCAGCGCACGGTGCAGGCGGATTTCCCGCGCTGGACGATTAGTCGCCTCGACGCCGAACTGGCGAAAGAGGCGGCAGTCGTCCAGTCGTGGCTTGCCACCCCGACGCACCCGGATGTAAATGTAGCGGCAGACCGTTTTCGCGAAGCAGTGACGGCAGTCTGCGACTCAGCCATGCCGAGGTCCAGACAGCTCCCCGACCACCGAGAGGTATACTGGTGGAGCTCGGAAATTGCCAATCTCCGAGCCGTCTGCTCGAGGGCGCGGCGGCCCTACACCCGCTGCAGGAAGCGGCGTCGGGGCCGCACCAATGAGCAGATGTCGGCCGAGGAGCTGGCTATTGAACTCCGGCTTTATGGCGTATACCGCGAAGCCAAGCGGGAGTTGCAGCTGGCCATCGGCCGGGCCAAGTCCGAGGCCTGGGAGAAAGCCCTAGAGGGACTAGACAGGGATCCTTGGGGGCGTCCGTATAGGGCTGTCCGTAAAAAGTTCCGGGGCCAGACTGCCCCCATCGCGGAGTCCCTGGAGCCAGAACTTCTGGGCAGGGTGCTGGAAGGGCTCTTCCCCGGAAGCAGCCCCGACCATGTGCCCCCAATAATGGCGCCAATCCTGAAGAAGTGACGTTGAAAATGAAAAGAAGGGTTTACTCGCAGAACGTTCCATTCGTATTTGGTCACGCAGTCGCAAAACGTTCGCAGAATGTCCCATACGCAGAACGTTACATTCTCAAACGGTCTCATTCGCAGTTTGTCCCATTCTCAAACGGTCCCATTCGCAGTACGTCCCATTCGCAAACCGTGCCATTCGCAGTTTGTCCCATCCTCGAACCGTCCCATTCGCAAAATGTCCCACGAATACATCACATTAATAAGAAGACGTGAAAATTTTGTGTTAAGACTTATTTTACGTTATTTTTTTTTGTATAAGCATTTGACCACAGCCTCACCTGATGGAAAACGATGATGCGGCCGAAGATGTAGCACGCTTACCTAGAAGGTACCTATTCACTCTCTTCTTGAACAGCCCCATATTATACTTTTCGGGGAACACAGTAGACGGCAGGGCGTTCCATTCCTTGGCAATTCTCATAATGAAAGTGGAAGCAAAACGCTTCGTGCGAATGGTCGGTATTTTTACCATTAGAGGATGCCGCATTGCTGTCTGTAGATGTTCGGTAGTAGAACGGTGATGCGGGAATAAGATCATGCAATTCCTTTGAACACTCTCCGTAGTGCAATTTGTAGAAAATTGAGAGGCTCTTACTTACTTTTTTAGTTTAGGACGAACTACTAATTTACCTCAATTACCGCATATAAAACCACAAAGCGAATATGTAGTTACAAAATAAGCCATACTGAACACACATACAATTTACTTGTTTCATTCCCGGATGAAAAGCCATAAACTGTGGGCGTGGAAACCGGTTAAAAAGTAGAGCAAAACCGGTTAGTTCCGGTCTCGGGATTTATAGCGGTTTGTATGGGTATGCGGTCGTTTTGGGTACAAGTGTGAATGCAGCTTAATGTAATGTTTCCCTTGTATTTTTGTTTCGTTTATTAAGGATACGTTTACACGCTCGCACGTTTTTAAATTGACCAAGTGCAAGAGTTACGTTATCACATTACCATACCAAACACTATAATTACTCTTATATTATTGCGTACTCCAGGTCTAGTGTGTTAACCAGCTTCGATCACATCGTCACTTACCATCAGGTGAGATAGTGGTCAAACACTAACCTGTCAAAAAAAAAAAAACAAACGGTTTATAGAAACTACTACGGCCAACGAGTCTAACATTGCAGTTGTGTTGATAACATCTACCCAAATCAATAGATTTTATTTATATAGCATTAGCCATGCTAGGCAGAACTATAGTGATAAATTTAGAAAGGAAAAATTATCGCTTGAGGCGGGATTTGAACCTGCGGCCATAGGGGCGGCCATAGGGTGTTATGCCCTATTGCTCTAACCGCTGAGCTACTCAAGCCCCGCCTGAAGCGACGAAATTAACCTTTCCTTATTATTAACGTCTTACGGGGACGTGTGACGTCATCTACCGATCAATTACCGACTAACTGCAATGTTAGACTCGTTGGTCGTAGTAGTTTCTATAAACTGTTTAGGTAGATGACATCACACGTCCCCGTAAGACGTTAACTATAATTACTAGTCGTTCGCTCCGAACTGAGATCTCACACCTTGATTTGGCCTAATAAAGAAGCACGAGTTAATTCTACCTTGTCCGTTTTTCACAACAACAAGACGAACTGTCAAACGTCATACATATATGGTTGACATACCTCCAGTTCGCTCGAGGCTTGGCTCGCTACATACGTGTATGGGTGCCCCTTTAATATTTTTTATTTATTGCAATTTCTGGCTTTGGGCCATAGTTTTACATACCATGAAAGCATTTGAAGTTATTCGCTTGTATGGTTTAGACGCTTGATGCCTCTGACAGACGGACGGGCGGACGGACGGACAAAGTGCTGAACCACTCAATTCAACTTAAAAATCTCGCTTCGCTCAAGCTATAAGTAATGAACCATAAAAGTTGTTCTCTATTAAGCAAAATATAGGCGCGATATCTTGGTTCGGGGCGAACGAATAGATTTAGGCACTAACCCTCTGACAGATAGACGGACGGACACCAGACCTGCATATTTGTTCCTCGAACGGTACGGTCTGGGTGTTTTCAACTCGAGAGTGAATACACCTTTAAGGCAAGCATGTTCCATCTTAAGCCGCATCGTCACTTTCCTTCTGGTGAGATAGTGGTCAATGCTTGTCTATCCTGCATAAGAATAGAATAGAATAATCATTTATTCCGACAAACTTAACTTAACTTAACTACCAATGATAAACCGAATGCGAAGAACGTTATTGTTATTCCAGTTTGCCGGATAAGGTCTGCAAGCTCAGCATAATGCTGAAGACAGAGCCTCAGCGCTGGTTTTCAGCTCCGACCTGTGTAGGGTGACGAAGTACATAAAATAAATTGTTAAGAATTAATTAAAAAACATATCTATATCAATTTATCATTCAAAGTATAAATAGAACCTTCTACCACATCCCCTATAAATATTCACAAAAGGGTGGATAAACAGATCTATTACCAAAGTAATAGCATTCACCCCGACCTAAGTAATCTTAGGTAATCACTTAAACCTGCACCCCTAAACGGTACCTCATGTTGTTTTTACACCCCTTTCCTGGGGTTTTTACGGTTTTCCCCGGTTATAAATCTTACTCACCAGCGTAAGTTGAGCTCTCTGATTTTGCTTTTTTTGCTGACGCTGTCAAATGCACTGCTTGCTGTTAACTGTGTATTTTATTAAGTCGGTTACTTCAAAAAAGGAGGTTCTCAATTCGACTGTATGTATGTATTTGTATGCATGTCATGTGATATCAGAAATTTAACCACAAATATTTACGTGGAATTTTAAATGTTGGTTACTCTAAGTCATTGTTTTTTATGTGCGACAGACAAGCATTACCACTACGTCATCTGTTGTAAAGATGATGCGTCCGAAGATGTAGCATGCTGGCCTAGAAGAAGTATTTACTGCATTGTACTTTCACAAATATAAATTTAGTAGGTAGAAAATCATAATATTAAAATGTAATATAATTAATTATCTTCCTACACGTTTGCACGGAACCACAGATGATCTGCTGACGCTCTACTTCCGGGAGCGTCCTGCTCCCGGACGGAGAGCACATGGAACTAAAATATAATCATTAAATATCATCACGCGATTAATAGCCGGTTATAACTAAAAGATTTAATATTATTTATGTGAAATGAAACACTGTACGTCCAAACTATTTGTAGTTTAATCTCCGACAAACTAAAACTAAAAACTACATATTTTTGCACAGAAAAATGTTTAGCATACCTTACAATAACCTTTTTAACATAAAAATAGTAGGTATGTGTTTTTTAAAAACAACAGATTAATGACTAAATCTTCGCCATTTTGAAAAAATTCCAAAGATGGAATTTTTTTTTTTTTTTTTTTTTATTTGTGACAGGCTAGTGTTTGACCACTATCTCACCTGATGGTAAGTGACGATGTGATCGAAGCTGGTAAACACACTAGACCTGGAATACGCAGGCTCTCAAGGATAACTGGAATGGTTATTTTTTATGCTATTTAAGCAAGCAAGCATTTGACCACTATCTCACCTGATGGAAAGTGAAGATACCTATTCACTCTAGACTTGAAGACACCCAGATTGTACCATACGGGAAACAAAGACGCAGGCAATGAATTACATGAGAATAGTTTGAGAAATGCTACCTGTAGAGGAGAGCCGGGCATCCACCGGACATACGAAAGCATTTTTGCCCAAGCTGAAACGGAGACGCTTTGTTTTCGCTTTTTTTTTATATACTAGATGGGCAAGCATTTGACCGCTATCTCACCTGATGGAAAGTGACGATGCGGCCAAACATGGAACATGCTTGCCTAGAAGGTACCTATTCACTCTAGACTTGAAGACACCCAGATTATACCGTTCAGGGAACAAAGACGCAGGCAATGAGTTCCACTCCTTCGCTGTACGGATGATGAACGTAGAAGCAAAACGCTTCGAGTGAACTGGAGGTATGTCAACTTAAAATGGATGACGTTTGACAATTTCTCTTGTTGTTTGATGGTAAAAAGGGCATGGAGGAATTATATCATGTAATTCCTGAGCACACTCTCCAAAATGTAAGCGATAGAATACCGTGAAAACACATCTAACTAATTCAAAAAATTTCTTATAGCAAAATAATCAACTGACAAAATGGCTCCTATATAAATAGCCCTTACAAAATCTCTTAACCATCTTCTTATAAGATACCCAATTAGTTAAAACCAATATTTGAACTGTATATTTATTAAGGCAGATCTCAACTTACGCTGGTATTCTACATCTTCGCAAAGCAATCTTCAGATAGATCTGAAACCGATCCGTTTAACGGTCGCAGTGCACAAAACAAGCAGTATGGACATTCAAACGATTAAATAAAAACTTGAGAGGTCGGAACAACCGGATGGAACGAAGTTCAATTTCCGTCTAGCCCCCTTTCGCAACGCGCGATAAGGAACTTTCGTTCCAAAATTAAAAGAAACATGCAAAAACTAACATCACGCGGTGTTCCCAGGCTGTCACCCATCCAAGTACTGACCGCGCCCGACGTTGCATAACTTCGGTGATCGGACGAGAACGTGGTATGGCTTACAACTATAGCAAAAAGTGTCGTTACAACTTTTGGTCTTATTTTTTTCCGTCTAGCCCCCTTTGGCAACGCGCGATAAGGAACTTTCGTTCCCATAAATTGATTTTGGGTCGCTGTGAAAAGTCGGACGAGCTGTTTGTACTCGTCTTATATTAAAAAGAGATAAACATATAGATCAAAACTTCTCACTATCGTATCGAACACTTTTTTACTTTACGCATAACTTTACTAGATAGGTATACTAAAGAGAGACATATAGATAAAGAGTACTCTAATGAACACCTCAAATGACAAAGAACACAATGAATACAATGAATAACAGTTTTGTGATAAAATTGTAACAATGGGCGGTCTTATCGCTGAAAGCGATCTCTTCCAGACAAAATAACTAAAAGTGACAAAGTAATAGGACGTCTGACTACTTGACACTAAATAAATGCACATATTATTATGCTAGGCAAAACTAAGATAATTTAGAAAGGAAAAAATATTGATTTGTCTGTGGTATAAGGGTTTCATACCCTCATTGCTCTAGCCGCTGAGCTATTCAAGCCCTACCTTAAGCGACAAAATTATCTTCTCATTATTAACATCTTATGCGACGAGTGACGCCATCTTCCGAAATAGTTTGAGTAGCTCAGCGGTAAAAACAATAATAGGTCATGACAATCTATGTCCGAGGGTTATATAAATTTTCCTTTTTAGATTTACTACCTTTAACTGCACATCGTTTGCGGTGCTCAAATTGAAAAATATATCAAGAATTTTGACTAGACAAAAACATTGCAACACCGCGTGTTCTGAATCATTATACATGTCGCTTCTGTAGATAAGAGCCCTTACTGTCTATGTGATACGATACCCAGTGCCAATGTTTTGATAACAAACACATGAGTTTCACACTACTCGTATATCTGTTTTAGTAGCAGTGTAAACAAACCTAACAATTTAAAGGTTTCCTATCGTAGACTGTATTTTAGCTGCTGTTTATCTATTACGAAACTAGTGGATAAAAATATTGTTATATAATAATACTAGCTGACTCGGCAAACGTTTTTTTGCCATATACATAATTTCATGCTGAATTTAATAAAAATAAAATAAACAATTTTGTCCAAAAAAATATTTGGTTTGGATCACCCTTAACGTTTAGGGGTATGAAAACTAGATGTTGACCGACTCTCCGACCTACCCGATATGCACACAAATTTTCATTAAAATCGGTCGAGCCGTTTCGGAGGAGTTTGGTAATAATGGTATCAAATGAATGGGCTTGCTGAGTATAACTCGAAAAATGATGTGACGTCACTCTAAATCCAATATGGCGAACTAAAAGCTTGTTATTGAAATGTTTTTAATAAATAGCTTATTCTTTTCACGTCAACTGAAAAACTTCCAACGTATCTATTCTAATATCTTTAAACGAGCAATTCTGGTATATATATATATGTGTGTGTAATCAGGATCACGGAAACGGCTGCAACGATTTTCATGAAAGTTACAGATTAGGGGTTTTTCGGCCCAAGGAATCGATTTATCAACGTTCCAGGTCCGAGAAATGCTCGGTTCCCAAACTGCATTTGAAAAACCGGGTTTAAGAAACTATCAGCGCCATTATTACGCCATGGCCTATGTAAAAAACTGTTTGTACTCCACACTAGATGAAGCTTTCTGAGGCTACAAATTCAAACACATTCTACCAAAAAAAAGACGTTTGGCACTCGGGGACTGCCGCGGTAGAGCTATTGCATAGCATTTTTTATCAACTTATGCAATTATAATTATTTATTTATTTTATTTGTGCAGTATAATAACGCCGAAACTCTAAGCAGGCATGAGTCACCAGATTACGGGGCGAAGAGGGGGATTATACAACCAATGCCACCTAGAGGCGAGTTGCTGAACTAAAGAGACAAGCGTGATATTTCAAAAAAGTCATTAAAAGTTCTGCTATTTATCGATAGATGGCAAAACTAAAAAGTATCACCGCTGTGCCGGTCGGAGTGGGGGATGTTAGGTTATTTTCGTTACGGAATTTCTGGATTCGGTCTCCACGCTCAAGGCCCGCGATAGAAGCTATGCAATAGCTTAACAAAAAACCGAGTAAAGCTCGGTCATCCGGATATTTTATCTTTACGTTAGAACATACTTATTCATCAATCCGCTGGCTTCCACAGAGGAATAGCCAGGGAATGACTCTACATTACAAATGGTCATACATTATGAAGTAGTCCACACCGCAGCGCAGGACCGGATGCTGTCTTACGGTTCGCTTTTATCTGTTTTAAATGGTTTTAAGAGAGAATTTTATGAAAGTAATTAAGGAGATAAATTAAATGTTTCTTGTTCTAACCCTTAATGACTTTGTACTGAATGCTATCCGTAATATTTTTTAAGTCATTGAGAGACGAATCGAGCAAGTCGCTCGCCTGCAAGCAAGTCACTTGCTCGCCTTTTATTATATATTATATTTCTTTAATATTGTATTATCTCCTAAATTTGAATGTAAAATTGTTTTAATAAAATATTGCTGTGCCTATATATTGTGTTGTTTAAATAACCAATATAATTTCGATGTTATTTTCATAAAACTTACTTCTGATGCCTGAACACTAAAGTAGGCCGAAAAACAAATGCTCCAGGTTTAGGGCCGGCAACCCTATTTTTTTTAATAGAAGGAAGAACGGGGCTATCGATTGGCATATGTCACATCTTGGTACTCGATGAGGTAAATTTCACCAAAAAAATGGATCAGTTTTTTGTCCCCTGCACAAAATGCTCCAGGCTAGGATCAGGCAACCCTGATTTTTTAAGCATAACTTTTTACACACAACACCTCTATATAAGTCTCATCTTGGTACTCGATGAGGTAAATTTCACCAAAAAAATGGATCAGTTTTTTTGTCGCCTGCACAAAATGCTCCAGGCTAGGAACAGGCAACCCTGATTTTTTTTTTTAGCATAACTTTTTTTTTTTTTTTTTTTTTACACACGACACCCATATATAGGTCTCATCTTGGTTCTCGATGAGGTAGGGTTGACGACAAGGGGGCTCCCCCATAAGCGCAGAGAACCTCCACGTGGTGCCCCTGGAAACTGTCTGAACCCGGTAACGCAGGTGTTCAGACAGGCTAATACTCTGCCTCACAGTTGTTACGTGCGGTAACTGTGTACTGTGACGGGATGTCGAAGTTGCGGGATGCGTCGGGGAGGTATATAAAAGGCCCTTTTCAGGGCCCCTCCTCCGACCCGTCTACGGACCTCTTAGAGGCTCCCGTAGAAGAAAAAGGCCCTTCTCAGGGCCACTCCTACCCTCTTGCGGACCTCTTGGAGACTTCAATGGAGGGTGTGGGAGTGTCGTCGGACTTGTCCGAAGTAGACAGAGGGGAGGGCAGCTGCCGAAAGCGGGCGTCTGCTTCGTTCTTCGTGCCCGGGTATTTAGACTCGGACACGGAGACCGAGGGAACCGCTGCCGCTAAGGTGCACACGGCCAGAAGAGGGGGAAAAAGAACCGCCAAAGCGGGCCCAACCCGGAAGGACTTTGTCAAAAGTTCTCCGGCGTTGTCGGATGGGGAGCTGGAGGAACTTCTTCGAGCTAGGCGGTTCAAGAGGGCGCCAGCCGCTGCCGTTACCGGCACTGCGACCTGTACCGAAAGTGAGTCTGATGCCGGTGCGTTGGTAGGTGACCCTAGTACGCTGAACGCCCAGGAGCTGAGGGCACATGCAGGCGAAAGCCTCGCCTGCATTTTGGAGGTTGCCAGGAAATCTGGCAACCTCAAAGGCGAGTTTGTGGGTCGCCTTAAGAGGTCCACATCGACTCTGAGGGAAGTAATTGATGCCCTGGCTAACAGAAGCGAGGCTGAAGAAACGCGGCGGCTTAGGGCAGAGAATTCCTGCCTTCGGCTTGAGGTTGAGGCTCGCAAGGCGGAGGTGAAAGCACTGCGACGCGGCTTCGCCGAAGCTAAGTCGGAGGCTGCCGTGGCGGCTACTGCCGCCACTGCCGCTTCCACTGACAGGCATGTCCCACCCACCCCTCTGCTGATGGGTGCTGAAATAATAGAGGAGCTGAGACGCTCCTTGACTACTACGTTCGGGCAAATGCTCAATGCCCGACTCGCTGTGATCGAGGACCGGCTTCTGCCTGCCCCGACGGTCCGTCCACCCTTAAAGGCGGACGTTAAAAACGCCGAAAAGGTAGCGGCATCCACCGCGCCACCCAAACCGGCTCGTGCGCCGGCTCGCAATTCTACCCACAAGGTAGGCAAGCGGGCCCGTCAGACAGCAAAGTTGGTTACCATACCTTTGGAGGTACCGGCTGCAGGTACCTCTATATCTGAGGCTGCCTCCTCCGTTGTCGCTCAGGCGGAAACCTGGGCGACAGTGGTGAGGAAAGGCAAGGGGAAAGGCAAGGGAAAGGGAAAGTCCTCTCATCCCCATCCCGCACCTGCGGTTGCCCCTGCAGTGCGATTCCCAATCGCAAAGATCCAACCGGTAGCCTCGGCTGCCACGAAGAGTAAGGCGGTGCTGAAACCCCCAAAATCTGCGGCTGTTGTTATGTCCCTCCTGCCCGAAGCCGTGGAAAAGGGGGTCACATACGCCGCTGTTATGGAGAAAGCACAGGAAGGCATCGATCTCCAAGAACTGGGGATAGACCGGCTCCGTTTCCGCCAGACGGCCACGGGAGCCAGGATGTTAGAGATTCCTGGCTCCCAAAATAACGAGAAGGCGGACAAGCTCGCGGAGAAACTCCGCGGCGTCCTCTCTGAGGTGGCCAACATCGCCAGACCCGTTAAAACCGCTGACTTAAGGATTACGGGCCTGGATGATGCGGCCACGAAAGAGAAAGTGGCGGCGGCGGTCGCAAAGGCGGGTGGCTGCGACGTCCGGCTGGTCAAAGCTGGGGAGATTCGCCCTGGCGTAAGTGGTGTCGGTTCCGCCCTCGTGTCTTGCCCGACTTCAGCAGCCAAAGCGCTGCTGGAAAAGGGCAGGCTCCTAGTGGGGTGGAGCTCAGTGCGCGTGGTGGCACTGGCGGCGCGTCCCTTGCGCTGCTTTAAGTGCATGGGGTTGGGACACACGCGCTCCCAGTGTCCCGTGACCGATGACAGGGGGGACCTATGTTTCCGTTGTGGTGGCACAGGCCATCGGGCGGCCAACTGCGGGAGGGTCGAGCCTAGATGTGCGATATGCGCGGAGACGGGGCGGCCTTCCGGGCATATTATGGGTGCACGCAATTGCACCCCCCCGAAGACGAATGGGAAGGCCGCTAGGACCCAGGCCCTTTCCGCGGCCTCTAGCCAGACCGCACCCGAGGTTGTACTCCAGTCAGTGAGCGAGGAGGTTGTGATGTCTGACTGATGGATCAAGTCCTGCATCACAACTTCCTCCAGACTAATCTTAACCACTGCGCCAGGGCTCAAGACCTGCTTATGCAGACCCTGGCGCAGTGGCAAATAGACATAGCGGTGGCGGCGGAGCCGTACTATGTTCCTTCCCATTCCTGCTGGGCTGGGGATCTGGACGGTTGCGTTGCCATAGTAAGACGGGCGGGTGGCGGTCCCCTCCTGTCAGTCGAAGAGAGGGGTTCTGGGTACGTGGTGGGTAAGTGGGGAGAGTACGCCGTCGTTGGCGCGTACTTCTCCCCTAACAAAACCGTTTCAGAGCTGGAGGCCTTCCTAGACCTCCTGGCCGCGGCAGTAGGGAGGCAGGTGGCGCGACAGGTCATCCTCATGGGGGATCTCAACGCCAAGGCCCGGGAATGGGGCAACCCTTCCACTGACTCTCGGGGTTCGATCGTCAGGGAGTGGGCGGTTGCCACAGGACTGACTCTGCTTAATAGAGGGTCGGTCCACACGTGCGTGCGGTGGAATGGGGGGTCCGTGGCGGATGTATCGTTCGCCACCCCGTCTGCCGCGGCACGTGTCCGGGCCTGGAAGGTTATGTCAGAGGTGGAGACTCTCTCGGACCACAAGTACATAAGGTTTGAGATCTCCACCTCCCACAACCAGGGAGGGTCCCAGCGCACGGTGCAGGCGGATTTCCCGCGCTGGACGATTAGTCGCCTCGACGCCGAACTGGCGAAAGAGGCGGCAGTCGTCCAGTCGTGGCTTGCCACCCCGACGCACCCGGATGTAAATGTAGCGGCAGACCGTTTTCGCGAAGCAGTGACGGCAGTCTGCGACTCAGCCATGCCGAGGTCCAGACAGCTCCCCGACCACCGAGAGGTATACTGGTGGAGCTCGGAAATTGCCAATCTCCGAGCCGTCTGCTCGAGGGCGCGGCGGCCCTACACCCGCTGCAGGAAGCGGCGTCGGGGCCGCACCAATGAGCAGATGTCGGCCGAGGAGCTGGCTATTGAACTCCGGCTTTATGGCGTATACCGCGAAGCCAAGCGGGAGTTGCAGCTGGCCATCGGCCGGGCCAAGTCCGAGGCCTGGGAGAAAGCCCTAGAGGGACTAGACAGGGATCCTTGGGGGCGTCCGTATAGGGCTGTCCGTAAAAAGTTCCGGGGCCAGACTGCCCCCATCGCGGAGTCCCTGGAGCCAGAACTTCTGGGCAGGGTGCTGGAAGGGCTCTTCCCCGGAAGCAGCCCCGACCATGTGCCCCCAATAATGGCGCCAATCCCCCCTGAAGAGCTAGACCCGACCTCCATCCCACCTCTGTCAGAGGTGGAGATGGAGACTGCGGTTGGCCGCCTGCGGGGGAAAAGGACGGCGCCGGGCCCAGATGGAATCCCTGGGCGGGTCCTAGGGATTGCTATTGAGGAGATGAGTGACAGACTTCGGGAGCTTTTCGACGCATGCCTCACGTCAGGACGGTTCCCGAAGCTGTGGAAAAATGGCCGGTTGTGCCTGCTCCGGAAGGAGGGTCGACCCGTCGACTCCCCTTCCGGATACAGACCCATAGTGTTGCTGGATGATACAGGTAAGCTGCTGGAGAGAGTGGTGGCTTCCCGTGTCATCCGGCATCTGGAGGGTGCTGGGCCTGGGTTGTCCGAGGCCCAGTATGGGTTCAGAGCGGGGCGGTCTACAATAGACGCCCTGCTCTGGCTCAAGGGATGGACGCAGGAGGCGGTCAGCGATGGTGAAAAGGCGTTGGCTGTCTCGCTTGATATAGCTAACGCCTTCAACAGCCTCCCGCATGGAACAATACAGGAAGCGCTCCGCTATCACGGAGTGCCCCTGTATCTGCGGAGGCTGTTGGCTGACTACCTCCACGACCGCGAGGTCCTGGTGGTAGGACGCGACGGTTTGAGGCAACGTCGCGTCTCCTGCGGGGTTCCACAGGGGTCGGTGCTGGGTCCACTCCTGTGGAATATAGGCTACGACTGGGTGCTTCGGGGCACGCTTCCCGCAAACATGCGGGTCGCGTGCTACGCCGACGACACCCTTGTCGTAGTCAGGGGGAGGGACCTTAGGGAAGCGGTGCGGTTGGCTACGGTGGGTACAACTCTCGTGGTCGGCCGCATACGCGCCCTGGGGCTGGAGGTCGCCCTCTCAAAGACCGAGGCCTTATTGTTCCATGGGCCTCGGGGGGGACCCCCTCCAGGAACGCGGATTGAGTTGGACGGGGTCTCGGTTCGGGTTGGGACCCAGATGAAATATCTGGGTCTCATCCTGGACGGGCGGTGGGCTTTCGGGGCCCACTTTTCTCAGCTGGCCCCGAGAGTCGTGGGGGCTGCGGCCGCCCTGGGAAGGCTGCTTCCCAATGCAGGTGGTCCAGGCGCGGCTTGTCGTCGGCTTTACTCCGGAGTGATCCGGAGTATGGCCCTGTACGGGGCGCCGGTCTGGGTGGACGCCCTCAACCGCGGGAACAAGACCCTGCTGCGACGTCCGCAGCGGGTCATCGCAACGAGGGCGATACGCGGGTACCGGACGGTGTCTTGGACGGCGGGGTGCGTGCTTGCGGGTGACCCACCTTGGGAGCTCCAAGCGGAGATCCTCGCCGAAGTGTACCACTTCGTGGCGGCGAGGAGGTCTCGAGGTGACCCCCCAGCGTGGGAAGAGGTCACCCGCATGCGGTGGCGGGCGCGGGCCGCCCTGTTGCGGCGGTGGGCGGAGGACCTGGCGCCACCGGTCCCCGGGCAGAGGACGGTGGAGGCCATCCGCCCGGTCCTTCAGAGGTGGGTGCGGCGACGATTTGGCTCGCTGACATTCCGATTGGTGCAGGTGCTTTCCGGACACGGATGTTTCGGAAAGTACCTGCACCAAATCGCGAGACGGGAGCCAACCCCGGCCTGTCACGAATGTGGAGCGCTGGAGGATACGGCGCTCCACACGCTGGAAGTGTGTGCCGCATGGGGCCCACAGCGGCACACACTTTTGGCGAGTATAGGTGGAGATCTCTCCCTGCCGAGCGTAGTAAACGCCATGCTCGGCAGCGAGAGATCGTGGCAGGCGGTGGTCTCCTTCTGCGAAGCGGTGATGGCGCAGAAGGAGGCCGCGGAGCGGGCCAGAGAGGTCGACCCTCAGTCTGACCTGATCCGGCGTAGACGTACGGGAGGGAGGAGGAGGCAGTTCGCCCGCCTCCTCTCTCCTCCTCTGTAGTGGGACCACTGGTGGAGAGCCAGGGGGCTCACCACCGGCTTGCACGGCCCCACACGTCTGAGGGGTGGCCTTGGTGAGCAAGGTCACCCCTACTCGGGCGCAGTGGCCCGGTTTTGCACCCGGGCCTACCGCCAGGGCAAGATAGTGACTGCTAACGCGACCCTATCTTGCCCCATTTCGGCGAGGGACTGCTCACGGGGGGGTTTTTAGTGGGTTCGAGCCCCACATACCCCTTTCCTTCACCCCTGGGAAGGAAGGGAAGTGCAAGGCATTTTCCCCCCCACAAAAAAAAAAAAAAAAAAAAAAAAGGGTTGACGACAACCGACCCACGGTCTATATTGAATGCCCGATGTGGGTAAACTGATGTCACATAATTGCACTATTAACTTGCATACCGTTATAATTTGTCAGTTCACAATAAATTATTCTTGAT
Source organism: Lomographa bimaculata (assembly GCA_948107665.1). NCBI lineage: Eukaryota > Metazoa > Arthropoda > Insecta > Lepidoptera > Geometridae > Lomographa > Lomographa bimaculata. The sequence goes on along the minus strand of OX403608.1, from coordinate 12,605,140 downwards.
TCTTGATTCCTGATGGTAAGCGTGACGCTTGCCCATTACAGTTTGAACTTATATAAATCGAACTCCTGCGCGGAAAAGCACTGAGCTCGTCACCCTGAGATATATGAAATCTCTTTAAGCTTTCCCAGATTCCATTTATATGTATACTAGCGATCCGCCCCGTCTTCGCCCGAGTGTGATAAATGAAGAACCGCTCAACCGATTTTGTGCAAACTTCACATAAACCATTTACTAAATAGTCCGAACAAAGCCTAAACATTTGGTTTGGATAGGTGAGCCCGTTCTTGAGTTATACAATTACAACGAAAAGTGGCATTGAGTTTTATATATATAGATAGATAGAGAAGAGAAGATATGTATATATACAAGAATTGCTCGTTTAAAGGTTTTAGATATATAATCTGGATAAATAATAGGAAAACTTCATTTTCCAAAAAAACACAAAGCAAAGCGGTCATCCAGGTACTATATGTAATACTTAATTGGGTTATAGACTGTACATAAAAAAACATTGGCTGGGTATAATACAATGATTGCGATTTCGCCATAAGCTATTCGCTAGTTTCATTGATATACTCGGTCCGTATCGTCATCCGGTTAAAATTGATCAATTTAGATCACTATCAGGCTCACCACAAAACCTACCTATCATCCTGTGCCAAAACCCGCAAAACTTTAATTTAGTTTGAAAGTTCTATTTGTTTATTCATCCTATTTAGTTTTGGACAGCTGCCCGCAGCTCTAGATAAATGTTAAGCAAAGAAACTAATTTGGTAGCCAGTTAAGTGTTTAATAAAATTTACTTGACAAAACGAAGCTATGAAGCCGGACATACAAACAGAATTGATTTTATTTATATAGCATTAGCCATGCTAGGCAGAACTATAGTGATACATTTAGAAACACCCCCGTAAGACGTTAATAATAAGGAAAGGTTAATTTCGTCGCTTCAGGCGGGGCTTGAGTAGCTCAGCGGTTAGAGCAATAGGGCATGAGACCCTATGGCCGCGGGTTCAAATCTCGCCTCAAGTGATAATTTTTCCTTTCTAAATTTATCACTATACAAACTGAAGTTGGTTCTAATTTAGTCTGTTTTTTAACCACAACTGAAAAAAAAAGAAGTAAAAGTAATTTATGATTTGGATTTGTTTTTGAAAAACAGTTTTTAGCATATCGCGCTTTATGCAACGTTTATGCTAACGTTTCCTACTTCAAATATAAATGCATCAACTAGGAAGATTTCGAAATTGGTTTAATAAAACATTTATTTAATGTTTTACTCACATCTATCTATCTAATCTAATATCTTTAAACGAGCAATTTTTGTATGTATATATATATATATATGTGTGTGTATTCAGGATCTCGGAAACGGCTCCAACGATTTTCATGAAAGTTACAGATTAAGGGTTTTTCGGCCCAAGAAATCGATTTATTAACGTTCCAGGTCCAAGAAATGCTCGGTTCCCAAACTGCATTTGAAAAACCGGGTTTAAGAAACTATCAGCGCCATCTATTACGCCATGACCGATTTAAAAAACTGTTTCTACTGGACACTAGATGGAGCTTTCTGAGGCTGCAAATTCAAACACATTCTACCAAAAACAAAAAATCCGGATCCGGTCATACGGATATTCTAATACTTTTAAACGAGCAATTCTTGTATATATGTATCTAAATAATCTGAATCTCGGTAACGGGTCCAACGATTTTTATTAAATTTAGTATGCGGCGGCTTCGGGGGCGATAAATCGATCTAGCTAGGTCTAATTTTTAGAAAACGTCGTTTTATCCGTGTTTTCAGGCAATAAAAAACTGCTACAATATCATTAGAATACGAAGGTAAATTTCGCCACCGTAAACAAGGTTTTAATAGTTCAAGTGGGAAATTGGGCGGTCCCGAAACCAGAAGACCCCGGTTCGAGTCCAGATGATAATTTTTTTTTATTTATTATTTTATAACCAAAAAAACCGAAAAAAGCTCGGTCATCTAGGAACTTTCAATAATAAACCATACAAAACCATAAACCATTTTACAATACTTTCTCTAACAACTTCCAAGCCACGATCTGCCTGTAATACGATAGGGATACCTTTCCCTTTTAAAATCTGTCGAGCTAGGAGAGCTCCTCCGTTCAATACTTTTCTTACGACGACACACTATCATCGATTTAGTTAACCTACCCAGGCAGTCGCAAATCGGAAGACAAAATACTGCCTATTATGTTTCCAATAAGGCAGTGTTTTGATATAAATACTATAATATAAAAATCAATAGGAATATTCCTTTTATTATTTACAGAACAGTACGCACCCAAATAAGTCAATGGGTAGGCAACCCATTGACTTATTTGGGTGCGCGTTTACCTTCTAAGCATCTATCGGGTTCGATTCCTGGCGGGAACACAAATATTTTCCCTAAGGAAAAAATGTGCTTCTGGTACTGGTGGTGATTGTGTGATGTAAATGTTTGCGGCACCCACGATACAAGTCATAGAACTTAGTGTGAAGCTGTTAGTATGGAAGCGTTTGTTTTTTATATATATTTGAAGTCATGATTGTGCAGTCGCTTCGTATATTACCCACCTTCTAAAAACGACGTGTGCTTAAATTTCCTGTGGTAACATCGTGGTGAAATTTTCTCGTGCTCGCCTGGTTTGCTACCCTGTACCTCAATACCCACAGTCATAGATAATTATAATCATTCTCATAATTGAAACGCAAGCAAAGCTTAAAAAACCGACTTCCTCGCTTATATTTCGGTTTTGCTATGACCGATTTCGATAAAATTTATATGCGACTACCTCTAAAGTATACCCTACCAAACAAAAAAATCATCAAAATCGATTCATAATTGGCGTAGACAACGCTTAACATACATACAAAAAAAAACGTACAGTCGAATTGAGAACCTCCTTTTGTAATTTTTAAACTTTCGCGATTCGAACACATAGTTTAAGTGATTAACGTCGTGAAACGTCGAGGTAAATAAAAATAGTTTTTTAGCCCGATTAAGTCCCGAGATATTGCCTAAACTATGAGAACCTCCTTTTTGAAGTCGGTTAAAAATATGTCACCAAAATCACTAAAAACTAATTTTCAGGCGTACATTTCATATAGAGTCAGTCATTACCATCCAGACCGTTTACGCAACTGCCTAACTACGGGCCAATTGCCTATATTTCCTAAAACTAAACTAAAACTATGTATAGCAAAGAACTAAGTTACCTACAAGACATCGAACTTATAAATACTTATTAATACTTACCATCCTCTACTATACTTCACTTACCATCAGGTGAGATAGTAATCAAACGCTAGCTTATCAGGGATAAAAAAATCACTTTTGCATTACGTTATTTTACGTCTAACCTAAACTAAAGTTTAGGTCAGGTTAACTTAACTCTACATTTAACGTATGCTAAAGCATACGTTAAATGTAGAGTTAAGCTAAAAAATACTTACGAAAAATAACTCAATGCATTTTTTACTACAAACTTCAAAACTTGAAGAAATTGCTAAGACTCTGCTCGTTTGACTTTAAGCGTTTTTGCTTGCTTGTTCTAGCCTGAAGCGTTTTGCCCATTAGACCACGTGCAAAATAAAATTGGCAAAAAGCCAAGTCTGAAGCAGAACCTAAGTAACAGAGAATTTGCAAACTGAACTTATAAAGTGTATATGTGTGTGTGCACACACATGGCACCAAACTACACACTGTTTGAAGCGTACGTGTTCGAGTATTTAGCTCTTGTTTCTGAAAAATATTAACTATTAATATTTTTGAACCGTTGGCAAAGTTGGGTATGCGTTCGCCTTTTATGCAACGGGTATCAGGTTCGGGAATATAAAAGCCGAAAATGGCAGTTAAATTTATATAAATGAACATTTTAAGGAGACACCCATACACGTTAGTGGTTGTTACTAAATAATTAAACGCAAGCAAAGCTTAAAAAAACCGACTTCACCGCTTTATCTTCGGAACCTTGATCGGATTCAACGTATTAAACACGCATTATTAACAATAACTCAAAAACTAGTGATCAGATCTTGATGAAATATAATTGTGACCAATGGGAAACCAACAGCTTTCAAACTAAAAACACTTTTCAAAATCGATTCACCTGGAAAGAATGAGGCAACACACATAAAAAAACAATCAATTCAGTTCCGCCTCCATTTTTGTGAAGTCAGTAAATAAGTAGGATGTTGAATCACCAATTGAAAAATTACCCAATGATTCCTACAATCTGTTACATCAATAGATACCTACAGTTATAACATAATATACGTAAAGTATAGTATTATACGTATAGTAAGACACCTTAAATTTATCAAGATAATCACAGTTTTGAAATAATCAACTGATAATTATTAGTCTCTGAAGTGGCGTATTAAATAGGGTTGCCATTCTAAAGAAATTTCTACAATTTAGTAATAATATTAATTTTGCGAATCTGGCATCAGTGCCATCTAACATGTATATTTAGCTCAGAAAAAAAAGGCTTTGCATTGTAAAAAATCTGAAAAAATAGCGGCTGCTGTTTTTTAAGCATTCAATATTAATCCTTATCAAAATAAACTATTTTATCGTCTAACGTAGTTCACGTAGAAACAATTTGCCATTTACTGCATATAATTAGGATCTATAAGTCTAGGAGAAATCGTGATATTCATTTGAGAGTGAAAACGATGGGTCACAGAATGGGTAACATTTACTGCATAATCCGGTATACTTCCATGATTTGAACCAACTTCGGATTTATAATATTACTTAGTAGGATAAGCAACAATAACTGCACACAAGAGTACTCAAAATAACATGAATATTTTCGAAATGTTAATGTTACAAAACAACTCCAGCTTAGCATAATGCTGGTGTACGACTACGGTCTTCCACTGGAGTGCACCCGTGATGACGCGGAACAGGGTATATAAGAGTTAAAATACATAATAAAATTATAAATTAAAACTTAAAAAAAAAAATGCTCGTACGCACCAGAAACCTATCACTACTATGTTATTACAGCAATTACTGGGACACTAGTTGTACATGCATGTTTCAACAATGCACAAACTTATTTATTTATTTAAAAACTTCATGCACAAATACTATGTACATAGGAGGACTTAATGCTATAGCATTTTCTGCCAGTCATCCTGCTTTTTCAGGAGATATATCGGCGTGCAATAAATGAAGCTGTACAATAAAGAAAAGGTTCAGAAATCTACTATTAATTTTATAAAAAAAACTTGAGAGGTGTCAAGGGACACCCGGATGGAACGAAGTTCAAGTTTCGTCTAGCCCCCTTTCGCAACGCGCGATAAGGAACTTTCGTTCCAAAAATTAAAATAAACATGCAAAAACCAACATAACGCGGTGTTCCCAGGCGGTCACCCATCCAAGTACTGACCGCGCCCGACGTTGCTTAACTTCGGTGATCGGACTAGAACGCGGTATGGTTAACAACTATAGCAAAAAGTGTCGTTATAACTTTTGGTCTTAATTTTTTCCGTTTAGCCCCCTTTCGCAACGCGCGATAAGTAACTTTCGTTCCAATATATATATACTAGCTGTGCCCCGCGGCTTCGCCCGCTATAAAAAGTAGCCTTCGTGTTAATCCTAGGTATAATCTATGTACATTCCAAATTTCATCCAAATCCGTTCGGCAGTTAAAGCGTGAAGAGACAAACATACTTACACTTATTGTGTAAGTACACACAAACTTCCGGAATTATAATATTAGTAGTGTATATAAAACAAACAAAAAAACATAAACGCTTTCACACTCACAGCCCCACACTAAGTTCAATGACTTGTGTCGTGGGTGCCGGAAACATACACATCACACACACAATCACAACCAGAACCAGAAACACAAATTTTCTTTGGGGAGAAAGCTTGTGTTCCCGCCGGGAATCGAACCCGATACCCCTGCTTAGAAGGCGAACGCTCACCCAACTTAGCCAATGGGCAGTTCATATAAAAAATAAACTTAACATAAAATGTATGTATGCAAAAACTTACGTAAATTTAGTAGAATTTTTAAAAAGTGGTCACACCGGTACTCATTCACACATCAGTATATTCGTTGATTGTATTGTACGCTCAGTTTAGTGTAGACACTATGCGGAAGATTACGTTGATATGTGTGTGTGCAATCTTGGCTTTAACAAAAGCGGATGTAGAGTCCAAACTCGTTCATATCGCTCAAGGCCATGTGCGAGGGTTCAAGGATAAGGAATCTGGTGTGTTCTTCTTCCAAAGTATACCGTATGCTAGTATACCTACTGGAACAAACAGGTTTAAGGTCAGTAGAATAAATAATAAAAAATAGATAAATGAATTCTTTATTTGCACACTAAAATAAATAACACTTACAAAGAAATCTTTTTTTTTTTTTTTTTTGGGACAGGCTAGTGTTTGATTACTATCTCACCTGATGGTAAGTGACGATGTGATCGAAGCTGGTAAACACACTAGACCTGGAATACGCAGGCTCTCAAGGATAATTGCCGGAACACCGTATTTGGCTTGGCGGCAGACTTTCAACTTGATGGTGGTAAGCTACTTTGGTAGCAAGCCAGGCGAGCTACTCACAAAATGCTCTACCACCTTTCAATATAACATAGGAGCACAAAGGGCGATCTTATCGCTCAAAGCGATTTCTTCCAGACAAACCAAAAAAATAAAAATATTACAAACAGGGACGGTGGTGTACCTCGACTCGTATTTAAATTAATAAATGTACTTATACATACATATTAATATTACTAATACAGCTTTGCTTCCACATTTATTATACGTACTGTTAAGGAATAGAATTCTCTGCCCGAGTCTGTGTTTGTTTTTTCCTTTTAATTTTGGCTTCGCAATCTTGTGCATTTAGCCAGTGTCAAGTTATAATATATTTCAAGTGTATTTCATATTATAAGTCCTAGTCACAAGTCAAAGTCATGTAAAAGAGTCAAGTCCAGTCATAATCCAGTCATGCCCTAGTAAAGTGGTAGAAACTTTACTAGAACTTCTATTGGAGTTTTGGAGCGAGGGCGAAAATCACGCTTTTCAACTTTGTATGATTTGCCTACACTTATGCACATGTACTAAATATTAACGGTTAATAATCCACCATTATTACATATGAACACTCGAAGAATCACAATTTTTAGAAAATTATACAAAATCAACAACGCCATTTTTTCACTTTCGCGGTAAAACTCCAGTCTGTATTTCCCGATAAGTACAATCTAGGAGTCTTTAAATCTCAGTGAACAGGTATCTTCTAGGCAAGCATGCTCCATCTTCGACCACATCGTCACTTTCCATCAGGTGAGATAGTTGTCAAATGCTTGCCTATCGAGAATTAAAAAAGAAACTTTAGCACTTATCAACACACAAAAGGAGGAATAAAACATACCTACGTTTATTAAGTCAGTTTTTCAGTATATAATATACACATTTTGTAGAGATACAAAGATATTACAAAATTCTGACTGATTAAAACTACATTCAAAAGTAACCCTGTCCAACACTAGGTCTAGTGAGAGGCTGTATTGTTAGGTTACAGTAACCCTTTTAGGGTTCCGTACCCAAAGGGTAAAATGGGACCCTTTTACAAAGACTTCGCTGTCCGTCCTTCTGCTACCAGGCTGTATCTCATGAACTGTGATAGCTAGACAGTTGAAATTTTCACAGATGATGTATTACTGTTGCCGCTATAATAAATAATAAATACTAAAAAACAGTCTTAAATAAATATTTAAGGGGGCTCCCATACAACAAACATAAACATAAACGCTTTCACACTCACAGCCCCACACTAAGATTTCTTGTGTCGTGGGTGCCGGAAACATTCACATCACACACACAAACACACCCAGAACCAGAAACACAAATTTTCCTTGGGGAGATAACTTGTGTTCCCGCCGGGAATCGAACCAAATACCCCTGCTTAGAAGGCGAACGATCAACCAACTAAGCCAACGAGCAGTTCAAACGTGATTTATTTGCTCGTTATTGCTCGATATTGATAACGGCAACAGGTAGACGTAATTTAAGTGACTTTTAAACTTACTTCGATGCATATTTTTATAGTAGCGATAAACATTTTTTTGTTTCTTTCTTTTAAACTACGCTAGCATAATTGGTTGCGTGTAGAATAGCAAGTTTCTCGTGTACCTTGCTAACTAACCATATTCATAATGAGTTGTCTCAGGTAGAAGAGTGCATTAAAATCGGAACGTTTTTATTCAATAATTTTTATTTATTCTTTAATTAATTAAATGCGGAATTTTTTTATTCAAGGTCTATGTGGCTCTACTTAATATATACAAACGGTCGGGCGTGTCGCTTACCATCCGGCGAGGGTCTCGCTTGCTTTATATCCCCCATAATAACTCAAAAAAGAAAAGACGTGTGGCACTCGGGGACTGCCGCGCTTTACCGCTATTGCATAGCATTTTTTATCAACTTATGCAATTATAATTATTTATTTATTTTATTTATGCAATATTTTTTTCCTGCCACCTAGAGGCGAGTTGCTGAACTAAAGAGACAAGCGTGATATTTCAAAAAAGTCATTAAAAGTTTTGCTATTCATGGATAGATGGCAAAACTAAAAAGTATTACCGCTGTGCCGGTCGGAGTGTTAGGTTATTTTCGTTACAGAATTTCTGGATTCGGTCTCCACGCTCATGGCCCGCGATAGAAGCTATGCAATAGCTTAAAAAATAGTACTTTAGGAAACTATTTAGATATAAGGTATTATCGGTATAATTTTTGAAGTTATACTATTTTTTTTAAGCGCGTTCGGGAAAATTATGAGTGTAAATTTTACGATGCGCGCTCACACCGACACCTAAAAGCGACACCATGAAGTTGGTTGGTAATTGTCTCTTAAGTTTTCGTGAAAAATTATAACTATGTTCATTTAATGTGGTCGTCATTTAATGTATTTTTTTCTCAAACAGATAGTACTGGCGCTCGGGATGATATGTTTAGTTACTTTTGTTTTGTAACGCTAAAGAAGATAGATAGATAGATAACTTACTTGTACACCACAAATAAAAGAAAATGCATTAGGCAAACTAACAATGGGCGGTCTTATCGCTTAAAGTGATCTCTTCCAGACAACCTTTGGATGGAGAGGAGAGAGCAAAATGCATTGGGACTCAGGTGTACCAAATAGTTACGCAAACTTTATAACAATGCATAAAGATACTAAAAGAATATAACTGCTTACGAACCTACATCAGTAGTGTATTTATTTAACCAGTCTATTTCATTTCCGCTGCTGGAACTCCATGCCTTCAAGGAGAAAATTTAGGCTATGAATTAGTAAAAAAAAAAAAATTTAAAAAGTGAAAAATAAATAAATATTTATTTAAATTTTTTTATTAAAATTTCTCCTTGAAAGCATGGAGTCTTTTTCATTCTATCTCAGTTTTATTTAGTTTAAATTAAATAGACTTAAATTTAAATTGAAATAGACTATTTCATTTAAAATTAAATAGACTTAAATTTAAACTAAATGAAACTGAGATAGAATGAAAAACACTGCATACGTTCAAGGAGAAATTTTAGGCTATAATCCATAAAGCTGGCGTCGTTTCCATTCTATCTCAGTCTACCAACAGCTTCGTCTATTATAAATCTAAATGTTAACATCAAACGTGTTTGCAGTTAGAACCTTGTCAAACTCGCGCAACTCAAGAACAAATTAACTTTTTACTTCAACCGACAGTTGTATACAAATTACATTTTAATGCACCCATCCAATCCAATCCAACACTAACTAAAGAAAAAAAAACCGGTCAAATGCGAGTCGGACACGCGCACGAAGGGTTCCGTACCATTATCTATAAAAAATCAAGTTTGTTGTATGGGAGCCTTCTTAAATATTTATTTTATTTTATTTTTAGTATTTGTTGTTATAGCAGCAATAGAAATACATCATCTGTTAAAATTTCAACTGTCTAGCTATCACCGTTCTTGAGATACAGTCTTGTGACAGACGGACGGACGGACGGACAGCGAAGTTTCAGTAATAGGATCCTGTTTTTACCCTTTGGGTACGGAACCCTAAATACTGCGGCAGTTTGGATGTTTGTCACGTTACAAATCAACTACTTAAATGATTTGAAATTTGAAACATTCGTAGTAACACATAGAATATTTTTAAGTAATACTTTTGATGGGATGGCTTTGAAATTCTCATCCGCAACCTTTTTGTATGACGAAAGTAGTGGGACACTGTGATGAATAATTTAAATGTTTCCCTTTATTACAAATGTTTCCATTTCTATCGTGTGTCTTTACGACACATCCTGTTTTCTGACTTCACAAAAAGGGAGAGGATTCTCAATTCGACTGTATTTATCTTCTACATTTGTTAACTTCTTGATAGGCTTTTTTTTAAAGCTGGTGCTTTCTTTGTGGTCCCTTTTAAATTTGATCAATATCTGACCAGTAGTTTTTGAGTTATTCTCAATAATGCGTATTTAATTAATGTATTCTGATAAAGGGTTCCGAAGATAAAACGGTGAAGTCGGTTTTATTTAAGCTTTGCTTGCGTTTGAATTATTTTTGGTATCGTGACACCGAGCTACTATTTTATATAACTTACTAAGTGCCGCGGGGGCTCTAGACTATTTATTAAGAATCAATAAATTAATGTAATAGATAGAAATAAAATAGATTTTTTTTTATTTTTTATTTGTGACAGGCTAGTGTTTGACCACTATCTCACCTGATGGTAAGTGACGATGTGATCGAAGCTGGTAAACACACTAGACCTGGAATACGCAGGCTCTTAAGGATAACTGCCGGAACACCGTATTTGGCTTGGCGGCAGACTTTCAACTTGATGGTGGTAAGCTACTTTGGTAGCAAGCCAGGCGAGCTCACAAAATGTTCTACCACCTCTCAAAAAGTAGTAGTAGAATTAGACCCTGTATTGGGTTATGCCCATAGAAAATAATATACTCTACCCGAGATTATGCCACTACGCTCCACGGCTATTGTTCTCAAACGATTAAATATCCATACTTTGTATCCACTGGACTCCACCGAATAAAAATAAAAATTATATTTTTAGTCGACATCGCTCCATGGAAATTGTTATCCCTAACTCTGTTACGATTGGTTTCGATTTGAATTAAGCAAAAATAGACCTTAGTCATTAAGAGTTTTATGATTTTCGATTTGAAATCAATCGAAACAGAATTAGCAATAGGAGTTTGGTATAACACATAGGTTACATTACTAACGGACGAATCCGCAGGGCAATGGTAGTGGATAATAATAATGACCTTCATACACACAAAGATACTTCTTGATAGGTAAACGTACGTGAGGTAAACAAATTACAGATAATGACTCGTAATTTGATAAACTGTTATCAAAAGGTACTTTACTAATTACTGTCCACATGTTTTTCATTTATTAATAGTATTGATTAGCTATTGTATTGTACATTATATATATTATTTTTCTTACAAGTTTTAAGTGTAGCGACGTACATTTTTTTGGCCACTATCTCACCTGCCCCCTGATTCACAATTTAACGGTAACATACCTAATACGATTGGATAACTTTCTCTTTAATAATTGAAACGCAAGCAAAGCTTAAAAAAAACCGACTTCATCGCTTATCTTTCGGTTTTGGCTTGATCGATTTCAATAAAATTTATATGGGACCACCTCTACCAAACAAAAAAAATCATCAAAATCGTTTCATAATTGGCGTAATAATCGAGTAACTAAAATATTAAAATAAAAAAAACAGTCGAATTGAGAACTTCCTTTTTTGAAGTCGGTTGAAAATACGTTTTGTCGTACGATAACTAACCGAATCACACGGTAACCGAGCTATCGTATGGTTCTAAATCAGGGGGTTGATGTGATGTGATAAAGCGGGGGGAAATGTAAGATGCTGGGCTAGTAAATACCTATTCACTCCAGTAGATAGTAGGGTCCTGTACCTCCAGTAGCACCGGGTAGGCTCCAGTAGTAGAAGGGGTAGTCGTGCCGACCCTAATAACGAAAGCTCCAATCAGATCAATCAAAATCGTTTATTCACATGGGCCCCAAAGAGGCACTCGTGAAAGTTAATGAATCTATTGCCAAATTTGCAAAATTACAGCCATCTCGAGAAGAACCTGGCAAGAAACTCGGCGGCGCATTTTTTTTTTCATTAATTTTTTAAAAAACAATCTTAATTTCTATTACATAATTTTCTTAACCTAGGTGTTATTATGGTAGTTGCTAGAAAGAGCCTGTGCAGTTTGCCTCCATGCATCCTTGTCATTAATATAGTCTGTGGTTTTATAGTAAGCTTTCTTAATTAATGCCCGTTTTATTACAGATTTCAACTTTCCCAGTGGTAATTCAGTTACGATTTTAGGAATTCTTTTGTAAAATCTAACCCCATTTGCCATAAAAGATTTATTCGTTTTGCTTAATCTAAATGCGCGCACTGTAATGTTATGCTTATATCTAGTATTAAGATTGTGTGCGTCGCTTCTTAATTTATATTTACCAATATTTTTGCGAACATGCATAATATTTGCAAAGTTGTAAAGCGAAGGCAGGGTAAGTATGCCTGTTTATTTAAAGAATTCCCTGAGAGGTTCGCGTGGACCCATATCATATATTGCATATCACGTTCTAACACTGCAAGAGTATGTGACGTGTTATCAAAAAGAGACTTCTGGCAAACCTAGAAACCAATGATCTTTTCAATGACTGGCAATATGAGTTTCGCCAAAACCTGTCTACTGGTGATCTCTTAGAGCATGCCACACACATTTGGAGTGAATCCATCTAGAAGAACGGAAGACACTTGCCGCCTTTGGACATATCAAAGGCATTCGATAGGGTTTAGCACGATAGCCTTATTGGCAAGCTTACAGCATATAAGTAGGCATTGGATGCCGGGGTTTTTTGAGGGTCATTCTTTCTGCGGAACTTTTCCTGCTTGAAGCCTTACAACCTCATCGGAATTAACACTAAACATTTCATATCAACTTTGTGATTCTATATGGCTACCTCATTTCCTTTTGAGATATGGAAACAAGTATTATCAAAGGTAAAACATTTCACTATTAAGGAGCTCCAATGACTTAGATTACAGATACCACGATAAAAAACTAAAACTAAACAAGTTTAAAAATCAATATTTGCAACAACTTGCACTCAAACAAACTTTACTATGAAACAATCTGCCCAGAAAAAACTGACTCCAAATACAAATTCATTTATTCACATGGACACCAAAGAAACACTAATAAAAAAAAACAATTGGGACGAGTTATTTTTCACTTTGAGTTATAGCAACAAGAGGAAATAGTCGAAAGTGGAACTAAAATTTAATAATTAATAATAAATAATAACGTCATCCATATATGGTTGGCATACCTCCAGTTAGCTCGAAGCGTTTCGCTTCTACGTTAATCATCCGTACTGCGAAGGAGTGGAACTCATCTATGTTCCCCGAACAGTATAAGAGTGAATAGGTACCTTCTAGGAAAGCATGCTACATCTTCGCTTTTCATCAGGTGAGATTGTGGTCAAATGCTTGCCTATCGGACATATTTTTTTTTAATTAAACTTAAAAATTTCAGGCACCTCTTCCCCCTCCGACATGGATGCATACACTAGACGCGGTAAAAAGGGAGATAATATGCCCTCAAGGACATCTAGACTTTCCTGGGTTTCCAGAATTTAAAGGAAAACAAGAAGACTGTCTTATAGCCAGCGTCTATGTACCTGACACCGAAAAAAAAGAATTGCCTGTTGTAGTGTACGTCCACGGAGGAGGATTCCAAATGGGATTTGGCGATATGATCATACCGAGTAAATTAGTCGCAGATAATAATATAATCGCTGTGACTTTTAACTACCGAGTCGGTGCCCATGGTTTCCTCTGCCTGGGCACAGAAGATGTTCCTGGTAATGCAGGAATGAAAGACCAAGTTGCAGCTTTACGTTGGGTACAGACAAACATTGCAAGCTTTGGTGGAAATCCTTATGATGTAACAATCGCAGGCTACAGTGCAGGGTCAGGTTCCGTAGATCTACTGATGCTGTCAAAATCAGCTGAATTTTTGTTCAATAAAGTTATACCTGAAAGTGGTGGTAGCACTGCTCTGTGGGCTATCCAATCTGATCCTTTAGAAAATGCCAAATTCTTTGCAAGACAGTTGAATTTTACAGAAGTTGATGATATATACGCACTGGAACATTTTTATAAAACTTTACCTTTCGATTTGTTGACTAGTGATATGTTTTTTGATAGAACAGATTCAACGTTTGTATTTTCGCCATGTATAGAGAGACCTACAAGTGAAGAAGCGTTCCTCTACAAATCTCCAGTAGAAATTTTAAAATCAGGAGATTACAGAAAGCTTCCTCTACTCTATGGTTTTGCCAATATGGAAGGGTTAGTTCGAAAACCGTTATTCGAATCTTTTAAAAATAAAATGAATGAAAAGTTCTCAGACTTCATGCCCGCAGATTTGAAATTCTATTCTGAAAAGCATAAGAATGATATAGCAAAAAAAGTAAAGGAGTTCTATTTTGGCGATAAACCCGTATCTGAAGACAATATCCTAGCCTATGTTGACTTCTTTAGTGACGTTGTTTTCACTTATCCAATGTTAAGAGCTGTCAAGTTGCACTTAGAAGCAGGACACGATCAAATATACTTATATGAGTTCTCATTTGTGGATGATAATACACCAAATGTACCACATACCACCGTCAAAGGAGCTGACCATTGCGCCCAGACTGCAGCAGTTTTTGGTACCATGCTCCCGGTTACAGAAAATAAGACCAAAGAATTTTTGGAAATTTCATCCACTATGAGACAATTATGGGGCAATTTCATCAAAACCGGGTAAGTGAACTTATAAGTGAAAAAATATTATAATGCATTTGGCCCGGAGCTTATTATATGTCTTAGGGAAGATATAATCAGAATTTAATCACGTAGGTTATGGACGGCTGGAAGAACTAGAGTCGTAGGAGCAAATCGATAGGCAAAATCTTATGTAAACATTACGAGGAAGCCTGTATTCAGAAATATTTTCATCGTGTTTAATAACCAGTGTGTGTAATGAGATAACATACCTGCCTTTATGCTCTTTCATCAGGCTGTAAATAATGATTGAAAGCTTACGATTCCATTGAATACAAATATAATTTACCGTAAATATTAATTTCCTTCTTTTATCTTTTCTGAATTTATTTCTTCTAAATAAATAGCAAACAATTTCATGTAGATACGTATTATATTTTGAGTCACCTGCAATACTGAATAATAAAAGAAGTGACAGCATAAAAAATAATTGGTTAATGCAAAAGGAAGCTATCCTGAAAATGTCACGTTTCTAGGACCAGTGGTTATAATGTCAGTTAGTACACAAGTAAGAATTTTATTTACAAGAAGTTAAATTGCAAAGTACTTTATCTGGTGCTTTACTGAATATAAATCAAAATGTTAAAACATGATTTCATCGAACAAAACTAAAAAAAAATCTATAACTATGACAGCCGAGATAGTCAAAGCTGCGAGGTGAGACGGCATTTTGAACTCTGCTCTGATAGGCCAGCTGTAGACTAAAGCGCACATTTATTGTGTCTGATTCTTGATTTAGTTACTTTGTTTATCTGTAAAAATAAAAAAGTATAGTATTTTTTGTTTGATCTCTGGTAGGCTTTGACCACAACCTTACTCCAACTCAACAACGTAAGTGACGGTAATTTTTTTGCCTGTTTATCATTCAGTTTTGTTAAGGAATCTTCAAAATTTTCGGCCGCATCATCACTTTCCATCAGGTGAGATTGTGGTCAAAAAACAAGAGAGAGTATTAAAGAACGAGAATTTGCGTTCTTCCTTTTTTTTTTTTTTTGTGGGGGGGAAAATGCCTTGCACTTCCCTTCCTTCCCAGGGGTGAAGGAAGGGGGTATGTGGGGCTCGAACCCACTAAAAACCTCCCCGTGAGCAGTCCCTCGCCGAGGTGGGGCAAGATAGGGTCGCGCTAGCAGTCACTATCTTGCCCCGGCGGTAGGCCCGAGTATAAACCGGGCCACTGCGCCCATATAGGGGTGACCTTGCTCACCAAGGCCACCCCTCAGACTTGTGGGGCCGTGCAAGCCAGTGGAGAGCTCCCTAACTCTCCACCGGTGACCCCACTACAGATGAGGAGAGAGAAGGCGGGCGAACTGCCTCCTCCTCCCCCCCATCCGTCTGCGACGGATCGGGTCAGAAAGGGGATCGACCTCTCTGGCCCGTTCCGCGGCCTCCTTCTGCGCCATCACCATTTGCGTTCTTCCTATAACAACTGTTATCATACTTATTTTCAGATATCCAGTACCAGACGGAAGTAATATTCCAGTTTGGCCTCCAGTTGCCAAAGACTGGTCACCTTATATGTCACTTGGGAACAAAATCTCTATTGGAGGCCCGTTGTTGGAACGCCGTACTCGCTTCTGGGATGACATCTACTCCAAGCTCTATCGAAATCCCGTTCCACCACCTAAGCCGAGATCACCTGTGTTACATACAGAGCTATAATTGTATGGAGGAGAGTCATTGTTTATTATAATATTATACTTACTATAATTAAACGCAAGCAAAGCTTTAAAAAAACCGACTTCACCGCTTTATCACAACACGCATTATTGACGATAACTCAAAAACTAGGGATCAAATCTTGATCAAATTTAAATGAGACCAATTGGAAAGCAACATCTTTCAAACTAAAAATAAAAAAAAATCACATTGAAAGAAGATATAACACACATAAAAAAAAATACAGTTGACTTGAGTACCTTCTCCTTTTTTGTGAAGGTAAAAATATACATATTTTGTTTACCGGCTTCACATTAAACCAGTAAAGATATTTTATTGTTTGATCTCTAAAAGGCGTTTGACTACTACATTATTCACTTGGTAAGGTCAACCACGTAAGTGACGGTGAATTTTTTGCCATTGCCTGTTTATCGTTCGGTTTTGTTAATGAATCTTTAGACCCTGAACAAAAAAGCAGCTAAAAACCATAAAGGTAATTGGAATTTAAACAATTTTAGTATATGTGTGTTTTATTAAGTATCTTTGTAATGTTTATGTGATTTGATTGAATTATACGCTAAAAACATAATCGCTTTCACACTCACAGCCCCACACTAAGTTTGATGACTTGTGTCGTGGGTGCCGGAACCATTCAACACAAACACAACCAGAACCAGAAACACAGATTTCCCTTGGGGAGAAAACTTGTGTTCCAGCCGGGAATCGAACCCATCCAACTAAGCCAACGAGCAGTTCATTATTGGCATGAAGACTGTATTTTTTATGTACCTAGCTCATTATTGAAAAAAATATTTTTTAAGCAATTATTTTTTAAGGTATATTTTCTCTATTAGGCAAGAGACCTCAGTTCGGGGGAACGACGAGTCTATAAGAAGATAGTACCTATTCGGTCGGGCTAAGTAAAAAAAAAAAAAAAAACTTTTGGCTTAGAAATGTAACAGTTCCCGTGTTAAAATATTAACACATTACTCAAGGATAGTCTAACTGAAAGCAGTGGCTGTCTGTTAAGCTAGTGAGGCTTATATAAATAAAAGCCGCACCCCGCGGCTTCGCCCGCTATTATCAAGTTAAAACGTAGCCTATGTTGTTAATACTAGGTATAAGCTTTGTACATTCCAAATTTCATCCAAGCCGTTAAAGCGCGAAGAGGTAACAAACATACTTACCTACACACTTACACACAAACTTTCGGATTTATAATATTAGTAGGATATCAAGTTGAAAGTCTGCCGCCAAGCCAAATACGGTGTTCCGGCAGTTATCCTTGAGAGCCTGCGTATTCCAGGTCTAGTGTGTTTACCAGCTTCGATCACATCGTCACTTACCATCAGGTGAGATAGTCAAACACTAGCCTGTCAGAAATAAAAAAAAAAAAAAAAAAAAAGAAAGTTAAGATAACACATAAAAAGTTACGATAGTAGTCGAATAAAGAACCACCTACCTTGTGCAGTCGATTAAAAAACCGCTGTTACGCGAAGTCGGTCGTCAAAAGTCGGGTAAAAAACCCCTATCACGCACGAGCCTATGTAGTCGGCTACATTTCAAGCGATGCCGCGGGATTAAATTTAATGTCAAGCCGAGTCATATATACTTGAGAATCTCTTATGCCAAACAATATTCATAGCCTCCGAAAATGCATTTGACATTTCTCATATTAGAAAGAGCTCATATTTCCCTGCGCTCTCCATATTCCCATATTTGCGGTTCACTCGAATTCTGACGAAGGTATGTTTGGCTATTTCATAATGCAGACTGAGGTTTCTGTAAAATGTTTATACAAATGAAATGGAAATGGAAGCCAAGAAACAAACATGTAACTAGGTTAATGTCATGTGGACATTTTTATTCTTATTGAACCTACGGGCCAATTGCCTTTATTTCCTAAAACTATATACAGCAAAGACCTAAGTTACCTACAAGACATCGAGCTTATAGATGACTCAAGTACTCAAGCTCACTACCAGTGGGTAGAGTTCCCATCATGCTGGTGACATTGCCTCTGAATTGCAATGCTAATACGTTGCCAAATAAGTGCCAGCATTTTGATCACGCGTCGCGTCAACCAGGCGCTCTGATAGAATTAAATTAATTTATTTATTTAATTTATGTGGCGGCTCGGTCGCGGCCGGGCCGGCCATGCCGCCGCGCGCTGCCCGGTATCAATGCACACAATTGCAAATGCAACTGCCAACATTATATTCATATTACCTAGTATTATGCTGTAGTTATTATTATTTGTTTATTTACTTAGATCGTATGTAAGCCCAGTAAACTATTTATAATTATTATTAGATTTCTCATGTAAGTGAAGTTATTCTTTTTGAGAAATAAATAATCTTAACCCGGATGTGGTCTAAAGTGACACTTGAGTATTAAATTAAAATTAAAACGGGAATTAGGGTGAGTTACGCGTTGTCTATGTCTAAATCGACAATTGTTTCGGCTTCATTCGGAAGTCTTCTTCAGGATGTGTGCGGAGTACTCGCCGTCGCGTCCCACCGCGCACACTCAATGAAGCCGAAACAATTGTCGATCTAGACATCGACAACACTTAAGTCACGCTAAGAGGAGTTTTGCCGCGAAAGTGAAAAATGGCATTGTTGGTTATGTATAATTTTCCAAAACCTCTGATTCTTCGAGTGTTCATGTGTAATAATGGTGGATTATTAAACGTGCATAAGTGTAGGCAAATGATACCAAGTCGCAAAACGTGATTTTAGCCTTCGCTCCAAAACTCCAATACAAGTTCTAGTAAAGTTTCTACCACTTTACTAGGGCATGACTTGACTATGACTGGACCTTGACTCTTTTGACACCTCTGAAGTATAATCTATCAAACAACATAAAATCATCAAAATCTATGCATAATTGGTGGAGATATCGCGTAACAAACATACAAAAAAAAAACATCAGTCGAATTGAGAACCTCCTTTTTTGAAGTCGGTTGAAAATCGGTTCTGCTCAAAAAAAAGTTCTGGGGTAACACACATAAGATAATTAAACGCAAGCAAAGCTTAAAAAAACCGACTTCACCGCTTTATCTTCGGAACCTTGATCAGATTCAACATATTAAACACGCATTATAGCCAATAACTCAAAAACTAGTGATCAGATATTGACCAAATTTAAATGGGACCACATGGATAGCACCAGCTTTCAGATAAAAAATAATCATTATATCGGCGCACAAAGAAAGAAGTTATGGGGTAACTTTTGAAGTCGGTTAAAAACGAGAACATCGGCAATATAGTACACAGACTACACATTATTGAGGATAACTCAAAAACTACTAGTCAGATCTTGATCAAATTTTAATGGGACCAATTGGAAAGCAACATCTATCAAACAAAAAAATTTTCAAAATCGGTTCACGTGGGAAGAAGTTATGAGGTAACAGGATAAAAAAAAAACAATCGACTTGAGTACCTCCTCCTTTTTGTGAAGTCGGTAAAAAACAAATTAATTACCTCCTACTGTTTTCCAAGTTGGTTCAAAAAACGGTTTTCCACAGCTCTATTATGTTCTAGACTGTATAAGTCGTAAAAAATGACAACAATTTCAGCCAATCAAGAACACAGTTAACCATCCATTAAAAATCCCAGTAACATTTTACACCAACATTAAAAATTAAGATGAAATCTTCCAAACAATCGCAGTAAGTCTAATCCATTAGCCCGTAAAATTTCCAACAAGAATTATTGTTTCAACAAAACTTTACCCAAGTTTTATTTCGTGAAATCCTTTAAGATAAACGTTGGAAATGTTGAAAGATCTTTAAGCGGGTGACCATTCATTCTGCCTCCTTGGGGTTAGTCCGGAAAACTTCGTGTTACGACAAACCTGGGTATTATAATTTAAACGCAAGCAAAGCTTAAAAAAACCGACTTCACCGCTTTATCTTCGGAACCTTGATCAGATTTAATGTATTAAACACGTACTATTGACGATAACTCAAAAACTACTGATCAGATTTTGAACAAATTTAAATGGGACCAATTAGAAAGCAACATCTTTCAAAGAAAAAATACCAAAATCGGTTCACATGGAACGAAGTTATGAGGTAAAACACATAAAAAATAAAAAAATACAGTCGCTTTAAGTACCTCCTCCTTTTTTGTAAAGTATGTAGAAAATGCATACATTTATTCTATAAAAAACATGCACGTAAATATGCAATAAGAAAATAAATGATCACCGACTTCGACAAGATAAAGAAGACCGGCATCCCCAATGCCACTGGCCGACAAACTCATCACTTCGCGTATGGCTTACATAATGCGCAGAATGGATGCGTCCCGTTGGACACGACGGGTAGAGACCAAGGGCAGACACTAGAGGCCGAGGTCGACCACCACAAAGTTAGGTTGATGACATCAGACGACACGGAGGCCGGGACTGAATGCTTCGAGCACAAGACCGGCAGAAATGGAGACGAGGGGAAGTGACCTCCAAGAATGGATCACGAACAGGCCCATGATGATGATGATTTACCACAACAAGCAACTTAAAAAAACTATCGCCATGCTCTAAATGGTATTGCGAGTCCTTGAAAGTCGTCGCATTATAAATAGTAAAAAACCGTATATTTTCTCTTACAATAGGTATAACTAAACTAATACAAAGGTATAATATAGTAGGTTTATACATGTACAATGATAATATTCGTGTTGAGAGATAATAGAATATAATATAAATAATATAGGCCTAGTTCTATTTACTACCCTTAACCAAATCATCACTTGAAATAATATGCAATAGTGGTTAGAAGCCACGATATGATTTAGTTAGCTTATCACTCGGCGGCGCATTTTTTTTTTAATATTCTTTGACAGTAATACAAGAATTATATTAACCTAGGTTTATCTATATTATGTAGTCGCTAGAAAGCGCTTGTGCAGTTTGCCTCCATGCATCCTAGTCATTAATGCAGTCATCCACGATAAAACGCTCATCATGGTGACTCTACCTCAACAATTTTTCATTGCTTATCATCAGGGTTTACCGGAGCTAGGTTGTACATTTCAACGTGCTTCTCAGGATTTTCCTGACAGGTATCCAGGTTGGGAACATTTTGACAGCTCCACTGAATAGGTCAGCCTAGATTTAAAAGTTTTCTGATAAATTACATGTAGATCAGTAGGCTCAGCATTTATCTTATTTGTTTCTGTGCGAGATAGGCTAGCATTTGCCCACTATCTCTTCTAATGAAAAGCGATGATGCGAACGAAGATGCTGCTTGCTTGACTAAAAAATATATATTCTTTCTCTCTAGAAAGAATATATATGTTTTAGGCAAGCAAGCTGCAAATATTTCTCTGAATATTAGATTAGTAGTTCGCCCCGAACGGAAATTATACAAAAAAAACATACAAAAGTCGGTTAAAACGATTTTAGTTGAATGAATCCAAACACTGGCCTTACTAAACATTGTTTCACCTTATTAATCATTCTCATGATAGGTATACATGTCTACAACTCTACATATATATTGTACACTCTACATAAGTTAATTTATTTTTTATGCTCTGTAGTCAAGGGTCATGACTTTATTAATTTGTTGACATTCATAACAATAAATAAAAGTGGTGAAATTGTGATGGCGGAAATGTTAGATGCGTGGTTGATCGGAAAGGCTCTCAGCCAATCACAAGGCGCCTTCTAGTTTGATGACAGCACCGTTCAGCGTGTGATTGGATGAGGACTCTCGGCCATCGCAGGCAGCCGTCAGCTGTCAACTGTTAGTCCAATCATAGCAGACTTTAGGTTTAGACATTTCTGACGTGAGGTGAGTTGGGAAGAGGTGGTAAGCGGACAGCCAAAGGAATAAAACGTTATGAGCTACAATGTAGTCAGTTATAATGAACTGGAAAAGTACACAATTTGTAGGGATAATGCTATCATTTTCAGTCTACATCAAAGTGAAAACTAGGTAAGTGAATTTATTAATCATGAAGTATGTCTAGATTAGATAAAAAGATATGTTTTAATTTTGCTTTAATGTTTTTGGCGTAATTATGTGGAGTAAATCAGTAGGTAATTTATTAATTAACCGAGGAACTAAGTAGCTAGCAGTCCTCTCCCCGTACACATTGCTGGCGCGTTGAGTGTACAACCGGTTCCGAGCAACAGAACTGTGTGTACTGGTATTATTAGGAATACTGGTAATGTGTTATTATTATTTACATCTCTTAGTATTATTCACATCACAAGTAAGTTTAAGTTGGATAAACAAAATCAGAGTACGAAGTCCACAACAAAGTAAAACATTACATAAAAGTGAAGTAAGCAACGCAACTACCACCAGCACTTAACTTGTGAACACTTTTTCCATTCTCGTCTAAGTACCGGAAACATCTCAACTTAGTCCGACCTTGGTAGAAATAAGTTAGCCAAGTTAGCACTTTCCACCTGGTCTTTTTAATATTTTAAACCAAGTTCGAGGGGCGAACGGGTGAAGAGGTAACCAATTTTACGCTGGAGTGAAGTGATTATTTTTTCTTTGTAAGGAAAGGTTCCGTAGAAATTATTATTTTTGTAAAATTAACTAATCTTTCATAAAATAAGTAATAACAGAATTTAACTTTGTATAAAATCATTGTTGCATAGTTAACAGTAATTTTGATTTATTTATTATTACAGACAATGTTTACCATATATTTTAGATTTTGGAAAATTAAATCGTTAGAACCCTTAATAGAAATTTTAAAAAACACAGTAAATTCGGTTTCTAACAATTATTATAAAGTGGCAGAAAGTCTAAATAAAGGACAGTTTTCTGAATCAAACTCCCTAGGATCAATAAAAAAAATTTAAAAGTTGTTCTTTCTCTTTACAATAATTAACATAAAAATATATTTAGGAGGTGTGATAAAAATAAAAAAGAACTACAACTCTACAAACTCCATAGAACTCGCTACCGCGACAAACTCCATAGAATTTAAAAAAAGTTGTTTTTTTCTTTTATAATAATATGCATAAAAATATATTTAAAAGGTGTAATAACAAACATTTTTAATTTTTCTACAATGAAACCTTACAACGAGTTCCTGTAAATTTTTCGCAGCGGTACCCCAAAGCATAAAACCGTATCACCTTTTTAACCGTGCTATCGGCTGCTTCAATTTAAATATTTCACGGTTGAACACTGAACAAACCCTGTTTCCCGTTGAAAGAGAACGGTAAAAAGTAAAGAGAGGGTGGAAGAGGCTTTTTGATTTTTTTAAACGTCTCTGTATGTTTTTTTCTTACTTATCAAACCTAATTGACATATTTCTATGGGAATATTAGCAAAATACTGAACTGCCCGTTGGCTAATTGGATGAGCGTTTGCCTTCTAAGCAATGCGATACACCTGCTTAGAAGGCTGTTCTATTCCCAGCAGTAACACAAGATTTCTCCCCAAGGAAAATTTGTGTTTAGTTCTGGTTGTGATTGTGTGTGTGATGTGAATGTTTCCGGCACCCACGATACAAATCATCGAACTTAGTAAGTTTAAAAGCGTTTATGTTTATGTTATACTAGCCGTGTCCCGCGGCTTCGCCCGCTAATATCAAGTTAAAAAGCAGCCTATGTGTTAATCCTAGGTATAATCTATGTACATTCCAAATTTCATCGAAATCCGTTCAGCCGTTAAAGCGTGAAGAGATAATAAACATACTTACATACACACTTACACACAAACTTTCGGATTTATAATATTAGTAGGATTAACAGGTTAAAGTTTTATAAGTTGTTTAAAGCGGTTGACACTTGCAAGAATGAGGAGTCAGTTATTTCATTTGTAATTTTACACTAATAATATTTCTTCCCGATGTAACTACAAAATAAACCGACAACAAAAACTACCGACCGGAATTATTAGTTGTGTAAAACTAATAGAATTCGTAACGTTTATACTTTCGCGATTCGGAAACATAGCTTAGGTAATATCTCGGGACATCAATAGCATTAAAAAAACGAAGTCTCGAAAAGTGTATCTAAATGAGTCTTCTAGAGACCAATGCAACTAGGCCGAAACGTCGAGGAAGAGTAAATTTAAGTAAGAAAGAATGAAATATATTTATTGTTACTATAAAAAATAATAATTGAAACGCAAGCAAAGCTTAAAAAATCCGACATCACCGCTTTACCTTTGGATCTCAGCTTTACCTTGACCAGATTTAATGTATTGCACACGCATTACATTATTGACGATAACTCAAAAACTAGAAATCAGACCTTGATCAAATTTCAATGGGACCACATGAAATGCACCAGCTTTTAATTAAATCATCAAAATCGGCACACAACGAAAGAAGTTATGAGGTAACTTTCGAAGAGAGAACATCTTCAATGTAGTCCACATTATACACATTATTGACGATATTTCAAGAACTACTGATCAGATCTTGATCAAATTTAAATGGGACCAATGGTAAAGCAACATCTTTCAAACTAAAAAAAATATTTTCGAAATCGTTTCACGTGGAAAGTAGTTATGAGGTAAAAAACATAAAAAAATACAGTTGAATTGAGAACCTCTTTTTTTTAAGTCGGTTGAAAATACATCAAAATTATGCTAAGATCTTTGCTTAGTACTTTTTATAGAGCAATCGGAGTAAGTTCAACTTGAACTACGTGTTCATTTACATGAGCACACAGATCTATTTTTTTTAAATATTATTAGTTTTTAGCGCGATTAAGTCCCGAGATATTACCTAAACTCATAAAATTTATTATATACTATACGTAGCCTATAATCCTAGGTATAAGTTATGTATATTCTAAATTTCATCCAAATCCGTTCGGCCGTTACAGCATGAACAGAAAACAAACAAACTAGTATTAGTGTGATCACACTAATACTATAAAAGCGAAAGTGTGTGAGTGTGTTGGCATGTTTGTTACTTCTTCACACTCAAACGGCTGGACCAATTTTATGAAATTTGGTATACTATGTATACCAAATTTCATAAAATTGGTCCAATGTGGATAGCACTTTTCGTCATGGAATTCCCGCGGGTCCAGGACCTACGCGGGTAAAACCGCGGGTCACAGCTAGTTTGTATCCTATTCTTTGGTAAAACTGTTCATGCTTTTCATGGTTTCGATCGTGTATAAGTAAAATAGATTTTAATTCTCACTCCATACTTACTTAGTAACAAAAAAAGTGCTTGAATCCGATCAGGATGGAAACGGAAGTGTTCGCTTATTATCGCTTGATATTAGATATCTTAATTGTGGCGCCTATCTGCACGATGTTCTTGGACTTAACGATCGAACCGAACATAGACATTGAAGAAATCTATGTTGGTATTATTCAGTTGATGATATACGAGTTCTAGGATTGTAACCATAAATTTAAAAGGTCTTCTATGCTGATCAATGCACTTTTAACTGCGGTGCAATGATCTTCTACAAAAGATACTGCAGATATAATGGAGACAGATTAGCTTGAAGCAATAGTTTTTAAGGTTCCGTACCCAAAGCGTAAAACGGGACCCTATTATTAAGACTCCGCTGTCCTTACGTCTGTCACCAGGCTGTATCTCATGAACCGTGATAGTTAGATAGTTGAAATTTTCACAGATGATGTATTTCTGTGTTAGATGTGAATAGGATTGAATGAAGTGACTTAGCTTTTGATGGCTCGTTGTGAGTTAATAGACAAATTAATGCTTAGCGGCATTTGTCAATGCTTATTTTTACTTTAATTTACACCGACAGTAAAGAAAGAAATAAAAATAAGTACAAGTTCATTCAAACACAGTTTCAGATTTTTAAAGTACAACAAACTAAATATTGTTCAGACAGAGGACTTACATCTCCTAGGCGCAGGCTAGACAGAGGAGTCGTAAGACAAGGACGCGTCGGAGACAGGGCAGAGACGGAGAACGGAAGCAGCTTTTAAAATTAAACAGAAGAGACGAGACGCGGGTACTGACAACCAACTTTATATCGGTACCCCGCGCGCCTTACGCCTGCGACTGTGCCCAAGTGCGACTGTGCCCTGCGCCCCGTCCTCTATATGTTTTGCAATGCGAGACTTCCCTACATTTTCTATGAAAGTCCATTTAAGAGACACCACGTAGCGCCCCGTCCGCGTGTAACGTCCTTTATGTCTGGCCTGCCCCCTATATAAAACTGAGCAACCAAAGTTCAATGCCAAGCCCGTAAGTGTCTAATATATTTTGTTTCCTTAACCACATACACCAAATGTTCAATACATTTACAGCTCGGTATGCACTGGCGATAGCGACCTCGGCTTCGGTGGTGGTACAGGATCACTATAGTGTTTGGAGTAGATTTCATCCCAGAAACGAGCCCGGCGTTCCAACAACGATTCTTGGAGAGAGATTTCGGAGCCCAGAGACATGTGTGGTGACCAGTTTTTCTCAACTGGCGGCCATTTTGGGATACTGGACTCGTTTGGCACTGGATATCTGGAAACAATCATGATATTAACGTTCACTGTACAAAACAATAAAAACATTCACACACTAGTAGTGCATGAGGCTCAGTGAGGCCCATCGCATTTTGATAACAGATCAAAACCAAACATATAAAAAGGTCTCCAGCTTGTGTTATAGGAAAACAAAAGGCCGAATAAAAACACTTCTCTCGCTGGAGTTAATTCCTGACTGGGAGCGATAAGGCCTCCACTGACGTCCCGCTAGGGGTTTATTGTGCATTTCTCCCTGCCAGAACTAAACCCAGCCACTCCAACTCCTTTATATATCGGAGTGTGGCTTCTGGTCGCTGGCACGATTGTTCCAGTGGTGAAGAAGTAGGTGTGAATGATGTCGACTCTGTTGCGTTGGAATGTTCATGTACCCTAATTTTGCCTCGTATTTATTTTGTAGCTTCACAATGTAACGTCACGTATCCACTGTTTAATTCTTCCGCAGGCAGCCACGACACACAGCTATCCACGTATTACAACAGCCAGACATGTGATCTTAACGCTTAAAAAAAGCTAGCTAGGTACAGTATTATCACTTATTTTTAATTAGTTCAGTTAATTAGAAATGTGTCAAAAAGCTATCTATTTTGATAAATCTAGACCAAAGTCTTATCGTTTGAAAAAGAATCAATTAAACTGTGTGCAATTTATTTAAATGTGACGATGTCGCTTTAGTTGGAAAACTAAACAACTAACAGATTTTGCCTAATCAACTTCATTGCATTTTTATTAAGTCCAAATCAAACTGAATATTTTTGTATTATAATTATGTTACTATCTGTGTGTATATTTTCAACAAGAACTTACCCGGTTTTGATAAAAGTGCCCCATATTTGTCTAATAGTAGAAGACATTGCTAAAAACTCCTTGGTCTTGTTCTCTGCGGTCAAAAACATATTACCAAATACTGCTGCCGTCTGGGCACAATGTTCAGCTCCTTTGACGGTGGTGTGTGGTACATATTCGGTATTATCATCTACAAATGAGTACGTATACAAGTAAACTTGATCATGTCCAGCTTCTACATGCAATTTGACTGCTCTCAGCATGGAATACGTGAACATAACGTCACTAAAATAGTCAACATAGGCCAGAATATTGTCCTCAGACACCGGCTTATCTCCAAAGTAAAATTCTTTAACTTTTTTCGCTAGATCATCCTTGTGATTTTCAGAAGGAAATCTCAAATCTGCAGGCAGGAAGTCTGAGAACTTTTCATTCATTTTATCTTTCCATGAATCGAATAATGATTTTCGCAATAATCCTTCCATGTTAGCAAAACCATACAATATTGGTAGTTTTCTGTAATCTCCTGAAAGTAAAATATCCACTGGAGATTTATCAAGAAACGCTTCCTCACTAGTAGCTCTCTCTACACATGGCGAGAATAAAAAAGTCGAATCTTTTCTATCAAGAAACGAGTCACTAGTCAACAGTTCAAACGGAATAGTTTTATAAAAATGTTCCAGTTCGTAAATATCATCCACATCAGTAAAATTCAACTGCCTTGCAAAATGTTTGGCGTTTTCTAAAGGATCAGGTTGGATAGCCCATTGAGCAATGCTAGCACCGCTTTCAGGTATAACTTTATTAAAAAGGTATTCAGCTGATTTTGAGAGCATCAGTAGGTCTACAGCAGCTGATCCTGCACTGTAGCCAGCGATTGTTATTTCATCAGGGTTACCACCGAAGCTGCCTATGTTCGCCTGTACCCAACGCAAAGCGGCAACTTGGTCTTTCATTCCGGCATTGCCAGGAATATCTTCAGTACCCAGGCATAGGAAACCATGAGCACCGACTCTATAGTTAAAGGTTACAGCGATTATTTTTTGTTCTGCTACCAGTTTACTCGGTATGATCATATCCCCTGATCCCACTTGAAATGCTCCTCCATGGACATATACTACAACTGGTAATTCTGTTTCTTCAGTGTCAGGAGCGTATACGCTGGCGATAAGGCATTTTTCTTGTTTCTCTGAAAATTCAGAAAAGCCTGGGATTTGTAATTGTGCTTGAGGACATACGATTGTCCTTTTCACAGCGTCTAATGTATCCATCCATGACGGAGGTGGAAGAGGTGCCTGAAATTTTGAAGTTTAATAGTTATTCAATATTGCCCGGGAGGTGTCACTATTTTACTTTCTAACGACTTCACAAAAAAGGAGGAGTACTCAATTTGACTGTATGGTTATTCTTTTATGTGTGTTTCTTCTTCTTTCTACGTGAACCGATTTAGATTTTTTGTTTGAATACTGTTGCTTTCCCATTGGTTCCATTCAAATTTGATCAAGAATCAGTAGTTTTTGAGTTATCGTCAATAATCCACCCAACTAAGCCGTCGGACAAATCAAATTATTTGTTGATAAACTTGGTTTACTCGTCACAATGTAAAGATTTTTATATAACGTTATGAAACTTTGATTGCTCAATCAATCACTAAATTATGTAAAAGATAAAATGTATTGATACTCCTTATCCTGATTCGTTATCATTTTGATATCATAAACGGAAGCTTTCGATACCTCAGGGGTTATAATAGAAATAAGTAAGTAATACATTTTAACACAAACGTATTCACACTCACAACCCCACACTAAGTTAAAAGACATGTATCGTGGGTGCCGGACATATCTATGTATCACATGTTTCAATTGTTCATATGTTTCTTTTTATGTTTTATTATAATTATAATATATTTTTATTTTCGCCCATGTTTTAACGTAAACGGTCGATTTAAAGCACAATATTATTATGTAGCAAAATCAATAATTTTAAAATACCCATTTTCACCAAGCATAGCTATGCTTCATTTTCACCAATCATTGCTTTGAGCCAGGAACACTCTTGATCAAAGTCACCTCTCAATCAAAGGAAAAACTGTATGATTTAATTCCTTCAGCATCCTTCCATCATCGTACAACAAGGCGTACTATAACAAGACATCCTTTCATTATGGACATTCCTCCAATTCGAACCAAGCGATTAGCTGCCACTTTTATTATACCAACTGCAAAGGAATGGAACACCCTTCCTTCGTTCGTTACCCGAATAGCATAATTTAGGCCTCTTCAAGTCAAGAATGAACAGTATCTTTCTAGGCAAGCATGCACGGATTGCACATTTTGACTTTGTAGTCGACTAGTTTCGGGCCTCGGCGCGTGACTGAGCCGCTTGCCTCCGCGTATCGCGCGTTTGACTCATCCTGATGAAGGACAACTTATTTGTCCGAAACTAGTCGACTACAAAGTAAGTCAAAATTTTCTTGTTTCGTTTTCTTGTTATACTTACGATAGTTGTAACTCTAAAATTACATTAATTTTTATAAAATTTAATTGTGAACTAACCTTGAACCTATTTGGTCCAGTAGGTATACTAGCATACGGTATACTTTGGAAGAAGAACACACCAGATTCCTTATCCTTGAACCCTCGTACAGGTCCCTGAGAAATATGAACCAGCCTTGACTCTACATCTGCTTTTGCTACAACTAAAATTGCACACACACAAATCAACGAGCACTTCCACATATCGTTTGGCTAAACAATACAATTTTTATGAATCTACTAAGTCACACGCAGGGAATCTTTTATTTGAACAATACTATAATAATAATTGATTATAAGTGGTCATGCTGTCAAGTATGCCAGTTTGAGGAGTCACAATCAGATAATTATATCTACTGTGATTACATTGCGAGGTAGGTGATATTTCTGACTTATTATCAACATAATCACGATGATAATAATGAATTATCTAATAAATAAAATTTTTGTGTTGCTGTGTTTGTTTCCAAACGCCTCCGAAACGGTTAGACCTTTAGTTGATTTATGCAATAAATGGTTGTGATTAAACTTAAGCATAAAACTTAAACGCTTTCAAACTCACAGTCTCACACTAAGTTCGATGACGGATGACTTGTGTCGTGGGTACCGAAAACATTTACATTACACACACAATCACAACCAGAACCAGAAACACATTTTTTTCTTGGGGAGAAAACTTGTGTTCCTGCCGGGAATCGAACCCGATGCATGCTTAGAAGGCGAACGCTCACCCAACTAAGCCAACGGGCAGTTCAAATTTGTGTGTGTGATTTAATTTTTTCTCAACCCACGTTATAAGTCTTTGAATCTAGTGTAAAACTGTTAGTGTTAATTCCTTTATTATAGTTACGTAAAAGTGTTAACATAGTCCAAGCTATGTAGCTAACTGCTCAAAGAACATTGTAGCAGCTATATAGGATATAAAAGAACATTTATTTCTCATTCATTACGACCCATTTAACGGTACATAAACCTGACTTAGTAAATCTAAGTTGGATCTAAAAGTAAAGTGATTCTACACAAAGTAAGCAGGATAAGCTTAGGACAGAATCAGCTGATAGCTGCTTTGATGCGTGTTTAGAATTGATCCAGTGTTTGGTCCAGTATATTATATTTATCTATATTATACTCCCCCGACGAAAAACAGGGGTATAATAAGTTTGTATTGTGTATCTAGGTATATATGTGCCTTTGTGTCTGTTTATGGCATAATAGCTCCTAAATAGCTAGAACGATTTTAATTTATAGAGATAAATTTAGAAAGGAAAAATTATCGCTTGTGGCGAGGATTGAACCCGCAACCATAGGGTGTCTATGTCAATGTTAGATTCGTTGGCCGTAGTCGTTTCTAAAAACTGTATTGGTAGATGACGTCAGACGTCTCCATAAGACGTTAATAATAAGGAAGAATAATTTCGTTGATCAAAATCAAATATCAAAATCAAAATCGTTTATTCACATGGGCCCCAAAGAGGCACTCATGAAAGTTAATGAATCTATTGCCAGATTCGCAAAATTACAGCCATCTCGAGAAGAACCGTTGGCTAAGTTGGGTGAGCGTTCGCCTTCTAAGCAGGGGTATCGGGTTCGATTCCCGGCGGGAACACAGGTTTTCTACCCAAGGAAAATTTGTGTTTCTTGTTCTGGTTGTGATTGTGTCTGTGATGTGAATGTTTCCGGCACCCACGACACAAGTCATTGAACTAAGTGTGGGGCTGTGAGTGTGAAAGTATTTGTGGAAAAAAAAAAAAAAAAAAACTTGGCAAGAAACTCGGCGGCGCATTTTTTTCATTCATTTTTTTAAAAATCATTCTTAACTTCTATTCAGGCGTGGCTTGGGTAGCTCAGCGGTTAGAGCAGTAGGGCATGACACCCTATAGCCGCGGGTTCAATCCCCGCCTCAAGCGATAATTTTTGCTTTCTAAATTTATCACCATAGTTCTGCCTAGCATAGCTAATGCTATATAAACAATAATCGATTTTAATTTTGTTGTATAGAGTCACCTTTATATTTAACTTTATTATGCTCTCCATCATTAGGTTGTCTAGAAAAGATCGCTGCTTAGCGATAAGGCCGCTTGTACTGCTATGTTGTTACTATTTTCTGTTAGAGATAATTATTTTTCTTGGTGTGCAATAAAGAGTATTTGTATTGTATTATAATAAAAAGTGATATGTTATAAGATTGTAGTGTGTATATATGTGTATGTTTGTCTGTTTATGCCGTCGTACATGGCTGGACCGATTATTATGTAGTTGTATTTAGTCGAAAGGTGACTTAATCGAAAGTGGTCTTAGCTATGTTTTATGAAAATCGGTGCAGCCGTTTTCCAAATAGAGCGTCGTTGGGGGAATTTTCAAAATATATCTCTGTTAGCATTTTGATATTCTAAGTTCAAAGTTGTTTATTCACTTGTGCCCCTAAGAGGCACTCAGGAAAGCTAATCACTATCGCACCTGGTGGCTTACGATATGGTCGAGGAAGATAAACATTTTAGGTCTTGATAGACTGGCTCTGGATAGCTGTGTGCTGGATAGAGTGAGTTTTTCATTCAATTCTTTTTCAAATAATCTTAAATAGCTAATACAGGAATTATCTTCAAAGTTAATTTATTATATTTAGTGTTAATCCCGATAATGTTGTAAGGCTTCAAGCAGGATGCTCTTTCTAGCGTTCGACGAGTCAACAGCTCCTGAGGATGCCTCGTGTAGAGGCGAAACACGTGTCGAACAGGGTTCGGCGAGAACAGAGGCTTCGGCGGAGTTCCCACGATACTAATACTAACGTTCGCACCCCAATAACACTAACTTTCGCGGCGTGCTTGCATCCTGCTTGAAGCCTAACAACATTATCGGGATTAACACTAAATATTAAAAAATAACTTTGTCGTTATGGATTTCCGAAAATTAACGCCTAATTCAATAAATTTTTTTTGGAATTATCTTAACCTAGGTATATCTATATTATCAATAGTAGTCGCTAGAGAGCGCTTATGCAGTTTGCATCCATGCATCCTTGTCATTAATGTAATCATTAGATTTATAATAAGCTTTTTTAATTAATGCCCGTTTTATTACCGTTCAAGTGACTAGACCGTGCTGAAGCAACGTCTTAGTAGTAAGAACTGAGAAATACAGTTTAATAGCACTATTAAAACTACGTAAGGTAAATCATCATTTAGACATACCTATGTTCGTGATAATTAATAATTTGAACGTCATAAGAAATGTGATCAAGCCAAATGATTAATCCAGGACATTTTAATCCAGCATAAAAAATAATGAGGAACATTATGATAAGAGAAGATTGCGGCGTAGTAGATGATGTAGTGACAAAGATTGAGAAGAGATAGATGGTTATAACATGTAGAGGGGATGGACGAAATAGACTAACGAAGCAGATTTGTAAGGCCAGTGTGAATGTCCAAGTTAGTAAGGGTCGATCTATGCGAATGCATCTCCCTCTCCATCGGCTTGCACGGCCCCACACGTCTGGGGGGTGGCCTTGGTGAGCAAGGTCACCCTCCATGGGCGCAGTGGGCCGGAGGAGATTGCATCCGGTTCTAACTTGCCCCATTGGACTGCGCACGGGGGGTTTACATACGTGTTTCCTTCATCCCTGGGAATGAAAGGAAATGCCAGGCATTCCCCCCCCCCCATCCCCCACAAAAAAACAATAAAAGGCGAATGTATCTTGACCAGGTCGAAAATGTTTTAAAGGAAGGCCAGGTCAAAAGTACCCGCAACCAACGAACATGTATGAAAAAACTCATGAATGTAGAAGATGCGAAAGATGTGTGTCAGAATCGTAGCAGGTGGAGAGATGTGGTCTGCCAACCCCAATGGTAAAGAGGCGTGACTATATGTATGTATGTATCAAAAAAGAAAAAAAACTGTTACGGCATGAAAAATAATAAAACGCAAGCAAAGCTTAAAAAACCGACTTTACCGCTTTATTTTCGGAACCTTGATCAGATTTAATGTATTAAACACGCAATTTTCAATGGGACCAATAAGAAAGCAACATCTTTCAAACTAAATAAAAAAAAATCGAAATCTGCTCACGTGGAGAGAAGTTATGAGGTGACACAGTACCTCCTCCTTTTTTGGAAAACGGTAAAAAATAAACATACCTATAACACAAACTTTTCGTATTAATAATATTAGTGTGACGTGTGATTTGTCTTATAGTTACCTTTTGAAATCAACATTAACTTTGAAATGCTGTTGTAAACCCAACTTAAAGAATTCCAATATACTTAACACCTCTACTCTATCCATCCCGGCGTTTCTCTCACAAAGGGGGAATTCACTTGGACTCCATTTTATTGGATCGGAAGCACGTCTGAGCTATTTGGTTATTTAGCTTGGAATGGCGTTATAGAGCGATGGCTTAAGGGAAGGGGGTGCAATATCTACAGTAATATCTTCACTAATATTATAAACAGGTAAAGTTTGATTGTTTGACAAAGTAATCTTTCTATTCACAAGACGAATTTACCAACTTCATCCATTTATGTTTTATTAAACTCATATCCGCTCAAAGCGTTTTGCTTCTACATTTATCATCCGTACACAGGAGTGAAACTCACTATCCGCGTCGTTGCTCGTAAGCTTAGTCGGGTGTGTGTTCGCCTTCTAAGCAGGGGTATCGGGTTCGATTTCCGGCGGGAACACGAGTTTTCTCCCCAAGAAAAAATTGTGTTTCTGGTTGTGATTGAGTGTGTGATGTGAATGTTTCCGGCACCTACGTCATAACTTAGTGTGAGGCTAGTGTGAAAGCGTTTATGGTTATTTATTTATGTTTATATTGTTCCCCGAACAGAACAATATGGATAGAGTGAATAAGTATCTTCTAGACATGGTTGTCAAGTCGACTATATTTTTTTTATCTTCTCTCCACGTGAGCCGATTCCAAAATATTTTTTTTAGTTTGAAATATGTTGCTTTCTAATTGGTCCCATTTAAATTTGATCAGGATCAGAGTAAATAATGCCTATTTTATGGACTACTTTGACGATGTTCTCTTTTACCCGACTTCAAAAGCTACTTGATAACTTCTTTGGTTGTGAGCTGATTTTGATGATTATTTTTTTATTTGTATTAGAAATTAAGAATGTTTTTAAAAAAAAATGAATGAAAAAAAATGCGCCGCCGAGTTTCTTGCCAGGTTCTTCTCGAGATGGCTGTAATTTTGCGAATCTGGCAATAGATTAATTAACTTTCATGAGTGCCTCTTTGGGGCCCATGTGAATAAACGATTTTGATTTGATTTGATTGATTTGAAAGCTGGTGCTTTTCATGTGGTCCCATTGAAATTTGATCAAAATCTGACCTCTAGTTTTTGAGTTATAGTCAATAATGCATTTTTAATACATTAAATCTGATCAAGGTTCCAAAGATAAAGCGGTGAAGTCGGTTTTTTAAGCTTTGCTTGCGTTTAATTATAGTGGATATAATTTGGAGAAACAGAGAAGAAGAAAGCGTTAGATGAGACTTAATGCAGTAACTGGCGACGGGTTCTGTACCACAGATTTATTAACAGTTACTACGTAATAACGCGTGTAAAATTTGTCTACATTTTGAATCAATTTAGATAAGAAACAAGTTCCTTATTCTACTGAATAAGTGTTTATATTTTTTATTTAGTATTTTATAACGTATCTATACCACCCGGGCGGCGCCGGTCCATCTAGCACATGTAATATAAGCCAAACTGGCAAAGGAACGACAAGGCAGTTCTCTTATAACTGTTGATTAAGATAGTATCATAAAATGATATAAAAAATATTAAATAGTCGATGATTTTTAAATCACCCATTACGTATATATACGTCACCCATTTATGGTTGAGATACCGTTCATTCGCACGAAACGTTTCGCGTCTTCGTTCATTTATAGAACAGCAAAAGAATGGAACGCTTTGACGTCGTCTGTGTTTCCCGAAAGGTGCAATTTGGGTTTGTTCAAAAGTAAAGTGAATAATACTAAGAAAGCGTGCTCCACCTTAGACTACATCGTCACTTTCCATCAGGTGTGATTGTGGCCAAACGTTTGCTTAGACTGTAATAAAAAAAAAACACAAATGTTAGAAAACAATACTAGATTAACATCGCCATTTTAATTACCTATATATCTGTCTATTTGTCGGTCTGTAATTAAATCTTTCAAGCTTAATTTGACTTACTTTCCGATGACCGATTGGACTCACATTTGGTGTACTTATCATCAGTGACATGATGATGGAGACGGACAATGGCCATAAAAACTTCTTAACTAAATAAGATAAACCTATCTAGTTTGGGCTCGTTTGATTCGTCTTGACAATTTCTCTGGTTATATAATTTATCATTACTTATTTATTTATTTACAAGTTTTACAACTGGAAAAAATTGATTTTAAAAACTTTTTAAAGTATTCCTTGTTTCACTTTTTCACCCTTTACAAAAAGGCTACTATGTGGTATAAAAACATAACAAGGAATAAATCAATCTAAACCAACACCGTAGAAGTAATAATAAATTACATGAATTTAATCTTAGACATTTCAGACGTATAAACTTGAACCATGATAAGAAATATGTAAAAGCTTTTTATGCCGGCTAAAATAGGGGGCTGAGTCACCCACGTCCGTAGGAGGATACCCCCTAAGTCTGACTCCCTACACGTGGTCCCCGGGTGGTGCTAATCAGGTGACATTTGAGAGGTGGTAGAGCATTTTGTGAGTTGCTCGCCTGGCTTGCTACCAAAGTAGCTTACCACCATCAAGTTGAAAGTCTGCCGCCAAGCCAAATATGGTGTGGTGTATAGTATACCAAATATATCCTTGAGAGCCTGCGTATTCCAGGTCTAGTGTGTTTACCAGCTTCGATCACATCGTCACTTACCATCAGGTGAGATAGTGGTCAAACACTAGCCTGTCAAAAAAAAAAATATAAATAAAAAAAAAATACCACTGTTTGTCAAGCAAAAGACTGGAGCAGACTCGAGTGTCTATTTTTTTTAATTCTAGATAGCCAAACTTTTGACCTCAATCTCACCTGGTGGTAAGCGACGATGTGGTCGACGATGGAGCAAGCTTGAGAGATGAGACTTGCAAGTTGCTCACGTGTTGGTAAGCGTCACGCTTGCTAATTATAGGTCAGTGACATCCAGAATTATGAGCTTAATTTACTTAATTTTAATTAGAACTCGACAAAGCACTGAAATATTGGATCTCAAGGTGATGATAGCAGCAACAAGAACAGACCCTGAGACATCTTTTTTTTTATGTTGATGTATATTAGATACCGACTTTGAGTGATGTTGACCATTTTTATACAATAACTAGCTGCGCCCCGCGGTTTCACCCGCGTTGATAATGATGAAAAGTGATGATGATGATGATGATGAAAAATAGATGTTGGCCGATTCTCATAGATACCGGATAAGCACAAAAAATTTCATCAATATCGGTCAAGCCGTTTCGGAGGAGTATGGCAACGAAAACTGTGACACGAAAATTTTATATATTAGACTAGCTGACCCAGCAAACATTGTTTTGCCATATACAATATGGGCCGAACTTCCTCGGGACGAATATGGCATAAATCACATTATTTCATGCGGAATCATAAAAAAGTAAAACAAAAAAAATTTTCGAATAAATAAAATTAAAAAAATTGGGTTGGACTACCCTTAACATTCAAGGGTAAGTTACCTACAAGACATCGAGCTTATAGGTAACTCAAGTGATTAGCGTTCCCATCATGCTGGCGGCATTGCATCTCTGAATTGCAATGCTTAATACGTTGAGCCAAAAAAGGCTGAGGCTTTTTTGAGGCTTCGCTCGCGTTAAGAAGTATTAATTTAAAATTGACAAAGTTTCATACAAACTTTCATCCCCTATTTTATCCCCGTGGGGGCAGAATTAATCAAAATCCTTTCTTAGCGGATGCCTACGTCATAACATCTACCTGCATGCCAAATTTCAGCCCGATCCGTCCAGTGGTTTGGGCTGTGCGTTGATAGATCACTATGTCAGTCAGTCAGTCACCTTTGAGTTATATATATTTAGATTGAACATTTTATTTTCTCGTCTATGTTAATCCGACAATCTTCCACTCCGGCCAAAATACAACATACCCCATCTCTACAAGATTTGATTATGAACTTCTAACAAAATTACTCAAAGATTAAATAGAAAAATAATATTAAGAGGGAATCGAATATAATCGTTGTGTTCCGTATAATTTCCCAAAGAGATTAATTAGAAAAGCAATACAATTAAAAGTCGGAAAAGTATAAAATTTAGATAGATAAAAATGCATTGATCCACTTCATTTAAGAAAAAAAAGGTAACAAACATGATTTGAAGTAGTGTCACAACAGGCAGCCTTATCAATAATAGCAATATCTACCAGGCAAACTTCGGATGGAGAAAACTTAATTAAAACTTTAATTGGCAATTTAAAATAAAAGAAACCTTTCAATTTTTTTTTTTTTGTTGAAAATGATGTGTTTTGTGTAGTAAAAAACTATCTAATTTATTTTGACAACGTAGGTATTTTTTAAAGCTTTTTTTTAACTTGCAATGTACCTTTGTTTGTTCGGGTAGAATCCTGCAGATCAATTTAGAGGCAGATATCTTCAACGAATTTTTGTATTCACGCTTAGTTTGTGTGAGGCGTCATTCTAAATCCAACATAGCGGAACACCTAAAATGGCGGACAATTTATTTTTAATGCACTCCTACAATATTGGTATCAAATGAAAGGGCTTGCTAAGAATAACTCGAAAAATAAAGTGACGCCAATCTAAAACCAATATGGCGCGCTTGTATTTAAAAAGTTTTGATAAGTAGCTTATTATATTATTTTTATTTCTCTGCGGTACCCTAAAAACAACAAGAAGTTGCTTATACGTTCGAACAGGAAATTTTCATGTCAAATTAAATTTTCCGTTTAATTTGATATATCAAAATTATCTCTGACAAGTGTCAAAAGAATATTAATTTTAATAATTTACATGAAGATTAACAATCTTTTGAAATGTTAATGTTAATGAGAGAGTACAGACATAAGTACACACATAAGTATATGATATAGGTACGCTGCAGTGGTTTGGGTGTATAATGAAAATCCAACACGGCGGAACACCTAAAATGGCGGACAATTTATTTTTAATGCACTTCTACAATATGGGTATCAATGAAAGGGAAAAATAAAGTTTATAAAGGTGTTATTTGGGCCCGCAATATTTTTAATAATGCCGTCTCCCATT
Organism: Lomographa bimaculata; assembly: GCA_948107665.1. Classification (NCBI taxonomy): domain Eukaryota; kingdom Metazoa; phylum Arthropoda; class Insecta; order Lepidoptera; family Geometridae; genus Lomographa; species Lomographa bimaculata. The sequence continues at coordinate 12,565,523 of OX403608.1, read as the reverse complement.
GCATAATCATGTGCGCTTTCACACTTACATCCCCACACTAAGTTCGATGACTTGTGTCGTGGGTGCCGAAAACATTTACAATCCACAATTACAACCAGAACCAGAGACAAAAAATCCTTGGGGAGAAAACTTGTGTTCCCGCCGGGAATCGAACCCGATACCCCTGCTTAGAAGGCGAACGTGTGAAACTAAGTCAACGAGCACCTCGATTCAGTTCGGTTATTCTGTAAAAAATACATAATTAAACGCAAGAAAAGCTTAAAAAGACCGACTTCTTCGCATAAATTATGTTTATTGTTAATTTTACCACATAAATCAAATTCGATAAAACTTATATAGGACCACCTCAGTACGATCTACCAATCAAAATAATAATCTTCAAAATCGATTCATAATTGGCGGAATTATCGCGTTACATACATACAAAAAAAAAACATACAGTCGATTTGAGAACCTCCTCCTTTTTTAAAAAGGTTGAAAAATTAAACAATTACAATCCTACTTAATATTATAAATCCGAAAGTTTGTGTGTAAGTGTGTAAGTATGTTTGTTCCCTCTTCACGCTTTTATGGCTGAACGGATTTGGATGAAATTTGGAATGTACATAGATTATACCTAGGATTAACTATTAGGGACATAGGCTACTTTTTAACTTGATAATAGCGGGCGAAGCCGCGGAGCACGGCTAGTTAAGAAATAAAGTAACAAGCAATTAAACTCAAAACTTTTCTCAATTACTTAAAATCTACGAGCCAATTGGCTATATTTCCTAAAACTAAACTAAAACTATATACAGCAAAGACCTAAGTTACCTACAAGACATTGAGCTTATAGGTAACTTAAGTGCTCAAGCCCACTACCAGTGATTAGCGTTCCCATCATGCTGGCGGCATTGCCTCTGAATTGCAATGCTAATACGTTAAGCCAAATAAGTGCCAGCATTTTGATCACGCGTCGCCTGAACCGGCGACTCGCGGCGCTCTGATAGATTTACTTTTTAAATTATCTGTTTTTTTATCTTTTTTCTCCTTTAGGCAAAATGAAGGCGCGAGGTTCTGTTCCTACTGACCGTAAATAATATAAGTAGGCATTAAATTTTTATGGACTAAAATTAAAATGTAAAAAGTTACCTTTTGGTCAGCCAAAAGGTTAATTATATAATAATGAGTTGATGGAAATTATACAAAATCAACAATGCCATTTTTTCACTTTCGCGGCTAACCTGCGACGTTTGTTTTCTCGTCTAACTCTTGTTAAAAGCTAAAACTTGGGCTAAAACGTAGTGGTGGCTCTTTGGAATGGGCTTTTATCACGAATTCACGACTGTCAGAACTGTCGGCGTATTCAAAAAGAGATCGGCAAAGTGTGCTGAACCATAACCTACAAATATGTTTTGTTTAATATTTTTATAACTAAGCCTTCTATAACGACAATTCATTTTAAATGAAGCTCAGAAGGCAACCGGCCTTACGTAAGATATTTTTTTATCTATATACGATGCTATTTTACTTCAACTAAAATGATGTATGGGAGTTCGCCATTGTTCTTTGATCAAGATCTGACTAGTAGTTCTTGAAATATCGTCAATAATGCGTATTTAGTACATCTAATCTTATCAAAGTTCCGAAGATAAAGCGGTGAAGTGGAATTTTTTAAGCTTTGCTTGCGTTTAATTATTTTATTATTATTTGATTTTTAATTGACATTCGCATTCTGGCATTTATTAGATATCTTTTAAAGTTACTATAATCTTTAATATAAATTGTATTATGGATTAAATTACGCAAATTCGTGAGTTTGCATATATATATATGTTAGTATGTTTCTTTTCTCTTCAAGCTGTAACGGCTGAACGGATTTGTATGAAATTTTGAATGTTCAGCTTATACCTTGGATTATCACATATGCTACTTTACAGTACGCCCGCCTCTTCTCTCCTCCTCTTTAGTAGGGTAACCGGTGGAGAGCCAGGGGGCTCTTCATTGGCTTGCACGGCCCCACTCGTCTAGGAGGTGGCCTTGGTGAGCAAGGTCATCCCTCCAGCAGTGGCCCGGTTTGTACCGGGCCTATAGCCGGGGCAAGATAGTGACTGCTAGCGCGACCCTATCTTGCCCCACCTTGTCGAGGGACTGCTCACGGGGTTTTTTAGTGGGTTCGAGCCCCACTTACCCCTTTTGCTTCTCCCCTAGGAAGGAAAGGAAAAGCATTTTAGCACGCAAAAAAAATGCTACTTTTTAAGTCGATAAACGCGGGCGTAGCTACGGGACACGGCTAGTCTGAAGTAAATGAAATGAATGAATTACAATACTCATACATTTTTTCATCTCAAACAATCTATCTTTTTATTTGAATTGTTTTTGACAAACAAACGTATTTGTCTCGAAATGTGTCGAGAGCATAAACATCACAAATATTTGCATTTATACACGGGAGCCTTTGTTTTTTAATAATTCTGTCAGCCACAATGCTGGTTTTAATATGAAAGTCTATGTCTGTTACTATTTGGCCAGACGGGGCATTGTGTTCGGTACACAAATATTTTGTACTAGCTTTTGCTCGCGACTTTATCTTCGTGATGTGAAACTATCTATAATATTATGTTCTTCTCTGTAACATGTTTATAATAAGCTTAATAAATCACTCCAGTTTTATGACTGTACAAGACGAAAAAGCAAGATTACTTAGTTACAGAATCAAAGACTATTTAGCCCCTGGTGGACGAGGATAGGGGATTTTGGAGGGTTCGAGCCCTACACACCACTTTCTTCGCCCCTGGGAAGGAGGAGAAGTGTTAGACATTGTCCCATCCACAAAGAAAAAGATAAATAGATAGATAGATAAACTCTTTATTGAACACCTCAACTATAACAAGAAAGAAATCAAAACAATTATTTACAAAAAAAAAAGTGTAACAATAGGCGGTCTTATCGCTAAAAGCGATCTCTTCCTGACAACCTTTGGATGGAGCTGAATTACGCAATAGAGTTGGACGTCGGTGTTTAAGAAAATAACATTTTAAAGAGTGCATGAATCTAAGAATAATAAATTATAATATACTTAATAATAAGTAATGATAATTGACAAATAATAAAATAATATATACCTCAATAATGATCTTATAAAATCCCTGTGAAGGACAAAAGTGCACAGCATTTTCACCCCCACAAAAAGGAGTTGATAATGATACGCGGGGGAGCGAAGGGTGCCTTTTGATACTCCGCCCACACTCCCGTAGTATTATAGCAAGATAAGTCCAACGCCATGAAGCTAAACACTAAAAAGCTATCCTAACCTCTCGATAGCAGTATCACTCGTATCCGTATAAAAACCAATGGTGCTGTTGGTAAATCTGCTCTTTACTGTCGCGACGCCTTGTGTTTTACGACGCATGTCTGCTCCGACCCTTAGTGGGTGGTGCATGTCAGAGGTGCAAGCGGAGAGAAGCGTTAGCACTGCGGTCCACGAGCTCGCGCGGTAGATTAATACAAGTTACAAAATCAAGATCAAAATCGTTTATTCACATGGGCCCCAAAGAGGCACTCATCACGTCAACAAACCTACGATTGTAGTACTCATTGGCGAGTGTAAGACTTGAGTTCAAACTGCAAAGTCTCGGTCACCGACGTAAGGTATCAAGCCTATCGGTATTGTATCGCATACATTTAGGTGATTGTACGCAGGAATTATACGAGTTAATTCCTCCATGCCCGTTTTACCATATAATAATAAGACAAACTAGCAAACGTCATCCATTTATGGTTGACATACCTCCAGTTCGCTCGAATCGTTTCGCTTCTACGTTTGTCATCCATTACTGCTAAGGAGTGGTACTGTGGAATTCATTACCCGCGTCTTTGTTCCCCGAACGCAAACGGTATAATCTAAGAGTCAAGCGTCAAAAGTGAATAGGTATCTTCTAGGCATGCTACATTCTCGGCCGCATCATCGCTTTCCATAAGTTGAATAAGAGGTCAAACGCTTGCCCATCAAGCAAAAAAAGTTACATCCGGTTTTTTAAGTTAAAAATTCATAAATAAATTGAGCACCACTAAAAACTCCCTGAACTAAATTATATCTTACGTCAAGTCGTTTAATTTTGCTGTCTGTTTAATGTAAGCCTAATTACTATATTTTTGGACATTTCAAATCGCGCATCGCTTATAACATAGCACTCATTCTTCAAGAACACAGATGACCTTCTCGTCTACACAAACCAATAAAAAGGGGTTTTATAACAAAACTTGTAGTGGCTTTCTTTTTGTTGGATATCGTAGCTAACGGCCTTCCTTACTTCTGCCGTAACTTGGCTTTTTGGTAGAAAATATGAGTTTTTGTTCAAGAAGGATCAAGTTCTACTAAATAATGAGTTCTAGGCTCTAAGAATATGAGATAAGGGTGTATTTGTGCACACCCTTACGGACTTATTCTTACAATACAATACAATATTTCTTTATAGTGATATAATAATATATCTCATTATTAATTCAAAATTAGTGCTATCCTCTTTCATATACTTCTTTTTATAAGTTTAAATAAGCAATTAGGCTTTTAAACGTATTTTAAACACTAAGTCTGTATAGTTTTTAGGATATAATTTATACTGAAACTGTACTAATATAAATATGTAATAAAGAAACTTTGAAATAAAAAAAAAATACAATATTTCTTTATTGAACACCAATATTATAGTTAAGTAATATGATTATTAAAATGTATTTTTTTCTTAACAACCGCCTAAACTGATAATGCTTGCTCAGTCAATCGTTTTATCCGGAATTATCCGATCCTAACGTTGATAATTGTATGCTTGAAAGTCACACATTTTTCCCTATCTCACATGATATAATTTAAACGCAACTTTAGCTTAAAAAACCGACTTCCCCCCTTATATTTTGGTTTTGCTTGATCGATTTCGAAAAAAATAATACGGGACCACCGCCGAAGTATAATCTACCAACCAAAAAAAGTATATTGGGAATCGATCCAAAAATGGGGGAAAAATCGCTAAAATACATTAAAAAAAACAGTCGAACATAGAACCTCCTTCTTTTTTTAAGTCGGTTAAAAAAAGGTGTGAGCAATGAATCTCAAATATTTTTCTCCATTTGGAAAAACATAGGCGCGAGATTTCAATTCGGGCCGAACAAATACTGTAAAATATAGCAACTCCGTGAGTATTAAATAGCCCTAATTAATTAAACAACAATCCTAGCATTTTATCGGCAACGTAACAGCGTTGCAAACAATCTATTATTCGTTATAAAATAACGTTTTATTACGCCGTTTTAACGAGTAACGGCTCTAGCTGTCGTTATGGCAGACTGTCGGTAAATTTCACTTTGGCAGCCTATTTTTGTTTATGAACGTACAATATACGTATTTAGGATTTGAGTATAACAAAGAACATATTATTGTTACTTTTTTCCTAATATCAAACGGCTGGTCCCATTTTGATGAAATTTGGTACGGAGGTAGCTGACACCCTGGATTAACACATAGACTACTTTTACCGACCGACATAACGGGTAACACCGCGGGGCAATGCTAGTTTTTAAAATAATAGACATCTTTTAGCTACTTCACAGTCGCAGCCCCATTTTCAACCGACTTCAAAAATTGAGGTTCTCAATTTGAGTGTATTTTTTTTTGTATGTATGTTACCCGATATCTCCGCCAATTATGAATCGATTTTGATGATTTTTTTTTGTTTCGGAAATCGGTCAAGCCAAAACCGAAATATATCCGATGAAGTCGGTTATTTTAAGATTTGCTTGCGTTTCAATTATAATCGATTCAGTTTTTGAACATTTTTCAAAATGGCCGAAAAAAAAATAGGGGTTGAAAACGTAAAAAAACATTAACAGCTATTTCGAAAAATACACAAGATCACAGGGCCACTAGTCAAATATTAGTGGGGCAACATACCCTCAAGCGTAAACCTTATCAACCTGAGTACGTCCAGACATAAAGGCAAGTAATAGGTAGTATTTCTCGAATTACTCAGTTTTATGTTTATGGTCTTACTTTGTCGATAATTTAAAGGTATTTTACTGCTTCTTATTAGTTGTTGTGAAGAGGTTTGGTAAACAAGCAATTTGATGTAAGTTTCGAGGCTGGTCGGGCATTGCTTGCCGATTTCAAAAATAGCCAAAATTAAATCAACGTTTTGAAAATAACTCATCGAAAGTATAACTAGTCGTTCGCGCCGAACTGAGATCTCGCGCCCATATTTTAGAAAAAACTTTTACGATTACTTGCTTATAATATTTATTCTATATAATTATTGTTTGGTTTCTGTATTTGCTGTTCAAGTACAGGATATAACATATACAATGTGTAACAGAAAGGTGTAGTAATACTCAAGTCACACATCATGCTAAATGTATGGAGTCTAACAGGAACTTCTGCATTCGCGGCAGCACCATTAACATTGAGTTATGATGAATTAAAGTGTCTAAAAAATTATGTTATTTGCAACCCTATTTCATCAGCTACCGTTCTACACCACATAGCCTTTGGACCTAGACGTCTGACAGTAGTGGCCATAACAAAGGTCAAGGTCACGCGCCACAGATGTAATCGTAGGGTTGGAATTTTTTTTTATTAATTTTTGTACAGAAAAAATTTTGTCCGATTTCGACTTTCGTTTTCTGGCAGACGATTCCTGGCACGATACACATACACGCCACCAAGTATTACTACCCCTTTTTGTTACATGTTGTATTGTACGAAGTTAAGGCGTTCAGTGTGAAGCTGTTTTGAGATAGACCCCGGGACAAAATATGTCTAATAAGTACTAATAACAGTGAATTGGTGGCCTACAAAATTGTTATTTTCCAACATAGATTTTTTTTAAACCGATTTTGTTCTCTACTTGTCCAAGCCCTTTTCAACGATACTCTATAATGGTAGATAAAAAAAATATTAATACCTATATCTCTGTTGCGGACTGTTTCAATACTAAATTGACAATACATTTAAGAGATAAGGTTCACTTTTTCTTAATTCAAATAGAAACTGTGTGCAACAAAGATACGTAATAGGCCTGAAACGGTCGATCAGATCTTGATAACAAAAAAAACCTTAACTTTTTTTGAAGTCGGCTAAAAATGGGCATAAGGGAATTAATTCCTACGCACACTGTTCCAAATGTAAACGATAGAACACTGATAGGCGAGCGACCACACAACAATGACCCAAACTCTAGAATACAACTATAACTCTATCTATAACTTAGGAGTCGGATAGATTACATAAATAGTATCACCAATGAGTCTTTTGGCTCGTGGCGGCGAATATTGGATTCAAGAGCATCAAACCGGAACTTGGAGGATCCAATCCAAAGGTGACCGCAATAGCTACTGTCGACAATGGACACAAAAACAATTTAAAATTGTTTAAATTTTGTGTGTTCATTTAATTAATTTAGTATAGCGCCACCTGTTAATCTTTATGTGAACTACGTCTAACTACAACACTAGACTTAATCACAAAACTTGGCAACTCGTCTCGGGTACAATGTACAAACAAAAGCTACAATGTACTACGTACTATGTAGTAAAACTACTAGATGGCGCTATACAAAAACATTATGTCCCAATTGCTGTACAAAATTATCGTACGTAAAGAATCGTTGCGGGTAATGCTATTAGACCTATTTTGTTCAGGGGTCTATCTCAAAACGGCATCACATTTAAAGTTGAAACTTACGTATAATATCCGTTACATCCTGTACTAGAACAACAAATACTGAAAGCAAAGAAAAGAGTTATAAGCTATTAAACTCAAAGATTTTCTCTTGTAGGCAAAATGTAGAGGCGAGATCTCAGTTCAGCGAGAAAGACTAGTTTAAACTGCGGTTGAACATGTAAAAAAAAGTATTTTCTTTCAAAACTAATTGACAAAAACTTTCCAATATGTTTTAACTAGGTATTTCTAGGTATTCTGCATGTAGGTAGTAAAAATCCAAAAATACCATACTTCATTAACCAGATCCCACTAGAAGTGGTTGACAGCCAAAAGGACCTGGGAGTTACCATCACCGCCAACCTCAAATGGGAAACCCACATAGTACAAATAACTAAAAAAACAAACAGCATTCTCTATATAATACGCAAAGCATTCCTAGACATTGATAAAGAACTGTTTTTGAAACTGTATAAAACCTATGTGCGACCATTACTGGAATATGCATTTCAGATATGGAATCCCTACTTCAAAAAGTACATTGATTTACTGGAGAGAGTACAGCGAAGAGTTACTAAAATGATCCCAGGTCTCAAAAATCACCCCTATGAATATAGACTCCAACAACTTGGTTAAACAACCTTGGAACAGCGCAGACAAAGGGGTGACCTAATAGAGACATATAAGATTTTAACCGAGCATTATAACATAGACCTCTCCAGTAAAGGTACTGAGAGGGCATTCCAGGAAACTGATCAAACATGCAAGTGCAAGCAATCCCCGAAAACACTTCCTGCCGAACCGCATAACTAGAGTGTGGAATATGCTACCAGAGACAGTGATAAGTGCTCCCTCAATAAACTCTTTTAAAAATAGATTGGACAAACATTTAAAAAAAAGTGCAAAAATGTTTTTTTTTTTTTTTCACTATTATAGGTCACGATAGAGTGTTCCGTATTTTTGTTACAATCTAGCCAAGATTAGGCTAATAAGTAACTTACATTTAACTTATTCTGCTAGATTTAAAATATCCAAGAATGTGTCCATTAACACTTTTCTTATTGTCTCTATTAAGGCGAAGACACTTGGTTCATGTGTTCTTTTTGAGCAGCACTTATAAAACACTACATTACACTAATACACTAACACTAAACAAGTTCAAACGGTTTTGTTCTTTTAAGTCGTCTCACTATATACGTGTGATCGAGGAGCTGGATGGCCTCGACGTTCACATGATGGTGAAGTCTATATTCATGAGCTTCTGCATATTTTTTAATGATTTTGTTAACGAGCTCTATGTTGAGGTCCTGGTGCACAAAAGTGATATACACGTATCAGCTTAATAAGCTGCTCAGTGTATCAACAATAATAATAATAATATTTTTTTCCGTTACACCGAAAAGCTGGCGTTAGCGATAGATTTTATTCGACTGCGGCAAAACAAAAAGGAGGGTTGTGATTTTTAAACCGTATGTATATACATACGGAATATGCATTTGTTAAAGAATAACATTTATTGTGGAACTGTGTATGACAACAGTTCTAACATCCTACTAATATTATAAATCCGAAAGTTTGTGTGTAAGTATGTTTGTACCCTCTTCACGCTTAAACGGCTGAACGGATTTGGATGAACTTTGGAATGTACATAGATTATACCTAGGATTAACACATAGGCTACTTTTTGACTTGATAATAGCGGGCGAAGCCGCGGGGCACGGCTAGCAATTAAATATGTTCCAACAGTTTTGACATACAATATAAGGTAAATAATGACATTCATAAATACTCAATTTTAAGTGTATAATTATAAGCATTTTCATTTAAAATTGTAATTTATATACATTTTATTACATCGGCTTTGCTTTACAGCTTTTTAGACTATAAATTCCGCTGACAGACTGACGGACGGCCAAAATTTTGAATTTTACTCAATCAATAAAAATCCAAAAATTCCATGAAATATATACATCAAAAAAATTCATAAACATAGGTACATCCAAATCCAAAAAAAATAGATAAAAAATCCCATAAATAAACACCCAAAAATTCCATAAAATAGATAGATAGATAATACTTTATTGATCCACTTTATAAGATGAGATAAAACAAACGTAACAAACAAGCTTATACGTAAAGTATCAGAACAGGCGGCCTTATCACTAATAGCGATCTCTACCAGGCAAAACAAATAATTACTCATCCAGGCTGAACGCACAACAAATAGAAACAATTGGATTGAGCAACATTTTATATGTAACTAATCACGACGGAAAAGAGCAAAATACCTAATGTACACAGGAAATTCCTCTAACTTATATCATAGCAAAAATATTTTTTAGTTGTATTAATCATAGAATTCGTCCAGTTATCGGTCTTCCGTGTTCAGGATAACTTCAAATTAATTTAATTAACAATTTTATTTAAATTACAATTGACTTAGTGATCAGTGTGAAGATACTATGGTATGTATTACTTATCAAAATTGTTACATTTTTGGTCAACAAACATATATTTATTTAAAACTTAAATACAGTGGTGCTAATTCTGTTGAGCACAGAACTAACCTAAACTAAACTAATTTTAGTCAAAGGTGCTAATTCTGTTGAGCACCGAACTAACCTAAACTAAACTAAAAATAATCTAATTTTAGTCAAAGAATACCTAAACGATATTCTGATTTCACGTTGAACTTAATTTAAATCACATATTCCTCCATTATAGACTTTGTAGGTCAGTATTTGCTTCATTAATTGCTCGTGTTATTCTTTCAAGTGTAAGATCACATTTAAAATAATCCAGACCTTTTTCATACAGACTAATTTGAGTTTAAAATTTCTATTTTTAGTCTTAATTTGACTTAAAACATGTACATCTGAATAATAATTTGGTCATTTTCACTAAATAGAGTAACTAAACTAACTTAGTCCTGTCAAACTTAATTTTAGTCTAATCTTGCATTTTCTGAATAGGTTTTGGACTAAAGCAGGACTAAAACTAATTGTAGGCTAGTTTAGTCTAATTCTGGACAACAGAATCGGCACCATTATATATTATATTAAACTAAAAACTAAATTATGATTAACCAAAAAAAACTATAATTAGATATAAATATGTACAGAACTTAATCTAATAGACCGCTACCAGTAGGCAAAGTACCCAAAATGCTGGCAGCATTGCCACGTTGAATGGCAATGCTCTCTGTCCAAAATATTTGCCAGCATTTTGGTCACGAGTTGCTTCGACCAAACGCTTTGATAATTAATTAAATATGTGCTTTTTTGTATTTTTGAACTCAACGGTATTTTTTTTTATTATAAATTTACAAAAAAATCTAAAATAGACTGCGTAAAGTGACCATACTTTTTAACAGACTTCACAAAAAGGAAGAAGTTCTCAATTCAACTGTATTTTTTTTTATACCTTGGAAATTTGTTTACCATAAATGTATAGAGACTGAATATATTGTTTCACTAAATCATATATTCATTTATTTCGGCAAATAAACGATTTTTATAGAGATGGTAGAGCATTTCGTGAGTTGCTCGCCTGGCTTGCTACCAAAGTAGCTTACCACCATCAAGTTGAAAGTCTGCCGCCAAGCCAAATACGGTGTTCCGGCAGTTATCCTTGAGAGCCTGCGTATTCCAGGTCTAGTGTGTTTACCAGCTTCGATCACATCGTCACTTACCATCAGGTGAGATAGTGGTCAAACACTAGCCTGTTACAAATAAAAAAAATAAAAAAAAAAAGATTTGATTTGATTTGATCTTATTCACATGTAAATAGCATTAAAATTTTCTTTTTTTTTCCTTTTAATTTATAAATTCGAAAAATTGTGTGTAAGTACGTACTCGTAAATCTGTGGGTATGTTAGTATGTTTGTTCCCTCTTCACGCTTTAACGGCTGAACGGATTTGGATGAAACTTGGAATGTACTTAGCTTATACCAGGGGTCGGCAACCTGCGGCTCACGAGCCACATGCGACTCTTTGGATGTGAAGCTGCGGCTCTTTAGTTCCATACGCAAATATTATTTATTTAAAAAAACGTTCTGAATCGATTAATGAGGATTAGACACTATTTCTATCGAGCCATTAACAATCCTTCAAAGGTAGCAAAAAAATACATTTATATAGTTGAAACAAGTAAATTATGGGATGATTAGGTAGGTATAACGCGTGCATAGCATTTTCTATACGATACTTGTAGTACAGTAGGTATTATTGTTGGCATTAAGGATCATTGTTGGCAAGAAAAAAATTGTGGCTCCATAAAACTTTGAAATTTTGTAAATTGTAATTTTTGACACTTCCGACTCAAAAGGTTGCTGACCCCTGGCTTATACCATGCATGACTATGACTCAACCTTGACTATTTACTTGACTGTGACTTGTAACTAGGACATTTAACATGGAATATATTATTACTTGGAACTTACTTTATATACTAGCCGCGATCCGCAGCTTCGCCCGCTATTATCAAGTTAAAAAGTAGCCTATGTGTTAAACCTATGTATAATCTATGTACATTCCAAATTTCATCCAAGTCCGTTCGGCCGTTAAAGCGTGAAGAGGGAACAAAACATACTTACTCACTTACACACAAACTTTCGGATTTATAATATACTAGCCGTGCCCCGCGGCTTCGCCCGCTATAATCAAGTTAAAAGTAGCCTATGTGTTAATCCTATGTATAATCTATGTACATTCCAAATTTCATCCAAATCCGTTCAGCCGTTAAAGCGTGAAGAGGGAACAAACATACTTACACACTTACACAAAAACTTTCGGATTTATAATATACTAGCTTTTGCCCGCGGCTCCGCTCGCGTTAAAAAGTATTATTTTAAAATTGACAAAGTTTCATACAAACTTTCATCCCCTATTTTATCCCCTTGGGAGTAGAATTAATCAAAATCCTTTCTTAGCGGATGCCTATGTCATAACATCTACCTGTATGCCAAATTTCAGCCCGATCCGTCCAGTGGTTTGGGCTGTGCGTTGATAGATCACTATGTCAGTCAGTCAGTCAGTCACCTTTGAGTTATATATATTTATTATTATATATAGAAGTAGGATTTAATTGTTAACCCTAAAAATATTAATAACTTGTGTCACCAGTGCGTCAGACTGCTGGTATGGCTGATAATTCAGGCGGTTTGGGAAATGCTGAAGGTGCTGTTCATATGCTTCAGACACTTATGCAGTGCCTGCGGCGCTGCTTGCGAGGAGTGCTGCTCTTGTATGTACCAAGTTATTATTAACATAACAAAAACGCTATCACACTCACAGTCCCACACTCAGTTCAAGGACTTGTGCCGCGGGTGCCGGAAACATTCACATCACACACACAATAGATAAACAGATAGATAAATTCTTTATTTGCACACACAAAATAACACTTACAAAGAAATCTTAAATGTAACATAGGAGCACAAAGGGCGGTCTTATCGCTCAAAGCGATTTCTTCCAGACAATCAAAGGGAGATGATAAAAATATTACAAACAGGGACGGTGGTGTACCTCGACACGTATTTAAATTAATAAATGTACTTACACAATACTTATTAATATTAAATACATAATATACATACAAAAACCTACATTAATAATATATTACACAAACACAACCAGAATCAGAAACACATTTCTTTTATGGGGAGAAAAATTGTGTTCCTGCCGGAAATCGAACCCGATACCTCTGCTAAGAAGGCGAACGCTCATACCACTAAACCAACGGTCAGTTTTATTATTCAATATATAGTTAGTTTAGTATTGCACGGAAAAAAAGTTCAATTTCCGTCTAGCCCCCTTTCGCAACGCGCGATAAGGAACTTTCGTTCTAAAATTAAAAGAAACATGCAAAAACTGGGATGGGTGACCGCCTGGGGTGTTCCCAGGCGGTCACCCATCCAAGTACTGACCGCGCCCGACGTTGCTTAACTTCGGTGATCGGACGAGAACGTGGTATGGCTTACAACTATAGCAAAAAGTGTCGTTACAACTTTTGATCTTAATTTTTTTCCGTCTAGCCCTCTTTCGCAACGCGCGATAAGGAACTTTCGTTCCAAAAAATTTGGGACATAGACTATACATTTATACAATTTCTCAGAAACAAATTTTGTAGTCAAAATTACAGTAACTACGTTTTATTGACAAGCTTTTATTTAGTTTCACCTGTCCCGATGTTTGTCATCAAATCTTGCAAATTAAATTTGATCCACTTTACCGATTGACCTGAAATTTTGCACACATGTGTAAATCGCGTGACAATGCACTATTATGATGACATGGTGCTGATCTGATGATGGAGCTGGAGGGTGGCCAAAGGTACTTCGCAATGAAACGACACAACCTCATCGAGTTTGGGCTCATTTGAATCGTCTTAACGAGTAGTGTATCTTTCAATGGTAACCAGGGTAAGATGGTGGAGCTGGAAGGTAGTCATAGGAACTCTGTAATGAAACGACGCAACCCCATCGAGTTTGGGCTCGTTTGATTCGTCTTGTTTTTGACTTTTAGTCCCCATTATTTACATGTAAAAGCTTGATTTAAAAAAACTTTTTAAAGTATGAATTGTTACAATAATAAACATAAACGCTTTCACACTCACAGCCCCACACTAAGTTCAATGACTTGTGTCGTGGGTGCCGGTAACATTCACATCACACAATCACAACCAGAACCAGAAACACAAATTTTCCTTGGGGAGAAAACTTGTGTTCCCGCCGGGAATCGAACCCGATACCACGGCGAACGCTCACCCAACTGAGCCAACGGACAGTTCAAATAAGCTAGTTATTACCAAATGTTATTGTGATATTTATACTAAATAATAATAAACATTATTCTAATATAACAGAAAATTATCTAGTGTACACCAAATAAAGTTACTTAAGTATAGAGGTCTTAAAAAACTAAAGCACAATGGGCGGACTTATAGCTGAAAGCCATCTCTTCCAATCAACCTCTGGATTATTGGACGATATCTACGCCATTTCTCAACCGATACTCGTGAATTTTTGAGCAGTAGGTCTATTCTGATCGTCAAAATACGATTGTTCGAACGATCGTACGATTGGTTGAAAGTTTAGTCCATTCGATGGTTCATAAGAAAAGAAAATCCTTCGATTTCGAAGGTACGATAATTGTATTTTTTTTCTGTAGAGAATTTTTTTCGAAATTGTGGAGATATGGGGGTTGAAAACGTATACAAGCATGTTTCAGCTATTTCGAAAAATAAACGAGGTCTTCAGCTTATAGTCCCACTAGTGTACTTTATATAATAATCATACTAATATTATAAATCCGAAAGTTTGTGTGTAAGTGTGTAAGTATGTTTGTTCCCTCTTCACGCTTTAACGGCTGAACGGATTTGGATGAAATTTGGAATGTACATAGATTATACATAGGATTAACACATAGGTTACTTTTTAACTTGATTATAGCGGGCGAAGCCGCAGGGCAAGGCTAGTATATAATATAGGTTATACGTAGGTTTCTTACATATCCAGGGCCCCCTTATCCAGATTTCAATGTATTCATATTTTATAAGAAATAATTAAAAATCAATGTGCATTGTTTCAGCGGAGCCTGATCTTGATGAAGTGGAGCCCAATACCATCGGTAAGTACTAACAGTCACAGCCCCCCACCTACAAAGGTTCGTTTACCAAATTGCGGAATCAAACGACCAGTTGACGACCCAGTTGGCGCAGTGGACAGGTGCCCGCCCTCTGCGCCGTGGGTCCTGGGTTCGATTCCCGGCAGGAGCACAAATTCCTTCCCAAGGGATATTTGTGCTTCTGGTTCTGGGTGTAATGTGTGTGCGATGTGAATGATTCCGGCACCCACGATACAAGTCTTTGAACTTAGTGTGGGGCTGTGAGTGTGAATGCGTTTGTTTTGAATGCGTTTTGTTTGTAAACCAGTTGATTCCCCCATGCCCTATCTATGATCGGACCAGAAGACGAACAGACCAAGGTCATCCATTTATGGTTGACATACCTCATATCCGCTTGAAGCGTTTTGCTTCTACATTTATTATCCGTATAGCAGGAGTGGAACTCAATGCCGCGTCCATGTTCCCCGAACAGTACAATCTGGGAGTCGTCAAGTCTATAGTGAATATGTATCTTGTTGGTAAGCATGCTTCATCTTCGGCCGCATCGTCAGTTTCTATCAGGTGAGATAGCGGCCAAATGCTTACCTAACTGTCATTAAAAAAAGAAAGAAAATATATTTATTAACGACACTCACAACATTTATTTTTATTTATATGTTACAAAAGACACAAAAACTAATTAAATACAAAAATTCAATTATCTATAAATGACGATACATTTTTAATTCCAACATCCATTTGTAATTAAAAAAAGTGTATTTATCGCTTCAGGCGAAGTTTAATCGACTTAAAAAAACCGTATGAACATTTGTTTTGTAGTTTTGGAGATCCGGGTAATAATTCTACTAGATATTGATGATTGATTGATTTGACATCCGGACGGTATTAAATTTAAAGCAGTGGGAATAAGTTTTTGGTTGTCTGGAAGAAATCGCTTTGAGCGATAAGACCGCCCTTTGTGCTCCTAAGTTATATTTAAGATTTCTTTGTAAGTGTTATTTTTTGGTGTGCAAATAAAGAATTTATCTATCTATCTATCTAATAAGATATTATTCTGTGATAAAATGGAGGCCTATATTTTAAGTTAGGCCTGTAACAATACATCGGTGAAAACAGCATTCAATTTTGTGCAGTAGTTTTTGGGTGATGCGCGTACAAACATCCAGACAGACAGACCAACAAGAATTCTAAAAACAAACAACAAACAAACAACCAAACACATTCACACTCACAGCCCCACACTAAGTTCAAAGACTTGTATCGTGGGTGCCGGAAACATTCACATCACACACACATTACACCCAGAACCAGAAGCACAAATATCCCTTGGAAAGGATTTTGTGCTCCTGCCGGGAATCGAACCCAGGACCCTGTCCACTGCGCCAACTGGGTCGTCAAAAAGGATAAAAAATGTTGGGTTTGGCTTCTGTTGCTCTAATAAAGACTCCCCATATTTTCTTCCATATCTTCAATGTATAGACATTCAAATCTTTGCCTATTCCCCATGAAAATAATAAAACGCAAGCAAAGAATAAATAATTAAACGCAAGCAAAGCTTAAAACACCGACTTCACCGCTTTATCTTCGAAACCTTCATCAGATTAATGTATGAAACACGCATGATTGACGATAACTCAAAAACTAGAGATCAGATCATGAACAAATTTCAATGGGACCACATGAATAGAACCAGCTTTCAAATAAAAAATAATCATCAAAATTGGCTCACAACTAAAGAAGTTATGAGGTAACTTTTAAAGTCGGTTAATAACGAGAACATCGTCAAAGTAGTCTACAGAATACGCATTATTGACGATATTTAAAGAACTACTGATCAGATCTTGATTAAATTTAAATGGGACCTATTGGAAAGCAACATCAATCGAACAAAAAAAAAATTCAAAATCGGTTCACGTGGAACGAGGTTAAGAGGTAACACACATAAAAAAAAAACAGTCGACTTGAGACCTCCTCCATATTTGTGAAGTCGAGAGCCTGCGTATTCCAGGTCTAGTGTGTTTACCAGCTTCGATCACATCGTCACTTACCATCAGGTGAGATAGTGGTCAAACACTAGTCTGTCACAAATAAATAAAATAAAAAGTCGGTTTAAAATTGGTACAAAATAGCAATCATGGTCTGCTACGAGGATTAATACGCAATTTATCTAAGTTGCTGTTATCGTGTACAGCTGAAGGGGATAATAACACATGATAACTCCGAAATATTCCCGGTTGTTGTTGTGCCTATGTTGCTAACAGGAAAAAACCTATATTTGCCTCTGCCTGTGAATATCAAACGCGCTCAAACTCAAGATTCATTTAAAACTCAAATAAAATAGTATTATCTGTCCAATATAATTAAACGCAAGCAAAGCTTAAAAAAACCGACTTCATCGCTTTATCATCGGAACCTTGATCCACTAGCTTTCAAATAAAAAAATAATCATCAAAATCGGCTCACAACGAAGAAGTTGTGAGGTAACTTTTGAAGTCGGGTAAACCAGAACATCGTCAAAGTACGCATTATTCGTCACAAAATAGACATTATTGACGATATTTCAAGAACTACTGATCAGATCTTGATCAAATTTAAATGGGACCAATAAGAAAGCAACATCTATCAAACTAAAAAAAAGTATTCGAAATCGGCTCACGTGGAAAGAAGTTATGAGGTAACACATAAAAAAAAAATACAGTCGACTTGAGTACCTCCTCCTTTTTTGGGAAGTCGGTAAAAAATAAATAAAAATCTCCTCAATTGACCTTGCAGTAGCAATTACATATCATCGAAGTACTTTTTATGTTTTATTATATTTATATATAAGTATTTGTGTAGGTTTATTGTTTTATAGTATTTAATAATATATTTATAAATATATATTATTATTATGTATATTATTTACATGTATTCCTATATTTATACATTTATTATACTTTTATTTTTCAAATATATTTCTGCACCGCCACCCTTTTTTCTGCACCTCCAGGATGACTGGCAGAAAATGCTATTCTAGCATTAAGTCCTCCTTGTACTGTTATTTTGTGCAAAAGTATTAAATAAATAAATAAAACAATATCTAAACATAACTGTATGTGAATTCTGTAGGTTAAATGATATTTTTGTTTTATTTGTGACAGGCTAGTGTTTGACCACTAACTCACCTGATGGTAAGTGACGATGTGATCGAAGCTGGTAAACACACTAGACCTGGAATACGCAGGCTCTCAAGGATAACTGCCGGAACACCGTATTTGGCTTGGCGGCAGACTTTCAACTTGATGGTGGTAAGCTACTTTGGTAGCAAGCCAGGCGAGCAAAAAAAATATGTTTTATAGATAATGTCATTATTTATTTATTTCATATAAGTTTATTAAATTAGATATTCTGTTATTTTTTATAGTATGTATTGTTTACGTATTTTAAAATGTTAGTATTATTTTTATAATGGATTTCATTCATTTTATCGCGCCACCATCCCTACTTTCACTTTTCGTTTATATTTCCATCCAAAGGTTGACTGGAAGAGATCGCTCTTAGCGATAAGACCGCCCATTGTACCTGTATTTAATAAATTTCTCTGTAAGCTGTATTTATCTTTTGGTGTCAATAGAGAGTTGTATTGTATATAAACAAGATAACATGGGAACGATACCCTCTGGTAGTTGTCTTGAGCACTTGTGTTATCTATAAGCTCGATGTCATGTAGGTAACTAAAGTATTTGCTGTATATAGTTTTAGGAAATGTAGGTAATTGGCCCGTAGTTTTAATCCTACTAATATTATAAATCCGAAAGTTTGTGTGTAAGTATGTTTGTTCCCTCTTCACGCTTCAACGGCTAAACGGATTTGGATGAAATTTGGAGTATACATAGCTTACACCTAGGATTAACACATAGGCTACTTATGAACTTGATAATAGCGGGCGAAGCCGCAGGGCACGGCTAGTATGGATATATAAATTTATAAATAAGTCAACTAAACATTTAAAACCCGACTGCAAAAAATGTGAACCTACTAAACAAACATACACTTATGTTTATATAGGATATACTCTTTCACACTCACAGCCCCACACTAAGTTCGATGACTTACGTCGTGGGTGCCGGAAACATTCAACATCACACACACAATCACAATTAGATTGAAGCACAAATTTTCCCCTTGGGAGAAAACTTGTGTTCCCGCTGGGAATCGAACCCGATACCCCTGATTGGAAGACGAGCGGTCACTCAACCAAGCCAACGGGCAGTTCTGGTTGGCTGCTGGAGAACCTTATAGTATAGTGATGAAGTCTTTGTTCATGAGTTTCAGCAAGACCACATTTTTTTTCAGTGACCGATGCACGAAATCCCGAAACACAAGGTCACATGCCGGCAGCTCCGTTTCTCGAGACGTCATCGCCTCCATACCATGACCCGATAACGTCTGCTCCGAAGTCAAATTTAGACGCCACGTGCTCATATACTATGCCTGATACACTGGCTTGCCCTGGAGTGTCACATGCTGCGTTGAGTGGAACGTACACTGTGACGTCAGCAGACCTGCCGATCAGTCAAGATGGTAAGGGGACAATGCACTTTAAATAACGTTTGATTCCTTCACGGCACCTAATGAATATCCTAAAAGTGAGTCTTAATTCTTATACCACTGGGAAAGTTCAAATGTGTAATAAAACGGGCATTAATTAAGAAAGCTTATAAATCGATCGTCTATATTAATGACATGGATGCATGGAGGCAAACTGCACAAGCGCTTTCTAGCGACTACATAATAACACCTAGGTCAATAAAAATATGTATTAGAGATTAAGAAGATTTTTTTAAAAAATTAATGAAAAAAATGCCCCACCGAGTTTCTTCCAGGTTCTTCTCGAGATGGCTGTAATTTTGCGAATCTGGCAATAGTCATTTCATCAACATCAACTTTCATGAGTGCCTCTTTGGGGCCCATGTGAATAAACGATTTTGATTTGATTTGATTATACCATTTTATATTCAAATTTGCTCATTGAAAGTTTGAACTGCCCATTGGCTCAGTTGAGTGCGTTCACCTTCTAAGCCGGGGTATTTTTTCGATTCCCGGCAGGAGCACAAGTTTTCTCCCCAAGGACAATCGATAGAAGCGATAAGACCGCCCATTGTACCACGATGATTGTTATATTTTATTTGTCATTGTTTATATTTGTTGGTATACAATAATGTGTATTGTATTGTGTTGTGTTTTTGGTTCTGGTTGTGATTCACTGAATGTGTTGTAGGTGTCGGAAACACAGTTACAACCAGAACCAGCAACAAAATGGAAAAAAATACTTGTGTTCACACCGGGAATCGAGCCTGATACCCGCTGCTAACAGGCGTACACCTTAGCTTAGGGCGTTACGATTGTTTTTAGGGTTCCGTACCCAAAGGGTAAAAACGGGACCCTATTACTGAGACTTCGCTGTCCATCCGTCCGTCTGTCACCAGGCTGTATCTCAAGAACGGTGATAGCTAGACAGTTGAAATTTTCACAGATGATGTATTTCTATTGCCGCTATAACAACAAATACTAAAAATAAAATAAATAAATATTTAAGGGGGGCTCCCATACAACCAACTTGATTTTTTATAGATAATGGTACGGAACCCTTCATGCGCGAGTCCGACTCGCACTTGGCCGGTTTTATATTAGTTTTAGATTCACGAATTATGTGCATATAGCCAGTAATAACAATTTTCAATATTGGCAAGGTATTTCATAAACCAGTCCTAGTCGCCAGTCATAGTCAAAGTCAAGTAAAAGAGTCATAGTTTAGTCATGTTCTAAAAGTGTTAGAAACTTTACTAGAACGATGTCCGATTTATTTTTTCAAACAAAGTGATTGGACTCTTTGGTGTAGATACTTATGTATCTTCGGTGACAATACAATGATATGGTACCATGGAGCTGGTCTGATGATGGAGACGGAAGACGACCATAGGAACTTCTAAACTAAAGAAGATGCACCTATGGTTTGTCTTGACAAGTTCTCTGGTTGTATGACTTTTTAGCCCTTTTTTATTTACAACTAGCCGTGCCCCGCGGGTTCGCCCGCTATTATCAAGTTAAAAAGTAGCCTATGTGTTAATCCTAGGTATAATTTATGTACGTTCCAAATTTCATCCCAATCCGTTCAGCCGTTAAAGCGTGAAGAGGGAACAAACATACTTACACACTTACACACAAACTTTCGGATTTATAATATTAGTAGGATTATATGTCGATTCCGTTTTTGGAATTAAAAAAAAATTTGTAGGATAGTAGGATTGGTAAGAGATTGATTTTAAAAAGCTTATTAAAGTGTTACTTATTTTTTGTTACAGCGCTACCCCCGCCGTACAAAGAGATTCAACCCCAGTTACTTACCCCTTACAACCCCTACCAGCCGTAACCACGAGATATACCCCAGAAGCAGTATGATTGTAACGTTTAATTTTAAAGCTTTTTTTAATTTTTTTTCATTTTAAGGTTAAAACTATCGTGAATGTTATATCCGGCTTAAAACACGAACATTTCGACTTACTGTTTAGTTGAATAGTTTGGGACAAATTTGTTGTCCTTCATCCGATTCATCCGAAACTAGACGACTACAAAGTAAGTCGAAATTTTCGTGTTTTAAGCCGGATATAACATTGAAACATTGAAACAACATCATTTAAATTATGATGTTGGGAATTTTTGTACACGTAATATTTGTCTTTTTTTTTGGCTCCGCCATCTTGTGCATTAGGCCAGTGTCAAGTTATAAAATAATTTTAAGTGTATTATGGGTATATTTTTTCCCTTGTTACTCGTACATTTTTTCACAATAGAAGTCCTATTCATTTGTCAAAGTCAATCAAAAGATTCTAGGTCCAGTCATAGTCAAGTCATGCCTTAATTAAGTGATAGTAACTTTACTATAAGTATTTATTCTTTAGAAGTTTTGGAGCGAAAGTGAAAATCACATTTTTCATCTTTATATGATTTTCCTACGTTCATGCCTTTGATTATATACCTGTCTAATCAAAGGTTCATGCACGTTCACTAAGTATTAACGGTTAATAATTCACAATTATAACACTTAGAATTCAATACGCCATTTTTCATTTTCGCGGTAAAATCCCACATGATTTAGTATTTAAAGCAACAAAAACCCATATAAAAATATAATATTTGAGTAACAGATTCTGGTTTTATATGACTTTAAATATTGTTATTTTATTGTTATTAAAGTAATAGAAAATATTAGATACCCGGAACTGTTATATAAATAGTAAACATTTTGAATTGTACTTGCAAGAAGAATTTTTAAATGACTATATTTGAAATAAAAATATTGATAAAATATTAAATATAATATTATCTACTGCAAAAATATTAGAAAATCATTTCATGTACTTACACAGTTTAAATACAATAAAAACTTTTCTATTTCTATGTTCCCCCAAATTATTTTATAGTTCAAGCGCCATCTATACTTATAAAAAGAACTACTTAACACAACAACTGACTACCAAATCTAGAGCAGTAGAATTGCGCAAATAGTACCTTTAAATTACGCTAGATTCATTAAGCGTAGTGTACAGAACAAGTAATACATGACATAACTACTAGATGGCGTTTAAAAACAAACATAATTAAAATATTATTTTTGTACAAGCTATTGCAATAATTATCCAAACGAAACAAAAATAGAATTAAATACTGCCTGCTGGCGTGGGTGGTTGCGCATCTGCCTTTTGTGTAGCGGGTATCGGGTTCGATTCCCGGTGGGAAAACAAGTTTTCTCCCCAAAGGTTTTTTTTTGTTTCTGGTTTTGGGTGTGATGTTTTCGCACTACAAGTCTTCGAACATAGTGTGGGGGTGTGAGCGTGAAAGTGTTTCTTTTCAATATTCTTTATTATTATTGTGGGACCAACTAGAAAATATATCATTCTAGAAAAAACAGACTAGATATGAGTATTAACTATACCTTTTGTAGTCACTTGAAAAATTTTTTTTTTTATTGTGATAGCTTGTCGAACGCCTGATGGTAATCGTCACGTTTGACATTATAGGACTTCTTCTTCTTCTTCTTAGTTATGGCTTCGCAATCTTGTGCATTTAGCCAGTGTCAAGTGATAATATAATATTTCAAGTGTTTTTCATAATATAAGTCCTAGTCACAAGTCACAGTCAAAGTCAAGTAAAAGAGTCAAGGTCCAGTCATAGTAAAGTCAAGCCCTAGTAAAGTGGTAGAAACTTTACTAGAACTTCCATTGGAGTTTTGGAGCGAAGGTGAAAATCACGTTTTTCAACTTTGTATCATTTGCCTACACTTATGCACGTTCACTAAGTACTAACGGTTAATAATCCACCATTATTACACATTAACACTCGAAGAATCACAGGTTTTGGAAAATTTTACAAAATCAACAACGCCATTTTTTCACTTTCAATCAAAAAGCCGACATTATAGGACAATACTACCCAGAGTACCTATAACGTTTTGGATTGAAGGGCAATTTTTCGATTTACTTAACATGTTATAAACCCCTCTTAATTTTTAATCCATTGCTTAGCTACAGTTTAACAAAAATTTCACTCATAAACGCGATTTAGCGTTAAGTAATGCTTAAATAGTTGTCAAAATTAAACACCGCCATTGCCTTGTTTAAAACTTATATTAACTTATTTATTATTACTAAGAGGCAAGATGGCGGGTCTTATATCTTTAAATAATAAATGTGTCAAAACTTTTACGTAAGGCGCAAAATTGTTTACTTCGACAACCTTTGACAGTCACCTGTCTTAGATTTTAATTTCAATAGATTAATAAAACCACTTTTTTGACAACTCTACTCGTATAATTTCACTTTTAGTCGACTATTTTGTTTATAATCTGTGGCGATCGTGTAAATTTCTATTATCTTCGATTCTCTATTCAGACAGTCTGAGATCAGTCTTACTTATAAAAATGTCGCTAAGCAATGCTTAGCCACCTCTTAGTTAAGCAGCTCTTAAGCCCATAATCAATGATTAACTTTTTTTCACTCAGAAACGTTAGTTAGGCGCTGCTTAGCTGAGAAACGCACAGAGAATCGAAAATAATATAAATTTACATGATCGCCACAGAATATAACCAAAATAGTCGACTAAAAGTGAAATTATACGAGTAGAGTTGTCAAAAATGTGGTTTTATTAATCTATTAAAATGAGAATGAAAGACAGGTGACATTCAACGGTTGTCGAAGTAAACAATTTTGCGCCTTACGTAAAATGTTTTGACACATTTATTATTAAAAGATATAAGTCCCGCCATCTTGCCTCTTAGCAAGTTTTAAACTAGGCAATGGCGGTGTTTACTTTTGACAACTATTTAAGCATTACTTAACGCTAAATCGCGTTTATGAGTGAACATTTTGTTAAACTGTCGCTAAGCAATTGATTAAAAATTAAGAGGGGTTTATAAGTAAGACTGAATCAAGTCAAGCACAGTACTTTGCCGCGCGGGATTTAAAGACCTATATAAACTCAAACTGGGTGACATTGAACTGTATAATAACGAGCAAGCGTGACGCCTAGCATCAGGCGAGCAAGCGTATTGCTTGTCTCGTTTCTCAATTATGTAAAAAAATATATATATACTAGATAGGCAAGCATTTGACCACTATCTCACTTGGTGGAAAGTGAAGATGCGGCAGAAGATCTAACATGCAACAACAACATAGTTCATTGGACTACTAAAATGCCTCCATCAAATAAAATCAAATCGTATTTGCCAGAATACATGTACATAAGATCTTAATGTAAAAAGTTACACAATATATTCAGTCTGCAAGCAGACGTGCAAATGGTAACGTCTATGTCTACTATAATATCTAGACTAATTTACTAAACATTCTTAAACTCCTTAACACTATAGAAACAATAGATAATAATCCAGGTAGTTAAAGGGTATAATTTAGACGGCCACCAAAAATTCTAAACGTTTACCAAAATGGATAAATGGTCACCAAATTACGTTCCCTAAAATAAAATTTCCTGTGACAGAACCGAGTCGGATAACAGTAGGTTAAGGTAATTTTTTTTAATAATTAATACAAAAATATTTATAATACGAAAAAAATTAATTTATTTCATAATATTTTAGGAAACATAATTTGGTGACCATTTATCCGACGTAATTTGGTGTCCATTTATCAATTTTGATAACCGAATTTTTTTGGCAGTAAAATAGGTACTTTTTGGGCGGTGTTTAAACACAAGCCTTTTTTAAATTTGTTTTCTTTCAATATTTTGATTTCATTAAGTACACTGTTAAAATTGATATGCACATATTATAAAAATAAAATTTGTATAAGTCCTTTTGGGCAGTCGGTTGATATAAAAGATTCGTGAATTTATCTCTTTTTTGACGAGTAATAACTTGAAAACGTTTTTTAAAAAAATCAGGGTGTTGTTTAACAAAAAAACAAATGTCCTTAATGTACATACACGGTAATAAGTATGTTGCATTCTTTAAAAAGAGGTTTACAGCTATCTAGAATCCATTCAATCACTATGTTACCTCCACCGGCAGTTTAATCTAGGATTTGAAACAGCAACCTCAGATTAGAAGGCGGAATATTGCGCGCAGTCCGGTTATAAAGGTGTCACATGCAATTAAAAGTCCTTTCATATGTGTCCGAACGGTAAATATCCGATGCAGATTAGTCATAGAAGGATGAAGGGTTAACTGTTAAGGCTGTACGATAGCCGGGGTCAAAGACCTCGCCCTCTGTCAATTGGACAGAGACAGGTGTAGAGCAGGTTGTTGATTTTTGAATTGAAAACTTCTTTAGCGGCGTTGTGCACTTTTTGGGATGGGTAAACATTTTTAAACTCGCGTCAGGACACGTTACCTGATTGAAAATTCGTAAGACAGAGGGAGGAGAGGAAGTTATATCCCCCTCTCTTTCTACCGCGCGGAAAATGTATGCTCCTGCTGTTTACAACGTTAATGTTCAAGTTTTCACTTCTGCCGGCACTCCCGGAGTGTAACCTGTTGTTTTTCAAACAGCGGGTATTCGGCGACTCTGTTGTGGTGCAGTGGACAATTCGAAAGAGCAAAATTTTCCTTCGTAAGAGACATTTGTGCTTCTGATTTTAGTTGAGATTATGTGTGTGATGTGAATGTTTCCCGCACGATGCAAATCTTTGAACTTACGACTACTAACTTGACGGTCGAGTATTCTAGAAAAAGCGGGACTAGGATTGTCCCAGCAGTACATCAAATTGTATAAAGCGGGTCGTCCCATTTTTGCTTTTGACGGGGGTCACTATTTGTTTGTCTTGAGGACATCTTGGTTTCGTCATAGACAAATTTTCTGTAGATCTGTAAATTCTAGTCCTGGCATGTTTACCGTCCTCAACCACATCACCTACCATCAAGTGAGATGGTGATCAAGCCTATTAATGATGAAAAAATCTCGTAAGCTATTATACACCCTCTCCGAACCAAAAAATATCTTTATTTTCAATCGACTTCAAAAAAGGAGGTTCTCAATTCGACTGTATGTTTTTTATGTTACGCGATATCTCCGCCAATTATGAATCGATTTTGATATTTTTTTTTGTTTGGTAGATACATTTTATCGAAATCGATCTAGGCATAACCAAAATATAAGCGTTGAAGTCGGTTTTTTAAGCTTTGCTTGTGTTTAATTATTGTTTTTGAACTTTAATAAGTCACGAGTTTATTATAATAACAACGTTAGATAAGATTACAAACTAGGGGATTAAAACAAATAGTACTCAAAAATTTTGTAAATCGCTTGCCAAAGGAAAAGTGCTGTTAGAATGTCTTTCTGTTGAACAGCCTCTCAACAGCTTTTTAGTTCGTTCAATATATTCCACATAAGGCATCGAAATGCTCATTACTGCAACCATACCGGCAATCCCGCGACCCCACAAATGTTAACTGCTACCTCCACTATTTACAATACATTTTATATCAAATAATAATATCGTGGACGCTATTATGTTTTTTTTTTATACTCGATATGCAGGCATTTCACCACTATCTCACCTGATGGAAAGCGATGATGCGGCCGAAGATGTAGCATGCTTGCCTAGAAGATTCACTCTTGACTTGAAGATTATATTAAGAATATTATATCCCAGATTATACCGTTTTTATGTTTTGACAGATAATAAAAAACGAAATACGAATTTTCGGGTTCTGTTTCATGCAGTCAAACTGTTACATAATACCTAGCAATTAAAAAAGCATGTTCAATATTCGGCCGCATCGTCACTTTCCATCAGGTGAGATGGCAGTCAAATGCTTGACTACCGAGCATAGCAAAAAATTGATTAAATTAAAATAAATTCAATTTATTGCACCGGAATAAACAGATTATAAAAATACATTTATATAATTTTACTAGCGATCCGCCCCGGCTTCGCCTGGGTGTGATAACTGAAGAACCGCTCGACCAATTTTGTGCAAACTTCACATAAACCGTCTACTAAATAGTCCGAACAAAGCCTAAACATTTGGTTTGGATAGGTGAGCCCGTTCTTGAGTTATAAAATAACATCGAAAAGTGGCATTGATTTTTATATCTATAGATAGAAGATTAATAACAAGTGTTACCTACAGTTGGACCACTTCAGTCTTTAATAATTACGATAGTTAATTAGGGAATCCCTTGAACCTCTGATCCTATCACTTCCTCTATCTCGTGAAATACAGTCGTAGTTGATATCAAAACCAGAATCACAAGAGATGTATTGTTCACCACAAATTGGAGTCATTATGTACCCCTGACCGTGTTGCCAGAATAAGAAGAATACGTAATTTTTAAACTTTCGCGATTCGAACACATAGTTTATTTTTTTAGGTCGTAATGACAATTTCTTATTAATTGTTTTAGCAGACGCTCACTCGCGTGTGTTAGTATTTCTCCGGAATGCGCAATATCACTACGCGGTTTTAAACGAACACACGTAGGTAACAAGTCACAATCACGACATTTTGTTAGAAATATCAGCGATGTATCCAAACGCGCCCGTTTCTTCCGAAGAAATTCAAGATGACGAATTTTATTTGCAACCTCCGGCCCGTAACGGTTAGCAATTGTAATTTTTAAACTTTCGCGATTCGAACACATAGTTTATTTTTTAGGTCGTATTGACAATTTCTTATTAATTGTTTTAGCAGACGCTCACTCGCGTGTCTTAGTATTTCTCCGGAATGCGCAATATCACTACGCGGTTTTAAACGAACACACGTAGGTAACAAGTCACAATCACGACATTTTGTTAGAAATATCAGCGATGTATCCAAACGCGCCCGTTTCAAAAACGTTTTAGTTTTTTAGCGCGATTAAGTCCCGAGATATTACCATAGTTTTTTAGCGCGATTAAGTCCCGAGATATTACCATAAACTAAGAAGAATACGAATAGCGATATTTTAAACATAATAAGTACTAGACATACAAAAAAAAAAGTAGGTACATATATACATGTACACTTGAATAATTGACGACCCAGTTGGCACAATGGACAGATGTCCGCCCTCTGGGCCGTGGGTCCTGGGTTCGATTCCCAGCAGGAGCAAAAATTCCTACCCTAGGGATATTTGTGCTTCTGGTTCTGGGTGTATTGTGTGTGTGATGTGAATGTTTCCAGCACTCACGATACAAGTATTTGAACTTAGTGTGGGGCTGTGAGTGTGAATACATTTGTAAAGAAAAAATAATAATAATACAACAAACAACAAACAAACAAATCCGAATCTAATGGGGAAGAAATCGGTGAACATACATACAAAAAAACATACAGTAGAACATAGAACCTCCTCCTTTTTTGAAGTCGGCTAAATATACGCGAGGTCTTCAGCACACTTAGCCACTAGTATAGTAGTAGATAGGATGTACCATGTTTATTGTGTAAAGAACCTTTTCAGCTAGTTTTAAATTTCTGGCAACACTGACCCCCGACCTCTGACATAACAGGGAAGTGAGTTACGATCCAATATCGGGCGGTGAGAACTTGATGGAATGCCAATATCCAGGATAACTGGATATTGAGAAGCCGATGGATTAGATTCTCATAATAGACCAGATGCTAAAAATAAACGCAAGCAATGCTTAAAAAAACGACTTCACCGCTTTGTCTTCGGCACTGTGATCTGATTAGAGGTACTTAACACGCATTATTGACGATATTTCAAGAACTACTACATTTTAAATTTCTAGGATATAAATAGCAAAGCTACTTATAAGTCATACTTGGTGTTCATTTCTGCGGCAGGCTGAACTAATGCCAAGTATGTTTAAGTTTCTTACTTATTATGCGCAGTAAATTATATCCAAGAAAACTATGAACTTCGTGAAAATAAACACAGAAAGGTATTTTTTTACAAATTTTTAGTTTATATATTTTTAGACCTGTCCCGATGTTTGTCATCAAATCTTGCAAATTAAGTTTGATCCACTTCCGGGTTACTGATTGAGCTTAAATTTTGCATACATGTGTAAATCGCGTGACAATGCAATATTATGATGGCATGGTGCTGATCTGATGATGGAGCTGGAAGGTGGCCAAAGGAACTTCGCAATGAAACGACACAACCTCATCGAGTTTGGGCTCATTTGAATCGTCTTGACGAGTAGTTTACCTTCAATGGTAACCAGGGTCTGATGGTGGAGCTGGAAGGTGGTCATAGGAACTCTGTAATGAAACAACGCAACCCCATCGAGTTTGGGCTCGTTTGATTCGCCTTGACAAGTTCTCTGGTTATATAACTGCGCAGGAATTATACGAGTTAATTCCAACTTGTCCATTTTACCATCTAACAACAAGACAAACTGTCAAACGTCGTCCATATATGGTCGACAACCTCCAGTTTGCTCGAAGCGTTTCGCTTCTACGTTTATCATCCGTACTGCGAAGGAGTGGATCTCATTGCCCTCGTCTTTGTTCCCCGAGAGGTATAATCTCTTCCCGTCAAGAGTGAATAGGTACCTTCTAGGCAAGCATGCTACATCTTCGGCCGCATCATCACTTTCCATCAGGTGAGATGTGGTCAAATGCATAAAAAAATATATAACTTTTAGTCCTCTTTATTTACAACTTGTAAAAGCTTGATTTTAAAAAACTTTTTAATGTATAACTTGTTTTATTTTGTTTTTATACTCAGTGATACCCCACTTAACACAGTTCGTCGACTTTATTTTTTACAATATGGCGTCTGATTTTCACCATATTGAATTTCGAATTCTGTCATCTCTTTCACGATCTTTTGAAGTCAGAATCATCAATATCGGCTTACGCGTTAAGTATCTCCACAAATGAACAATCATACATTACAGATGAACACATTACGCCCCTTTGCGTCGCGTAGTCGGGTAAAAAGAGGCCGAGCTTCATAGTTTTGTAACTAATCTAACTTTAATCGAAGAAAAGTTCTACGAGTATAACTTGCTAAGTAAGGAATGGAGCAACTTGAGCGCGCTGATATTAAACTTAGTGACAGGGACGGTATTCAACTTCCGTATCCCGTTTTAAAGTTTTATAAGGGATAGTTTTAGTTTTTTAGATAAGATAAGATAATTTATTCATGATATATACAAATGTATTTGTATATATCATTTGAGAGGTGGTAGAGCATTTTGTGAGTTGCTCGCCTGGCTTGCTACCAAAGTAGCTTACCACCATCAAGTTGAAAGTCTGCCGCCAAGCCAAATACGGTGTTCCGGCAGTTATCCTTGAGAGCCTGCGTATTCCAGGTCTAGTGTGTTTACCAGCTTCGATCATATCGTCACTTACCATCAGGTGAGATAGTGGTCAAACACTAGCCTATCACAAATAAATAAAAAAAAAAAATGTTAGCATATCGAGCTTTATGCCAACGTTTCCTACTTCAAATATAAATGCGTCAACTAGGAAGGTTTTGCAATTAATGGAATTAATAAAATATGGTAATACTCACATTTCAATAATATACGTACCATACAAAACCATTTTACACTACTTTCTTTAACAACTTCCAAGCCACGTTCTGCCTGTAATACGATAGGGATATCTTTCCCTTTTAAAATCTTTTTTTTTTATTTAAGATAAGCAAACGTTTGACCGCCATCTCACCTGATGGTAAGTGACGATGCGGTCGACGATGGAGCACGTTTGCCCAAAGCTTAAAAAGAGCTCCTCTGTTCAATAAATTTCTGACGACGAAAGTGGCGCCCACTGCCGTCGATTTAGTTAACCTACGCAGACAGTCGCAACTCGGAAGTCAAAACACTGCCTATTAATGTTTCAAATATGGCAGTGTTTTGATAAACTAGAAATAACAGTCAATAGGAAAATTATTTGCATTATTTACAACACAAACAATTGTCCTTCATCAAGATGAGTCATCCTGATGAAGGATAAATAAGTTGACATTTTCTACGAGTTTCAAGCCGTATACAACATAAATTATGTGTAATACTCACGATAGTTTTAATTTTGAAAACCATAGTTAATTAAACGAAAGCAAAGCTTAAAAAAACCGACTTCACCGCTTTATCTTCCGAACCTTGATCAGATTTAATGTATTAAACACGTATTATTGACGATAACTCAAAAACTAGAGATCAGATCTTGATCAAGTTTCAATGGGACCACAAGAAAAGCACCAAACTTTCAAATAAAAAAATAACCATCAAAATCGGCTCACACCGAAAGAAGTTATGAAGTAACTTTTGAAGTCGGTTAAAAACGAGAACATCGTCAATGTAGTCAACAGAATACGCATTATTGACGATATTTCAAGAACTACTGATCAGATCTTGATCAAAATTAAATGGGACCAATTGGTAAGCAACATCTTTCAAACTAAAAAAAAAACGAATTTGGTTCACGTGGAAAGAAATTATGAGAAATACAATTAAAAAAACAACAATTGGTAAGCTTCTTTCAAACTAAAAAAAAAAGAATTTGGTTCACGTGGAAAGAAATTATGAGAAATACAATTAAAAAAACAAATTACAGTCGACTTGAGTACCTCCTCCTTTTTTGTGAAGTCGGTAAAAAATTAAAGATTGCCACGTGACCTTGCATAACCGCCACGATTGGGAAGTACCCATTAATTATACGCAAAATGCACCTCTATGGGCAAAAGTGTAAGGGGGATAATTGGCTGTGGTTAAAAAAGGAGCTCTCATTGACGTACGCCTCTTAAAATTATTACTTAAATATTATAAAGCTACAAGTACAATAGAGGCCCACAAAATACTCCCTGAACTAAATTGTATCTCACGTCAAGTTCGCGTCAAATCGTTTTATTTTGCTGTCCACCTGACTGAACCCTAATAATTTAAGGCATCCGTTGCCAAAAGGTACAGTCAAGAACACAACCTTTATGATTTTTATAGCAATGCATTTTTTTTACAATAATTACAGAATATTTGAACTGCCCGTTGGCTTAGTTGGGTGAACGTTCGCCTTCTAAGCAGGGGTATCGAGTTCGATTCCCGGCGGGAACACAAGTTTTGTCCCTAAGGAAAATTTGTATTTCTGGGTCTGGTTGTGATTGTGTGTGTGATGTGAATGTTTCCGGCACCCACGACACAAGTCATTAAACTTAGTGTCGGGCTGTGAGTGTGAAAGCGTTTATATTTAACTAGCTGACCCGACGAACTTCGTACCGCCAATAAAAGTTGCCTACAAAAAATGTGATAAATGAAGAACCGCTCGACCGATTTTGTGCAAACTTCACATAAACCAAATACTAAATAGTCCGAACAAAGCCTATACATTTGGTTTGGATAGGTGAGCCCGTTCTTGAGTTATAAAATTACAACGAAAAGTGGCATTGATTATTATATATATAGAAGATTATGTATGTTCTGTTGATTATGTATATAAGGATGTAATTAGGAATGTACATAGCTAATACTTTTTAACTTGATATTAGCGGGCGTCTTGAATTTAAAAAAATAAGTAGTCTGAAGTGGCGATTCCCGTACATAATTAACAATTCGATTTTTTCGCCTGTTTTTTTGGGTTTTCCTAATTTATTTTTTATAAACTATCCCTGTAATAAGACGAACAAAGCAGAAAAAAAAACTCAAATCGGTTAAGCCATTTTTGAGTTTTTTCGAGACTAACAAACCAATTGATTTTTACAAAAAAAAAACCCGTGGCCCGCGGCTTCTTCCGCTATTATCAAGTTAAAAAGTAGCCTATATGTTAGTCCTAGGTATAAGCTATGTACATTCCAAATGTTATCCAAATCCCTGCAGCCTTTAAAGTGTGTAGTGGGAACAAACATACTTACACACTTACACACAAACTTTCTGATTTATAATATTAGTAGGATGATTTCAGAGATAAAGTAAAATTGAGATTTTTTTATCAAAATTAATTTCCATATCATTATAATGAGCTTGCTTGTACCAATTTATGTTTACCACAAAAGGATAATATTATAAAAGGTTACCGAAGGTTTGATGTTTTTTAAAACCTATTGTTATGGTAACCTTGTTGCGAACAAAGGTCTAGGATCAGAGCCAATAAGGTCAAAAATGTCCAGAGAATTTTGAAGCGTGTTTAGGTAAAAATATCCAATGTTATTTGTATCCGTTAGAATTTCTATGTTAAAAATGCAACATTTTAAAATACATGTAAGACCCGCGTAAGTCCCGGACCCGCAGACATTTCGGGATCAAAAGTAGCCTATATGATAATCAAGGGTGTCAGCTTCTTCCATACCAAATTTTATCAAAATTGGTCCAGCCGTTTGAGCGTTACCTAGTAACATACAAACACACTTACAAACTTCCGCCTTTAAAATATTAAGTGTTCTGTTACTGTATGTGACTGAACGCTTACTAAACGGCTGGACTGATTTTGATGAAATTTTTTGTGCGTGTTCAGGCGGATTAAAGAATGATAATAACTGGTGGATTTAAAATGATGTAAACGCAAGCGAAGCCGATTTCACCGGTTTATCTCCAAAACCCTTGATCAGATTTTGTCAATTTCTGTATCGGACTAACCCTTTCAAACAAAAAAAATATTTCATTTATGTTTTTTGTTGAATTTGAACTGCTCTTTAGCTTAGCTGGCTTTCTAAGTAGGGGTATCGGGTTCGATTCCCGACTGAAAAACAAGTCTTCTCCCCAAGGAAAATTTGTGTTTCTGGTTCTGGTTGTGATTGTGATGAAAATGTTTCCGGCACCCACGACACAAGTCATCGAACTTAGTGTGGGGCTGTGAGTGTGAAAGCGTAATCAGTCCAGGCGAGTAGCGAGTATCAGTCCAAGTAATCGAGGAACATACATAAAAAAGAGCGGTCAAAAGGAGGACGATAAAAAAAGCTTACTTTTTAATAGAATGTCAAAGTTGAATAGCAGCTAATGAACGATCCAAATTAAACCAAAATAGCACAAAACGCCTTGAAAATAAACTGCTAATATAATTACCTAAATGAGGAGACACCAGCAGCTCATAGGCTAAGAGACGGGGGCTGTTTAAATTGCGGAGTCTCAGTCGCCGACGTAAGGTCTCTAGTCTATCGGTATTCTATCGTCTACATTTTGGAGAGTGTGCGCAGGAGTTACATGAGTTAATTCCACCATGCCCATTTTACCATCTAACAACAAGACAAACTGTCAAACGTCTTCCATTTATGATTGACATACCTCCAGTTCGCTCAAAGCGTTTCTCTTCTACGTACTTATCCGTACGGCGAAGGATTGGAACTCATTACCTGCGTCTTTGTTCCCCGAGGGAGTATAATTTGGGAGTCTTCAAGTCAAGAGTGAATAGGTATCAAACATGTCACATCTTCGGCCGCATCACCTTCCATCAGGTGAGATGGTGGTCAAATGTTTATCTATAATGCATAAAAAAAATATACCGTCATTCGTTAGCAGTGCACAATCCTGCAGGATGTGGTTTAGAACCGACAACTGAGCAGAATAAAACAAAAAAAAAATTTAGAAACATATATTTTTTAATGCTCATAAATCTTTATTTCCTTACTGGTAAGTAAACTGTGGCGTAGTTATTTGAAGATGAGGTCAATGAGTTCCACTCCTTCGAACTAAGGATGATAAACGTAGAAGCAAAACTATTTCAATTTAATTGGAATAAATGTACTGCGAAGGAGTGGAACTCACTGCACGTCATTTGCACACGTCTCTGTTGACTCCCAGTCTTCAAGTCACGAGTGAATAGGTACCTTTTAGGTAAGCATGCCACATCATCGGCCGCATTATCACTTTCCATCGGGTGAGATAGTGGTCAAATGCTTATATATCCTGCATAAAAAAATTAAAACAAGATTTCCTAAAAGTACCTTAATCTCTTCCACTATAATTTACTACCTCCAAATTATAGCGTGACAAGAAGGGGGGTGGCATGTGGCAGGCATGGCCAATGTCACGGCGAATATAATAAGCATGGAACGATAATGAGCATGAAAACTGAACGTGTTAGTAATTTATATTGTTTGGTGGTGGCAAGTTTTAAAAAGTCCTTCTAATTCTAACTAGGGGCGATAAGGCCTGCACTGTTGTCCCGGGGGCCGACTGGGGGCGTATTGTGCATTTCTCCCTGCCAGCAGTTAGCCCAGCCACCCCAACTCCTTTATATATCGGAGTGCGGCTTTGGGTCGCTGGCACAATTGTTCCAGTGGTGAGGATGTGGTGTGCGTGATGTCGACTCAGTTTCATTGGAATGTTCATGTATCCCAATGTTGGCTCGTATTTCTTTTGTAGCCTCACAGTGTAACATCACGTGTTCCACAGTTTTATTCTCCAGCAGGCAGCCTCGACATAAGGGACTATCAGTGGCGCCAGTCTTATACATGTGGTTATTTAGTTCGCAGTGACCTGTAAAAAGTCTTTATTCGTTGAAAATTTAATGTTGAATTTGGATTTAAGCGAAGTAGTGGGACGAGTTTACTTTAAATGAGCGCTGCGACGACTTTACCATTATAATGCCAAGGAATCTCTCTAGTTCAAGTTAAAAGTCTGATAAATTACATTGTTTCAAGTATTCTGGTATTTTAGTTTGGTTTGGTCACAAAGAACTGCATCATAACCCTCTATTTGCTTCGCAGATTGTAGATGATTAAAATACATAATAAAACACACTTTTAAAACAGTGTGTCTTACAAAACTTTCTCAATTATTCTCACTAATACCACTTTTAAAATGCGAAAGTTTTCTTTCCCGTATTCATTTAAAATTTTCGTAATTAGCAGATTCCGTGTTCGGAAGCTATTAACTTAGTCCTAATGTTTGTTGATGGATTTTGTTTGAACTATATTTTGCTGAACTTGGTTAACCTATATAAGCTCAGTGATAGCTAAATAAAATCTAATGGCATCTGTTTTAAAGTGATGAAGTGGACGAGGGTGGTACCATGGTATGCAAGTATATTAGACCTAGACTAAAAGCTTTAAGTTTGGCTGAAAACTGTAGTTTCAAAATAACACACCATGATTTATGCCCGTCACCTTTAACATTGCACCGGTCAACTGGCGATCTTCTAGCGTATGCTACACACATCTGGAGTGAGGCCTTGTCCTTAAAAGCAGTCGCGGATTGGGGCGATGCTAACCTGTTAAAGTTTAACGCTTCCAAAACACAGGCGTGCTTATTCGCCGCTAAAAGGAGTCTTTTCGATCAGACTAACTTTTCAGGATGTATCCATACCAGTAACTGACCATCTTGAGTAGTAACTCAAGATGGTCAGTTATGGTTCTACTGGTATGGATACATCCCAGTAGAGTATGTCATTAACCTCAAAACTCAAATTTTGAGTCTTACACCCGCAACCAACGAGCGTGTATGAAAAGACTCATGAATGTTGGAGTAGCGAAAGATGTGTGTCAGGATCGTAGCAGGTGGAGAGATGTGGTCTCTGCATACCCCAATTGGAAAGAGGCGTGACTATATGTATGTATGTGATTCAATGCGCTACGTTTTGCAATTGGTTGTTAAAGGACGCTACATACCTACGCTCCTAAAAGATTACCCTCAACTTTGCGTTGCTATATATAAGTAACAAGA
Source organism: Lomographa bimaculata (assembly GCA_948107665.1). NCBI lineage: Eukaryota > Metazoa > Arthropoda > Insecta > Lepidoptera > Geometridae > Lomographa > Lomographa bimaculata. The sequence continues at coordinate 12,528,170 of OX403608.1, read as the reverse complement.
AATCGACGTTCTATCAAACGTAATGAATAATCCAAACTAAACCATATATTGAACAGACAAGCCCAAAAACTACCCACCCAACTCCAATGTCGTAAATTCTACACTTTAATATCTGGAACACCTTATCCATTCATGAAATTTTATATCTCTCCGCTTTATGCCAATTTGGACCTTATTGGCTTCTTTTCATTTCTTATCCGAAACGTCTTCTAGGTTTTAGTCAATTTCTGTTATATTATACGTATCTAATTTGCTGAGTTGGTAATTGAAAAATTTGCTACAATTTAAGTGTGTTTAATTTGACTTTAGTTTTGATATAAAATTACGCTTCTTTGATGATTTAGAGATGAGAAATGTAGAGTTAAATTCCAGAGTGTAATAATCAATGGTAAATTGTTATTAGGGTTGAAATTCGTTTGTTTGGTCCCGCCCTTGACAGAGCCTTGCATAAAGGAGTACGTGTAACTACAAATGAACACGCATGTTATACACGCGAACTGATTTAGTAACTGCGAATGTAGTAAGTTCACAAATATAGGGCTATATATAGTTTGCTAAGTTTATTGGGCACTTCCCCTAAATCCTATATTATAGTAAAATATAGTTTTATTTTTATTTTTTGTAAATTTTGGCTTCGCAAACTATGTGCATCTAGCTAGTCAAGTAAAAAATTTTTCAAGTTAGTTATCACACTATCCTATTTTTTCCACTTATGTATTTATTGTGTCCCGACCAATGTTTAACTACTTAGATTAACACAGATCTATAAGTTTTGTTTCATTGTAATATCAATTTAACTACTATAATATTATACTACTAAGCTTTTTCTTTCTTTCTTATAACTTCTAATGTGAATATAAGTACATAATACTTTTATTGTAATCATCCATTCAATCATATTTTTAAAATGTTCTTTTTGTTTTAACAGCTGATGAACCTAAATTGGTATAGTATTTACTTAATGTAAATTGTTTATTGACGTATGTACCTATAAAGTATATGTACCTTACATTAAGTGTTTATTTAATTACTTTATTTTACGTAACATAAAAGTTACATAATGACATAATGTGGTAACACATTGTGTCTACTTAATATATAATTATAATTGTAATAAGCTAGGTAAACATATTTACGTTATAATTATCGGTGAATGTGGGTATGTTTTAAATTTTAATATATTCTAAAATATCAACTACAAATATATTTATCATTTCTTAATTATTTATTTATTCTAAGACAATTTTATACATAAAGAATATAGATATACATATTATAAAAAGAAAGGTTAAAGATGGTTTAGACGATCTTTAATGTTCGGCAAAGTTCCCAAAATGCTTAATTTGAGTATACAGGGAGAGAGTTGAAAACCAGCGCTACGAGGTTTCTCTTCGCTGCACAATGCTGAACGTACTCCTTTTATGCACAAATCACAGCATATCACAGGAAGTGTTTCAATGCATTATTTTATTATCTTTGTTATATTATTTATGTTTCTGGTTGTAAATTTAACGCTTTTTCTTTCTTCCTTTCCTTTCTTTTCTACTTATATACTTATATTATTATAAAGGCGAAAGTTTGTGTGTGTGTGTGTGTGAATGTTTGTTACCACGTATCTCTCTGATGTAATTTAGAATAGATAGTTTAATTAACGCGGGCGAAGCCGCGGTGCACGGATATATTACAAAGGCGAAATTTTGTGAGTGTGTTTGTTACTACTTCACGCTCAAACGGCTGGACCAATTTTAATGAAGTGCTGATAGCCTGGATTAACACATAGGCTACTTTTTATCCCGGAATTCCCGTGGATTCGAGACTTACGCCGCAAATAAAACAAAAGAAAGAATAAAAAAAGTGAAAAAAGTTTTTATAATTTTTCAAAACGAGTAATTCTTCGAGAGGTTATATGTAATAATGGTGGATTATTAACCGTTAATACCTAGTAAACGTGCATAAGTGTAGGCAAATCATACGAAAAACGTGATGCCTTCGCTCCAAAACTACAATAGAAGTTCTAGTAAAGTTTCTACCACTTTACTAGGGCATGACTTAACATGACTCTTTTACTTGACTTTGACTTGTGACTAGGGCATTCAATATGAAATACACTTGAAATATATTATGACTTGACACTGGCTTAATGCACAAGATTGCGAAGCCAAAATTAAAAAAATAAAAGAATAACTGTTTCGGATCTAAAAACCGTGTCACTGCTTTAAAATAAAGTAATTCTACGAAATTAGATTATCCTCGCACTTTGTTATCGATTTGCGGAACCCTAATCTTTAGCCTTGATTTTATCGTCGTCTAACAATACTACAGTCATTGTTAAACTATTTATGTATGTGAAAGTTACAATAGTGACAATATCAAAATCAAAATCAATCAAAATCGTTTATTCACATGGGCCCCAAAGAGGCGCTTATGAAAGTAAATGATTCTACTGCCAGATTCGCTAAATTACAGCCATCTCGAGAAGAACCTGGCAAGAAACTCGACGGCGCATTTTTTTTTATTCATATTTTTTTTTAATCGTTCCTTAACACTAATACATCTAATCTTATATCTTTAAACGAGCAATTCTTGTATATATATATATATATATGTGTAATCAGGATCTCGGAAACGGCTCCAACGATTTTTATGAAAGTTACAGATTTTTCGGCCCAAGGAATCGATTTATCAACGTTCCAGGTCCGAGAAATGCTCGGTTCCCAAACTGCATTTAAAAAACCGGGTTTAAGAAACTATCAGCGCCATCTATTACGCCATGACCGATGTAAAAAACTGTTTCTACTCGACACTAGATGGAGCTTTCTGAGGCTACAAATTCAAACACATTCTATCAAAAACAAAACTCCGAGCAACGCTCGGTCATCCGGTTATTAATTATAATGACAATAATTATATTAAGTGTGAGTTTATTCTAACGCATACATTTTGGAGTGTGCTCAGGAATTACATGATATAATTCCTACATGCCCTTTTTATCATCAAACAACAAGACGAACTGTCAAACGTCATCCATTTATGGTTGACATACCTCAGTTCGCTCGAAGCGTTTCGCTTCTACGTTTATCATCCGTACAGCGGAGGAGTGGAACTCATTGCCTGCGTCTTTATTCCCTGAATGGTACAATCTGGGTGTCTTTAAGTCTCGATTGAATTGGTAACTTCTAGGCAAGCATGTTCCATCTTCGGCCGCATCGTCGCTTTCTAGCATTAAAAAAAAGATCGATATTTTTAATAGGAAACCACTCATGTCAGTGAAATGGCTTGTCAAAGGAAATATTTAACTAAGCTAAAGATATAAGATAACTTTGACATGGCCAAATTTTGATTCTATAGTTTAGGGTGATATATGTATATAGTTAGTAAAACATAAAAATAAATAAATAATACATAGTAATACATCTTCTGCCGCATCATCGTTTCCCATCAGGTGAGATAGTGTTCAAATGCTTGCCTATCTATACTAATATACTAATATTACTAATTATTACTATACTAATATACTAATATACTAATAATATACTAATAATATTATAAAGAGGTAAAGTTTGTTTGTTTGTTTGTTTGTATGTAAAAGGTAATCTCTGAAACTACTGATCCGATTCCAAAAATTCTTTCACTAATAGATAGCTACACTATCACTGAGTGTCATAGGCTATGTTTTGTTGAGATAGAAGTTAGTTATCAGTTCGAAATAATAATATTCGTAAGACAAGTCAGAGAAAAATATGCTAACTTTCCGCTTTATCGGCGTACGCTGACTAAACAGTTAGACATAGGTGAATACAATGTATGGCAAAAATGTTGGCCTTCATGAGTTTTACAAAAAAGTCCGCGACAGCATATATCTAACATTTATGTAAAGCTCAGAAAAAATACTTTTCTTTGTTAAAAATCTGAAAAAAAAAAAAAGCGGCCTAGGTTTAGTTGGCTTTTTGAGAAATTCAGTATTAATCCTTATCAAAATAAACTATTTCAACGTCTTGCGTAGTTCACGTAGATACAATTTGCTTTTTACTGCATATAATTTGGATAATAGTCTATGAGAAATCATGAAATTAGTTTCACGGGAGTCCTCCCGTGAACGGGACGGGTCAGAAATTTATCGACATGTACTAGAAATTCCTGCACACTAAAAAATAGCGGCTTCTATTTCGTTGGCTTTGTTTAAGTATTTAATATTCATCCTTATCAAAAAAACCTATTTCATCGGCTTACGTAGTGCACGTAGATGCAATTTGCTCTTTACTGCACATAATTTGGACCTATAGTCTAGGAGAAATCGTTAAGTTTATTTGAGGGTGAAAACGGTGGATCACAGAATGTAACAGTTACTGCGTAATCCGGCATACTTCTATGTTTTGAACCGACTTACATAAGAAGGAGGATATAAATTCGATTGTTTTTTTTGTTTAGTCGGTTATAACTTATCATTGAACTTTGAACTGCCCGCTGGAGTAGTTAGGTGGGCGTTTGCCTTTAGAGCACCGGGTTTGATTCCCGATGGGAACACAGGTGTTTTTCCACGGGAATTTGTTTTTCTGGTTTTGAGTATGTTGTCAATGTTGTGTGAATCTTGGATGTTTACAGCCCCACGATACAAGTCATTGAATTTAGTGTGGGGCTGTGAATGTGAAAGCGTTTATGGGTATGTATTTTAATATTTACTACCGGCCGACGCCGGGCGGGTCGTTCCTGAACTTTGAACTGCTCGCAAGCGTAGATGGGTGCGCGTTCGCCTTCAAAGCAGCGGGTTCGATTCCCGGTGGTAATTTACCTAGAAGATTTCTCTCCACGGGAAATTTGTGTTCCTGGTTTTGAGTATGTTGTGAATGCTTTGTGAATCTTGGATGTTTACGGCCCCCCGATACAAGTCATTGAACTTAGTGTGGGGCTGTGAATGTGGAAGTGTTTATTTGTATATTTTTTAACCGGACTATGCCGGGCGGGTCATCTTTTGAACTTTGAACTATCTACTCGCGTAAATGAGTGCGCATTTGCCTTTAAAGCAGCGGGATCGATTCGTGGTGGTAACAGAAGTTTTCTCCCTACGGGAAATTTGTGTTCCTGATTTTTAATATGTTGTGAATCTTGGATGTTTACGGCCCCACGCTACAAGTCACTGAACTTTGTGTGGGGCTGTGTATGTGGAAGTGTTAAAGTGTAGATTTTTTAACCGGGCTACGCAGGGTACTTTAAACTTTGAACTACCCACTGGCGTAGATGAGTGCGCGTTAGTCTTCAAAGGAGCTGGTTCGAATCTCGGTGGGAACACAATAACAAAAGTTTTTTCCCCACGGGAAGTTTATGTTTCTGGTTCTGGGTATGACGTGAATGTTGTGTGTGTGGTGTTAATTGTTAACGGCCCCACGACACAACTTATAGTACTTTTAGAGTGGGGCTGTGAGTGTGAAAGCGTTTATGTGTAAGCTTTTGTTTACCCGGGCGACGCCGGGCGGGTCAGCTAGTCAATCATAAAAGAAACGCTTTCACACTCACAGCCCCACACCAAGTTCGAAAACTTGTGTCGTGGGTGCCGGAAACATTCACATCGCACACTCAACCACAGCCAGAGCCAGAAACACAAATGTGTATTGCGAAGGTAAATTGTGCTCCTGCTGGTAGTCGAACACAGGACCCGTAAGAGAAAAGGACCGGGGTCTACCCTCTACGCCAAGTGGGTGGTCAAAAGATCACGTGCCTTCATCTTTGAAATCCTAAAAGTACATAGTGCTACTTAGTGTACTGGGTTTAAGGTTCAAAATGTTTTGTAAGTGATTTATGTGTAAGGTGTGACAATAAAGCGTTATCTATCTATCCATCTATATTCAAGGCAAGCATGCTACATTCTCGGCCGCATCTGTACTTTCCATCAGGTGAGATAGTGATCAAGTACTAGTAAATCTTTCAAAAAAACCTCGCTCGCCGCTTCACTAATGGATCCGCCTTAGTGGATCCGCTAGTGGATCCGCCTTAATGTGAAAACCAATTTAAACAAACAAACAAAGAATAAACGCTTTCACACTCACAGCCCCACACTAAGTTCAAAGACTTGTATCGTGGGTGCCGGAAACTTTCACATCACACACACATTACACCCAGAACCAGAAGCACAAATACCCCTTGGGAAGGAATTTGTGCTCCTGCCGGGAATCGAAACCAGGACCCGCGGCGCAGAGGGCGGACACTTGTCCACTGCGCCAACTAGGTCGTCGTAACTGCGTTAAACGTATACGTAACTGTGTGTACACCTTCTTATATAAACATGCAAAGCCCTGCGCTATATTAGGGCGCACCTCGTGACGTCATCAAGGGGTGGCCAGGCGCGGTGATGACGTGATGTCAACACATTAGCTGACATTAACCAAGTCGCCAACTTTTATGTGTTAGGGGTTACATCTTTTTATTAGGTAATTACATCTCCGGCCGCATCATCACTTTCCATCAGGTGAGATTGTGGTCAAACGAACTGCCCGTTGGCTCAGTTGGTTGAGCGTTCGCCTTCTAAGCAAGGGTATTGGTTCGATTCCTGGCGGGAACTCAAGTTTATCCACGAGTAAAATTTGTGTTTATGGTTTTAGTTGTGATTGTGCGTGATGTGAATGTTTCCGGCACCCGCGACACAAGTCATCAAACTTAGTGTTGAGCTGTGAGTGTGAAATCGTTTACGTTATGTAGGTTGATTCTGTCACACACAATACGTATTGTGAACGTTAAGTTTGCTATGTACAACAGTTATTATAAGCAAAAATATACATAAAAAAAAGTTTGATAAACCTCCAATAGATTATACTAGCTTGTGCCCGCGACTTCGTCTGCGCAGGACTAGTACTTCAAGTAGCTTTAAATTTTTATTGTATTTAAGGTTCACTATTTTGGCGATAATAGCTTACACATAAAAGATAGATATATGCTGTCGCGGGCTTTTTTGTAGGACTATTTAAGATAAACATTTCCATTAAACATTATATACGTGTAACTCTAACGGTTTTTGCAGCGCACGCCAGAATAGCTCGCAGATGGCAGAATTTTATGCTACTTACTTGACACATACGAGTATATTTTAGACATTTCAATCCATATCTTTATAAACTATAGCCTATGTGTTATTCTGATGTATAAGCTATATTATTGTAAAGTTTCATCAAAATCCATTCAGTAGTTTTTGCGAGAAAGAGTAACATAAATCCATACATTTTGTGAGTTGCTCGCCTGGCTTGCTACCAAAGTAGCTTACCACCATCAAGTTGAAAGTCTGCCGCCAAGCCAAATACGGTGTTCCGGCAGTTATCCTTGAGAGCCTGCGTATTCCAGGTCTAGTGTGTTTACCAGCTTCGATCACATCGTCACTTACCATCAGGTGAGATAGTGGTCAAACACTAGCCTGTCACAAATAAAAAAAAAAAAACATACAAACTTTCGCGTTTAGTTATATTATTAGTAAGGATTTTAATACAGATAAAACTGAGGAGCAAAGTATGAGGATAGAGTTGATAAAACGTTAAATAAGGTGCAAAATACGTCTTCCTAACTCTCCATAAAATGTAATCCTACTAATATTATAAATCCGAAAGTTTGTGTGTAAGTATGTTTGTTCCCTCTTCACGCTTTACCCGTTTTTTTTTTTTTTTTGTGTAACTTAGGCAAGCGTTTGACCACAATCTCACCTGATGGAAAGCGACGATGCGGCTGAACGGATTTGGATGAAATTTGGAATTTACTTAGTTATGTACATAGCATAAACTTAGGATTAACACATAGGCTACTGTTTAACTTGATAATAGCGGGCGAAGCCGCGAGATACGGCTAGTCTAATATATAAAAAAAATCTAATGTCACGGTGTTTGTGCTCGTCCTCTTCCGAAACGGCTCGACCGATTTTAATAAATATTTTTTTTTGTATATTTGGTAGGTATGAGAATAGACTGGAAAGTATTTTTCAACTTGTTTTTTTTTTCAAAATCCAAATAGTTTTTAGTACGGTATTAAAGAACTAGGCGACCATAAACGTGAAAGAGGTAAAACACTTTTACATTAAAAAAATCCCTTGCACATCACTGCCATTGTTAAACGAGTTCTAGACACAGCATGCTATCTCTTTTACTCCTACAGATTTTCATATATCCGTCCTTTTTCGTTGTGTCGTGGAAAGGATGCAGGCGCATATCGTTTTTTTTCTTTAAATTTAAATAAATTTACACTTTCAAAGGTTTCGTATAAAGGTTATTGAACTGTCTTCGTGCTAGATCACATGAATTGATTATGAGAGACATACTGTGTCCCGTGGCTTTGCCTGAATATTTGTTTAACCACCGTCGCAAAAGAGGGGTGTTAAAAGTTTGGCCGCTATAATGTTTGTGTATCTGTGTGTGTGGCATCGTATCTCCCAAACGGCTAGACCGATTTTGATTTAGTTTAAAATCGAGAGTGTTCTTAGCTTGGTCAATATAAAGCGTCAAGGGTTTTTTCAAAATTTTGATATTGCTACTTGTAATTAAATGCTTTCGACAGAAATACAGAATATATACAGAATATATACATACATATTGATAACTGTTTCATACAATTATACACAATCTTAAGAAAAAAAAAATATTATTAAAAAAAAAAAAAATATGTGCATTAATATTTTTTTATTTTAATATCATCAAAAATAAACATTTATAATTTATACTATTATATCAAATTAAACATAAAACTAAATAAATATTAATTAAAAATATTTAAAAAAAAAAGGTTACATCACTGTTGGTTCTGTTCATATAGAAAAGCATTAAAAACTTTTTAACAATAGGTTACTTTGTAACATTTCTAGGTATTTATTCTACACCTATTGTAAAACAAACCATTTACCACAAAAGGTTCTAATTGGTAGCTTAAAGTTAGGGATGCCTCAAATAAACATTGTAAATTTAATAAAAAAAAAAAAAAAAGACGTGTGGCACTCGGGGACTGCCGCGGTAAAGCTATTGCATAGCATTTTTTATCAACTTATACAATTATAATTATTTATTTATTTTATTTATTCAGTATTTTTTTCCTGCCACCTAGAGGCGAGTTGCTGACATTAAAAGTTCTGTTATTCATCGATAGATGGCAAACTAAAAAGTATCACCGCTGTGCCGGTCGGAGTGGGGGGTGTTAGGTTATTTTCGTTACGGAATTTCTGGGTTCGGTCTCCACGCTCAAGGCCTGCGATAGAAGCTATGCAATAGCTTAAAAACCGACTGTAAACCGATTCTAAATAAAAAAAATTTTGTTGCATTTAGGAATAAATAAAACTTAAAAGTACCGAAAATATCAGGTGTTTATAAAAAATATATTTTGTTAACACCACATAACTTCAGCTATACCTCGATATATTTTCATAATAATTAATTATTATTAAAGGTAGTAGTATATACTTACTAATTATAATTCTAACAATAATAACGGATTTATATTTTTATAATTATTTTCAGGGTACATAGACCGATAGATACACTCTTTATTTGCACACCAGAATAGAATACTAACAAGAAAATCCTAAATTTAACATAGGAGCAAAAAAGGGCGGTCTTATCGCGCAAAGCGATTTCTTCCAGATAACCAAAGGGAGATGATAAAATATTACAGACAGGGACGGTGGTGTACCTTAACACTTATTTAAATAAATAAATGTACTTACACATGCTTATTGGTATTAGATACACAATATACTTACAAAAACCTACATAAATAATAATATTATAATGCAATTTCATGAGAATATCTCAATGTTTTTAATTTTTTTTCCTTTTTTTGTGTGTAATATTTATTAGTTATATATTTATAAGATCTAAGCCACGAGTAATTATTTATTTAAAATAATAAAATATATTTATTTCGACTTATATAGATTTATACAAATTAAAAAATTGAAATTAATACTTATATGTATTTCATGCTTTTTATTTTTTTAAAGTCACAACCCTAGTAAAAGAACGCAAAGCTCGCGCAAATGAGGTGTTTTACCATGTTTTACTCCTCTTTGGTTCAAATTTGAAATGAACAGGAAGTATTGTTTAGTTAGGAGTGTTAAAATGTTTTGAATTACTTTACGATTTATTACATTGTATCTTACTATGTTAAAACAAACTAACTGTGTTAAAACAAACTATTAAACTAAACAACGTTTTCACATACCAGTGCATATTATCATAATTTTTAGGGAGCCTGAACAAGTGCAACTAATTCGGTTGGACAGTAAGGAGGTCTTCTTTAACTGCTTCTGGTTTATTGTAAGCTATTGCATAGCTTCTATCGCGGGCCTTGAGCGTGGAGACCGAATCCAGAAATTCCGTAACGAAAATAACCTAACACCCCCCACTCCGACCGGCACAGCGGTGATACTTTTTAGTTTTGCCATCTATCGATGAATAGCAGAACTTTTAATGACTTTTTTGAAATATCACGCTTGTCTCTTTAGTTAAGCAACTCGCCTCTAGGTGGCAAGAAAAAAAATACTGCATAAATAAAATAAATAAATAATTATAATTGCATAAGTTGATAAAAATTCTATGCAATAGCTTTACCGCGGCAGTCCCCGAGTGCCACACGTCTTTTTTTTCTTTTAATTCTGGCTTTGCAGTCTTGTGCAGCCAGTGTCAAGTAGAAATACATATTATCAAGTGTATTTCATATTAAAAGTCCTAGTCACAAGTCACAGTCAAAATCAAAAACGTACTAGGGCATTACTTGACTATAACTGGATCATGACTCTTTTACTTGACTTTGACTGGGACTTTTAATTTGAAATACACTTGAAATATATTATTACTTGAAACTGGCTAAATGCACAAGATTGCGAAGCCAAATTAAAAAATACGCATTGTTAAGGATAACTCAAAAACTACTGGTCAGATCTTGATCAAATTTTAATTGGGACCAGTCTTCAAATTGGAGCACTTTGAAACATGGGAAGCACCAACTTTCAAATAAAAAAGGAATCACCAAAATTGGTTGACCTTTAAAGACGTTTTGAGGTAACACACATAAAATAATACAGTCAAATTGAGAACCTCCTCATTTATTTCAATTCGGTTAAAACAAGGAGTATTTGCAACGAATTCCAGTGTATTTCCGGATTGTTTAATAGTAATCCTACTAATATTATAAATCCGAAAGTTTGAGTGTAAGTGTGTTTGTTCCCTCTTCACGCTTTAACAGCTGAACGGATTTGGATGAAATTTGGAACGTACATAGATTATACCTAGGACTAACACATAGGCTACTTTTAAACTTGATAATAGCGGGCGAAGCCGTGGGACACGACTAGTACCTACGTTCATAAATAATCAATATCACCTACGTTGGCAGTAAGGTAAGGTTTCTATAGATATCCTTAAGTTAATTCTAACTTTATTTGGCTTCAAAAAATTGGATTAAGTCAAGCCAATTTGATGATGTAATAGCAATATACAATATTTCGGTTTTTTATCGGTTATTATATTATATATATACAATGCGGAGAGTGTGCCAAGGAACTGCACGATCTAGTTCCCACATCCCCGTTCTATCATCGGACAAGCAGACAAACTGCTAAGCGACACCGCTATATGGTAGATGTTCCACAAATGCGCACGAAGCGTTTCGCCTCCACATTCATGTGCGAACTGCAAAGGAATGGAACTCCTTGCCCGAGTCGGTGTTTCCTGATGAGTACAATATGGGAGTCTTCAAGTCGCGAGTGAATAGGTATCTTTTAGGCAAGCTTGCATCGTCGACCACATCGTCGCTTACCATCCGGTGAGATGCTGGTCAAAAGTTTGCCTATCTTGAATAATAAAAAAAAAAGACATTCCACAAATGCGCACGAAGCGTTTCGCCTCCACATTCATTGTGCGAACCGCAAAGGAATAGGCTCCTTGCCCGAATCAGTGTTTCCTGATGAGTACAATAAGGGAGTCTTCAATTCGCGAGTCATTAGGTAGGTACCTACGATGGTACGTAGTACGTTATTGGTTACGTACGTTGTAGGTTACGTAGGTACGATGTGGTCGACGATCGAACAAGCTTGCCTTGAAGTTTCTAGGCAAGCTTTCTCGACCACATTGTCGCTTACCATCATGAGATGGTGGTTAAAAGTTTCCCTATCTTGATTAAAAAAAAAAACAATAACTAATCAATAAAAGAACAAAAAAATATATTTTAGTTTTCCCTATTGATTGTTGTCCCAAATTAAATACAATGAATGGAGATGTATGACGATCTCCATTTTATCATCAGACATCCTTACAAATTGCTACAAGACTCTGCTATGCACGAGGAAAGAATCAAAGTTTTGTTAAGTCAGATAAAATAAGTGTATAGGTATCTTCTAGGCGAGCATGTTATATCTTCGACCGCATCTTCACTTTCCTTCGGGTGAGATGGTGGTCGAGTATGCAAAAATAATTTAAGCTTAAAAAAACCGGCTTCACCGATTATATTTCGGCTTTGGCTTGATCGATTTCGATAAAATTTGTATGGGTCCACCTCTAAAGTATAATCTCCCAAACAAAAAAATAATTTTGAAAATCGGTCCACAAATGGGGGAGATATCGGAGAACATACATTAAAAATACATAGAACATAGAATATGTTAGACTGTATATATTTTTTTATGCATAGTGAAAAATAAATACATACAGTCGAACATAGAACCTCCTCCTTTTTTGAAGTCGGTAAAAAACTTTTTAAACAACTAACACAGGAAGTACCTTAAAACCTGAACTTACGTGTCCAATTTCTTTTATCCTTTTTTCGGTGGGTACTGCGTCGAAACACGTAACGCGTTTTTTTTTGTATGAGTCGTGTAATTAATTTCTTGTTGTATTTTTATTGTTCATTTACTTGAAGTTAAAATGTTTGCTAACAAGTGATTTACTCACGACGGGAGAGGAATTAGAGGTAGTTACTTTTGGGTTTCAGTTTTATTTTAGAGGGGCAGGTTCGAGCTTTCGTTTGTATTTTTATCTTTTATTTTTTCTACCGACTTCACAAATAAGGAGGAGGTACTCAAGTCGACGGTTTTTTTTCTCATTCCTTCGTTCCACGTGAACCGATTTTGAATTTTTTTTTTTGTGTGAAAGATGGGTCCCATTTAAATTTGATCAAGATCTGAAATAGTTCTTGAAATATCGTCAAAAGTGCGTGTTAAGTACATCTAATCTGATCATAGTTCCGAAGATAAAGCGGTAAAGTCAGTTTTTTAAAGCTTTGCTTGCTTTTAAATATTTACAATTTCTGTTAGTTTATTTCGAACACCTGCGGTTAGACTATACTTCTCACCTGGCAACTTCTAAATCTGTACCAATCACAAGTGCGATCATGTCTGCAGTATTGTGGTCGCCTTTGAGATGGCTCTGCTAGGTACCAACTTGAAGCTCTGGAGTCCAGTTGAGTCTCGGTCATAGATGTAAGGTGGCGAGCCTATCGGTTTATATCGTTTGCTTTTCGGAGTGTGCGCAGGAATTACACGATTTAATTCCCCCATTCCGTTTACCATCTAACAACAAGACAATCTGTCAAACGTCATCAATTTATGGTTGACGTACCTACAGTTCGCTCGAAGCGTTTTTGCTTTTACGTTTATCATCCGTACAGCGAAGGAGTGGAACTCATTAGCCGCGTCTTTGTTCCCTGAACGGTATAATCTGGGAGTCTTCAAGTCAAGAGTGAATAGGTATCTTCTAGGCAAGCATGATACATCACATTACGCTTATGCTACAATCATCAAATATTGTTTATGAAAGTTTATATGTATGTATGTATTAATGTATATAGATAGGTATCTAAGTACGTTGTATTTACGTCTATTATTATGTTTTTACACCACCGTCGTCATTATATAAAATTATCCCTCTCTATCCAAAGGTTGACTGGAAAGGATCGCTTTTAGCGATAAGTCCACCCATTGTTCTTTAGTTTTTTTAAGATTACCTCTGTAACTATTTGGTGTACAATAAAGAATTGTCTATTCTATTCTTCGGCCGCATCATCACTTTCCAACAAATGAGATAGAGTCAAACGCTTGTCTATCGAACATAAAAAAAATGACATGAAGAGACGAAAACAAGGCACGAGGTCGAAGTTCAGGGAGAAACTGTATTTTTGTAGTTTGAACTGGATTAGAACAAAAGCTAAATAACAACAACAGAACAAAACAAACGCATTCACATTCACACAAAATATTACTTACTTACTTGCTGACCTGCCCGGCGTCGCCCGGTAAAAAAAACATAGCATATGACATAAAGGCATAGTAGTAATATATATAAAGGTCTATAACCACCTCCCTAAGAGAATAAAAGAACTTCCTATGAATATGTTTAAATCTGCTTTAAAAAATTGGTTGACTGAAAATGTTTTCTATAGTTTGAAAGAATATTTCCTTAATTTTTTTTTGACATAGCATGAATTTAATATCTCTGACATGTTTGTAGTGTTCTTTGTATTTCACAAACTAATTATAATTATTGTATCTTATTCACCATAAATTCCAAATATCTATAATCTAAATAATGAAAATTTGTATGGCTTGTATAATCATATTTTGTGACATTGGACGCCCGAGATGGGTCAACTGTAATAACATTACCTGCAATAAGAACTCGCGTATGCTAACACTACAGTTTTAGCCAATAAAGAATTATCTTATCTTATCTTACTCACAAATAAGGTGGCTTTCTATTGGTAAAACAATAATCAAATTCGGTTCAGTAGATCTAGAGATTACCTCCTACAACCTTACAAACTCACAAACTTTCTTCTTCTTCTTCTTCTTGAGAGACATGACATGAGACATGACATGAGAGATACCAACTTTTCCAACTTATAATGATGGGCAAAGTGGACGGAAAAAGACGCGCAGGAAGAAGGAAGAAATCTTGGTTGAGAAACATCCGTGAATGGACCAGCATTGCCAGCGTCGAACAACTTTTTCGCTTGGCACAAGAACGGAAAACATTCGCTGAGCTGACGGCCAACCTCCAGTAGTGGAGAGGCACCTAAAGAAGAAGAAGAATATTGTAACACAAACAACATTTAAAACTTAAGATTCCTAATTCAAACTTGAAATAATCGTAATCCTTTCTCTGACATTCTCCGAATCGATTCTGTTCTAAATAATCGTATTTAATTGCATGTGTGTGAGACAAAGGCGTCGAACGTATAAGGAAAACAAGATTTATAATGACAACTGTTTTTAATTAAATTATGGGGGATCGGATATCTTCGTCTGCCTTAATCGTTACTTTGAATTTAGTGATCTATGGGTTTATATGTATCATTTAAGATAGGCATTATGTACGATATATATTAATTACATTCTGGTTCAACCTAAGGGCATTAATTGTCTATATTTCTTAAAACTTAATTGATCGAGCAAAGCGAGATCTCTGAGTTGACTTGGGTCGTAAAGCACTTTGTCCGTCCGTCCGTCCGTCCGTCTGTCTGTCAGAGGTATCTAGCGTCTAAACCATATATAAGCGCATGACTTCAAATTTTCATAGAATATGTAAAACTTCGGCCCAGAGCCAGAAATGACTTTTAAAATTACATATATAAATAAAATAAAATATTAAGGTTCCCATACATGTTAGTTATAGGGAGCAAAATATTTTATTTATGTAATTCAGTTACAATTTTAGGAATTTTATTGTAAAGTCTAACCCTATTTGCCATGAAATACCTATTTATTCGTTTTGCTTAATCTAAATGCGGGCGCAGTTATTTTATGCTTATATTGTCATCTAGTAATAAGTTCGTATCGCTTCTTAATTTATATTAATAATTATTTTAATCCGTTGATCTCAATTTATAATATCAGTGTAAAAACAAAACTCATAAATTTTTTGAGTATAATAAGTGACAAAATCCAAACTTGGAAAATACTCCCGAAGCATTGTCTGGAATATCAGCAAGCAGCATCTGGAAGATGGCTGCACCGATGTCCACTAAGTATAGAACTAAAAACACTTTCGATTAGAATATTCAAACAAAAAAAAACAGTACAGCCGTTTAAGAGCAACAATGACACAAACACTCCTCCACCTCCCCCCCTCATTTTCGTCGGGGGTTAAAAAGACAGCTTGCGCAAATCAAAATCAGAATCGTAAATTCACATGGGCCCCAAATAAGCACTCATGAAAGTTAATGACTCTATTGCCAGGTTCGCAAAATTACAGCTATCTCGATAAGAGCCTGGCAAGAAACTCGGCGGCGTATTTTTCTTTCATATTTTATACATTTTTAAATTACTTATACAGGAGTTATAATTAACTTAGGTATATCTATGTGTTTGGATGCATATTTTGCGTGCAGTTTGCCTCCATGCATCCTTGTCACACACTGCCGGAAAAAACATTTACATATCACACCCAGAAGCATAAACTTGAATGTCTTTTGGGAAGGGAAATTGTGGTCCTATCGGGATCGAGCCTAGGACTGTTCTGATCCAGGACCTGGGATCTCAACTAGGTCGTCAAACCTAAAAATTGATATTTCGCAAATAGCCTGAGCTATGCTATATTTTCGGCCGCATCATCAAAATCAAAATCGTTTATTCACATGGGCCCCAAAGAGGCACTCATGAATGTTAAAGATTCTACTGCCAGATTCGCAAAATTACAGCCAAAATCAGTTTTCATCAGATGAGATAGTGGTCAAATGCTTACCAAACATAAAAAAACTTAATCACATCCTTGTCGAGAAATGAAACAAGAGAGTTGATTTGTTTTGAAAAGTCTCACAAGAATCTCGAACAATGTTTCTTTTACGAGGTTTCCGCGAAAAGTGACCAATATCGGTTACGGCAGTTCTTCGTAAAGCCGTCGATCGGATTTTATTGACACTGAGAACTGACGTACTCTAACGAATTTTCACATAACTCTTTTGTCCTTTTCACCGACTTCAGTAAAGAAGAAGTTCTCAAGTCCATTTCTTGCAAAGATGAAATAACCATGGATATAATATTACTCTGATTTTTTGCGAGGTTCTTCTCGATGGCAGTCATTTTTCGATTCTAGCAATTAGGCTTTGGGGCCCGTCACGGAAATTTTCGATACTTTTAGTGAAGCTGTGATAAAGTCTAATACAATCGCATACTAGGTCTGAGTGCCGATAAAGTATGAAATAGGAAGTAGGTAAGTTCAAACTAATATTATAAATGCGAAAGTGTGTAAGTCAATATAAAGTCAATATATAAACTTATACAAATAATTTAATATTATATTCTATTATAAGTATGTTTGTTTTGTCTTCACGCTGTTACGGCTGAACGGATTTAAATTTTGATGAAATTTGGTACGTATATAGCTTATACCTAGGTTTAGCAAATAGGGTACTTTTCTAGTACAAGTCGACTTTTTTTTTATGTGTGTTACCTCATAATTTCTTTTCACGTGAACCGATTTTTAATTTTTTTTTTTTTGAAAGATGTTGCTTTCCAATTGGTCCCATTTAAATTTCATCAAGATCTTATTAGTAGTTCTTGAAATATTGTCAATAATGTTTAGTACATCTAATCTGATCAAAGTTCCGAAGATAAAGCGGTGAAGTCGGTTTTTTTAAGCTTTGCTTGCGTTTAATTATTAACTTAATTAACGCAGATGAAGTCACTATCTGCTGCTTCATAACTTTTAGAGTTAAGTAATTAATAATTAAGATCATAACTTTTAGGTGTAATTTCATACCTTTAAAGATATAAATAAAAAAAACTAAAAAAAAAATCTCGATATTTAAATGTCATCATATAATCCTGATCATTTAATAGGAATTCTTGTTTTGAATTTAATATTTGACGTCCAGGAATGTACGTATGATAACATACACGCATTCCTAGATGTGATATAATGTTTGTTTGTAAAGCGTTGTTTGAACAACAACTTCTAAAGGAATGATAACAACGCATAGTTTCCCAGTTGTTAGTGTTATTCAGTTATGTATACGTAATTAATGATGAATGGATGGAGGCAAACTGCACAAGCGTTTTCTTAGGCCAGTTAAAAAAACATCAAACTTCGCAAACGCACATGTAACAATTTTTTTATGTGTTGTTAGGTCCCCTACAACAACGACCTACTAAGACCTACTTACGAAACCCTGTGCTACACACAGGGTGCTCAAAAAACGCAGAATACTGGCACTTTTTTAGTTCAACGTATTAGCATTGCAATTCATAGAGGCAATGCCGACAGCGTGATAGGAACGCTACGCTAAGGCTTGAGCATTTGAGTTAAGCTCGATGTCTTGTAGGTAACTTAGTTCTTTGCTGTATATAGTTTTAGTTTTGTTTTAGGAAATATAGGCAATTGGCCCGTAGATAGTACTTTTATAAAGTAAGTAATCAAAATTTGCTACAATTTGAAACCAAGCACTAGCACACTAGGTCAGGGGTCGGGAACCTTTTGAGGCGGAAGAGTCAAAAATTACAATTTACAAAATTCCATTGTTTTATAGAGCCACAAATAATTTTCTTGTCTACAATAATCCTTAATGCCAACAATAATACCTGCTGTACTACGAGTATCGTATAGAAAACGCTGTGCACGCGTTATACCTAGTTATATCATCCCATAATTTACTTATTTCAACTGTATAAATGTACTTTTTTGCTACCTTTGAAGGGTTGTTAATGGCTCGATAGAAATAGTGTCTAATCCTCGTTAATCGATTCAGAACGTTTTTTTAAATGTTTTTTTTAATAAATAATTTGCGTGTGGAACTAAAGAGCCGCAGCTTCACATCCAAAGAGCCGCATGTGGCTCGCGAGCCACAGGTTCCCGACCCCTGCACTAGGTCAATTGGTTGCGTAGATAGAGCTAGTAAAAGAATGGATTTTTATCCCAAAAAGTACGAAACTCAAGAGTTGAAAAACTTCATTCTCGCTGGCAAGGAGGATCTTGTCTATCACTTTTTTCTATATATTACTAGCTGACAGGCCCGGCGTCGCGCCCAGGTAAAAAAAAACATAGCCTATGACACTCACAAATAACGTAGCTTTCTATTGGTAAAATAATCTTCAAAATCGGTTCAGTAGATCCTGAGATTACCCCTACAAGCTCACTAACTTTACCTCTTTATAGTATTAGTATAGATTAGTATAGAATAGTATAGAGTATAGATTATTGACCTATACTGGCAACTACATAGTATAGATGTACCTAGGTTAATATAATTCTTGTATACATTTTTAAGTTAAAAAAATAAAAGATTAAATGCGCCGCTGCTTTTGGCTGTAATTTTGCGAAACTGGCAGTATAGTCATTAATTTTCATGAGTGCCTCTTTGGGGCCCATGTGAACAAACGATTTTGATGCGATGTAATGTTTTTGTTGGAGGAAGCTCATCCAACTAGGGTGCGCTTTCGCCTACGGGTTCGATTCCCGGAGGGTACAAAAGTTTTCTCCCAAAGGAAAATTTGATTTTTTGGTGATTGTGTGTGTGAGATGTGAATGTTTTTGGCACAAGTCATCGAAGTTAGATTGGGGCTCTGAGTGTGACAGCGCTTACGTTTAGCAATTTGGATACATATTTAGCTATATTTATTATTGTTTTTTGTATGATTTAATTTGGCCTATAATATCATATTCTAGTAAAACTATACATATATTATACTAGGTATTTAATTACCTACATTTCAGCAAAATATGTCTAGTCTAGACTAATTGTTTGAAATCTCAACTTAAACTTTCGCAACTCATAATAATATGTTCTTTTGGAACCTCTGTGAAGTTAGCAACCAAGTTGGGAAAAATGCTGGTTTTGTGATATCAAAGGATTGTACCGGGAGTGTACCCGTTTGTACCGTTTTCGAAATTAGGGTACAAACGTTGGGGTGCGAGATATTAGGGTGCAAAAATTTGGGCAAAGAAAAATGTTTTTTCGTACTTTCGCTGGACCGTGCTTATTATTTATTATGTCAAATGATTGCAGACAACATGGGCTTGTTGGCACCGAGTCGATCGTTGTTTGAACCCCAAGGGTTGGGAAGATATAGGGGCTCAAAAATAAGGCTAAATTCAATTGAATATTTTAGCACTTTCGTTTAACTGTGCTAAATATCTATCGGCTTAAAGGATTGTACCCGACATGGGACTACTGGCACCGTTTCTATAATCGTTTGAACCTCTGGGGTTCAGGAGGTATGGGGGTTCAAAAATTTTTCATGAAACTTTCCATATTATAGTACTTTCGTTCGACTGAACTCAATATCTGTCTACACAAAAGATTGAAGCCAACATCAGCCTGTTGGCACCGAATCGATCATCGTTTGAACCTCAAGGGTTGTGAAGATATAGGGGTTCAAAAATAAGGCTTAATTCAATTGAATATTTTAGCACTTTCGTTTAACTGTGCTAAATATGTATCGGCTTAAAGGATTGTACCCGACATGGGACTACTGGCACCGTTTCTATAATCGTTTGAACCTCTGGGGTTCAGGAGGTATGGGGGTTCAAATTTTTTTTATGAAACTTTCCATTTTATAGTACTTTCGTTCGACTCAACTCAATATCTGTCTACACAAAAGATTAAAGCCGACATCCGCCTGTTGGCACCGAATCGACTATCGTTTGAACCTCTAGGGTTGTGAAGATATAGGGGTTCAAAAATAAGGCTTAATTCAATTGAATATTTTAGCACTTTCGTTTGACTGTGCTTAATATATATTGGCTTAAAGGATTGTACCCAACATGGGACTACTGGCACCGTTTCTATAATCGTTTGAACCTCTGGGGTTCAGGAGGTATGGGGGTTCAAAAGTGTTTCATGAAACTTTCCATATTATAGTACTTTCGTTCGACTGAACTCAATATCTGTCTACACAAAAGATTAAAGCCGACATCCGCCTGTTGGCACCGAATCGATCATCGTTTGAACCTCAAGGGTTGTGAAGATATAGGGGTTCAAAAATAAGGCTAAATTCAATTGAATATTTTAGCACTTTCGTTTAACTGTGCTAAATATGTATCGGCTTAAAGGATTGTACCCGACATGGGACTACTGGCACCGTTTCTATAATCGTTTGAACCTCTGGGGTTCGGGAGGTATGGGGGTACAAAATTTTTTCATGAAACTTTCCATATTATAGTACTTTCGTTCGACTGAACTCAATATCTGTCTACACAAAAGATTGAAGCCGACATCCGCCTGTTGGCACCGAATCGATCATCGTTTGAACCTCAAGGGTTGTGAAGATATAGGGGTTCGAAAAATAAGGCTAAATTCAATTGAATATTTTAGCACTTTCGTTTAACTGTGCTAAATATGTATCGGCTTAAAGGATTGTACCCGACATGGGACTACTGGCACCGTTTCTATAATCGTTTGAACCTCTGGGGTTCAGGAGGTATGGGGGTTCAAAAATGTTTTATGAAACTTTTTTATTAATTACATACATGCGCATAAGTCTTACAAAATATATATTTCTAATCAGCTTTGTTCTATTAAAAAGAAAATGTATATCTAAACAGAATAGATAAAACGCTGTGAACAAGATTTTTTAATTTCTGTCAACTCATAAGATTTATCGGGGTTTAATTTTTTTGTTTTTTACTTTTTTATTAATTATATACATGCGCTCAAGTCTTACAAAATATATTTTCTAATCAGCTTTGTTCTATTAAAAAGAAAATTTATATTTAAACAGAAAAGATAAAACGCTGTGAACAAGATTTTATCTAAAAAATTAGAAGAATTATAATTTACATTATCTAAGAAGGACTATCAAATCAAGTCAATTTATGCTTGTATTATATTTTTTAAGTACATGCGTTCGACCGAACTTAATTTCTATCAACTTATCAAATATATCGGGATTTTTTTTTTTGTTTTTACTTTTTTATTAATTACATATATGCGCTAAAGTCTTACAAAATATATTTTCAAATCAGCTATGTTCTATTAAAAAGAAAATGTATATTAAAACGGAATAGCTATACGGAATAGATAACACGCTGTGAACAAGATTTTATCCAAAAAAAAGGAGAAGAATAATAATTTACATTATCTAATAAAGACTATCAAATCAAGTCAAATTGTACTCGTATTATATTTTTTATTTTTTTTATTGTTAATGTGATTCTTGTACTTTGTGTGTTGATCATAGTGTTAAGCCCATCGAAAGATCTACACACTGTTGTTTACATCTTATGAGAATTACGCCGAGATGAATTAAGTACAGTCTAGTACATTCTAGGTTGTACCGCCGGCGATATATAAAAAGGCGATGCGGCCGATTAAATTTCAATTCAGTTTGAGCTATTGTACGCGATACATTCCAATACTACGGAGTGATCATTAGTGAACTGTTAAGTGAAGTGCTCGGTGTAAGTGTTGTAGTTAGACTGTTATAAAAGTTTTCTGTAAAGTTAATAATTGTTGGTGTGAATTAAAGTGTTAATTTGGATTAATTGGCGTAAATTTATTTATCCCGAACCCTAGCTCGTAACAATAATATAAAAATAATTTCAAAAATTAGTACAAAATATATGCTCTATTCAAAATCAAAATCAAAACTGTTTATTCACATGGGCTCTAAAGAGGCACTTATGAAAGTTAACGACTCTACTGCCAGATTAGCAAAATTACAACCATATAAAAGATAAGAGATGCACTGAATTATCAAATTAAGTCAGTATTCTTTTTTTTTTGTTTTTTTTTAATAATGTGCATGCGCTGTTTTGCTGATCATAAAGTCTTGAAAAATACTTTCGAATCAGCCTTATGTTTTATTAAAAAAGAAAATGTATATTAAAAACGGAGCAAATAAAACCTTATGAACAAGATTTTAACTATTTATATTCTTTAATAACTGTATTTTTATTTTAACAAAGGATGTATAATTTTATAAATAAAGTTATTGGTGTTCAAAAGAAATATTATATTGTGTTGTATTGTTAATAATCTTGATCAGAGCGTTCTATCTTATTCCGTTTTAATATAAATTGGAATCGTCAATTTTTTCTTTTCAAATTTTTTTCGTAAAGATCCTAATTTGGGCTTGATCCATTTAAAAGGTCGTTATGGATCTCCCATCGACCTGTGATCCGACGCACGTAAGCAATGTAATGACCCATATTATTTTCATTTGTATAGTCATTTGACTGCTCATCTCTGTTGTGTTCTGAGGATAATCTGTGATCAACATATTCTATAATGGACTGTATGGTGTATGTCACATTTTTAACACGATTTTTACAGGAACTTCATCTATTGATAAAGTTCCTGGCCAGTCACTATGTCCCAAATTCAAAGCGAGCCGACTCCATTGTAAAGACTCGATGTCGACAATCATATAGTTCTGCAGTGAAATCGTTGAAGCTAAATCATCAGATCCACAAAGTTCCCACTGTCTCTTTTCATGTAGCCTATCACGTAGTACATCTTGCAAAATTTGCAATCCGTGGGTTGAACCCCTATATCTTCACAACCCTTAAGGTTCAAACGATGATATATTCGGTGCCAACAGGCTGATGTCGGCTTCAATCTTTTGTGTAGAAAGATATTGAGTTCAGTCGAACGAAAGTACTATAATATGGAGTTTCATAAAACATTTTTGAACCCCCATACCTCCTGAACCCCAGAGGTTCAAAAGATTATAGAAACGGTGCCAGTAGTCCCATGTTGGGTACAATCCTTTAAGCCGATACAAATTTAGCACAGTTAAACGAAAGTGCTAAAATATTCAATTGAATTTATCCTTATTTTTGAACCCCTATATCTTCACAACCCTTGAGGTTCAAACGATGATCAATTCGGTGCCAACAGGCGGATGTCGGCTTCAATCTTTTGTGTAGCCAGATATTGAGTTGAGTCGAACGAAAGTACTATAATATGGAAAGTTTCATGAAAAATTTTTGAACCCCCATACCTCCTGAACCCCAGAGGTTCAAACGATTATAGAAACGGTGCCAGTTGTCCCATGTTGGGTACAATCCTTTAAGCCAATATATATTAAGCACAGTCAAACGAAAGTGCTAAAATATTCAATTGAATTAAGCCTTATTTTTGAACCCCTATATCTTCACAACCCTAGAGGTTCAAACGATAGTCGATTCGGTGCCAACAGGCGGATGTCGGCTTTAATCTTTTGTGTAGACAGATATTGAGTTGAGTCGAACGAAAGTACTATAAAATGGAAAGTTTCATAAAAAAAAATTGAACCCCCATACCTCCTGAACCCCAGAGGTTCAAACGATTATAGAAACGGTGCCAGTAGTCCCATGTCGGGTACAATCCTTTAAGCCGATACATATTTAGCACAGTTAAACGAAAGTGCTAAAATATTCAATTGAATTAAGCCTTATTTTTGAACCCCTATATCTTCACAACCCTTGAGGTTCAAACGATGATCGATTCGGTGCCAACAGGCTGATGTTGGCTTCAATCTTTTGTGTAGACAGATATTGAGTTCAGTCGAACGAAAGTACTATAATATGGAAAGTTTCATGAAACATTTTTGAACCCCCATACCTCCTGAACCCCAGAGGTTCAAACGATTATAGATACGGTGCCAGTAGTCCCATGTTGGGTACAATCCTTTAAGCCGATACATATTTAGCACAGTTAAACGAAAGTGCTAAAATATTCAATTGAATTTAGCCTTATTTTTCGAACCCCTATATCTTCACAACCCTTGAGGTTCAAACGATGATCGATTCGGTGCCAACAGGCGGATGTTGGCTTCAATCTTTTGTGTAGACAGATACTGAGTTCAGTCGAACGAAAGTACTATAATATGGAAAGTTTCATGAAAAATTTTTGAACCCCCATACCTCCTGAACCCCAGAGGTTCAAACGATTATAGAAACGGTGCCAGTAGTCCCATGTTGGGTACAATCCTTTAAGCCGATACAAATTTAGCACAGTTAAACGAAAGTGCTAAAATATTCAATTGAATTAAGCTTTATTTTTGAACCCCTATATCTTCACAACCCTTGAGGTTCAAACGATGATCGATTCGGTGCCAACAGGCTGACGTCGGCTTCAATCTATTGTGTAGACAGATATTGAGTTCAGTCGAACGAAAGTACTATAATATGGAAAGTTTCATGAAAAATTTTTGAACCCCCATACCTCCTGAACCCCAGAGGTTCAAACGATTATAGAAACGGTGCCAGTAGTCCCATGTCGGGTACAATCCTTTAAGCCGATAGATATTTAGCACAGTTAAACGAAAGTGCTAAAATATTTAATTGAATTTACCCCTATTTTTGAGCCCCTATATCTTCCCAACCCTTGGGGTTCAAACAACGATCAACTCGGTGCCAACAAGTCCATGTTGTCTGCAATCATTTGACATAATAATTAATAAGCACGGTCCAGCGAAAGTACGAAAAAATATTTTTCTTTGCCCAAATTTTTGCACCCTAATATCTCGCACCCCAACGTTTGTACCCTAATTTCGAAAACGGTACAAACGGGTACACTCCCGGTACAATCCTTTGATATCACAAAACCAGCATTTTTCCCAACTTGGTTGCTAACTTCACAAAGGTTCTTTTGGACTTAAAAAAGAATGGTATTTTTTTATTTAAGCATACATATAGTATATACTTATATGTTTACCGACTTAAAAAAAGGAGGAGGTACTATGTTCGACTGTGCGTATTTTTTTTTAATGTATGTTCACTGATTTCTCCGCTATTTGTGGACCGGTTCTCAAAATTATTTTTTTGTTTGGTTGATTATACTTCAGAGGTGGTCTTATGGGACCATAAAAATTTTATCGAAATCGATCAAGCCAAAACCAAAATATATGCGGTGAAGTCGGTTTTTTTAAGCTTCGCTGACGTTTAAATTATTAATAAAATACAGTTGGCAGTTATGTTTTATTTGTACACCTACGTAGGTAAAGTAATATTTTATCTTTTTGTGTGTGTGTGAGTATTAGTGTGTATTATGGGATTTATGGGTATAATACCCATAAATCCCATAATACACACTATAACTATTACTTACTATTACACACTATACCCGAAATATATAATATTTGTAGACATAAATGAGCAATTTTTTTTACCGACTTCCTAAAAAAGTACGAGGTGCTCAAGTCGACTGATTTTTCTTTAATGTGTGTTACCTCATAACTTCCTTCCACGTGAACCGATTTCGAAATTATTTTTTTAGTTTGATAGATGTTGCTTTCCGATTGGTCCCATTTAAAATTGATCAAGATCGGATCAGTATTTCGTGAAATTTCGTCAATAATGCGTATTCTGTGGACTACATTGACGATGTTCTCGTTTTTAACCGACTTCACGTTACCTCATAACTTCTTTCGTTGTAAGCCGATTTTGATGTTTTTTTTTTATTTGAAAGCGGGTGCTTTTTATGAGGTCCCATTGAAATTTGATCAAGATCTGATCAGTAGTTCTTGAAAATATCAATAATGCGTGTTTAGTACCTAATCTTATCAAAGTTCCGAAGATAAAGCGGTGAAGTCATTTTTTTTAAGTTTTCCTTGCGTTTATAAAATAATTCGTCGTTTTATAAAATATAGTAAGTAAGCCAGAAAAATAGCTTTCCAATCAAATAGGGCTTAAGTATTTAATTAAATTACGCCTAGAAATGCTTACATGACACCACACTACACCTCATTAGCACAAACTTGCACCGAACAAAAGATATATCTCAAAGCTCGAGCCCAAATGCAGTGAAGTTGATCCCGAACACAGAATACTAACGAGTCGACATAAAAAAACAACAACTTTTGCCCAAAGCAACCGGTCGGCAACCAACTTCACTCCTCGCATTTCATTAGGAAGGTCAAGATAACCTAGCCAAGTCACCAAGTCAGATGCTCCTCGACTACAGAGCGGAACGCACGCCGCTCGCCGCGTCTTCAAAAAAAACTTTTACGTCACTAAAAAACGAGACACAAGTGATTTTTTACGGGTAATAATGTAAAGAAATACTTTTTGTGCTAAATAACGTACTAGTTAAGTAATAAAAGTGCAGTTTTGACCTGTTTTTTTGACGTGTACGCTCTGATAGAAAGTTGTTACTTGACGGGACTTATACTGAGTGTTTCTGTGTTTGAATTGGTGAATATCGTGCTTTTTAGTGAGATTTTTTAACTTTTTCGCAGCAGGAACTCTCCGTGTGTTGGGTAAGTCTGTTTGTCTAGTTTTTTTGTATGTAAATGTCATGCAACTTTAGTAGAATAATAATTGCAATACTGCAACGTTTGTGAGGTAACTTGATCCGCCTATTTTCGCTTGTTCGACAACCTTGGAGTGTAAGCGCGTAAGTTTTCATTTAACAATTTTGTGACACGTAGAAAAAAAATATAATGTGACATTGTTTATTCTAGTTTATTTATTTTAAATACAACGGATTTTATTTTTTAGCTGTACTCGGCTTTGAAAACCTACGTATAGAAAAAAACATCATTTATGTTCATGGTTGCCTAGTACTTTAATGCTATACTAAAGACTTATTGACTAACTTACCTCCTTCATGTTTATCCTAGTACCTACTTTATCAAATCCGAGTGACGCATTCCGTCTATGAGCATATTTTATTTCGTAAATTAATATTTATTCTGCTTGAATCTAAACCAACAGAACACCACAAAAAATGACTCAAAATCGGTCCAGCAATTAAGGAAGAGTTCAGTCACTACGTACAGAAAAAAAAATATAATAAAGATCTATATATAATACTAGCGATTCGCCCCGGCTTCGCCCGGGTGTGATAAATGAAGAACCGCTCGACCGATTTTGTGCAAACTTCACATAAACCGTCTACTAAATAGTCCGAACAAAGCCTAAACATTTCGTTTGGATAGGTGAGCCCGTTCTTCAGTTATAAAATTACAACGAAAAGTGGCATTGATTTTTATATATATAAGATATAGATCGTCAATACTTGATTAATTTGTGATTAATTAAGAAATCCAGCAACCTATGCTAATGATATCTTTTATTATACGTACCACTACCAAGGTAAGTTACCATTACTTACTATTTTCTACCGAATCCACAAAAAAGGAGGAGGTACTCAATTCGGCTGTATTTTTTTGTGTTACCTCATATCTTCTTTCACGTGAACTGATTTTGAAGATTTTATTTTGTTTGAAAGCTGGTGTTTTGCCATTGGTGTGATGAGTTCTTTTTTAATTAGATTTAACGGAAATTTATAAGTTAATTATTTACGCAGTAGGGTTTTGATCTTAATTGACTTGTTTGATAATGGTTCTTCTAGAGATGGCTGTAATTTTGGGAATCTGGCAGTAGAATCATTACCTTTCATGAGTGCCTCTTTGGGGCCCATGTGAATAAACGATTTTGATTTTGATAGTTCTGTTAAAATTTTCGAAATAGTATATTAAGTAATTGTATGTTTGTTCATAATGTAGAGTATGTTTAAAGTTTCAATGTCACTTTTTTTACAATGATGTGGACAGAAAAATAAAATTATTAATACATTGTTTACCTTTTTTCGTGAGAACTGTTATATTTAAAGATTTGCTAAAACATAGGCCAAAAATAAAGGTAAGTTACTTTTGTGAAGGGTAATTAATGGTAAATAATTAAACGCAAGCAAAGCTTTGAAAAACCGACTTCAGCGCTTTATTTTCGGAACCTTGATCAGATTAAATGTATTAAACACGCATTGTTGACGATAATTCAAAACCACTGATCAGATCTTGATCAAATTTAAATAGGACCAATGGAAAAGCAAGTTATCACACAAAAAAAAATTCGAAATCGATTCACGTGGAAAGAAAATATGAGGTCACACACATAAAAAAAAATACAGTCGAATTGACTCCTTTTTTGTGAAGTCGGTAGAAAAGTATCTTGAAGCTCGCTCCTCGTCCATCAGTTTTCAGGTTTATCTATCTTCAATAAAAAAAAAAACTCTAGATTTTTTAAAAATAAGTATCACATAAGCATTCATTGAGGTTGTGACTGTATTTAATAAAAATATATTTACTAGAATAAGGTGAGATACTAGATTAAGAATAATACGTAAACAATGATGACCCAATTGGCGCCGTGGACAGGTGTCCGCCCTCTGCGCCGTGGGTCCTGGGTTCGATTCCCGGCAAGAGCACAAATCCCTTCCCAAGGGATATTTGTGCTTCTGGTTCTGGGTGTAGTGTGTGATGTGAATGTTTCCGGCACCCACGATACAAGTCTTTGAACTTAGTGTGGGGCTGTGAGTGTGAAAGCGTTTGTAAAAAAAAAAAAAAATACGAATATTGATGAAAAAAATTATTTACCAATTTTTTAAATATCTGATAATGTCAAAGATGCGACCCGACACACTTGCCAGTATAAATAAAGACCTCTGCGCCCGGAATAAATAAAAAAAAAACATTCATTGAACCATCGTTAATCATTATTGACAAGACCTGATCTAGTTTCGCAATTGAAGTACAGTTGAGAGCTCGGTGAAGTGCATTGCATCAGAACTACCAACACTCGTTTTTATCATACATCTTCTCTCGATTTTAATTTTAATTTGACCAGTTTCAAGCAGGTGCGTGAACCCGCACGTTGCACCTCTGGCATTTTTTTAAAATTTTGTTTCTATTGATAATTCCAATATATATGCAGAGGAGCGTAAACGGCGCAAATATGGAAACCTTGGCAGTGGTTACATATTTGAGCCGTTTGGTGTTGAGACACTGGGTCCGTGGGGACCGGGAGCTCATTCTATTTTCAAAATTCTATCAGAGCGCCTGGTTGAAGCGACGCGTGATCAAAATGCTGGCACTTATTTGGCTCAACGTATTAGCATTGCAATTCAGAGAGGCAATGCCGCCAGCATGATGGGAACGCTACCCACTGGTAGTGAGCTTGAGCTCTTGAGTTACCTATAAGCTCGATGTCTTGTAGGTAACTTGGTTCTTTGCTGTACATAGTTTTAGTTTAGTTTTAGGAAATATTGGCAATTGGCCCGTAGTTAGGCATGAAAAAAAAAGAAAAAAATGTTTAGAGTATCGTTTGACAAATACTTATGTTTAACTATGTCCTATTCCATAGTCTCTAAATCCGTCGACATTATAATACCAAATTTCATTATAATCTGTCTGACAGTTTTTCGAGTAACTAAATCTTGTTTACCTCATAACTATTGGCGAACTCTCACGTACACACATACACGCACACATTTAAACAGCGGGTATCGCGTTCGATTCCAGGTTCACAGGGAACGCAAGTTCTCTCCCAACTCCATCAAGTGATAATCAAGTTTTTAGTTTGTCTAGTCTGGGCGTGATTGTGTGTGATGTAAACGTTTCCGCCACCCACGATACAAGTCTTCGATATAGTGTGGAGCTGTGAATTTGGAAAACAGCACATTTTAAAAGGCAAATTACTCGCGGCCATAACACGCCCTATTGTTTTAACCACTAAGCTACCCAAGTTCTGCTTGAAGCAACGAAATTATCCCTCTCTTTTAAAGACTGTTTGACTTTTTAAATATATTGATGGAATTAATTACTATGGAATCTACGGGCCAATTGCCTATATTTCCTACAACTAAACTAAAACTATATACAGCAAAGAACTAAGTTACCTACAAGACTTCGAGCCGTTTGATTGTAACATACATAAAAGCATACATATATAACATACGACAGTGAACGGCTACAATACAATGTGTCTCCTGCTCCTGGCTTGGCCAAGAATCAGCTTCAGTCCTTGGATTCCATGGAATAACGAGCTATAAAGCTGATTGGCCCAACTGAACTAGTGGAGAATAAACTTCAGAGCCTCGTTCATCGGCGAAAGGTTGCTAGTGCGTGTTTTAAAAGATACTGATAATGGGAGAGATTGCAACAGAACTGCATGATTTAATTCCCCCAGCTCCCTTCTATCATCAGACAATAAGGCGTACTAACAGACACCCTTTCAAGATGGACATTCCTACAAAACAAGTGTTTCGCCACAACTTTTATTATCCTAACTACAAAAGAATAGCACACCATCATTCTTGTTTCCCGATATACATAACTTAGACGTCTTCAAGTTAAGAGTGTACGAGAATTTTCTATGAGCATGCTCCACCGTCGATGCGTAGTCGCTTTCCATCAGATGAGATCGCAAATTCCACTGTTAATAAACATTGCGTTTGGTACTGCAATTATTACTAAAAGGTAAATGTTCGGATTAATAACCAACAAATTCTTTGTTTTAGCAATTCGTTCTACTTAATTACTTAACACGCTAAGCACGATACTTTTAATTATAAGATCAATTACTTATTAACAAATAAAACTGTTCGCAATGTTTCTAAGCACGGGCCTATATTTCCTATAACTGAACTAAAATTATATACAGCAAAGACCCAAGGTACAAGTCATCGAGCTTATAGGTAAGTCAAGTGCTCAAACCCACTACCAGTGGGTAGCGTCCCCATCATGCTAGCGTCATTGCCTCTCTGAATTGCAATGCTAATACGTTGAGCCAAATAAGTGCCACCATTTTGATCACGCGTCGCCTCAACCAGGCGCTCTGATAGATTTTTGAAAATAGAATGAGCTCTCGGTCCCCACGGACCCAGTGTCTCAACGTCCAAAGTAAAGTATTTTCTACCGACTTCACAAAAAAGGAGGAGGTATTCGAGTCGACTGTTTTTTTTTATGTGTGTTACCTCATAACTTCTTTCCACCGATTTTGTTTTTTTTTTTGTTTGAAGGATGTTGCTTTCCAATTGGTCCCATTTAAATTAGGTCAAGATCTGATCAGTAGTTCTTGAAATTTCGTCAATAGTGCTTAGTACATCTAATCTGATCAAAGTTCCGAAGATAAAGCGGTGAAGTCGGTATTTTTTAAGCTTTGATTGCGTTTAATTATATAATAATACTAGTTTTTTGGGTGGGTGGCGCGGTCCGCGAGCGGCCCGCGCAGGTGGGTGGTAAGTACTTTTGCCATACAAATCTTCAAATTGAGTAAAAAGTTGAAAAAAATTATTAAGCAATTTTTTGTACGGCGGGGCAACCCTAATCCCGCAATCCAAAATTTCATTGAAATTCGTGATGAGCACATCAAAACACCCATGGAAGTAGAATTTGGGAAGTCGGCGAAACATTAAAAAAAAATGGGACGCTTGCCGCCCACAACATTTATTTTCGGTTGTAAACTCGTAAAATCTTCATTTGAAGTGAAATAAAAGAAAAAAAAATCTAAAAAATTTTGGATGCATGAAGGCGTCCCTAATGCCGCAGACAAAAATTTCGATCAAATTCGTGATAAGCGTGTCAAAACACCCAGGCAGTTCGAATTGGGTCCGTGGCTGCAAACCTAAAAAGTGGCTACCGAAATAGGCCGCTTGCCGCCCACAACATTTATTTTCGGTCCAAAACTCGTAAAATCTTTACTTGACGTAAAAAAAAAGAAAAAAAAAATTCAAAAAAATTTTGGGTGCATCAAGGCGTCCCTTAAGCCTCAGAACAAAATTTCGTTCAAAGTCGTGGTTAATATGTCAAAACATCCTGACAGTTCGAATTTGGTCTGTGGCTGCAGATTTTATAAGTGGGTACCAAAATGGGCCGCTTGCCGCCCACAAAATTTATTTTCGGTCGAAAACTCGTAAAATTTTCATTTGATGTCAAAAAAAAAAAAGAAAAAAATACAAAAAAAATTTTGCTTGCAGCAAGGCGTCCCTAATGCCTCAGTCCAGAATTTCATTCAATTTCGTGGTAAACATGTCAAAAAACGCTGGCAGTTCGAATATGGTCTGTGGCTGCAGACCTGAAGCGGGCCGCAAGCGGCCCGCCACCTGTTTTTTTGGTCGGACTGTAGGTGGGCATCCCCATTGACATCCGGCCCAAAATCGATATCTGGGGGCATTCGGGGGTGCTGATCACGAATCCGGGCCCTCAAACCAGGCGCGCGGGCCGCAAGCGGCCCGCGGCCTTTGTTTCGGTCCCGAATTCGTAATCAGCACCCCCGAATGCCCCCAGATATCGATTTTGAGCCGGATCGGTGAACCTCGATTTTGACAATTTTCGGCCGCCATCTTTAAAAAATGTCAAAAATTGCTTTTCAGTTTTTTATTAAAATCAGAGCATCCAAACACCTTCAGATATCGATTTTGAGCCCGATTGGTGAACCTCGATTTTGACAATGCTCGGCGGCCATCTTTAAAAAATGTCAAAAATTGCTATCAGTATTTAAATCATAATCAGGTTTTTTTGGTCGGACTGTAGGTGGGCATCCCCATTGACATCCGGCCCAAAATCGATATCTGGGGGCATTCGGGGGTGCTGATCACGAATCCGGGCCCTCAAACCAGGCGCGCGGGCCGCAAGCGGCACCCAAAACCCCCTAGATATCGATTTTGAGCCAGATCGGTAAACTTTGATTTTGACAATGTTCGGCAGCCATCTTTAAAAAATTTCCAAAATTTTTTTCAATATTTTTCCTGTAATCTGGGCACCCAAAAACCCCGGGAGCCAAAATTTCGTTCCGATCGGAGCAACTTGACAAATGGCGGCCATCTTGAATCCGCCATTTTGGATTTTTGACATTTTTGACAGATGTCCCCCATCGTCCTCTATGACATTTGGTCGAGCACCCCTAGCCTATCTCTTATGGTTTAGGAGATATAATTGATTTAATTTTGTATGGCGGCAACACATTTTTGTATGGCAACACCCATTTTTTTTGATTTTTTTAAAAGGTTCCCAGGATTGTCTATGACTTTAGTTTTTGAACTTTTGTTCCAAGTCTTACCGTTTCCGAGATCCCATGGGGTCTGGGGGTCTGGAAGCCAAAATCTGGTGATTTCGGATTTTTCCCCCGGAGATTTCCATACCCCCTACACTTTTCCCCTACATCATCAATACCCCCCATCACTCCTTCTGGGAGAACAATTATGTCAGTCAGTGAGTCAGTCAGTGGTAGTTTAAAAATATACTATAGAACTAGTATCCGCGCGGCGTGGGCCCTACGGGCCCACGGAAAGGCGACGCGGGGCTCCGGTAGCTAATGACTTTTGCGTTCGACTTTTGACTTTTGTGCCCAAGATCGACGTCCGAGGGTATTCGGCCGTGACGATGACGAATCTCGGTGACTCAACGGAGGGACACGCGGGCCTTCGGCCCGCGCGCCCCTCCATTTCGTCCCCGGATTCGTCATCGTCACACCCGAATACCCCCGGACGCCGACCTTGAGCCAAACGGGGGCGGGAGAGCGAGCCGCGCGGTTCCGTCCCGAAATCGACGTCCGACGGTATTCGCGGGCGCCGCTGACGATTCTCGGTGACTCGACGGAGCGGCACGCGGGCCTTCGGCCCGCGCGCCCCTCCGTCTCGTCCCCGGAATCGTCAGCGGCACCCGCGAATACCCCCGGACGTCGATTTCAGCACGGCGGGCGCCCGCGAGCGCGTCGATGTCGCGTTGTTCCGTCCCGAAATCGACGTCCGACGGTTTCCGGGGGCGCCGGTGACGATCCCGGTGACTCACGGAGGTGCACGCGGGCCTTCGGCCCGCGCGCACCTCCGTTTCGTCCCCGGGATCGTCACCGGCACCCCCGGAAACCCCCGGACGCCGATTTCGGGCCGGTGGGGTGACTTCGGAAAAAAAATTTGTATGGCGGCCGGGTCGAAAAATTTTTTCAGAATTTTTTCACTATTTTTGCCGGACTCTGGGCCCCCCCCAACCCCCCTATACCGAATTTCACGCCGATCGAAAAAACTTTCGGTCAAGGTCACGTCGGAGGTCAACTTTGACATTCGACCTCGAAGCGCATCCGGACCCTTAGTAATTTTAGTTCGAACGCCCTATACCTACCTGCTATAGTTTCCGAGTTATAGCGTTCCACATTTTGTATGGGAAAAAAGTTTTTTTGTATGGCAACCCTATTTTTTTCCAATTTCCCTAAAGAGGTCCCAGGGTGTACGGAAACTTTAGTTCGAGGTCGGGTATTTTTAGGGGCACCGTTTCCGAGATATTCCCCTCGACGTACCCTCGGAAGCCGAAAACTACCACTTTCGGACTTTTCCCATGGTCCCATGAAAATAACCTATATAACTCTCATACATCATTTTCACCCCCGGAACCTCCTTCTGGGAGAACAATTATGTCAATCAGTCAATGAGTGAGTGGTAATCTAACATTATATAATATAATAAATATAGTATCTATTTACGTATAATATATAATTTATATATCTTCTGTTTTTAATAACTGTCCTGAACTTTTATGAACGTAGAACGGCGTACAATTATGTTGCGTTATTCCTCTCCATCCAAAGGTTGTCTGGAAGAGATCGCTCTCAGCGATAAGATCGCTGTATTACCTGTTACACTTGTTTAGTTATTGAATGACTTTCCTATTTGTGTTCTTTGTTATTTTAAGGTTAATAAAGTCACAATAAAGTCACCTTGTCAATTTCACCATCTAACAACAAGACAAACTGTCAAACGTCATCCATATATGGTTGACATACCTCCAGTTTGCTCGAAGCGTTTCGCTTCTACGTTTATCATCCGTACTCCTTCCGGAACTCATTGCCCTCGTATTTGTTCCTCGAACGGTATAATCTGGGAGTCTTCAAGTCAAGAGTGAATAGGTGCCTTTTAGGCAAGCATGCTACATCTTCGGCCGCATTATCACTTTCCATCAGGTGAGATTGTGGTCAAATGCTTGCCAATCAGGCATAAAAAAGCGTATATCTATCTATATCTATAGACTCGCTACCATAGATAACAGGATATCTCTCCAACAGTCGGCCACCACAGCTGCACATTATTGTTTGTCTAGAACAGACCTCATAAACCATTTGACAGTTATGTAGCAGTTGTCAAGTTAGAGGTCAACCACATATTCTATAAGCATGCTAAATGGCTGAGGCCAGAGTAAGTAGTAGGTACTTTATATCAGTCTTGAGACTTGACCCGACTGAGCTGTATGTCTGTTAGTACATCATAACAGTCTTTAGGATTTTGAGCTGCATTTTGTGAGTAGCTCGCCTGGCTTGCTACCAAAGTAGCTTACCACCATCAAGTTGAAAGTCTGCCGCCAAGCCAAATACGGTGTTCCGGCAGTTATCCTTGAGAGCCTGCGTATTCCAGGTCTAGTGTGTTAACCAGCTTCGATCACATCGTCACTTACCATCAGGTGAGACAGTGGTCAAACACTAGCCTGTCACAAATAAAAAAAAAAAAGAATTGCCCCACAGTTTACAGAGCAGAAAACTCGCTTGCGCTTTTACTGGAACCGTAGGTTGTTTTTTATTTTAATTTTGGCTTCGCAATCTTGTGCATTTAGCCAGTGTCAAGTAATAATATATTTCAAGTGTATTTCATAAAATGAAAGATGTAAAATCATTGATATAGATAAAAAAACCTACGGTTTGAAAAATGATTTTTTGGGTACAATGATTTTTTACCGACTTTCCAAAAAGGAGGAGGTACTCAAGTCGACTGTATTATTTTATTTATGATTTACCGACTTTCCAAAAAAGGAGGAGGTACTCAAGTCGACTGTATTTTTTTTTTTTTGTTTACCTCTTACCTCGTAACTGCTCTCCACGTGAACCGATTTCGTAATTTTTTCTTTAATTTTAAAGATATTTCTTTATAATTGGTCCCATTTAAATTTGATCAAGATCTGATCCGCAGTCTTGAAATATCGTCAATAATGCGTATTTTGTGGACTAATTGACGATGTTCTCGTTTTTGACCGACTTCAAAGTTAACTCATAACTTCTTTCGTTGTGAACCGATTTTGATGATTATTTTTTTATTTGAAAGCTGGTGCTTTTCATGGGATCCCGTTGAAATTTGATCAAGATCTGATCTCTAGTTTTTGAGTTATTGTCAATAATGCGTGTTTAATACATTAAATCTGATCAAGGTTCCGAAGATAAAGCGGTGAAGTCGGTTTTTTTAAGCTTTGCTTGCGTTTAATTATTTTATCTATGTTACATTCCAACGCATGCCGGGTAGTTATAGCTAGTGTATAATATCTCCTAATGAGAATGTTTTAAAGCAATCAATCAGTACAATTAATACGTGGTGGTACGAGACAAAACAATGGTGAAAGTGGTAAGTCACCACACCCACTGATGAACTGTTTAGAAGCTTGGTGATATAGCTTTTGATGACTAGATAGACTAGTCAGCCCCGAACTGAGATCTCGCACATTTTGCGTAATAGAGTTTTTTTAGTTTGATGGCTTATAACTTTCCTCTTTATAATAATTATTTGATATCTATATGTTTTTTTCATGAACAGGATATAATAGATATCATACTATTAAGTAAGTTTGAGCTTTGAAGCCTTTTTTGAAATGAAATAATTAAACGCATGCAAAGCTTAAAAAAACCGACTCCACCGCTTTATCTTCGGAACCTTGATCAGATTTCATGTATTAAACACGCATTATTGACGATAACTCAAAAACCAGTGATCAGATCTAGATCAAATTTAAATGGGACCACATGGAAAGCTCCAGCTTTCAAATAAAAAATATTTTTGAAATCGGTTCACGTGGCAAGAAGTTATGAGGTAACACACATAAAAAACAGTCGACTTGAGTACCTACTCCTTTATTGTGAAGTCGGTAAAAAAATTGGTCTAAAACAGTGACTTTAGTAGCCTTCCAAAATGTTATTTGTTATTTTTCAAAATATTTTTTTATAAAAATCGGTTTTGTACATTTTCAAGCTATTTTAAAAGATACCCTGGCTGAAAAAATAAAGATAATATTTTGCTCGCCACTGACGTGTATGGGAACCCCCTTATTATTTTAATTTATATCATTTTAATTACAATTTCAGGATTTGGGCCATACATCTACATATTCTTTAAGTTTTTGAAGTTATTCGCTTGTAGAGTTCAGACGCTAGACGCCTCTGACAGACGGACGGACGGACAAGGTCCTGAACCATTTAAGAGATCTAGCTTCACTCGATCAATAAAAACGGTTATAAAGTATAACACACATATCTACCAATATTTTTGGGGGCTGAGTCACCCACGTCCGTAGGAGGATACCCCTTAAGTCTGACTCCCTACACGTGGTCCCCGGGTGGTACTAATCAGGTGACATTTGAGAGGTGGTAGAGCATTTTGTGAGTTGCTCGCCTGGCTTGCTACCAAAGTAGCTTACCACCATCAAGTTGAAAGTCTGCCGCCAAGCCAAATACGGTGTTCCGGCAGTTATCCTTGAGAGCCTGCGTATTCCAGGTCTAGTGTGTTTACCAGCTTCGATCACATCGTCACTTACCATCAGGTGAGATAGGGGGTCAAACATTAGCCTGTCACAAATAAAAAAAAAAAAATTAATGAATATCGGTACATTATGAAATGTATGATAGAAAGGAGGCCAAATTATTGATAATGTTATGTTTTCGACATTTATTTATCAATTTCTCTGTTATCTTACCGTTATATTATCAAACTGTGCTACAAGAGTCATTTAAAATCATTTACATTACTTATCTGTAAATACTTTTATCTTCAAACCGATTTGATAATAAATCTATTCAAAAATGTATTATTGAGATTTTAAACAAATGACACATTGTTTTTAAAAATAGAATGCAATTAATACTCTTTAGTCACCAAGAAGCTGCGTAGCAAAAATTAAAGTGAAATCTACCATCTGTCAAACTAGTCGTCTTGTTCTAGTATCATCGAACTTAGTGTGGGGCTGTGTGTGTCAAAGAGTTAGTTACTTTTTTGTTCTTCGTACAGAATAGGTATATTATTATTTCTATATCAGAAAAAAAATGAATTTCGCTACCACATTTTTTTTTAAATAATTTGTAAAAAAATTACACAAAATATTTTTTTAATTTGTAAAAATATGTTAACACTAAAAATATTTTTAATTCCCAAAAAAAAAACTTATTTAAATGAATTAAGTATTACGTTATGACAAAAAATTTTTTGTAAAATATTTTGCTTTTACAATTTTTATTCTCATCAAATTAGTCGTTTCTTATGATATATGCTCTGAAGTTTTGCCTACGTTTATTAGGATAAAACTTAAATCCCAATTCAAAGAACTACGCATATTATAGTTTTTGTATACACACACACCCAAATTTTAGAATTTATAATAATAGTGTGCTTAGATTAAAGTATTATGGTTACCAGAACCACATCACAAATCAAAATCTAAATCTTTAATTGACATGGGCCCCAAAGAGGCACTCATGAAAACTCGACTCTACTGCCAGGTTCACATAATTGAAATTGGCTCAACGTATTAGCATTGCAATGCCGTAAGTATAATGGAAACGCTACCCACTGGTAGTGGGACTAAGCACTTGAGTTATCCATAAGCTCTACGTCTTGTAGGTTACTTAGGTTTTTGCTGTATAGATGTTTATAGGTTTAGGAAATATTGGCAATTGGCCCGTATATAAATAAGAAGAATTGAAAAAAAAAAAACTTTTTTTTATTTTAAATATGTGAAACTCATTATAATTTCAATATTACTGCACATCCTACTAATATAAATAGGAAAGTTTGTGTGTATGTTGGTTCTCTCTCTACACGCTTTAACGGCTGAACGGATTTAGATCAAATTTGGAATGTACATAGCTTATACCTAGGATTACCACATAGGCTACTTTTTAACTTGATAATAGCGAGCGAAGCCGCGGCGCACGGCTAGTTTATAATAATATGATTCGTTCTTGTGTCCGCGATTGCGGTTGCACAAGTGTGTATTGAGGACAATGTACTAGTAAAATTATTTATAGTCACCGGTAACTTTATACTTATCTGTTGTTAACAGCAGACTGCGCAGAGAGCAAAATTTTTTAATTTTTTATGCTGTATAAGCACGCATTTGACCATTATCTCACCTGATGGAAAGCGACGGTAAGCCGGAGATGGGACATACTTGCCTAGAAGGGACATATTCAATCTAGACTTGAAGACACTCAGATTGTACCGTTCTATTATTATATACACAGTATACACAGTATATATACATATAGCTCATGGAAAGCGTGCGGTGACGATAACGCGAGTTTCACGCTTTTTGTTCACCAAAAAAGTACACGTATATACACAGTATACGTAGGCAATGCTTATACCTCGTGGTGTCAGGCGCTAGACCCAAGGGCCGGCCCAAACGACGATGGCTTGACGTTGTGAAAGATGACATGAGAGCCAGCGGTCTAAATACCGAGGATGCTAACAACCGTACGAAGTAGAGAATACTTAGTCGGAAAGCGGACCCTGGCACAAGCCGGGACAAACGCTAAGCAGAAGAAGAAGACATAGCTCATGGGAAGCGTGCGGTGACGATGACGCGAGTTCCATGATTTTTGTTCACCCAAAAAGTACACAGTATACATATAGCTCATGGGAAGCGTGCGAGACGATGACGCGAGTTTCACGCTATTTATTCACCCAAAAAGTACACATACTCGTATATACACAGTATACATATAGCTCATGGAAAGCGTTCGGTGACGATGACGCGAGTTTCTAGCCTTTTTGTTCACCCAAAAAGTACACATATATATACACAGTATACATATAGCTCATGGAAAGCGTGCGGTGACGATGACGCGAGTTCCACGCTATTCACCCAAAAAGTACACATATATACACAGTATACATATAGCTCATGGAAAGCGTGCGGTGACTATGACGCGCGTTCCATGATTTTTGTTCACCCAAAAAGTACACAGTATACATATAGCTTATGGGAAGCGTTCGGTGACGATGACGCGGGATCCATGATTTTTGTTCACCCAAAAAGTACACATATATACGCAGTATACATATAGCTCATGGAAAGCGTTCGGTGACGATGACGCGAGTTTCTAGCCTTTTTGTTCACCCAAAAAGTACACATATACACAGTATACATATAGCTCATGGAAAGCGTTCGGTGACGATGACGCGAGTTCTATGATTTTTGTTTACCCAAAAAGTGCTCAACGCACCTAAATAAGTTTTCACTTTAAAAGCAACATGTTTTAGCCATATACGTCAGGACTTCGGCTCACCACACATGAAATATTGTTAAATTATTACTCAATTAGTTAAAATTATTTAATTTAATGTGCCTACCCAATTGCTTCATTACCCAGTCACGTATTTAACGCTTATCAAATAAATATTATAAATGGAAAGCAGAAAATTATGATTTATCGTCGTAATCAAGTATTGGCATTGACCTGATGATTAAATTTACACGCATTATGTGATTATCTATTGCAAATAAGGTCTTTTTTTTGTCGAATAATTTGACTTTACGCATTATTTTAACGCGTGCGTAAAGTTTCAATGAAAATTTGTAAAGAGAAAACTATGTTGTAACTGCAAATTAAACTTGTAAATTATCGAAATTAAATCAATTAAATAACTAATAAAACTAAAAATTTTTTTTTAAAGATTTTTCTAATATATGATCCGGCACATGACCGAAATGCTGGGTTGTATTTGGGGCAGAGGATAAGCCTTGCTATACAGCGTGGTAATGCAGCAAGCATTTTGGGAACTTTGCCGAACATTAAATCAAGCTTTTACCAGCTGTAAATAAAAAAGACGTGTGGCACTCGGGGACTGCCGCGGTAAAGCTATTGCATAGCATTTTGTATCAACTTATGCAATTATAATTATTTATTTATTTTATTTATGCAGTTTTTTTTTCCTGCCACCTAGAGGCGAGTTACTGGACTAAAGAGACAGGCGTGATATTTCAAAAAAGTCATTAAAAGTTCTGCTATTCATCGATAGATGGCAAAACTAAAAAGTATCACCGCTGTACCGGTCGGAGTGGGGGGTGTTAGGTTATTTTCGTTACGGAATTTCTGGATTCGGTCTCCACGCTCAAGGCCCGCGATAGAAGCTATGCAATAGCATAAAAAGACTAAAAAGTTATGTAACCGGAGAACTTGTCAAGATGAATTAAACGAGCCTAAACTCTTACTTATCTTGTTTAGTTCAGAAGTTCCTATGGCCATCTTCTGTCTCCATCATCAGATCAGCTGCATAGTACCATATCATTGTATTGTCACCGAAGATACGTATGTAGAGATTGTCTAAGCTGAAAGACGCGCCCCACCTTCGCATTTACGCACGCGAGCGTGGTCGGATTTATCACCCGACTAGTCGACCGTCTTGTACACGTGCAGATCCATTGTTCACTGAACAATCGACGCTCCCATACAGATGAAGTGTGTCATTAATCTTTGCACTCACACATCTAAATAAACTAATTAAGTAGTGGGGCGCGTCATTTCAGCTTGGACGAGCTCTACGCCAAATTGAGTCCAATCAGACATCGGGAAGGTCTAATTTAGCTTGCAAGATTTGATTACAGGCCGACAAATAGACAGACACGGGACAGGTGAAACTAAATGAATGAAAAAGTAATAGAAATGTTTGGGAAATTTAAAATAGCAATGCACGCTTTTAGGTAAACTGATTCGTTTTTTTTTTTATGCCTGATAGGCAAGCATTTGACCACAATCTCACCTGATGGAAAGTGATGATGCGGCCGAAGATGTAGCATGCTTGCCTAGAAGGTACCTATTCACTCTTGACTTGAAGACTCCTAGATTGTACCGTTCGGGGAACAAAGACGAAGGCAATGAGTTCCACTCCTTCGCAGTACGTATGATAAACGTAGAAACGAAACGCTTCGAGCGAACTGGAGGAATGTCAACCATATATGACGTTTGTCGTGACGTCAGTTCACACATTTCTGATGTCAATGATTACTCAACATTCCTTGACGTTGATCGTATTATGGACGTCACAAAAAGAACAAAATAATTGTGTTTAAAATTGCTTGAACTTTACAAACGTAGTATAGGTTTGTGTGCTATCTCGATGGCTTGAAAATGGTCGCTTTTCATATATTTATTTTCACATGAAATGTGGTGTTTGTGTATGTGTGTAATATGTATGTATGTGTATTTGTAAATTTATTTATTATAATATATATTATTATATTTCTTACCTCGTATGTTCCAAACAGCTGGATGGATTTGAACAGTATAAGCACTGTACATTCCAAACAATACACAATACAGGAACAAACATAATTACACAATAACGCACTAACACAAACTTTCTTTAATTTTTTTTAAATATGTTTATATTTTTTTTCATTCACACTCACGTCCCACACTAAGTTTAAAGACTTGTATCGTGGGTGCCGGAAACATTCACATCACACATATTACACCCATAACCAGAAGCACAAATATCCCTAGGGAAGGAATTTGTGCTCCTGACGGGAATCGGGACCCACGGGACTAAGGGCGTACACCTGTCCACTGCGCCAACTGGGTAGTCGATATTAGTAGGCCAATTAAATTTTTCAGATCTATGAAAACCGCTACATAAAAATTAGCACAAACCAAACGGTACGTTAACAATTAAACCCAACGCTAGGAAGTGAGTCGAGACAAATCGGCCAAGGCTCACATATTCATGTAGGTTATTTATGTATTGAGTGACTAGGCTCTTGTGCATGGCTTCTCTTAATTTAAAACTGTGGCTGGTTCAGAAAATCTGATGATTAAACAATTTTTGACGAAAATTGGTCCAGTACATTGTTGGATGTTCATTTTAATATGGTTTACGATTGATTAAAGGACTATCTACGGGCCAATTGTCTATATTTCCTAAACGCATAAAAAAAAAAACACTATCTCACCTGATGGTAAGCGATGATGTGGTCAACGATAGAGCACGAGTGCTTAGAATATACCTATTCACTCGCGACTTCAAGACTCCCATATTATACCTATTAGGAAACACCGACTCAGGTAAAGGTGTTCCATTCCTTTGTGGTTCGCATAATAAATGTAGAAGCAAAACGCTTTGTTCGCATTTGTGGAATATCTACCATATACCGGTGTCGATTAGCAGTTTGCCTGCTTGTTCGATGATAGAATGGGGATGGGGGAACTAGATCGTGTAATTCCTTGGGACATTCTCCGAAATGTATCCGATAAAATACCGAGAGACTAGCTACCTTGCGACGATATCCTCTGAAGCCTTACATCG
Source organism: Lomographa bimaculata (assembly GCA_948107665.1). Classification (NCBI taxonomy): domain Eukaryota; kingdom Metazoa; phylum Arthropoda; class Insecta; order Lepidoptera; family Geometridae; genus Lomographa; species Lomographa bimaculata. The sequence goes on along the minus strand of OX403608.1, from coordinate 12,484,199 downwards.
TGTAAAGTGAGGCTTCGGAGGAGATGTTTAAAATAATTAAAAACTATGTACAGACAACTTGGTCTGAGTAATTGCATATTCATGTACGAGTACTGTACACAATGTTCATTCAAATTATGATATAATGTCAACGTTATTCATTGTTCTCAGTAACGGCACTCGAGGATTTCGAATCACAATGATACTTGACTGTTGCCACCTATGTGAGAAATATGTGCTTGTACTGCTTATATAGGGTGTTCAAATATTGTGTGTAAAAAAAAACGGGTTGCACTCCGTGAGTGCCGGCAGAAGTGAAAACTCTCCGTGCGTTAGAAAGAGAGGGAGATATTACTTCCTCTCCTTCGTCTTACGAATTTTCCATCAGGTCACGTATCCTGACGCGTGTTAAATTTTTTTTACTTATCCCAAAAAAGTGCACAACGCCGCTAAAGAAGTTTTCACGTCAAAAAAACTCAATGAATGAATGAACCTTGCACTGCCCGCTGGCTATGTTGAGTGCGCGTTCGCCTTTTTACCGACTTCACAAAAAAGGAGGAGATACTCAATTATACTGTTTTTTTTTTATAAAGCTGGTGCTTTCACGTTCGTCCTATTTAAATTTGATCAAGATCTGACCAGTAGTTTTTGAGTTATCGTTAATAATGCGTGTTCAATACATTTAATCTGATCAAGCTTCCGAAAATAAAGCGTTGAAGTCGGTTTTTTAAGCTTTGCTTGAGTTTAATTATTTACTAAACTTATTATTTTGTTTTTTTTTTATGTTATCTATCAGAGCGCCTGGTTGAGGCGACGCGTGATCAAAATGCTGGCACTCATTTGGCTCAACGTATTAGCATTGCAATTCAGAGAGGCAATGCCGCCAGCATGATGGGAACGCTACCTACTGGCAGTGGGGTTGAGCACTTGAGTTACCTATAAGCTCGATGTCTTGTAGGTAACTTAGTTCTTTGCTGTACATAGTTTTAGTTTAGTTTTAGGAAATATAGGCAATTGGTGGATTGGCAAGAATTTGACTACTATCTCATCTGATGGAAAGTGGCGATGCAGCCGAAGATGGGACATGCTCGCCTATTCACTCAAGATTTGAAGTTACCTAGATTGTACCGTTCGGGAAACAAAGACGAATGAGTTCCACTCATTGCCTGCGACACACAGATGGTATACGTAAAAGCGAAACGCTTCAAGCGAACTGGAGGTATGACAACCATAAATGGATGACGTTTGACAGTCTACCTTGTTATTTAAGCAGCGGGTATCGGGTTCGATTCCATGTCGAAACACAAGATCATACTGTAAAGCGACGAGGAACAAAAGTGTAGGTATTTGTCCCCGTTAGTTTTGCAAGTTTTCAACGGGCGTCATTTTACTGTTAACTATATATTTTACATAACTCGAAAGGCGTAGAAATGGCGAAAAAATCAAAGTGAAAAGTCACGCTCCAAAATGCAGATTCGCCACAGCATAGTTGGCGTGCGTCAGCTTCTGACACAAAAACTATTGTCGATTCTCAACTATATTTGTTACGTGGGATGAAAAAATACTGTATCGTATAATTTAATCATAAAATCATTTGGGGGCTGAGTCACCCACGTCCGTAGGAGGATACCCCTTAAGTCTGACTCCCTACACGTGGTCCCCGGGTGGTGCTAATCAGGTGACATTTGAGAGGTGGTAGAGCATTTTGTGAGTTGCTCGTCTGGCTTGCTACCATAGTAGCTTACCACCATCAAGTTGAAAGTCTGCCGCCAAGCCAAATACGGTGTTCCGGCAGTTATCCTTGAGAGCCTGCGTATTCCAGGTCTAGTGTGTTTACCAGCTTCGATCACATCGTCACTTACCATCAGGTGAGATAGTGGTCAAACACTAGCCTGTCACAAATAAAAAAAAAAAAAAATCAATATATGATTTTTTCCTTACTTGAAAAATATAGGAAGATATTATTTATTACTACTTTACTCACTAAGATCATAAAATAAATTGAATTAAATACTATTATGATTTGTTATTCGCCCCGAGAGCCCTTAAGACGTCGCGCCTACATTTTGCCTAATGCCTGTAGGTTTTGATTCCCTTGCGTGTGTCGAAAATTTGCAGCATAAACGGCTGTATCTTTTGATTGCTTTGGCTTGGGAGTTTGATTTTTTCACAGCTCCAAGGGACAGTAGACCAGAGTATTTGATATGAATTTCAGCTTGATACCTCCACGCGTTCCTGAGAAAAAGGGTCATGACAGACAGATCGACGGACAACAAAGTGATCCTATAAGGTTTCCGTTTTTTCTTTTTGAGGTACGGAACCCTAAAAATCAAACGATGTTCTAGTAGCTATCCTTGAAATGTATCTCAAGGTGATGCAAGTGAGACAGAGGTCATTTACTGGCCTAGTCATACGCTATACCTACTCAGTATAAAGTCCCTTTACCTGTATCGACAGCTATATAGATAATATAGGAAATATCGAAGTTGGTAGTCTTGACCTCAAAATTCTAGGTAAGTCGTGATTGAAAATTATTAGTCACTGAAAATCAACGCAGTGCGTTAAGCATTATAAAACGCGGATGCTCTTTGGAAACATCGTGATCTTTTTTGAATAAATTAACGGTTAAATTAACTCATCCTGATGAGTGAACTTCTTTGCCGTACAGAGGCGTGAATTTTTTTTTCATGTCACGGATTTATAAAATCATTATTAACATTTAGTGGAATAGCTTACGTAATTATGTGTAATTATCATCATTATTAAGTTACAAATAAAATTGAGGAATATTAAATAAGTACTATTCTATGCATATTTTTATGAGTTTACTAGTCGTGCCCCGCGGCTTCTCCCGCTATTATCAAGTTAAAAAGTAGCCCTTGTGTTAATTCTAAGTATAATCTATGTTATTCCAAATTTCATCCAAATACTTTGGTTTTTGTTTTTTATTTTTGGGGGCTGAGTCACCCACGTCCGTAGGAGGATACCCCTTAAGTCTGACTCCCTACACATGGTCCCCGGGTGGTGCTAATCAGGTGACAATTGAGAGGTGGTAGAGCATTTTGTGAGTTGCTCGCCTGGCTTGCTACCAAAGTAGCATACCACCATCAAGTTGAAAGTCTGCCGCCAAGCCAAATAGGGTGTTCCGGCAGTTATCCTTGAGAGCCTGCGTATTCCAGGTCTAGTGTGTTTACCAGCTTCGATCACATTGTCACTTACCATCAGGTGAGATAGTGGTCAAACACTAGCCTGTCACAAATAAAAAAAAAAAAAAAAAAAATCGTTCATCCGTTAAAGCGTGAAGAGGGAACAAACATGCTTACACACAAACTTTCGAATGTTTAATATTAGTAGGATTTATCAGTTGAAAGATTTTTTATAACATCTGTGAAAGGCTAGCATTTGTCCACTAGCTAGATAAACTGCATCGTTAGTAGGTAATGATATGGTCTACGGTGGTGTGAATATGATATATGATTTAAAAGGATATCGACATTTTTGTACGGACTTTGGTCCAAGTGGCGTCGGATGATGTAACCTGCTTTATTTATTTGACAATTTAATTCTGTAACACGACCTATGCTCGCAAATAAATAAACACACGGAGAAAAAAGGTAATTGCATTGGTATCACCCATATTAATGTGAGCAAGTTTTGTGCATTTTATTAATTGTTTAAATACCTACGTCATAAAGGTTTGAAATAAAAGAAACATGGATGATTTATATATATTTATGATGATTATGCCAGTCGAGGTGTAATTGATGCCAGTTTACGTGCTGCGATGTCAGGGTTAGATTCAAATGTGTGTGTCTTTCTCTTCGTAATACTGAACGATTACACATTACACACACAATGCCAGCACTAGGCAACATCTTGAAAGTCCAATCCAAAAGCAATATCACAAGTACGTTTACACGCGCCAAAGAAATCGAATAAGTTAATCAAACAATGTCCAAAAATAAAGCCTGTAAGTATATAAGAGAAACAAAACAATGACCTCGAGTAATAGCGAATAGCTTGCTTACCCTGATTTGCCCATACAATCGTTATACCGAAATTATTTATAATTAAAACATATTACCACCATACTGTGCTGTTATTCAGATTAAAAACGTATTAATCTAGGTTTCTGGATAGTTTTTATTTTAAAATAATTACCTAAAACTAAATATAAACCAATTGATTTTTCACACATTATTACGACGTAAAATCTTTAACTTATTCGTTTTGTATAAAAAACTAACACATTTCTTTTGGCATTACAACAGGAACATAGATTATCAAGGTACTATTAATGCAAAAAACAATGGCTAAACATTACATTTTCATTCATAATTTTTGGTATTACGGCACCTATCATAATTTGTTCGGTCGATATTGCTATCGCATCAAGCATGGGCAAAGTTTGCCAGTTGAACAGAGACAGCCATAGACTCGTTTCACAGACTCCCCGGCCTCTTAAGTAGTAGTAAGATTTAAGTAAACAATTCAAAGCATGTGAATCGGGCGTTTTACCCCCGCCGCTCGTCTACCACTCCATCCCTGAAACGCCTGTAGTAGCTATCTCTATCTGGATTTGAAAAATACAAGACAAATAATAAAAATAATCATTCATTATGTTAATTATCAGTAACTGTTAGACTGTAAAATACCCATTTTCCTGGATTATATAACTTTTTTCTCCATGGGCAAATTTTTTAGTGCCCATAGTAAAACAATACCATACATTCATAAACTACAAACACGGCCAGGTTTGATCAGCCGACGTCATTTGGACTATTTCCGTACTCTTTTTAAGCTAGGGTCAGCTCTGCGAGCATGCGAAAACACTCAACCACAATGAAGGTAACAACATGGATTTCATCATGATGTTATTTTCAATGAAAGCCCATAGCAGGATGGGAAACCATGACCAAACGATCAGTGGCCGCTCTCACTACGTACCGCCATAATTTCTAAATAAGTTGTTTTTAAAATGGCTGGCTCGGTTTTGGGGTCGATTCCCAGTAAAAAAAAAAAACCAAGAGAAATTTGTGTTTTTTGTTCTGGGTGTGATTGCGTATGTGATGTGCATGTTTGCGGCTCTTCTCTTTGTCCCCCGAGCGGTATAATCTGGGAGTCTTCAAAATCAGAGTGAATAGATGTATTCTAGGCAAGCGTGCTAAATCTTCGACTGCATCATCGCTTTCCATCAGGTGAGATAGTGGTCAAATGCTTGTCTATCAAGTATTGAAAAAATACTAACGACACGAGTTGTAGAACTTACTAGGGCAGTAAGTTTATAATCTTAATCAACATAATCATATTTATTACAGATATAAATATAATAGCAATGACACAAAACATGTTGTTAGTATTATTATAGTACAAAAAGTCGTGATTCCCATGTAGGCCCCAAACTAGGCATAGCCTGTATCTTGGGCGTCCGTTGCTCGAAAGAATTATCACATGAGCTGTACGTGATCCGCATCAGTGACTGATAAGTTACTTGGACATGTAATAACGGTTTGTTCATGAGATCGCGGTGGTGAACCAGTGGAAGTTTCATGCCATGTTTAATTAGAAGAATATCAGAAAAGTATAAAGCATAGAAGCCTTATGTCGATGGTAACGTCTTACTACACACATATATTATATATATATATATAAGTGGTAAATATATATATAAATATATGGTAAATATATATATATTTACCCACTGCCTCACCACCCAAGATGGCCTTAGTTTGACATGGTTTGTGACAATTATATACAGTAATTATAATGTAATTAAATTGGGTTATTATTATTTGCTTAAATTATTTATAATTAAAATTTATAAGTATAATCAACAACTAGCGGAAAGTAATAATTATTAAAATCAATTCAATTAATTTAATTAGGACATTTAAATTAGAAGCCTACGAACCCCGTCTACTACCTCCATTCGATTTTGTCCAGTTAGGTTGCCTGGTAGAGATCGCTATTAGTGATAAGGCCGCCTGTTGTGACACTTTACGTATAAGCATGTTTGTTACCATCGTTTTATCTCATCTTATGAAGTCCATCAATAAAGTATTTGTAATTATCTATCTATAATCAAACAGGTTAACAGGAGCTAACAAAAAAATATAAAATCAAAGTCATACAAATAACTTTCTCTGTACCGCGCCATCGGGTATCGAGGTTCGTTATGTATGCTATCTAATGATCCCACTGCTTTCACTGATAATTTCAAATGTTGTGGATATTTAGGAAAGCGAAAGTAAAGACGACACTCGATTGCTTTGTTCTAGTAAAAGAGTCGTCGTTTATATTTTAACTTTTTGTTTAATTGAGTTTCTTCTCGAGATGGCTGTAATTTTGCGAATTTGGCAATAGATTCATTAACTTTCATGAGTGCCTCTTTGGGGCCCATGTGAATAAACGATTTTGATTTTGGTTGTGAAAGGGGTTTCATGTTTGATTTTTGATTAAAGGCATGATATTTCAGCAACAATAAAAGATTTACAACATTAACGAAAATACTTAATTTCTCGTAATCATGGCGCTTGTAACGGCGCGCGGCGTTCCGAATGAAAAATCAAAAAATACATGGAAAATTTTGGATCATGGGTCTCGTTTCTTACCATAATTCTAAACGAGTGACGATGTCCTAATCTTAACTTTAAAATATTTCAAGTTCAAACTCACGTTTTATTAGTAAAGATGATTTAGTACTTTTACTCAGTAGATAAATATTTTGTATAATAGAAACAAATACAGCAAAGTAAATTGTATACGTTAACTGTATTTCTGATTATCGTAGACAAAACTGTAGTTTTTTGTGTACTCTATAGGCAAACATTTGACCACCATCTTACCTGATGGAAAGCGATGATGCAGCCGTAGATGTAGCATGTTTGCCTAGAAATTACCTACTCACTCTTGACTTTAAAAATTCTAGATTATACCGTTCGGGAAACAAAGACGCGGGCAATGAATTCCACTCCTCAGTACGGACGTTAAATAGTATTTGATATAATGTTTTTAATAAATGCCACAAAAATTATGTACTTTTTCACAATCACAGCCCCACACCAAATTCGATTAATTTTTTTGTGGCTGCCGAAAACATTCACATCACACACACTCACACACAGAACCAGAAACACAAATTTCCTTTAGGAAGAAAACTTGTGTTTCCACCGGGAACCGAACCCCATTCCCATTGCTTAACGCACACGGCGAACGCACACCCAACTAAGCCGAAAGGCAGTTTGAAATAGTATGTAAATAGATATATAAAAACAAAAATGGCTGACCTAGCGAGGATTACAGACTCATCAAAAATTTACTGACTTACTAATGTTTTGTGAAGTCTTCTTATAATAAACACTAGAAGACCTTTAAATTTAATAACCTAAGGTATAACTATTGTATTAGATATATTTATTATTAAAGTGTCACTTGTCACCTTTGTTATTTATTATCCAATCAATTGAAATATCAATTAATTAACAAACGAGTTTACCCAAATTGGTGCGCCGGCGTTCCTTGCATGTGTTTTATTTATATTCGTTAATGTTGATAGTCAAAGAGGTTTTTTAACTCGTTACTGATATATATTGTCTAGTGTATAACTTTTATAACACATAAAAGCCCTTTTTTTCACTTTTTAGTATTTTTCTATGTCTTGCCTCAAAACTAGCTTAAACCGATTTTGATATATATTTTTTTGAAAATTGGTGCTTCTCATGTGGTCTAATTTAAATTAATCAAAATATGACCAGTAGTTTTTGAGCTATCCTGAATAATGGGTATTTAATTAATTTAATCTGATCAAAGGCACCGAAGATAAAACGGCAAAGACGGTTTTTTAAGTTTTCCTAGCGTTTCAATTATTATTATTATTACAATTTACAGACTGTCCAAGCCCTTTTTAATTGGAAAACAATTATTTTAGACAACACATTAAATAAACCAACCATTATATGAATAAACACAATAAATTATATATAGCTACCCTTAGCTATTTACATCCGACAATTCAAAAAAGATACATTATATTTTATAAATTTTTACTTTATAACTATGTTTTTTTTAATTTGAAAAAAATAAACTATATTTTCCATTTCATTTCGTACTTTTTACTTTATAAGTAAGATTTTTATTCGGTTTCATCAATTTTTAAATTTCAAATTTAAAAAATATTCCTTACGTACGACGAAGCCTCTAGATAGAACATAAATGCAAATGCCAAACGCAACGTCTCTATTGCTTTGCTATTTATAGTTTGTAGTTTCAAATGTCACAGAGTCCGGAACTACTCAATCTTTTAAAATCTCTATATTATATGAAAGGTCAAGACTCTTACGATCGGGTCCGTCAAATACGTTTTTGACGTGTCATTATTGGTTATCTTCAATAGTTTTTGCTGCTACTACAATTTAAAAATATAATTTAAACGTAAGCAAAGCCTGAAAAAACCAACTTCACCGCTTATATTTTTGGTTTTGGCTTTTTTAATTTATATGGGACCACCTCTGAAGTATAATCTACCAAACATAAAAATAATTTTAATAATCGGTCCACAAATGGGGGATAAATCGGTGATCATAAAAAAAATATACACTGTCGAACATAGTACCTCCTCCTTTTTTGAAGTCGGTAACAAAACATATACCTCGAAATGGCTATTTAAGATTCAGAGATACCAAATTATTAGGAAGTCACTTCTAATAATTTGGTATAAAATCATACATGTAATGTTTAACAATATTAAATTTAATCTCAAAGATCCCTAAAATAATCTCAGATGCCGCTACTGATCTCCTAAACAAAGTAGTCTTCTTATATGTGGTTATATAGTAAACTATTTCAAATAATATTACTTGAATCGGTAAGTCTCCGTGCATATCAACGCATTTCTTTTGACAGTTAAAATGCAAGTATGAAAGAAAGAAAATACAATTATTTATGATACACACAACATCACACTAAAAAACAAACAGCAAAATAAATAAAAAACACAAAAATATAAGTATGTACAAACAAAGAAAAATAGAACAAGAAAAAGAAAAAGAAGTGAGTGTTGTGAGTGTCATGAACGTATATGTATACTTGGTTATTTTTCTATTTTTAAACGTAAACGATTTAACTGTCACAGCCCACACTATGAGTCATGAGTGCCGGAAATATTCACATCACAAATACAATCACATCCAGAACCAGAAACACAAATGTTCCTGGAGAAATAAATAAACGCTTTCACACTCACAGCCCTACACTAAGTTCAATGACTTGTGTCGTGGGTGCCGGAAACATTCACATCACACACACAATCACAACCAAAACTTGTGTTCCCTCCGGGGAAACGAATCCGATACTCCTAAGAAGGCCAACAATTCTGTAATCGTTAATATTTATATTTTAAATAAAAAATTAAATAAAAACGTAAAACTAACTGTATTTTTCCTCACATACATCGTCCTATATGCACATAAAACAATATTTCCTACTATCTGTGACACTTCAATTTTGCAAATTTGTGTCTTACGCAGTTTTTTATCCGAATGTCGATATCTAGGTCAAGATCTACGTGCTAAACGGATCGTCACTTCGGTGTACGGTTATTTTTATTGTTAGTCATGATTGGTAAAATTTAAATGTAGTTTTAGGAATACCACTTTCTTGTACGGCTGTACATACAAAATCGAATTATTCAGCGAAATTTGTATAACTAATTCAAGACGAACTGACATACGCCATCCAATTATGGTTGACTATAGCTGCGCCACGCGGTGTTACCCGATGTGTCGGGGTAAAAAGTAGCATATGTGTTTATCCAGGATTTCAACTCGATACCAAATTTCATCAAAATTGGTCCAGCCGTTTGAGCGTGAAGAAGTAACAAACATACAAATACACTCGCAAACTTTCGCCTTTTTTATATTGTGATTTACCCCATATCCGCTCGAAGCGTTTTGTTTCTAAATTAATCATCCGCACAGCGAAGGATTGGAACTTATTTCCTGCGTCTTTGATTCCCTAACAGTATATCTGTGAATATAATCTGTGAATCCTAAATTTTCGGCCGCGTCGTCAATTTCCATCAGGTGAGATAGCGGCCTAAAAAAATACCTTGGCATAAAAAAAATGCTTTTGTAACTTTTAAACTTTCGCGATTCGAACACATAGTTTAGGTTATATCTCGGGACTTAATCGCGCTAAAAAACTATTTTTTTTACCTCGACGTTTTGGCCAAGTTGCATTGGCCATCGTCTCGAGAAAACTCAAGTCTGCTGATATTACTTTCGAGATATTACCTAAACTATATAAAATTGCTGTGTTATAATTTTGTTTAAAATTTAATTTATGTGTTAATTATAATTTTCCTTTAAAACATAACTGTATATTTAGTTAAAACTCAAAATGTTGGCAAAATCATTTAAATCCATTCACGCGATAATTTTTATCATAGAAAGTCGATAACATTAGAAAATAGAATTGTGTCAAATGATAACCTGATTTCGCGCTGATAAATGTACCTACGATAAATATACGATAACATATCGATACACTTGACATGCAAAACTTAGCCACTTGACCCAAATCTACATTTCATATATAAAAACAACAAAAAAACAAACGCATTCACACTCACAGCCCCACACTAAGTTCAAAGGCTTGTATCGTGGGTGCCGGAAACATTCACATCACACACACATTACACCCAGAACCAGAAGCACAAATATCCTTTGGGAAGGAATTTGTGCTCCTGCCGGGAATCGAACCCAGGACCCACGGCGCAGAGGGCGGACACCTGTCTACTGCGCCAACTGGGTCGTTATATATATAGTAACTAGCTTTTGCCCGCGGCTTCGCTCGCGTTAGGAAGTATTATTATTAATTAATTAATTAGGTATAGATCCCCTATTTTATCCACTTGGGGGTAGAATTAATCAAAATCCTTTATTAGCGGATGCCTACGTCATAACATCTACCTGCATGCCAATGCCTTCAGCCCGATACGTCCAGTAGTTTGGGCTGTGCGTTGATAGATCACTATGTCAGTCAGTCAGTCAGTTACCTTTGAGTTATATATATTTAGAAGATAGAAGATACTAGTCGTTCGCGCCGAACTGAGACCTCGCGCCTTCATTTTACCTAACAAAATCTTTTGGGTTAATTGCTTATAATTAAAAAAAAAAAATCGTTTTTTTTCATATTGTTCAGGTACGGGATATAACGGATAATATACGTAAGTTTCAGCTTTAAATGTGAAGCCGTTTTTGAGATAGACCCGGGACAAAATAGGTCTAAAAACAGTGACTTTGTTGGCCTACCAAATTGTTATTTTCCATCATAGATTTCTTTCTAAAACCGGTTTCGTACTCTACTTGAAAAGCTCTTTTCAACGATACCCCACAAGGGTATATTAAAAATTAAATAATATTTTGACACTTACCTGTATGATGAGTGTAATATTTTCATTTATATAATTTTAATTTCTAGCTTTGGGCCGTAGTTTTACATATTCTCTGAGAATTTACCTTGGTCACGACCCATAACTTGAGAATGACTATTGATTTCTTTCATTTATTTTTTACGAAAAGCAAAATTACAAAATTTGCGCAGAAAGTATCAGAAAACTAACAATGATTTTTAATTAACGCGTTTGTTGAATGTGAATTTAACAGTATGCTGTTCAATAAAAAATAAAAAAATATCGAAATTAAATTATGAAAAAAAAACTGGCCAGGACACTAAGATTTGATAAAGTACTAGGCAAACATAAACATGAAGGAGGTAATAATTTATTATATACGTTTTTAGTACAGCATTAACGTACTAGGCAACTATGAACGTGAAACAGTTGAAAAATTTTGTTCGTGCATACCGGGTATAGCTTTTTTTATTCTGCACCGAAGACATTCGTATAATCTTTGGAATGGAGAGACAAGACGTAAATTTTCCAAAAGACAATAATAATGACCTATTCCTGCAATTTGAACATCCTGTTCTCAGTTACTTATCCAAGTTATTTTAAGTTTAAGTTAAAGCTTAAGTTAACTTGGACTGTAATTACACTAAGGTAATAACCATTTTTCAATGGCTGTTCAGAGAAATAATTTAAACCGTCTTTAATACTTAAAATTGTCTGGTTCAAGTGGTTTTCAATGGTTGAACAACGTTGAAAATTTGTATTTCTGGTTCTGGTTGTAATTGTGTGTGTGATGTTAATGTTTCCGGCACCCACGACACAAGTCATACAATTTAGTGTGGGGCTGTGAGTGTGAAAGCGTTTATGTTTTTATAGGCATCTTTATCCTAACAGTTTTCAAGTTAAGAGGCTTTCCGACTTTTGAACACGTTTACTGAGGTACCTACTTACCTAAGTTGCTGACAAGGATGCACAAGCGCTTTGTAGCGACTACATAATATAGATTTTCTTGACAGGTTCTTCTCGGGATGGCTGTAATTTTACGAATCTGGCAGTAGAGTCATTAACTGTTATGAGTCTTTCATTGGGGCCTTTTTCATAATTTAAATCGGTCCACGATTTCTTTCTATCATCATTATCACAATTTTCCATTACCACGCGGGTGAAACCGCGGGGCGCAGCTAGTTCGGTATAATTTAGCAGAATATACGAAAACTGTACCTACATTACGCAACGTAAACGGTTGCGTCATTTAAGGTCTTAGCCATTAAAACACGTAATAACTACGTGACATTTACTGTACATTGCAGTAAAGTAGGCGAACTTTACCTGTAGCCTAGTTCATCGGAAAGTATCTTGGCGATTCTCCCAGTTTGGGGACAGATAGCCTTCTCAGTCCAAGTGATCTGCGCGGTGGTATAGTTGGGAATGAAGTTTAAAATAATAAACTAGTTCTCGCCGAATTGAGACCTCGCGCATACATTTTGACCCCGGGACAAAATAGATCTAAAAACAGAAACTGATGGCATACCAAATTGTTATTTTCCTACATAGATTTATTAAAACGGTTCCGTTCGCTACTTTCAGATCCCTTTTCAACGATACCCCACAAGGGTAGACAGAAAATTACTTACGTGTATACCTATTAAATTAATATTTTATGTATACTTATAATTTTAATTGCCATTTCTGGCTTTGTGCCACATATTCTCTGAGAATTTGGAGTTATTTGCTTGTATGGTTTAGACGCTAGATGCCTTTGACAGACGGACGGACGGAAGGATTAAGTGCTGAACGACCCTAGTCAACTTAAAGATATCGCTTCGCTCGATAAAAAAAAATTAAATGATTAAAATCGAAAATAGCGGCGCTCTATCTGGGCAACGGCTGATTTTGACCAATCAGCTAAGAAAATTCGACCAAGTCACCTTTCAACCAAACAAATCTAAACAAAATTGGTCCAGTCGTTTGGGAGCTACGATGCCACGGACAGATATACGCAACAAATTTTAATATAAACACTCCACTTTATCGCCGGTTAACAAATAAACAGACTCCTATAATTATTATTTTGGTTGAATTACTCTATTGTAAAATGTGGGCACGAGAACTCAATTCAGGGCAAACGACTATGCGTTACAACACGTTTTTCACTCTCACAGCCCCACACTAAGTTCGATGACTTGTGTCGTGGTTGCCGGATACAATCACGTTAAACAATCGCACCCACCAGAAACACAAATTTTCCTAGGGGAGAGAATTTGTGTTCCGGAATCGAACCCGATAGTAGAAGGCGAATGTTTACCCTACTAAGCCGACGGGCAGTTCAATGGAAGGTCACAGTCCATTTCCCTAATGTCGCAATTGTAATTGAAACCTTCCGTCAGTGGAAGTAAAGGACATTTGAAACCATTGTACCACTAACTAGGTCAAAGAAAGTGACATCGTTTTGACACTTGCGTTTACTTGTGTGACAATGTTGATATGAGCTATTTATTTTAACTGTCCGTTGGCTTAGTTGGGTGAGCCTTCGCCTTCAAAGCAGGGGTATCGGGTTCGATTCCCAGCGGGAACACAAATTTTCACCTCAAGGAAAATTTGTGTTTCTGGTTCTGGTTGTGATTTTGATTGGTGTGAATAATTCTGGCACCCGCGACACAAGTCATAGAACTTAGTGTGGGGCTGTGAGTTTGAAAGCGTTTATCTACTATATAAAAATAAGTCGGGTTTTCCTTCCTGACGCTATAACTCCAGAACGCACGAACCGATTTCCACGGTTTTGCATTCGTTGGAAAGGTCTCGGGCTCCGTGAGGTTTATAGTGGCGAAACGGAGTTCGCCGGGTTTGCTAGTGTATTATAAATTTGGCGCGAAAGTGAAACAAGTCGAAAAAGAAGTTTTTGTTCGCAAGTTCACAATTCTGGCACTGCTACTGTTATGGTCAGGCGTGATGCTTACCACCGGGCGAACGTCCCGCTCGTCACTCAATAGCATAAAAAAAAAAGTCATACGTTGAAAAGTTTTTGAAATCAAGTAGTTTACCGACTTCCCAAAAAAGGAGGAGGTACTCAAGTCGACAGTATCTTTGTTTTTTTTTTATGTGTTTAACCTCATAACTACTCTCCACGAGAGCCGATATCGAATATTTTTTTTTAGTTTGAAACATGTTGCTTTCTAAATGGGACCATTCAAATTTGATCAAGATCTGATCAGTAGTTTTTGAAATATCGTCAATAATGTCTATTTTGTGACGAATAATGCGTACTTTGACGATGTTCTCATCATGTACCTCATAACTTCTTTCGTTGTGAGCCGATTTTGTTGATGATTTTTTTACTTAAAAGCTGGTGCTTTTCACTGGTCCCATTGAAATTTGATCAAGATCTGATCCGTAGTTTTTGAGTTATTGTCAATAATGCGTGTTTAATACATTAAATCTGATCTGATCAGATAAAACGGTGAAGTCGGTTTTATTAAGCTTTGCTTGCGTTTAATTGTCAACTCTGTATCTAATATCTTTAAACGAGCAATTCTTGTATATATATATATATATATATATATGAGTGTGTGTGTGTAATTAGGATCTCGGAAACGGCTCCAACGATTTTCATGAAAGTTACAGATTAGGGGGTTTTGGCCCAAGGAATTGATTTATCAACGTTCCAGGTCCGAGAAATGCTCGGTTCCCAAACTGCATTTGAAAAACCGGGTTTAAGAAACTATCAGCGCCATCTATTACGCCATGACCGATGTAAAAAACTGTTTCTACTCGACACTAGATGGAGCTTTCTGAGGCTACAAATTCAAACACATTCTACCAAAAACAAAAAACCGAGCAAAGCTCGGTCATCCATATCTTATATATAAAATTCTCGTGTCACAGTTTTCGTTGCCATACTCCTCCGAAACGGCTTGACCGATTTTGATGAAATTTTTTGTGCTTATCCGGTATCTATGAGAATCGGCCAACATCTATTTTTCATCATCATCATCATCATCATCACTTTTCATCATTATCAACGCGGGTGAAACCGCGGGGCGCAGCTAGTATTATACATATAAAAGCCGAGGAATGCGTTTAACATAAGCCATACCGTAAGCTTCTTTTCATTATCCAAACGACATTCTGGCTTAGATCAACAAGATGAATGATCTAAAATTGATTGTAAATCCACTAAGCCAGTCCACCGCCATGATACCATCTAAAAATCATTTAATCAACAAGTAGAGGCCAAATGAGATCATTTTCGACATCATTCATCATCTACATTTCGATACATCAATCAATTTGTCTGTATGTAACTGTATGTCCTTGGTGATGGAGTTTTGTTACGCCTACAGTTTCATTGTATTGTTTATTTTATTAATATTAATTTGGAATTGATTGTT
Source organism: Lomographa bimaculata (assembly GCA_948107665.1). Taxonomy (NCBI): domain Eukaryota; kingdom Metazoa; phylum Arthropoda; class Insecta; order Lepidoptera; family Geometridae; genus Lomographa; species Lomographa bimaculata. The sequence continues at coordinate 12,468,425 of OX403608.1, read as the reverse complement.
TCTTAATGATATATAATGGAGTGATTAAAGATGGTAGATGTATGGACCTTGTTATCTGTTCATTGGCTCTATACTGATAGTAGTATATTATAAACATTAACGCTTTCACACTCACATTCCCACACAAAGTTCGATGACTTGTGTCGTGGGTGCCGGAAACATTCACATCAACACTCAATCACAACCAGAAACACAGATTTTCCTCGGGGAGAAAATTTGTGTTCCTGCCGGGGATCGAACCCGATACTGTTTAGAAAGCGTACGCTCACCCAACTGCGCTAACGGGTAGTTCGATTCTCTGGTTGAATCGGTCATCGACGTAAGATCGCAAGTCTATCAGTTTTCTAATGTTTACATTTCGGAGAGCGTGCGCTGACATACCTCTAATTCGCCCAAAGCGTTTTGCTTCTACGTTCAGAGTAAACCTAGAACCCTATACTATATCTAGATGCCCTATAAACAGCTGTATTTCACCAAAATGGACCCAAAGATATATATATGTATGTATATATACATACGTCCTGACCTTTAGTACCGGTAATCAATCCCAAAGATTAACTCACAAAAAACACCGTATCTCATATTGAAATCTTAAATGGATGGAAGATGTTTTGAATGATTGTAACGAAGCATGTTTCTTTGATTGTGTTTATGGATAACTAGCCGTGCCCCGCGGGTTCACCCGCGTTAATTGAGTTAAAAGGTAGCGTATGTGTTATTTCGGCACAAAAAAAAAAATTAAAAATTGTTTATTTGCAAAGAAACATATTACAATGGCTCCTTAGTTTCTATTGGTCCCCGCACTAGGGCTAGCCTGTATCGCGGGCGACCGGAACCGATTACTATATATATAGCACTGGTAGAACCTAAACTATTTACATTCAAAATTTTATCAAAATCGGTTTATTAGTAACGGAGATCAGGGGTAACAAACATTCACACACACACAAAATTTTGCAATTATAATACTAGTAGGATAGGATAATTATTTTTCTGTATGTTTGTGAGAGCACCATTATTGAAATTAAAACGGATTTCGAAGGTTCTATACGAGTTTCAATTGAATAAGTTAAATGCAACCAAAACTTAAAAAAACCGACTCCCTCGCTTTTGTTATGGTTTTGGCTTGATCGATTTCCATAAAATTTTACTCGTAGACTTAGTTGGGGGGCGTTCGCTTTCTATGCAGGGTATCGGCTTCGATTCCCGAAGAGAACACAAGTTTTCTCCCCAAGAAAAAAATGTGTTTCTGGTACCGTTTGCGATTGTGTGTGTGATGTAAATGTTTCCGGCACCCACGACACAAGTCATCGAACTTAGTGTGGAGCTGTAAATGTAAAAGCGTTTTTTTTATTTCAAACTAAGCAAACGTTTGACCACAATTACACCTGATGGAAAGTGACGATGTAGTCTAAGGTGGAGCTTGCTCAGTAAATACCTATTCACTTTACTTTTGAACACACCCAAATTGTACCTTTCGGGAAACACAGACGACGGCAAAGCGTTCCATTCTTATGCTGTTCTATAAATGAACGAAGACGCGAAACGTTTCGTGCGAATGAACGGCATTTCAACCATAAATGAACGCGACGCCGTCCTTCTGTATGTAAGGTGGAAAAAAGGCGTTTATGTGTATTAAGCATAAAAGACAGAACCAGAATCACAAATGTTTACTCTCACCGGATTCAAACCGACACCTACAGCGCAAGGCAGACATTTAACCGTGCAGCGAGCATGACCTAAAGTTTCTTAATGACAACAACAGAAACCAAGCAAAGAGCTAACAAATGTCGCTTTCAAACAGTCCATTAGCAAAGAAATGGAAAACAAAGAACGGAAACCTACAGCTAAGACACTTTCACTGAGTCAAACTGTTTAACAACGACTTCCGCTATGCAATTTAAAACCTACTCCAAAAAAAAACGGGAAAACGATGGAATCAACTGGTAGTGGGCTAGAGCACTTAAGTTACCGATAAGCTGTTGTAGGTAACTTAGATGTTTGCTTTATAGATGTATTTAGTTTTAAGATAGTTATTTAATTATCACTCATTGCCCGCGTCTTGGTTCCCTGAACGGTATATCTGGGAGTCTTCAAGTCAAGTGTGAGTAAGTATCTTCTGTGCAAACATGCGACGTCTTCGGCCGCATCATCGCTTTCCATCAGGTTAGATTGTGGTCAAATGCTCACCTTTCGAGAAAAAACACTTATTAATATAATTAAATAAATCGTTTTAAATAAAAATGATTGAAACGCAAGCAAAGCTAAAAAAACCGACTTCATCGCTTATATTTCGGTTTAGGCTTGACCGATTTCGATAAAATGTATATGGACCACCTCTGAAATATACTCTACTAAACAAAAAAATATCATCAGAATAGATTCATAATTGGCGGAGATAACGCGTAACATACATACGAAATAATAATTAAACGCAAGCAAAGCTTAAAAAGAAGTCGGTGAAACCAACTTCACCGCTTTATCTTCGGAACCTTGATCAGATTCAACTTATTAAACACGAATTATTGACAATAACTCAAAAACTAGTGATCAGATCTTGACCAAATTTAAATGGGACCACATAGAAAGCACCAGCTTTCAAACAAAAAATTTCAAAGTCGGTTCACGTGGAACGAAGTTATGAGGTACACATAAAAAAAGATACAGTCGACGTGAGTACCTCCTAATTTTTTGTGAAGTCGGTAAAAACAATATTTTTTTTTGAAGTCTGTTGAAAAAGGATTTTATTTGAGAGGTGGTAGAGCATTTTGTGAGTTGCTCGCCTGGCTTGCTACCAAAGTAGCTTACCACCATCAAGTTGAAAGTCTGCCGCCAAGCCAAATACGGTATTCCGGCAGTTATCCTTGAGAGCCTGCGTATTCCAGGTCTAGTGTGTTTACCAGCTTCGATCACATCGTCAGTTACCATCAGGTGAGATAGTGGTCAAACAGTAGCATGTCACAAATAAAAAAAAAAAATAGGTTTGAAAATGACATAAATTTATAAGTTCCTGTTAGACTCCGTACATGTAGCTAGATGCGTGACTTGAGTATTACTACACCTTTTTGTTACACATTGTATACAAATATTTTTTTTTAATTCGTTATGTGCGCGTCCACATTATAAGCATGTATCGGCCACGATTCCCGATGGTAACACAAATTTCTCCCCAAAGGGAAATTTGTGTTTCTGATTCTGGGTGTGAGTATGTGAATGTTTCCGGCACCCACGACATGTCATTGAACGTTTTTTTTAATTTTGGCTTCGCAATCTTGTGCATTTAGCCAGTGTTAAGTAATATATTTCATGGAAAAAGTCCTAGTCACAAGTCACAGTCAAGTAAAAAGTCAAGGTCTAGTAATAGTCAAGTCGTGCCCTAGTAAAGTGGTAGAAACTTAACTAGAACTTCTATTGGAGTTTTGGAGCGAAAGCGAAAAACAAGTTTTTAATATTTGTTTGATTTACACTAATACACGTTCACGATAACATACTTACACACACATACACACACACATATACACACACATATACACACACATAAACATACACACAAACTTTCGGATTTATAATATTAGTAGGATTAACACTCGATCAATCTTTGGTATATCAAAAATACTAGCCGTGCCTCGCGGCTTCGCCCGCTATTATCAAGTTAAAAAGTAGCCTATGTGTTAATCCTAGGTAAAATCTATGTACATTCCAAATTTCATCCAAATCCGTTCAGCCGTTAAAGCGTGAAGAGGGAACAAACATACTTACACACTTACACACAAACTTTCGGATTTATAATATTAGTAGGATACGCAATCAACATCACATTTTCACACAAAACTGAACTTAATGATTCATTCACTACTGCGCTTGTGTAATTTATATATTCTGTGGCTACACACAATGTCACTGTCATAATGCCTTTCTCCTAATTAACAAATGTAATTAACACTTTTACATACTCTGGTACAATCCCAATGTCAACGAACGTCGGAAAATTACAAAGCGCATGTCAAAATACTAAGAAAAGTTTGAATAAAATGAATTCGGAGAATATGTGAGCACATGTTCAAGTTATGTGAAATCACTGGTAGTGAGATAGAGCACTTTTTTTTTTCTTTTTTTCCATATTTATACAGTCTATTACATGGATTTCTAACGCCTTTTAGGTAACTAAACCAATGTTTATGAATACAAACAAACAAACGCATTGACACTCACACTAAGTTCAAAGACTTGTATCGTGGGTGCCGGAAACATTCACATCACAGATATATTACACCCAGAACCAGAAGCACAAATATCCCTTCGGAAGGAATTTGTGCTCCTGCCGGGAATCGAACCCAGGACCCATGGTACAGATGGGCGGATCTGTCCACTGCGCCAACTGGGTCGTCAATAAATAAGTAGTTGAGTATGAGGCAAGACATTTTTTTTTTAATTTTGAGAATTTGTTCCGCCTGGATTTGAACCCGGAACCCGCTGCGTATAAGGTAGTCATGTAATAATAAAAGATAGATAGATAGAACATTCTTTATTGCACAAACAGTATATTAGGTACATAGGCGAACTTAATGCTACAAAGCATTTTCTTCCAGTTAACCTGGGTGTATCGAGGATATTTTGATATAGTAGTGCACATCTTCGGTAAAAAGTTGTTTTAATTTTACAAAATCTTTAATATGTATATTGTATTATATAAGAAAATAGTCTATTTTAAGATACCAAGTATTTATACATTATACATACATTTTGATACATTTAACTACTCAGAGTACTCATATACATTCATATATTTTCTATATTGGCATATATACATAAACATATTTATTAATTATTAAATAAATGTTTTAATGTAAATATAATATAACTAAATATTGTTTTTTTTATGCAAAATAGGCAAGCATTTGACTACTATCTCACCTAATGGAAAGTGACGATGCGGCCGAAGATGTAACATGCTTGCGTAGAAGATACCTATTCACTCTTGCCTTGAAGACTCCCAGATTATACCCCTCGGGGAACAATGACGCAGGCAATGAATTCCACTCCTTCGCTGTGCAAAGATGTTTAAGGCCATCTCACAAAACGGCTCAAAGTAAAAATGAAATCAGCCTTTATTTTCCCAAGGTCATGTCAGTCAATAGAAAACCAAAGTTAATAATAAAGATAATCTGTTAAAGCATTAGTCTAAAATACACATGTGAGGTAAATGGTTCCACATTTGACCTTACTCTTTGTGTGCCCTTAATGATCTTGGTATAATGGAGCTAGATTATCCGAATGCGACAAAGGAGGAGCGACAGGACCTTCGCCTGCTGGTGGGACTTATCACAGGTCACTGCGAACTAAATAATCAGTACCGATATATAAAGGAGTTGGGGTGGCTGGGCTAAATGCTGGCAGGGGAAATGCACAATACACCCCCAGCGGGACGTCAGTGCAGACTTTATCGCCCCCAGTTAGAATTAGAATTAGAATTAGGAGGGCTAGAATTAGAATCAGCTACTTAGGCTGAGACCTATGTTTGTTCCTTTGTGGCGTTCTAGAGACCAAACTCGTAGGCCGATTTCGATGATTCTTAAGTCAATCGATTTGTCTAAATCTTGAGTGTCACTTAAGATATGACAGTAATCAAAATTCAAATATAGCATACAAGCCGTGCCCCGCGGCTTCGCCCGCTATTATCAAGTTAAAAACTAGCCTATGTGTTAATCCTAGGTATAATCTATGTACATTCCAAATTTCATCCTAAACCGTTCAGCCGTTAAAGCGTGAAGAGGGAACAAACATACTTACACACAAAATTTCGGATTTATAATATTAGTAGGAATTAGTAGGATATTGTGAAAAAAATAATAATTAAGTCGAAGAATTGAACTGTACTGTAACATCCAGAAACAGATATTTCCTTTGGGGAGAAAACTAGATCTTTGCGTTCCCACCGGGAATCGAAACCGATACTAGCTGTTTAGAAGGCGGACGTGCACTTAACAAAGCCAATTAGTAGTTCAATATTTCTGTTCAAATTAAAAAAAGAAACTATTACTTTTTTTTCAAAAATTCACCAAAGTGTCATCACAATTGGATAAACGGTATGAGCATAAAATATCAAACAAACAAACATTGTTTTTTTTTTTTTCATAATATAATTTTAGAAGATGTAATAAATACCGTGATTACAGGCATCAAACCGGTAGTGTCGGCTAAAATTGGTGTAATTATTTCCACAAAAAAAAACATCACGCATTTCAACAAAAACACAGGTTCACTACCGTAAATATATCAAACAAAAACTAAAAGGGCTTTTTATTTAAATAATTATTTTAAAAAATAAATATTTCCTACTATTTGATTACCAAATCGTGAGTCAAGAAGACTTACTGATTGACTACAAAAAGTTTCGACTTCATCAATTAGTCATCGCACAATCGAAATATTAGAAAAAGGTACTTTTTTTCTACCGACATCACAAAAAAGGAGGAGGGACTCGATTCGACTGTATTTTTTTAAGCTATTGCATAGCTTCTATCGCGGGCCTTGAGCGTGAAGACCGAATCCAGAAATTCCGTAACGAAAATAACCTAACACCCCCACTCCGACCGGCACAGCGGTGATACTTTTTAGTTTTGCCATCTATCGATGAATAGCAGAACTTTTTATGACTTTTTTGAAATATCGCTTGTCTCTTTAGTTCAGCAACTCGCCTCTAGGTGGCAGGAAAAAAAATACTGCTTAAATAAAATAAATAAATAATTATAATTGCATAAGTTGATAAAAAATGCTATGCAATAGCTTTACCGCGGCAGTCCCCGAGTGCCACACGTCTTTTTTTATGTGTGCTACCTTATAACTCCTTTCCACGTGAACCGATTTAGAGTTTTTTTTTTGTTTGAAAGCTGTTGCTTTTCCATTGGTCCCATTTAAATTTAATTAAGTTCTGATCAGTAGTTTTTGAGTTATCGTTAATAATGCGTGTTTAGTACATCTAATCTGATCAAGGTGCCGAAGATAAAGCGGTGAAGTCGGTTATTTAAGCTTTGCTTGCGTTTAATTATTTATAAGTCCACAAGCTGTACCGCCAATAAAAGTTGTATGAACTTATCTATATTAAAAAAACAAATTCAGATTAGTTAGTTATTTATTTACCAATATTTGACAAAAAACATATATCTCACATTTGTCTGTAGTCAAATAATATTGTGTCAAATCTTTGACAGATACAAACAGTTTGTACGATTTTTTTTTTATTACAGACTAAGCAAACGTTTCATCACAATCACACCTGATGGAAAGTGACGATGTATTCTAAGGTAGAGCACGCTTGCTTAGTAAATACCTATTCACTTTACGATTGTATTTTTCGGGAAACACAGACAACGAGTTTGTACGGGAAAATAAAATAATGGTTTTTTACTATTTTCCTTGCAATTTCTTTATATTTTTCACATTTTAAACCTTCTTTGGACTTTAAATATATTTCAAAATTAGGCAAATCAGTTCAGCCGTTCTAGAGTTTTAGTAAGATCAACAAACGTCAATTGATTTTTATATTTTTGAACTGCCCGTTGGCTCAGTTGGGTGAGCGTTTGGACTTCTGAGCAAGGGTATCGGGTTCGATTCCCGGCGGGAACACAAGTTTTCTCCCTAAGGAAAATTTGTGTTTCTGGTTCTGGTTGTGATTGTGTGTGTGATGTGAATGTTTCCAGCACCCACGACACAAGTCATCGAACTTAGTGTGGGGCTGTGAGTGTGAAAGCGTTTATGTTTATATATATATATGGATAAAATATGATTACAATGGAGGATAAAAACTAGTTAAGGCGGATACAATCGTAATACTTTTTCTATTTTGATCATTTTATTGCCGCTTTAAGTAGTTAGTTCGTGGGAAGACATGTAGAATTTATAACGGTTGGTTATGAATGTTTTTGCAATGACAACGTTATTTACTTTTATTATATAAACTAGGGAAAAAACTTTGAAGCATCTCCGTTTCAGCTTAGGCTAAATTGCTTTCGTATGTCCGGATTTCCGGTTGTTCTCCTCATTAGAACGCATTTTTCAACCGATTCTAGTGAAATTTTGTGAGTAGGTTCGATAATTATATAAAAAATAGTCCATTCAGATTTTGGATTTTTTAAAATATTGGTGATATTTAATTAAAAAAAAAAATGTTGGAAGTCTAGCTACTTTTTTGACGTCTCTACTAAACGTAACCTATACATAACGCTCGACTATCCCATCTGATGAAAAGTGATGATGTCGCCGAAGATGTAGCATGCAAATAAATAATACTACATATAAATAATATTACAAAGATACTGCTCTTTCTAATAAAATTTTAGTAAACTAGCTCGCCCCGCGGTTTTACCCGCGCAAATCCTGGACCTGCGAGAATTGCGGCATAAAAAGTATCTAAATTACTCCAGCCGTTTGACCGTGAAGAAGTAACAAACAAACAAACACACGCACAAACTTTCGCCCTTATAATATTATTAGTAAAAAGTGATATAGTGTGATGAGGTGTTGTTCTCGGCTTCGCCCGCTATTATCAAGTTAAAAAGTAGCCTATGTGCTAATCCTAGGTATAATCTATATACATTCCAAATTTCATCCAAATCCGTTCTGGCGTTAAAGCGTGAAGAGGGAACAAACATATTTACTCACTTACACACATACTTTCGGATTTATAATTTTAGTAGGATAGGATTAAGATATGTTTAAATCGTGATCATGATCGTCATTTTTTTTAGTTGTGATATTCAGTTTACTTATATTTATAATTTTATTTATTAAATCAAGTGACAGAGTCTCAATTTATGACGAATAAATATTAAAATTAAAATAAGTACCTGCATAAGTAATAAATAAAAAAACCGAGTCCTAAATTGCTTCTATTTAACACGGATATAAATAATAATAACAACTATTAAATTATAATTCACCGTGAAATATGCGCAAGCTTAAAAGCAAAAAATTACCATGAAGGTTAGATACTAGATACCATAGATTAAAAAATGTAATGCATGACTAATCTGAGAAGAGTTATATAAGGAAGTGATTATTGGAACCATCGTTATGATGTCATTAATTGTCTGGTGTTCACGCTTAATGTGGTAGTTAGTGTATTATGGGCACGAATAATGCATCACCTAATACAATTTTGTTTGTTCAGTAATTATGTGAGTTTGAGTAATTAATTATTGATGGTAACACTTAAACTGAAGTTTTGGCGCGAAAGTGAAAAAATGGCATCGTTGATTTTGTATAATTTTAAAAACCTGCGATTCTTCGAGTGTTAATGTGTAATAATGGTGGATTATTAACCGTTAATACTTATTAAATTAAAATTAATTAAAACGGGAATTAGCGTGACTTACGCGTTGTCGATGTCTAAATCGACAATTGTTTCGGCTTCATTCGGAAGCCTTCTTCAGGATGAGTGCGGAGCGCTCGCCGTCGCGTCCCACCTCGCACTGCGAGCAGCAGCACGAAGAGCGCGGGAGGACGGAGCCGTTAATACTTAGTAAACGTGCATGAGTGTAGGCAAATCATACGAAGTTGATAAACCTGATTTTTGCCTTCGCTCCAAAACACCAATACAACCACTTTTATAGGGCATGTCTTGATCATGACTGGACCTTGACTATTTTACTTGAATTTGACTGTGACTTGTGACTAGGACTTTTAATATGAAATACATTTGAAACATATTATTACTTGACACTGGCTAAATGCACAAGATTGTGAAGCCTCTATTTGAAGTTTTGGAGCTAAGGCGAAAATCACCTTTTTCAACTTTGTATGATTTGATACACTTGCACGTGTACTAATTTACCATTATATCGCAGGTTTTGGAAAATTATACAAAATCAACAACGCCATATTTTCACTTTTGCGGCAAAACTGCTACCACGTTACCTATTTAAAAACACATTAAAAATGTATTTATTGCAACAAAAAACTTGAGAGGTGTCAAGGGACACCCGGATGGAACGAAGTTCAATTTCCGTCTAGCCCTCTTCCGCAACGCGCGATAAGGAACTTTCGTTCCAAAATTAAAAGAAACATGCAAAAACCAACATCACGCGGTGTTCCCAGGCGGTCACCCATCCAAGTACTGACCGCGCCCGACGTTGCTTAACTTCGGTGATCGGACGAGAACGTGGTATGGCTTACAACTATAGCAAAAAGTGTCGTTACAACTTTTGATCTTAATTTTTTCCGTCTAGCCCCCTTTCGCAACGCGCGATAAGGAACTTTCGTTCCAAAAATATTACTATTCCATCTCCGAATATATGAACGCTTATGAGAAATGACATAATAATTAACCGTTAAAACCTCCTTTCTTGAAGTTAGTCAAATAATCGAATGAAGAAACAATGACAAATGACTCCCACGCACAGATCTAATCAAAACCGGTCAACCATCTAAAGAAATCCCTAATTGTGCCTGACCAGTCCAGTATGTCAACTATCAAATGACAAGTCGTGACGATGGGGACCTTGTCATGGACCTTTATAATCAGATCTTTATTTTTTCTTCTCTCTCCATGGGAGACAAAAATCCTAACTACGTGCCAATCCTACTAATATTATAAATCCGAAAGTTTGTGTGTAAGTATGTTTGTTCCCTCTTCACGCTTTAACGGCTGAACGGATTTGGATGAAATTTGGTAAGTACATAGATTATACCTAGGATTAACACATAGGCTACTTTTTAGCTTGATAATAGCGGGCGAAGCCGCGGGGCACGGCTAGTTGCCTATATTACCTAAAACTACACTAAAACTATATATCTACAAGATTTATATGCGTGTTTAGTACATCTAATCTGATCAAGGTTCGGAAGATAAAGCAGTGAAGTCGGTTTTTTACCGACTTCCCAAAAAGGAGGAGATACTCAAGTCGACTGTTTTGTTTTTTTTTTATTTTGTGTTTTAATTATTTTTTTTTAGTTTGAAAGATGTTGCTTTCTAATTGGTCAAGATCAAGATCTGATCAGTAGTTTTTGAAATATCGTCAATAATGCCTATTTTGTGACGAATAATGCGTACTTTGACGATGTTCTTGTTTACCCGACTTCAAAAGTTACCTCATAACTTCTTTCGTTGTGAGCCGATTTTGATGATTATTTTTTATTTGAAAGCTGGTGCTTTTCATCCTATTGAAATTTGATCAAGATCTGATCTCTAGTATTTGAGTTATAGTCAATAATGCGTATTTAATACATTAAATCCGATCTAGGTTCCGAAGATAAAGCGGTGATGTAGGTTTTTTAAAGCTTTGCTTGCGTTTAATTATTTAAGCTTTGCTTGCGTTTAATTATTAAAGTCGGTAAATAGCTAGTAATTAATATTTTTTAATTTATATATAACTAGCCGTGCCCCGCGTCTTCGCCCGCTATTATCAAGTTAAAAAGTAGCCTATGTGTTAATCCTAGGTATATAATCTACTTACATTCCAAATTTCATTCAAATCCGATCTGCCGTTAAAGCGTGAAGAGGGAACAAACACACTTACACACGTATAAACAAACTTTCGGATTTATAATATTAGTAGGATGTCTGGGCTCTAAATGCGTCTAAGCGGAACAGCTAAAACACTGTCTCATTCGATCTACAAATCTCACATAACAAATAAAATTATACATGTACGTATGTATGTACCTACTACCGGATAGTAATCATACGATTCTGGATATCGAGAAACCAAGATACCTTATACAAACGCTCGTGGGCGGACCTGTGCAGATACTGTCTGGTGTACCTTAGGTTTGAATGCCTTCGCATTGTGACGTCGGATGTACTCACCTACATGTACTTACCTACTTGCTATAAAACTGCACGTTGGCTAAGTTAGGTACGCGTCGCTTAAGCAACGGGTATCGGGTTCGGTTCCGGTGGAAACAACCTAAATCATCAAGGGAAATTTGTGTTTCTGGTTCTGGGTGGGATTGAAACGATCGACTATATTAATGATGAGGATGCATGGAGGCAAACTGCACAAGCGTTTTCTAGCGACTAACATAATAATACCTTGGTTAGTAAAATTATGTATTAGAGATTAAGAATGTAAAAAAAAAATAAAGAAAAAAAATGCGCCGCCGAGTTTTTTGCCAGGTTCTTCTTGAGATGGCTGTAAATTTGCGAATCTGGCAGTAGAATCATTAACTGTCACGAGTGCCTCTTTGGGGCCATGTGAATAAACGATTTTGATTTGATTTGATTGTGTCTGTGATGTGAATGTTTCCGGCACCCGCGACACAAGTCATCGAACTTAGTGTGGTGCTGTGATCGTGAAAGCGTTTATAGGACTATATTTACATCTAAGTAACGACAGCTACAGCAAACGTAATAAAACATTTTTATATTTGTGAAACTTTCTTCTAAGTAACGATCGTAAAACAAATCAAACACTATAAAACAGTAGCGGAGGTCATGCTGGCCTACTTCGAGTTGTTTGATTTAGTTTTTGTAGACAGCACTGCCACTGGCTTGTCCCAATTGTATTACAATTTAGAAATTAGACATTTATTGGTAAACTAGCTGCGCCCCACGAATTTGCTCGCCTTTTTCACGTTAAAAAGTAGCCTATGAGTTAATCCTAGACCTTAAGTACCTACCATCCAAATTTCATCCAAATTCGTTAAAACTTTACAACTTAAAGAGAAAACAAACATACTTGCACATTTAAACACAAACTTTCGTATTTATAATTTGAGTTCTTATATAGATCTAATAAAGGAAAGTGTAAAATAAAAAAGTTACTTCACTTTTAACCGATTTGTATTTTTTTTACTTGTTCGATACGTTCTAGTTGGTCCCAGTATAATTGATCAAGATCCGATAAAGAATTTCGGCGATATTTGCGATTGTTTCTTTTAATTCTGGATAGGCAAGCATTTAACCACTATCTCCTCACTATCACTATCACCTCATGGAAAGTGACGATGCGGTCGCAGACCTAAATTGGTTGTTAGTTTTTTAAACTCGTATATATATTATTAAACTAGTTCGACTATCCTACTAATATTTTAAATACGAAAGTTTGTGTGTACTGTGTGTGAATGTTTGTTACCACGTATCTTCGGCCGCATCGTCACTTTCCATCAGGTGAGATAGTAGTCAAATGCTTGCCTATTTTGCATAAAAAAATATAAATAAACGAATAAACTGATTTTGATGCGATTTAGAATGGATATAGTTTAGGTTTCGGAATAACACATAGGCTTTTAACTTAATTAACGCGCGCGAAGCCGCGGGGCACAACTAGTAACTACTATATTTATTCCAAATCACTGCAGAGCAGAAATACTAAGTTATTAATGCGAGAGCAATCATAGATTTGACAAAGACGTGTCCATCGACGTGTCCAGTCGAAACAACTATTAAAATTCGACCCTCGGCCATTCTTGATCGTGACCTGTCTTAACAACTGTCACTTCAATTGCTTTTATTGTTCTGAATTTATTATCATGTAGCGAACTAGAAACGACTTGAGACTTGTTCGAAAGCCCTGATTACAAGCGACAGATATATATCTACTCCGCGGTTTTACTCGTGTAAGTCCTGGACCCGCGGAAATTCCGAGATAAAAAGTAGCCTATGTGTTTATCCAGGGTGTCAGCTACCTCCATACCAAATTTAATCAAAATTGATCCAGCCCTTTGATCGTGATATGCGGATCTTTTTTTAACCACTCTTTTTCAATCGACTTCAAAAAAGGAGTTTCTCTCTCTTCGAGGTTTTTTTTTGTGTGTATGTTACGCGATATCTCCGCCAATTCTAAATCGATTTTGACGATTCTTTTTCTGTTTAGTAGAGTATACTTCAGAGGTGATCCCATATACATTTTATAGAAATCGATCAAGCCAAAACCAAAATATAAGCGGTGAAGTCGGTTTTTTTAAGCTTTGCTTGCGTTCAATTATACTAATTACCCTGTGTATACACTGTTCTGATTATTTTAACTTGATAATAGCGGGCGGACCCGCGGGCACGGGTAGTGTCTAAAATGACGAAGTAAAATTGGAACAAAGACGCAAGCAACGAGTTCCACTCCTTTGCCTCACTATATGTACTTATAATTATGGACATATAATTAAACTCTTAGTGGGTTAAGTCACGACTATTTTGATACAAGAGAGTCGTATCTAATCTCCAAAGACCATTGTGACATTAAAGTAATTAAGTATTTGGTGCCAAGTTCACTCTAATTATCCAATATTAAGCGGACGTAAATATCCCAACTCTTTGAAAACGCAATTCTAAGCATACCCTACATCCTCCCTCCCCACTACATACACACACACACACAGGCACGTACACACATACGTACGACATAATCCGCAGTATTATTAGTGGGAGAAGCCATTGGAACCTAAAATACACTACTATTACTATGTATTATAGTTACTATTTTATCGGATGTGTTTTTATCGGATACATTTCGGAGAGTGTGCTATGGAATTACACGATCTAGTTCCTCCATCCCCATTCCATCATAGAACCACCAGACAGACTGCATTGCGACACCGATACATGGTGGATATTCCTCAAATGCGCACGAAGCGTTTTGCTTCCACTTTCATTATGCGCACTGCAAAGGAGTGGAACTCCTTGCCAGAGTCTGTGTTCCCAGATAAGTACAATCTTGGAGTCTTCAAGTCGAGAGTGAATAGGTATTTTCTAGGCAAGCGTGCTCCATCGTCGACCGCATCGTCACTTAACATCAGGTGAGATAGTGGTCAAATGTTTGCCTATCACAGTTAAAAAAAAAAAACTATGCTGATTAACAGCTATTACTATTATATGAGACTCAAAATTTTACAACTACCTACATTTTTTTATATCATAAAAAAGTGAGTACGTATATATTTGTTTTGTTTCGTATTTGTACAAAATCATTTTACCCGAATGAAGCCACGGACATAAGTAAGTGACATAATTACAACGCAAGCAAAGTTTAAAAATCGACTTCACCGCTTTATTTTCGGAATCCTTGATCAGATTAATTGAATTTAATACGCATTATTGTAGACTCAAAAATTGGGACTACATGGGAAGTACCAGATTTCAAACAAAAAAAAAACATTAAAATCGGTTGACCTAGAAAGAAGTTATTAGGTGAACATACAAAAAAAAAACAACATACATTCGAATTGCGAACCTCCTCCTTTTTTCAAGTCGGTTAATAACAATATTCTTGTAACTTTCTTTGCTTAACCTGTCATTCATCTGCCCTAAGTTATTATTAAGTTAACACACCCAAAGAACTTAAATGTAACGAAACAAATTATTTGTAACAACTTAATTCGGTCCTAGTAAGATGTTATTTTTTGTTATGTAATCGTCAGTTAGAACCTTTGACAGTGTGTTTAAAATAACCACAGATTATCTTAGATTTTTTTTATGTTCGATCGGCTAGCCTCTGACCACTATCTCACCTGATGGAAGCCTGATATTACCCGATTGCGCGACGCAAAGTAACCCATAGTTTGTAAGCCTATGTATGTTTGTACGTTTGTGGCGTTTCTGAGTCACCCACGTCCGTAGGAGGATACCCCTTAAGTCTGACTCCCTACACGTGGTCCCCGGGTGGTGCTAATCAGGTGACATTTGAGAGGTGGTAGAGCATTTTGTGAGCTGCTCGCCTGACTTGCTACCAAAGTAGCTTACCACCATCAAGTTGAAAGTCTGCCGCCAAGCCAAATACGGTGTTCCGGCAGTTATCCTTGAGAGCCTGCGTATTCCAGGTCTAGTGTGTTTACCAGCTTCGATCACATCGTCACTTACCATCAGGTGAGATAGTGGTCAAACACTAGCCTGTCACAAATAAAAAAAAAAAAAAAAAAGATTTTTTACGAAGGAACTCTTTTGCTTATGGTTCTGTGTGTGTGATGTAAACGTTTCCGGCACCCATAATACAAGTTTTAACTTAAGGAGTGATACCAAAATGTATCTTAAAACGCATGATTTGTAACCGTTTTATTCGGTATTCAAACCAGATAAATAAAAATATTCGTCGGAATCTGTGTGATATTATAAATGACGCCTTTTTCTTAGAATATTCAAGAATGTAAAGAAAAAAAATCAATTCGTATGTAACCATTTTGTTCCGCTATTTTTTTATCAAACCTCTGTGAAAGTTATTTCTAATACTTACGTATATTTACTAGACGAATTACTTCTTCAACTGGATATTTTTTTTTTAAGAACAGTTTCATTAAAATTTGAATAAAACCATAAATAATCAAAGATTGCCACGTGTGACCTTGCATAACCGCCTCGTTATAATTTACGCAATATGCACCTTTATGTGCAAAAGTGTAAGGGAGGTAATTGGCTATGGTTAAAAAGGTGTTATCTGCCTCTTAAGTGGGGCTGTGAGTGTGAATGCATCATATACCAATTTTAGGAGTAAAGTTCATCTTGTTGACATTAGCTATCCTACTTAGAAGTACGTGTAGGAAAGTGAATGTGTGCCGAAACGACTGAGTTACAATGACCGACATTGGAACGTAGTATGTCGGCAATTATTGTTCGCCTGTCATATTTCATGTGGAATTATTGATGCTGGAAGTGGCTTGGGAACATTCGAGATATTTTGCTGTAGAGTAAAAATTTCATTTTAAATCTGTATAATCTATATATATTATGTCTCCATTTTTTTTTTTTGCTATATATATATATATATCTCCTGATGACCTGATGGAAAGTGACGAGCCGGCGAAGATGAGACATGCTTGCCTAGAAGGTACCTATTCTCTCAAGACTTGAAGACACCCAGATAGTACCGTTCAGGGAACAAAGACGCAGGCAATGAATTCCACTCCTACGCTATACGGATGATAAACGTAGAAGCGAAATGGAGACATATATAGATAATAGTTCCCCACGGATTCGTCCGCGTAAATTAAAAAAACATTATTTATTAGATCGAATTGTGAATTGAAACTATTCTTGAATCCATCTGAACACACACATAAATTTTATGAAAATCCGTCCAGCCATTTAGGAGGAGTTCAGTCAAATACACAGGTAAAGAAGAGTTATATATAAAAATATTTTTTATTAAACCTTTCACATTCACTGCCCCGCTCTAAGTTCGATGACTTGTGACGTGATTACCGGAAACACCCAGAACCAGAAATACAGATTTACTTTGAGGAATTCATGATAAATATTTAAATCTTTATTAACATTTCTAGGTACTTTAAAAACTAACATTTACATTTATAGATTGAATGCATTTTAAAAGAATTGTAGATTACATTAGAAAAAAAACTTCCAAATATTATAAATCCGAATGTTTGTGTGTAAATGTGTGTGTATGTTTTTCCCTTTAAGCTTTAACGGCTGAACGGATTTGGGTAAAGTTTGGAAGGAACGTAGATTATACCTAGGATTAACACATAGGCTACTTTATAACTTGATAAAAGCGGATGAAGCCACGTGGCACGGCTTTTTTTTTTTTTTTAATTTGTGACAGGCTAGTGTTTGACCACTATCTCACCTGATGGTAAGTGACGATGTGATCGAAGCTGGTAAACACACTAGACCTGGAATACGCTGGCTCTCAAGGATAACTGCCGGAACACCGTATTTGGCTTGGCGGCAGACTTTCACTAGATGGTGGTAAGCTACTTTGGTAGCAAGCTAGGCGAGCACTCACAAAATGCTCTACCACCTCTTAAATGTCACCTGATTAGCACCACCCGGGGACTACGTGTAGGGAGTCAGACTTAAGGGTATCCTCCTACGGACGTGGGTGACTCAGCCCCCACTCGACTCGGCTATTACTAAATAATTAGTTTAACAACTTGAACACCTTTTTTCTAAAAAACACTATTATATGTGATCTTCGTTTATAATAATATTTATTAGAAAATAGCCTTTATAATTTATTTCTAGGATTAATAAGTCTTACAAGTTCTTTTTTAATTGTTAAAATATATATTTTTAAAATCTTTCAATCAAAACTAATATAGTAAAACACTGGTGGTCTAATACATTTTTAATTTTAATCTAAATCATATCTGTCATTTAAAAATATACAAGTAAAAATGCATCGAAGCAATAACTCAAACGAAACTTATCTTGATGGATGGAGAAGCTGCAAAGATCGGACGCTTGCATCGTATTATTAAAATCATTGTGGACCACACAGAGAGGTTTGCGTAATTATTATTTTTAGTATGATAATTTATCGGTTTTAGCCGTCATTTAGAATTATTTGATAAAATGTCAAGTTGAATTAACAGTTATTCATTTTGTTGGATTAGACTAAAAATAATTATATTTAAGTATATATAAGCGATGAAGTCGGCTTTTTAAGCTTTGCATGCGTTTCAATTATTTAAACTTTACTTGCGTTTAATCGTGGTTTACGCTCGCTATGTCTTATCCAGAATATCTATATCTTGTATGCAATCACTCAAATACCCATAGTTTGGTGATTACATACATTTAACTGGGCTACGTTCAGACACCTGGCGTTGTTACATTAACTATTTACTGGTTACATAAATAATACATAAGCTTGAACTAAATAACTTACTGTGTGAGCAAATTGACGATCCAGTTGGCGCAGTGGACAGGTCTCCGCCCTCTGCGCCGTGGGTCCTGGCAGGAGCAAACATTCCTACCCTAGGGATATTTGTGCTTCTGGTTCTGGGTGTAATGTGTGTGTGATGTGAATGTTCCAGGCACCCACGATACAAGTCTTTGAACTTAGTGGGCTGTGAGTGTGAATGCGTTTGTTTGTTTGTTGTTATGTCCAGTAAAGATTCTGTTATTTATGACGACAGATGGCGCAGTGGGCAAGTTTCTGCGATCTCCATCGTGTGTTCGATTCCCGGCAGAAGCACAATTTGATTTTTAAGGGACTTGTTTATGTTCTCGTTGGGTGTATGATGAGTGTTTTTTTTTTATGCTCGATAGGGAAGCATTTGACCACTATCTGATGGAAAGTGAAGATGCGTCCGAAGATTCTCTACCAAAACTAGAAACACAAATTTTCCTTGGGGAGATAACTTGTGTTCCAGCCGGGAATCAAACCCGAACCCCTGCTTGGACCCAACTAAGCCAACGAGCAGTATAGTCAACTATAGTTTGGTGTCAAGTGGTCCCATTTAAAATTTACAAGTTCTGGTCAAGGGTTCCGGAGATAAAGCGGTGAAGTCGGTTATTGGAAACTTACGTTTCAATTATACAGGGTGGACCAAAAGTCCGGTAACATTTCAAATGGTCATAAAAAATAGAAAAGTAGACAGGAGAGAATAATTGTTTATTTATTATAAAAGTATAGAAAACGGGGTTTTATTTTTTGAAAATAACGTCATCCAAATGTGATCCTTGATTATTTTGGCACAACTGTAATCTAGAGCGGAAATTTTCCATCACCGCTCGACAAGTGTTTGGAGAAATGTTATGAATTTCCTCGCGTATATTTTCTTTTAACTCTTCTATCGATGATGGGTTGTTATTAAAAACTTTACTTTTAAGGTAGCCCCAAAGGAAAAAGTCCATTGGTGTCAAATCTGGGCTGCGGGGTGGCCAGTTAATGTCACCTCTTTTGGATATGACTTTTTGGCCATAAATTTCGCGAACTGCTGCTATAGAGTCGTTGGAGGTGTGACATGTTGCTCCATCTTGTTGAAACCATGATTATTGATTAAAACCTGAGTAGTCCTGTAGTGCTGGAGCAAAAAAGTTCTGTAACATGGCACTGTATCGCTCTGTGTTGACGGTAACGGGACGGCGTCTCTGATCTTCGTAAAAATATGGACCAATAATGCCGCTGGCTGATAAAGCAGCCCATACAGTAACCTTGGGTGAGTGTAAGGGTTTTTGGTGCTTCAATTGCGGGTTAACATCACTCCAGTATCTGCAATTTTGTCTGTTGACATGCCCAGTTAAGTGGAAATGTGCCTCGTCTGAGAAAAAGATGTTGTTGAAGCTCGTAAACCTCTCAAGCATTTCATTAGCAAACTGCAGTCTCTGAGCGTGGATGACGCCATGCTACTAAATTCCTATTAGCCGCTCTCGCATTTGGTAAAGCCCCGTTCTCCCCCGCTCCCCGCAATTCAAAGCAGCGACCGAATCAAATGTTACCGGACTTTTGGTCCACCCTGTATTTGAAACAATGTTTTAATATTTTTTGTTTATTTGTTCGACGATCCTTTGAATTCTAGCATCTAATCGACTTATTTTTTGTTTCAGGATTTGGACATACAACCCTTCAGAGAGGTGAGTTAATAACATGTTATTTTAGTATTTAATTTAACACTTCCCGTATTTATACGTTTCCTCCGCTCGGCCTTGATGATGGAAATTGTATAAAACATTGGTTTTTTTACAGACTTCGAAGGAGGAGGTTCTCAATTCGACTTTTTTATTTGAACTTCTCGTGATCTCGAGATAGTGGCCATTGCTTCGATAGTGGCCATTCGCCTATCGAAAATAAAAAAAACTTCAGCTAAGTTTTGCTACTTTCGCTAACTAAGCTTTCACACTCACAGCCCCACACTAAGCTTAATGACTTGTGTCGTGGGTGCCGGAAACATTCACATCACACACAATCACACCAATAACCTGAAAGACAAATTTTCCCGGAGAGAAAACGTGTGTTACCGAGGGGAATCGAACCCGATACTCCTGCTTAGAAGGCGAACGCGCATTCAATTAAGCTATATATCTATATTTTAAATAGGAATTCTGTTTATTTTTATAAGTACTAGTCACGGGATAAGATTAGAAAAGGGGATTTTTTTTTTTTACTCCTGATAGGCAAGCATTTGACCACAATCTCACCCGATGGAAAGTGACGATGCGGCCGAAGATGCAGCATGCTTGCCTAGAAGGTACCTATTTACTCTTGACTTGAAGACTCCCAGATTGTACCGTTCGGGGAACAAAGACGATGGCAATGAGTTCCACTCCTTCGCAGTACGGATGATAAACGTAGAAGCGAAACGCTTCGAGCGAACTGGAGGTATGTCAACCATATATGGATGACGTTTGACAGTTTGTCTTGTTGTTAGATGGTAAAATGGACTATTTGGAATTAACTCGTATAATTCCTGCGCACACTCCAAAATGTATACGATAGAATACCGATAGGCTCGCGATTAAAACAAATAGTACTCAAAAAATTTGTAAACCGCTTGCCAAAGGAAAAGTGCCCAGAATACTGGTTACGTTTCCACGTTGAATAGCGATGCTAATTTTTTGTGCTAAATAAGAGCCAGCATTCTGGTCACTTGTCGCCTCGACTAAACGTTTGGATAAAAAAATCCGTGTGCTCCCGGTCTCCAAATAATAATGGTAACATTTTATATATTTAATGTTTCTTCTAAGGATCTTGTTTCTTAATTAAACTTGATTGCTATGGTCTTGTTGTCTGGATTGATTTTGATTAGGATGTTCTCGTCAGTTGATGCAAATTAGGAAGTAAAAAAATTGACGCTGAAATTGAGAGGTTCATATTAAATTTGACAGATAATGATAGTGCCTTACTCAAAAATTAAGCCATTGTTTCAAATTTTAGAACTTAAGGCGACACACAAATTAATTTTAGCCGGAGGTGTAAAAAGCGGGCTATCATACATTAATAATTAAACGCAAGCAAAGCTTAAAAAAACCGACTTCACCGCCTTATCTTTGGAACCTTGATTTGATGTATTAAACACTCATTATTGACTATAACTCAAAAACTAGAGATCAGATCTTGATCAAATTTCAATGGGACCACATGAAAAGCACCAGCTTTCAAATAAAAAAATAATCATCAAAATCAGTTCACAACGAAAGAAGTTATGAGGTAACTTTTGAAGTCGGTTAAACGAGAACATCGTCAAAGTAGTCCACAGAATAGGCATTATTGAAGATATTTCAAGAACTCAGATCATCAGATCTTGACGACTACTGAGAAGTAACATCTTTCAAATTAAAAAAAAAAAATTTCGAAATCGGCTCACGTGGAGAGAAGTTATAAGGTAACTACATAAAAAAAGTCTTGGGAAGTCGGTAAAAAGAGATAAAGAATAAAAAAAAATACAGATCAGTGCCACGTCTCATAAAAGAGAGAGAACTACGTATACCAATTACCATCCTACTAATATTATCAATGCGAAAGTTTGTGTGTGTGTGTGAATGTTTGTTACCACGTATCTCCGTAACTACTTAACCGATTTTAATGAAATTTGGAATGTAGGTAGCCTAGACTTTGGATTGGGACATAAGCTACTTTAATGATCATCATCATCAGCGGGCAAAGCCGCGGGGCTCAATCTTACGAGTGTCACTAAAGACATGACAGTAATCAAAATTCAATATGGCGACAACCAGACGCCATATTGTGAAAAAAAAAAAACATTTTTAGGTTTCTTTAACCATTTTGCGTTTTAAATGATTTTTTAGGATTGTTTACTCGCAGAACGTCCCATTCGCATTCAGTCACGAAGTCGCAAAACGTCCCCTTCGCAGAACGTCCCATTTTCAAAAGGTCCCATTCGCAGTACGTCCCATTCTCAAACCGTTCCATTCGCAGTCTGTCCCATTCTCAAACCGTTCCATTCGCAGTCTGTCCCATTCTCAAACCGTCCCATTCGCAAAAAGTCCCACACATACATCACATTAATAACAATAAGATCCATAACTATTTAAAGTTGGTTAGCAACCATTCTCACTACAAAAAAAAAGGAGTAAAATAAAAATTTATAAGTTCACTTTTTGCTCAGTCGAGCTATTTGATTTTTTAATATATTGAATTATTTTTGAATGTGTTCGTAATTTATTATTTAACTGGTTATCTAAAAATAAAGATCAGTTTTCTAATGGTAATAACATATTCCTTTTAAATAATGGTAAATATCTTTCCTCTTAGAATACTGGTTATCTTAATCTAGTTATCTAAGGGATAATTTTCAATTGCGTGGATATCGTGTATGGAAGGCGCTCGCGTCACCGCACGATATCCGCGCGAACCAAATACGTGCAGTGTGTTGCAGTTATTACAAAATTGTAATTGCTGCAACACACTAGTGCAACACAAACGTATTTACTTTTAATGGTTTATTATGATGATTACAATCAAAACCATGTCGAGGCAAGCGCTTGAACTTTGAAATAAACCTTTTCACCTTTCTTTTGAAATAAATATTATGTGTAGGTGTATGACACAATTTGGAGTTCAAAGTTCTCCAATTAAATGTCATTAGCTTTTTGACCAAAATTGGCTGTAATTAAACTCTTAATTAACATAAAAGCAGGTCCAGTTTAGTTACTGGTTCGTTAAAGATTTGACAGCATACTTGTTAATGAATTGTTGTTTTCATCTACATTAATTAACAAAATACAATAAATCTTTATTGACACCAAAAGATAAATACAGCTTGTAGAGAAACTTTTAAATATAGGTACATGCACCGCCCATGATTTAATGATTTTATTATATTTTTACCGACTTCCCAAAAAAGGAGGAGGTACTCAAGTGGGCTGTATTTTTTTTTTATATGTTTTTCCTTATAACTTCACCCCATGTGAGCCTATTTCGATTTTTTTTTTGTTTGAAAGATGTTGTTTTCTAATTGGTCCCTTTAAATTTGATCAAGATCTGATCAGTAGTTCTTGAAATATCGTCAATAATGTATATTTTGTGGACTACTTTGACGATGTTCTCGTTTAATTGAATTCAAAAGTTACCACATAACTTCTTTCGTTGTGCGCCGATTTTGATGATTGTTTTTTTATTTGAAAGCTGGTGCTTTCCATGTGGTCCCATTGAAATTTGATCAAGATCTGATCTCTAGTTTTTGAGTTATCGTCAATAATGCGTGTGCAATACATTAAATCTGATCAAGGTTCCGAAGATAAAGCGATGAAGTCGGGTTTTTTAAGCTTTGCTTGCGTTTAATTATATATTCTATTTTATTTACATTAAAAAATCTTGAAGAATATTTATTCATTGACTCTTGACAGGCAAACATTTGCGGAGCCAAAAAGAAAGTGTAAGTACTACAAATCTACTTACATTAATCCAGTATGTCAACTACTTAAAAAGAAACCATTTTCCAAATTACTATTGCACTACAACACTTTTACTATCAACATTACAAAATGTCAACTTTCACTTACGAATTTTCACACTACGCCCTTTCTCTAGAAGACAATGGTAATCGGAATAATTATGCAGAATGTTACTACGCAAGTGCGAAATCGTACTTTCGTTACATTGTCCAGTTGTCAACGTCACAAAGTGATCGGGCGAACCCGTCTACACTCAAATTGAATTTGGAATTTTGATTTTGAAATGAATAGCTATTGTTGTTGATTTAGCTTTGGAGAGTTGTCAAACAGCTTTATGATTTATAATTTATTCGGTCTCATTGTGATATTGTCAATCAAAAGCGAGTGCCACTTTCTACTCTCAATTTCCAGTATTATGTAGGGCTCTAAAATTTATAGCATGGTCAAAGTCAAAATAAAAAAATATTACTTTAAGTAGGTGTTGTCTATTGTAGGTTATGTCAAGCCGGAAATAAAGTTCAAACACAATATTCAGGCACGGTATAAAAGAGCAATCGTTCAGTTATAAATGTATGTAAAACAGCACATCAGATAATAGGCATCATTTGCGCAAGCGTGATTTGTTTCAATCGACTGCATTTGAAAAACATACGCTAGAATACCCGGCGTTGTAATCCATTGAGCATATAAGATCAAGTTTGACTCAATACATTGTGTTCTAAATAAAATCGATGTCTATTAGTTATAGTTTTTATTACTATTAAGAAATGATAAACTAAACTTATACTATTACAAAATTAAAATTAAAACGGGAATTAGCGTGGTCGATGTCTAAATCGACAATTGTTTCGGCTTCATTCATTTAACTTATACTTTAACTAAACTTAAACTATTTTTTTTTAACTAACACCTCGTTTCGCCCTTGTTTAGCAGATAAAAAGTAGCCAATGTAATAATTAGAGTTTTTTTGTGAATACCACATTTTTTTAACCTGACTTTGAAAATGACTCTCTATATACCTACTACATTTTAGTCTTTACGGCGACATTTCATTTAGAATTATTATTATAATATATTTAAAAAAACTGTTACATTAAGTCCAATGACTTGAGTGATGAGGCGTGTCTTTGTTCCTCAAATGGTAAAATCTGGTAACCTAGATTGAATATGTTACCATCTAGGCAAGCAAACTAGATCTTTAGCCGCATCAACGCTTTCCATCATAGTCAGTATCAAGTCAGCTAGTGGTCACTTGACTGTCAAGCAAAAAATATATATGCGCGAGATCTAAATTATGCTTATTATGGAATTAACATAACATAAACGCTTTCACCCTAACAGCCCCACATTTCAAATTACACACACAATCACAACCAGAACCAGAAACACAAATTTTCAGTGGAGAGAAAACTTGTGTTCCCGCTGGGAATCGAACCCGATACCCCCTGCTTAGAAGGCACGCACCGAATTAAGCTAACGAGCAATTCCTTTCAGAACGTCAAAAACCAAAGTCAGTCATAAAAAAACTTGTCAACATTCATTCTCGCCCCGCCACACAGACAAAATCGTTGCATATCCACGCCCCCTCGACACATTATCAAGATCCATTGTTTCGCAATTTAACCGCGACGATTGACAATGCCGAACAAAAAAAAAGACCCCAGACTTTGTGCTGCATCATTGCGCAAAAGATCACAGTGATTTAGTAATAAGAGATTATTATAAAGTAAGAAGAGGGACTGAGAAGAGTCATCTTTCGCAGAGTCCGCTTGGAGTAGCGAAAGGAATCTGGGAGAAGCCTAAATTCAGAAGTGGGATCGAAAGGGCTATGATAGGATAATGATGACATCCAACAGTAGATAGATAAGCGCTCAACACTTTGAGATATATTATAAGATGCCTTCATATCTCTAAGCCCTGAAATTTCACTCGAAACATTGCCCTTCAATCCGAAAAATAACAATCTTCGTACTCTACTGCAAGCGGTTGAATATCCATTATCTATATATATATAAATCAATGCCACTTTTTGTTGTAATTTTATAACTCAAGAACAGGCTCACCTATCCAAACCAAAAGGCTTTGTTCGGACTATTTAGTAAATGGTTTATGTGAAGTTTGCACAAAATCGGTCGAGCGGTTTTTCATTTATCACACCCGGGCGAAGCCGGGGCGGATCGCTAGTTATATTATATATATATATAAATAGTAGTAATGTCCCATGCGGATTCTGCAGTAAGAGTTTGTAGTGGTAGTCACTACAAATTGTGATTGGTACTAAAAAAATATTGTCGGTTTTATATCGGATACATTTCGGAGACTGTGCCAAGGAACTGCACGATCTAGTTCCATCATCTACCATCGAACAAGCAGACAACCTGCTAAGCGACACTGCTATATGGTAGATATTCCATAAATGCGTACGAAGCGTTTTACTTCCTAATGCGAACCGCAAAGAAATGGAACTCCTTGCCTGAGTTGGTGTTTCCTGATGAATACAATATGGGAGACTTCGAGTCGCGAGTGAATAGATCTTCTAGGGAAGCTAGCTCCATTGTCGACCTCATCGTCGCTTACCATAAGATGAAATGGCGGTCAAAAGGTTGCCTACTTTGAATTAAAAAAAAAGTAGTCACAAATAGCTTAAGAATTTTAGTAAGACGAGATATTTTGTCAGTGTAGTTTGCTATATGTACATATTTATTCATAAAAACCTCGTTTTATAGCATGAACACAGTTCGGCACATAAATTGTACATTTACCTATCGATTTCACGTAACCATACATCAGATGACGTAGCATATTACGCCATAACAATCGGCGTATCACAAATAATATTTCAGTCTCGAGTCTCAAATATAACCTATCCGAAAATAGAATGAAGGCAGGGTGGCGTGAGATCTGGCAATAATTTAGGGTAGAAGCAGGGGAGTTTCCAAGTGTGCCAGGATAACTGCTAAAGTTTCGCCTCAGGATCGATATGGAAGTTAAGTTGGAACTAGTTGACTTTGGTTTTTTGCGAAGTGGTTGTCCATTTGTCAAATCAATTCGTATATATGCCAGAATAGATGCAAATAAGATCTTAAAGTAAGTAGCGACGTAATTAGTCTGCAAGCCGTGATAATGATGATTTCTTTTGATTTCTAAATTTTTTTACGTTTTCACACTCACAGCCCCATACGAAATACGAAAAACGGGAGAAAACTTGTGTTCTCTCCGGGAATCGAACCCGGTACCCCTGCTTAGAAGGCAACTAAGCCAACGGGCAGTTCATTGTGACAGGTTCGACATATCTGTTATGAAAGGAGGTTTACAATTTAGCAGTATACAGAGATGGACAATTCTAAAGTTAAGAAGTCCTCCAGGACTTAATTGTAGGGAAACTCCTTGCCCGAGTCTGTTTACTGGCTCGTGGGTTCTGGTTTCGATTACCGGCAGGATCCCAATTTTCCTTCCCAAGGGACATTTGTGCTTCTGGTTCTGGTTGTGATTGTGTTGTAGGATGTGAATGTTTCCGTCACGAATCAGTTAAGCCAGTTGCATGCATTTTGCATAATTTATTTTACAGGCAATTTTATTCATTAAAATTCATAATCATAATGTTATACGTGTCATTTTATAAATACAAAATTTAAAATTAATATTATTTGATTTAAATATAAATATGCATTAAAATTAAATTATTTTTCTTGTCTGTTGCAAACTAACCGTGCCCCGCGGCTTTGATCTTGTTAAAATGTAGCCTATTTGTTAATCCTAGGTATGCACATTAATCCAAATCCGTTCAGCCTTACATTGTGGAGAGGGAGCAAACATGCATGCACACTTACACACAAACTTTTGGATTTATAATGTTAGTAAGATTGTGAAACTATTGGAGGATAGAAAATCATAGTAAGGTTAGTTACATTGTTAAGACAATATGTGATTGACTTAAGATATTAATGCCATAATTTCTGAGTAGCCTCCACTTATGTGACATTCTCCGAAAGGCATTGAACTATAAGACGTATCTAGAATAAATAGTGATGTAAACATAATTAAATAAAAACGTCTGTGCTTACGTAATTATTTAACAGCCTTTTTAGGGTTCCGTACCCAAAGGGTAAAAACGGGACCCTATTACTGAGACTTCGCTGTCCGTTCGTCCGTCCGTCTGTCTATCACCAGGCTGTATCTCAAGATCGGTGATAGCTAGACAGTTGAAATTTTCACAGATGATTTATTACTATTGCAGCTATAACAACAAATACTAAAAATAAAATAAAATAAATATTTAAGGGGGGCTCCCATACAACAAACTTGATTTTTTATAGATAATGGTACGGAACCCTTCGTGCGCGAGTCCGACTCTCACTTGGCCGGTTTTATTTAATCTCGTCTATGCTTCCTTGTACTCGTAACATGGTAGTGAAAGTTAGTGACCTATGTATCCTCTGTGATAATACAATGATATGGTACCATGGAGCTGGACTGATGATGGAGACGGAAGATGGCCATAGGTTCTTAGGAACTAAACAAGATAAACGCATCGAGTTGGGGCTCGTTTGACAAGTTCTCTGGTTACATAACTTTTTAGTCATTTTTTATTCATGTATTTTTTATTTAATCTAAACGGTCCAATTACATTGAATTACTAATAACTAAATAGAAGTTCAGTTGATAATATACCATGCCCAAACAGTATATCAATTGAACTGCCCGTTGGCTTAGTTGGGTGGCGTTCGCCTTCTAAGCAGGGTATCGGGTTCGATTCCCGTCGGGAACACAAATGTTCTTCCCATGGAAAATTTGTGGTTCTGGTTGTGATTGTGTGTGTGATGTGAATGTTTCCGGCACCCACGACACAAGTCATTTAACTTAGTGTGGGGCTGTGAGTGTGAAAGCGTTTATGTTTATGTTCATATTGTACTGTTACAGAATTTTAAACACACGGACAATATCTCTGGCCATTCAGATAAATTTGCTTGTTGCTCTGGTTGTGATTGTGTGTGCGATTTGAACGATTCTTTGAATTAATTTTTTTTCCTTAATTTTGGCTTCGCAATCTTGTGCAATTGGCCAGTGTCAAGTAATAATATAATATTTCAAGTGTTTTTCATATTAAAAGTTCTAGTCATAAGTCAAAGTCAAGTAAAAGAGTCAAGGTTTAGTCATAGTCAAGTCATGCCCTAGTAAAGTGGTAGAAACTTTACTTGAACTTCTATTGGAGTTATGGAGCGAAGGCGAAAATCACGTTTTTTAACTTTGTATGATTTGCCTACACTTATGCACGTTCACTCAGTATTAACGGTTAATAATCCACCATTATTACACATTAACACTCGAAGAATCACAGGTTATGGAAAGTTATACAAAATCAACAACGACTTTTTTTCTCTTTCGCGGCCTTCTTTGAATTTAGTGTGGGGTTATTAGTGTGCGGGCCTGTAAAGTGCCACATATTTACTTTCAAGAAAGATATAACACACAAAGATAATAATGCACAACAGAAAACAGTGCAAACAGATCCTAGGTACCACTACCGCTCGCAATTTCAAAAATCGATTCGATCCCTCGATTATTAACCATTCGATTCGTAATCGACTAATGATCGTTCGACTCGAGCTCCCGCTTAATAGCACTATTTACATAGACTCCTGTCTAGGGATGGGGAGATCCGCGTTTGAAGCAATCGGATATTTTCGCAGTAAAAAAATAATTTGAAGCCAAAGATCAAAAAAAAAGTTTCGAAACCGTTGTACTGACGACCCTATCTACGTCATAGGTCCTGTCTGGAGATTTCTGACTTTGTGTGTAATTGTGGGTGTGATGTGATCACGAAACGTGTGCGTTTGCTTGTGCTTGAAAATTAAAATCTACTCGTAGTTGCTATTTAGACTTTGTTTCGACAGGTTTTTTATGGTACAGAGGTTCAGTGCAGATTAAAGCATACAATAACTATTATTTACTATTTTGTCTGTTTGGATGAGATACCAAATTTTTATAATTTCGTAATAGAACGAAGGTATTGTACGAACGAATACATTGTAGTTGTTATTATACCTATGGTTCAAATAATTGTTGTATGTAGAATAAAAAAGATTTTTTATGCTAGGTAGGCAAGTATTTGACCACTATCTCACCTGACGGAAAGTAAAGATGCGGCCGAAGATGTAACATGCTTAACTAGAAAGTTAAATTAAATATTGAAAATGATAGTACATGAATCAGAATATAATATTTTTGCAGTATATACATAGAAACCTTTAATTTTTTCTTTGACGTAAAGTTATTTAATACAAATTGTTGAAAATCCTTTGCAATAAGACAAGAACTTGTAAACTTTCGTACAATTATTCCTTAGTGGAATAAAAGTATTTCAACTCGAATGAAATCTAAAAATTATCCGATAAAAATCCGTAATTATTGCGTATATCGATAAATATCCGTGGAATATCAGCACATCCCTATCTGACGCCTGACATGCTCTTGCATCTCCTTCCAACTCACAAATAAGGAACGAGAGAGAAACAATTCACGCTTCAGTTAGAACAACGTCGTTTGTCTCGTTTTATCTTCGAATGAGAGACAGAGAGGAGCTATCAGATTGAGTTAATGTGTTCCTGTTTTATTATTTAGTGTTGTAGCATGGCTAACGTAATTAAGGAAGGTTCGCTGAAATTATAGTCGATAAGTTGGTATGTTGACGTAGCAATGAGGATAAATCGTGTAATGGGGGACTGGGGTGCCTTCCGCATAAAGATACCTTAGGGTAATTATATTCTACCAATAGAGACGTCATTATCATTTGAAAGTAGCGCGATATATCTGACAGCTGTCAGGAGTCAACTTAGTCGCATCCCATCTTATTTTTATATATGAACTGCTCGTTAGCTTAGTTGGGTGTGTGTTCGCCTGCTAAGCAGGGGTATCGGGTTCGATTCCCGGCGGGGACACAAGTTTTCTCCCCAAGGAAAATTTGTGTTTCTTTTTTTTTTATACTCGATAGGCAAGCATTTGACCATTATCTCATCTGATGGAAAGTGATGATGCGGCCGAAGATGTATGTGATGGTTCTGGTTGTGATTGTGTGTGTGATGTAAATGTTTCCGGCAACCACGACACAAGTCATCGAACTACTTAGAAAAAAATTGTTATTTTTTTTTTAATTATCGACAAAAATAAAACACAATTAATAGTGTTAGGATTTAATTTGATAAACTTTAAGTACATACCTAATTTGCGTTTAATTATTATAATTTAACGCAAGCAAAACTTAAAAAACCGACTTCACCGCTTATATTTTAGTTATAGCTTGATCGATTTCGATAAAATTTGTATGGTCTAGCCACCACTTCTGAAGTAAAATCTATCTAACAAAAAAATCGATTCATATTTGGCGGAATTATCGCGTAACATACCATACACATACATACAAAAAAAAACATACAATTGAGAACCTTATTTTTTTAAGTCGGTTGAAAAGCAGGGGAAATATACTTTTAAACAAAAACCTTAATACTAGTATACAGTCAGCAGCAAAAACTATAATAATCTAGCTAAGTAGTCGTTTCTCGTCCATGATCATAATGACGAACATAATTTAATGTCATGCTTTTTTTGCTGATGCTACATGCTACCTATTTATGCAAAAAAGGTAGTGTCTTCGGAGCGGCATCTACTTTGAATTTTTAGAAGATAATTAGCTAAATATAATTTAAATAATGACGATACTGAACAAAAAGTCTCGTTTAGAGTACGATAGTAATAAATAGAGATAGTAGTTTAATGTGAAGAATCAAGACTTGTTCTACGTTGTTATCCTTGATTAATAAAAGTATTATATGCTCATAATGCCAATTCCGCATAATGCCTACCACTCCCAAAACGACAACTTCTCATAATGTCGAATTCTTAAAACGTCAACTTTTCAAAATGTCAACCGCCCGCGTAACGTCATTAATGAAAAAAATGCGCCGCCGAGTTCTGGGTTCTTCTAGAGTAAAATCTCTATGCAGTAAATGAAATGAAATGAAATGAAATGCATTTATTTGCTTCAAGTGTAGGTGAAACAGATGTAAGGTTAAGTGTATCAATATAGTTCACACACTTGGTCATAATAGTGACATGCAAATATTGATTTGAGGGCTAGGTAGTTAGATATCTTTATAGCGTCATAATTATATTTTTGAATATTGTTAATATATTCTATATGTGTGTATTGTGTGAGTAGAGTCATTAACTTTCATGAGTGCCTCATTGGGGCCCATGTGAATAAACGATTTTGATTTTGTGTGAACGACTGAAAAGAGAGAGAATATTTTAAGTGTAAATTTTTTATTTACATGAATTCCTTTTAACTATAAAAATATTGTATTTTGCACAGCAATTAAGTCTCGCTGTACAACGAGGTAACGCAGCCAGCATTTTGGGCACACTGCCGACTAATGACTTTTTGTATTAGGTAAGTAGTTTAGTTAAATTTGACAAATAATATAATCATGTGTTCAGTCTTGGATAAAAAAAACAACGGTACAAACACACACACACACTGTGCAACAAAGAAGTGTAATAATTAACTATAAAAATTCTGCTGGATGAGCCAACTTTTCAATCCAATCTTTAAGTTCTAATTAAAAACTTTTTGCAAAATGATCAAATAATTGTTGATTAACCGTTTTAGGTATACATTATTAATGCTATTTCCTACAATGTAGGTAATCCTTTATATAATTTATATATAAAGCCCACGGTCAAGAATGGCGGTCACGGCCAATAATACGTTTTGGGAAAACTGGAATCGACAAAATCGTTTTATTGAATAACTCTGTTATTTTACAATAAACTATTGATTGTCGCTGAATTTCGAAACTTTATTAGCTTTGTGAGGACTGGCATTTATTACCCGACTACGCGACGCTAAAGAGGGTAATGAGTTTATCAGTCTATTTATGTGTGTATGTCGGCTGAGGCCGCGGGCGCAGTGCACCCAGGCGCGCGTTATCTGCTCAGTGATGTCATCCTTACTAATGTTATAAATGCGAAAGTAACTCTGTCTGTCTGTCTGTTACGCTTTCACGCTAAAACTATTGAACCGATTTAAACGAAATTTGGTACACCGATAGTCTAGAGCCTGAGAAAGGACATAGGCTACTTTTTAACCCCGAATTCTGGCTGGTCCGGGACTTACGCGGGCAAAGCCGCGGGGC
The DNA here is from genome assembly GCA_948107665.1 of Lomographa bimaculata. NCBI lineage: Eukaryota > Metazoa > Arthropoda > Insecta > Lepidoptera > Geometridae > Lomographa > Lomographa bimaculata. Next base: position 12,435,209 of record OX403608.1, on the reverse strand, counting down.
GCATCTAGTAGTATATATTTCTACTATGTACTCGCTGCAGGCCCGCACCAACGAATTCAGACGTAGGTGTTGATAGGATAGACTTCAAGTTCAAGTTAGCATATCTACCGGTTTTGGTCGAAAACTAGTATGTTCATGTGATGCTTGAGATTAGGTCATCCTACTTATCTACTAATTATATTATTGTAAAGAGGTAAAACGAGAGTTTTGCCGCGAAAGTGAAAAAATGGCGTTATTGATTTTGTATAATTTCCAAAACCGGTGATTCTTCGAGTGTAAATGTGTAATAATGGTGGTAAAAATTACCGAGTAGTAAACTTGCATAAACGCTCTCACACTCACAGCCCCACACTAAGTTGATGACTTGTGTAGTGGGTGCCGGAAACATTCACTTAACACAAACACAACCAGAACCGGAAACACAATCCTTGGGGATTAAACTTATGGTCCCGCCGGAAATCGAACCCGATGCCCAAGTCAGGCCCCAGTGAAGTGCTACAAACTTTACTAGAACTGCTATTGGAGTTTTGGAGCGAAAGGCGTAAAAAAAAAAAAGTTGTATGATTTGCCTACACTCATGACTCACACGTACTGTTACTGTTAACGGTTAATAGTCCACCATTATTAGTTTTAGAAACCGGGAACCGAACCCGATACCCTCTGCTTAGAAGGCGGAGGCGCATCCAAGTAAGCCAAGAGGCAGTTATACTATACTTCTACGTTTATCATCCGTACCGCGACGGAGAGGAACTTATTGCCCGCGTCTTTGTTTCCTGCATGAACGGTATAATCTGGGAGTTTCAAGTCAAGAGTGAATAGGTATTTTCTAGGCAGGCATGCTACGCCATGCTCGGCAGTGAGAGATCGTGGCAGGCAGTGGTCTCCTTCTGCGAAGCGGTGATGGTGCAGGAGGCCTCGGAGCAGGCCAGAGAGATCGATCCCCAATCTGATCCGATCCGGTGCAGACGGTCGGAGGAGGAGGCGGTTCGTCCGCCTCCTTTCTCCTCCTCTGTAGTGGGGTCACTGGTGGAGAGTCAGAGGACCTCTCTTGCACGGCCTCACACGTCTGGGGGGTGGACTTGGTAAGCAAGGTCACCCCTCCATAGGCGCAGTGTCTTCCAGATCTTGCGCTTCCGGGTGGAGAAGTTTGCATCCGGGTCTACCGCCTCGGCATGATAGTGACTGCTAGCGCGACCCTATCTTGCCCCATCTCGGCGAGGGACTGCTCACAAAGGTTTTTAGTGGATTCAAGCTTCACACACCCCCATCCTTCAACCCTGGGAAGGAAGGGAAGTGGTAGGCATTTTCTCCCTCACAAAAAAATATGTTACATCTTCGGCTGAGTCGCTTTCCATTAGGTAAGATCGTAATCGAATGCTTGCCTAACGAACGTAAAAAAAAAGTTAAACATTAGGTACCTACTTAACCTTCTTTTTTTAAATTAATTAAATATCATGTAAACGATTACTCAACCTTTTTTTAATTCCTAACAAATTTTCGTTTACTAAAATATATAAAAAAATCATGACATAACGATCTATGAACAACAATCGATTGTCAATATCGACGGACTCGTGATATCATTATTGTAAAAACCTATCACGACTTCTTAATGAGTTTCTGCCTTTTTATAGATTTCATCGGATGAGTAATCCATTCAATAATAGGTAAGGCCCGAATTCACCAAACTCTTGTTAAATGCATGCAGTAGTTTGGCCGCGAAAATGAACAATTAAACGCAAGCAGTCATAGTCAAGTCATGCCCTAGTAAAGCGGTAGAAACTTTACTAGAACTTCTATTGGAGTTTTGGAGCGAAGACGAAAATCACGTTTTTCAACTTTGTGATTTGCCTACACTTATGCACGTTTACTAAGTATTAACGGTTAAGTCCACAATCATAACACATGAACACTCGAAGAATCACAGGTTTTGGAAAATTTTACAAAATCAACAACGCCATTTTTTACTTTCCACCATCATAACACATTAACACTCGAAGAATCACAGGTTTTGGAAAATTTTACAAAATCAACAACGCCATTTTTTACTTTCGCGGCAAAACTCTTTTGGAGTTGTTCCCGCTTCACCTTTTTTCCACCTTTTATCTAGAAGAACGGCGTCGCGTCACCCATTTATGGTTGAGATACCGTTCATTCGGACGAAACGTTTCGCGTTTTCGTTCATTTATAGAACAGCAAAAGAATGGAACGCTTTGCCGTCGTCTGTGTTTCCCGAAAGGTACAATTTGGGTGTGTTCAAAAGTAAAGTGAATAGGTATTTAATAAGCAAGCCTGCTCCACCTTAGGCTACATCGTCACTTTCCATCAGGTGTGATTGTGGTCAAACGTTTGCTTGGTCTGTAGTAAAAAAAAAGGCATTCTGTTACCCCAAAAATGTTAAGTATAGGTAACTACAAAAGTTTTATCGGTAACAATTGTGGGTTACAAACTATCGAACATAAAATGCCTCAGCCACATCTAACGTTATTTCATAACAAAAAAGCATAGAGCATCGACCGGAGTACGTGTTCAGAATTTGATCCTGTCCATTACTTTTTATGTTCTCTTGGCGTAAGCATTGTGGTACAGTCACCGTCAAATGTGATTCGCAAAATCGTTTAAGAGTGAGTAAAACGTATATTCCAACAGTAAAATGACACGTATCATCACACTTCATGCTAACATAAAAAATCCGAATGTTTGTGTCTAAATGTGTAAGTATGTTTGTTTTTTTTTCACGCTGTTACGTCTGAACGGATTTGGATGGCATGTGGAATGTATATAGCTTATACCTAGGATTATCACATAGGCTACTTATTAACTTGATAAACACGAGCACGAGCAGCACCACTGCGAGGCACGGCTAGTAAAATATAAAATTATCCAACTTTGTAGAACGGTTCAGAGTCAGATTTATGAATAATATAATTATAACATATTATATTATTATTATATAAGTTTTTTATAGTAAATATCATACTAAATAAACATAATATTGAGGACGCAATGTTATTTTTTGTGCCGATTAGATATAGGTACTACCTATTCTATAAATACGATAGATAGATAGATAGATAATACTTTATTGATCCACTTTACAAGATGAGATAATACATAGGTAACAAACAAGCTTATACGTAAAGTATCACAACAGAGGGCCTTATCACTAATAGCGAACTCTACCACGCAACCTTCGGATGGAGAGAACTATAGAATGTAATAGACGGGATGTAATTAATGGATGTATGGAATACTTAATATATAAAGTTTTCATATTTTGAAGTTATTCGCTTGTGTGTTTTAGACGCTAAATGACACCCGGACAGACGGACGGATATAGTGCTGAACCATTTAAGTCAACATAGAGACCTCGTTTTGCTCGGTCCAAAAAATTATAGACACTCTTCTTTCTGACTGTACATAGGAAGACATTCCTATCTTAATGTTCACATAAATGGAATCAGAAATTTAGTTTTCATTCCTAGAATAAATTGTTCTAAAACAATGTAATGTTAATGCAATGATTTAATAGTTTATTAATAATTAAACGCAAGCAAAGCTTAAAAAAACCAACCTCACTGTTTTATCATCGGAACCTTGATCAGATTTAATTTATAAACATGCATTATTGACTATAACTCAAAAACTAGAGATCAGTGCTTGATCAAATTTCAATGGGACCACATAAAAAGCACCAGCTTCCAAATAAAAAAAGAATCATCAAAATCGGCTCACAACGAAAGAAGTTATGAAGTAACTTTTGAAGTCGGGTAAACGAGAACATCGTCAAAGTACGCATAATTCGTCACAAAATAGGCATTATTGGCGATATTTCAAGAACTACTGATCAGATCTTGATCAAATTTAAATGGGACCAATTAATTAATTAGATCCAATTAATTAGAAAGCAAAATCTTTCAAACTAAAATTATTGTCGAAATCGGCTCACGTGGAGAGAAGTTATAAGGTAACATAAATAAAAAAAAAATACTGTCGAATTGAGTACCTCCTCCTTTTTTGGGAAGTCGGTAAAAATAAGATAAATGGCAAATATTATATAACAGCTACGGGCCATCCATAAATTACGTCACACGTTAAGGGAGAGGAGAGGGTCGACGAAGTGTGACGATAACTAAAAAACTAGGGATCAGATCTTGATCAAATTTAAATTGGACCAATGGGAAAGCAACAGCTTTTAAACAAAAGAAAAAAATTTCAAAATCCATTTCAACCTTTCATACATTTCTAAATGTAAAATCGCAAAATATGTGACATCACACTAGGTAGGGGGAAGGAGGGGGGGGTCTCGAAAATGTGACCATCTGTGACAAGGACGAGGGAGGGGTTAAAAAAATCGTGAAATTTGTGTGACGTAACTTAGCTGCAAAATATTGTTTTGCTTTCACACTCTTCTTTTGCTTTCACACTGTTCTTTTGCTTTCACTCTCTTCTTTTTTCAACTGCCCGTTGGTTAAGTTGGTTGACCGTTCGCCTAAGCAAGCGGGAACACAAAATTTCTCCCTAAGTAAAATTTGTGTTTTTGGTTGTGATTGTGTGTGTGATGTGAATGTTTCCGGCACTCACGACACAAGTCATCGAACTAAGTGCGGGGCTGTGTGTGTGAAAGCAAAAAAAAAAAATTAGGTCCTGGGTTCAATTCCCGGCAGGAGCACAATGTTCACAATTTGTGCGGGTTATTTTTGGTGTGATTGTGCGTGATGTTCTTTCCAGCACATATTACTCAAGTCAGTGAGTGTGATTTGTTTTTGTTTTTACCGACTTCAAAAAACGAGTAGGCACTATGTTCGACTGTATGCATTTTTATTTATATATAAATGTTCACCGAATTCTCCCCCATTTGTGGACCGATTCTAAAAATATTTTTTTGTTTTTTTTTTATTCAAGTTAGGCAAACTTTTGACCACCATCTCACCTGATGGTAGATTATACTTCAGAGGTGGTCCCATATACATTTTATCATTAAAATAAGCGGTAAAGTCGATTTTTTTTCAAGATTTTCTTACGTTTAAATTATTTTTGGTTTGATCAAGATTTCACAATCGCTTCTCAATATAAACCCTTAGTTCTAAATTCTTGATAATATCTACAATGGTTGTCGACAAGCTGTTCTACCGCATTCAGACTGATTCATAGCCTATCTGATCTGTGGTGAAATATTTCATTGTACCTACCAGCCCGGCGTAGTTACATGTCTGCCTTCTAGGCTGCCGGTACCGGGTTCGATTCCTATTAACACAGAAATTTGTGTAATTTCGTGTTTTTGATTTTTTGTTTTGTTTGAGTCATGTGGATGATTTCGTCAGCCGTGATACAAGTCTTCAAATGCGGGGCTGTGAGTGTTAGACATAAGTATTGACGTTTATGATATAAACTTGTACTTTACACTGCTCGAAAATGAAATTTTTTTTTTTTTAAAGGAGTTTGATAATATAAAAAGGTATGGGACCTTTTTCCAACGACTTAACAAAAAGGATGAAGTACTCAATTCGACTCCTTTTTTTAAGTCGGTCGAAAAGAAAAAAAAAGAAAGTAAATAAAAAGTAATTTTGGTATTTTAAAATGCACCTAAGAGAGAATAAAATAAATTACTTTGGCATATTATTACGCTAGTCTATCAGATAATAAATAGAAAAATATTCAATTAAAATGAGACTTCCGCAAAAAAGTAAAACTATTAAACAGACTGACGTAAAAAATATGTTATTGTTAATTTGGACACATTATCTATATAATTGACGTGACCTATATAATTTATAATAACAAAATTATTTAAAGTATATACGGATTGAAGGGCAATGTTTTCAGTTTAATTACAGGGCTTAAAAACATTTAACATCTAATATCACAGGGTGAGGAGCGCAGTGCCTTGCCTCACAGGATTTTAACTTGCATAAGCTCAAGGCTTTGGGTGGTACAGAACTCTATTGGACAAACATGATGCTTACCATCAGGTGAGCGACTTGCTCGTCTCCTCTCTCAATTACATAAAAATGTGTATATAAAAAAGTACGCATTTACTGACACGCCAAATTATACACATCAAAATCAAAATCGTTTATTCACATGGGCCCCAAAGAGGCACTCGTGAATGTTAATGACTCTACTGCCGGATTCGCAAAATTACAGCCATCTCCAGAAGAACCTGACAAGAAACTCGGCGGCGCATTTTTTTTTATATGTTTAAATGTATATACATATATATATAATATATACCTATATATATTATATTATTTAAGCTTATTTTATTTATTTATGTGTTATTTATTATATTTTTTATATATATGTAAGCTGTTTTTATTGTCTATTGTATGTTTGTTTATCATAGTTTTTTTTTAAATGTTTTGTTTGTTTATAATAGTGCCAAATAAATATATTTCATTTCATTTTCATTTCCAAATTAAAAAGATCTAGCACAACATCCCACGACAAAAACAAAGCAGTAACTTAACAATCCAACACGAAAACAATCTCAGCATCTAATATAAATTACTTCTTTAGTACAGTCAGCTGCAAGAGCATCTCCTACTATGCAAATGTAACTGCTAAAACAGGATAAGCTAAACGCGATGATGTTCGCATGACACAATGTTCAGTCAGAGTGCTTGGATGCGACACAATCACAACCAGAACCAGAAACAAATTTCCCTTGAAGAGAAAACTTGTGTTTCCACCGGAAATAGAACCTGATACAATCGATCAATGACCTACAACTTTATTTATAGGGAGTTTTGCCGCGAAAATGAAAAAATGGCGTTGTTGATTTTGTATAATTTTCCATAAACCTGTGCTTCTTCGAGTATTAATGTGTAATAATGTTGGATTATTAATCGTGAATACTTAGTAAACGTGCATAAGTGTTAGCAAATGATGCCAAGTTGGGGGCTGAGTCACCCACGTCCGTAGGAGGATACCCCTTAAGTCTGACTCCCTACACGTGGTCCCCGGGTGGTGCTAATCAGGTGACATTTGAGAGGTGGTAGAGCATTTTGTGAGTTGCTCGCCTGCTACCAAAGTAGCTTACCACCATCAAGTTGAAAGTCTGCCACCAAGCCAAATACGGTGTTCCGGCAGTTATCCTTGAGAGTCTGCGTATTCCAGGTCTAGTGTGTTTACCAGCTTCGATCACATCGTCACTTACCATCAGGTGAGATCGTGGTCAAACACTAGCCTGTCACAAATAAAAAAATAAAATAAAAAACGTGATTTTCGCCTTCGCTCTAAAGCACACATTTTATTGATTAAAAGTAAACAAACTGAGACCACTTATGCAACTTAAATTATACAACTCTCCCAAGTTGGTGTGCATACTTTTGTGTGATGTTAAGTTGTTCGTCTCCCATTTTCGAAAGTGTACTCCCCAACGTCTATTGGTGACTGACACACGGCTAACGTAAGCTCCTGAAACACACTGATCTTACTCGTGAAATGACGTATGATATCCCCTTTAACTTCCCACGCCGATCTGGATCGACATATCTAACGTCACGTGTGACAGCGTTGCGTATGATAAGTATATTTCTGGTTGAACTGTTTTCATACAAATTCAAGAGTCAAGATGTCATGTGGGTTCAGTTTGTCTTTACCCTTATAAATAGTTGTCAAATATATTGTATTTGATATTTAGATGTTGACATATTATTGCTGCTGACTGTACATAGATTCTAGACTTATCTAATACAAAACTAAATTATGCGAAGCAAAACTCTGTGTCACAAGCTCCTTTGTCCCTTGGCAAGTTACCAAATCTTCCGAATACTTATTTGGAATAGTAGATTTGTAGGGTTACCAGACTAAACGGAATTTCTCGGAATTTGGTTTTTTTTTTAAACCTAAATGTAAAGTATTTTTTATAAAATAATTTGATTTCAGATATCTGTATATATAAAATATAATGTCTCGATTGACATGTAGTAGTATAAATATGTGTACTCTCATGACCTTGTGTCAGATGCGTCTTGCCTGTGGGCCCTAAACACCTATCTTTGTGTGGTAGAGATCGCTATTAGTGATAAGGCCGCCTGTTGTGATACTTTACGTATAAGCTTGTTTGTTACTTTTGTTTTTTATTCATTTATTTTTTACCGTAGGAACAATTATGGAACACTTGGTCATGTCTTAAAATCTCTGCACAATTAACATAACATTTAAAAACATTTGAAGAAGCGGCTGTATAGAAGCGTTGTCAAGAAAAGGGTAATAATAAAATAATAACATAATAATCTAAACAATATATCGTAGCAGCTGTATAGGGGCTTTGTCAGAAAATAAAATATACTAACAATAAAATTAAGTAGTGACACTAGTACTTAGTCACTTTTTTTTCTCATCTAATAAAGTGGATCAATAAAGTATTATCTATCTATCATATGGTTGTGATTGTGTCTGTGATGTGAATGTTTCCGGCACCCACGACACAAGTCATTGAACTTAGTGTGGGGCCGTGAGTGTGAAAGCGTTTATGTTTATATTTATCTCCAAAAATGTAGATGCTTGGTGACCCCACAACAATATCGTCCATAGATAAATAAACGGAAGATATCTTATTTGTATTACATAATATTACTTGCCGAGTTCTGTAATACTGGATTATTAATCTTGTTCCCTTATCGCAACAAATATTTGTTTATTTGTCTTGTACCAATATTGTGTCTAGAATACGTTAGTGTACTTAAATTATAAGCTATCTTGAATTCAATTTTATCATTGATTGTTTTTTTATATACCACTGATTCTTTCAAAATATATCGTTTTGCGTTTATAACTATTTATTGAAGTCGGTTTAGAGACTTATCATTAGCACTTAAATTGTTTTTTATGATTTTTATTTAATTATTAAAACTAACCAAGTATAACTAGATATTAAATGTACAAAACTTAATCTAATAGACTGCTACCAGTTAGCAAAGTACCCAAAATGCTGGCAGCATTGCCACGTTGAATGGCAAAGTTCAATCTCTGTCTAAAATATTTGCCGGCATTTAGGTCACGAGTTGCTTTGACCAAACATAATTCATTGAAGATTGTATGTGCTCCCGGTCCCCACGGTCCCAACGTCTCAACATAAAAAAAGTATATAATATAAACTCTCTCGAAACAATAAACAGTAATTTTCAATCTTTTATTATACCGAGAAAATCTACAATAGGCAGGGAATATGCACTAATTTTTAATGCTTTTAGTTAACTTTACATTGCTGAAACCAAAATGTTATTCATGAAAACATTGAATATCATATCAAAATAAATATTTGTAAATACGAGCAAATTCAGACAGTTTTAAACGCTGCCATTTTGACGTTATTTTTGGAACGTCTACGATCCAATCAGGCTTATAGTTGACCAATCATTGACATCCAAATTTTAGAAACTAACTTCACGACTCAATTCAGCCAATAGCGTGAATAACAGTTCTGCTCCCATGAATTTTTTATCACTTTTTGAACGACTTCAAAAAAAGGAGACGGTTCTCAATTCACTGTATGTTTTTTTATGTGTTTTACCTACGAACTTTTTCTAGGTGAACTTATTTTGATGTCTTTTTTATTTGAAAGCTGTTGCTTCCCTAGGGGGCACAATTTGATCAAGATCTGACCAGTAGTTTTTGAGTTATCCTCAATAATAGGTACTAACCATTTAATTCATTTAATTTGACCAAAGATGTGGTGAAGTCGGTTTTTTAAGCTTTGCTTGCTTTTTAATTATTTATATATATTTCTAATCAAAGAATCAGAATCAGAATAGTCTTTATTGTATAACTGTGTAAACAAGGTGTAAAAAAACATGTTTGGTATTGGTAACAACAGTCTGCCCATTTCGGGCGTACAATAGCAAGTACTTAAACAAAAATACTGTGTTTACTGTTTACATTTATGACAGTAGCATCTAACAATATTGTAATTACTTGCATTATATTTTTAAGTATTAATAATATTATATTACAAATTAAAACATTTTTTAAACTCTAATGGACGATATTGATATTTATTATTAATTCCTATACAGTTTATAAATTAAAAAGCATTTAAACAAGTAAATAATAATTAAAATGTTATTCTATTACTATAAAGATAATATTCTCTATTGTATCAAGCGCTAGCGGTATCGGAGTGTTGGTTGACAGCCAGCACTCACCGGCTCCTCTCGCCAGGTCGCCTATACCTATAATATTCCAGCCAATTTAGCTATTATTGAATATTATAACCTACAGTGCAAATTGTATACAGCTTTTGTCCATTTACCCGTAGATTTGCTGGCTGATCCTTGACCTATGAGTACCGTTGTGCACATGACGGTTATACTACTTGACTGCGTGTGAGAGGGATTTGTACGAAAATTTGACGGTATTTTAAGAGCTAGCTCTCTAAATAATGATATTTTAAAATGCTTTTTGATTTTTTTAATGCTAAATGAGTAAGCCATCAATGTTACTGTTTATAGACGTATTTTGTCCCGGGGACTATCTCAAAGACGGCTTCAAACTGAACGATGAAACTTACTTATAATATCCGTTATATCCAGTAATTGAAATATAAATACAGAATTTAAATTAGTTTACAAAAATAGTTTATAAGCATTTTACCTGAAAAGTTTTTACTAGACTAGTATTTTTTTAATTCAATATAGGCATACATTTGACCGCTATCTCACCTGATGGTAAGTGATGATGCGATCGACGATGGAGCCTGTTTGCCAAGAAGATTCCCTCACTCGTGACTTAAAGACTCCCGAATTATACCTATCGGGAAACAGACTCAGGCAAGGAATTCCACTCCTTAGCGGTGCGCATAATAACTGTCGAAGCAAATCGCTTCGTGCGTATTAGTGGTATATCAACTACATAACGATGGTGATGGTGATGGTGTCGATATAATAATACCTGACCATTGAATTATTAATTGCTGCGTATTCCAGGTCTAGTGTGTTTACCAGCTTCGACCACATCGTCACTTACCATCAGGTGAGATAGTGGTCAAACACTAGCCTGTCACAAATAAATAAAAAAAAAAATATTATTAATATTTCAATAATTATAATAATATTGCAATCTGATTAAGTGTCAATCATTACATAATGTATTTGATTATTTCAACACCTGTGTTTTTATTTTCTACTGGCAGACCAGCCCCGGCTTCGGATTATAACAGGGTTAAATAGATGAATAAGACATAGTTACACTGATCAAGCAGCCAGATCGTTTATATGAAACTTGAACAACAAAGTTAAAACTATCGTGAGTATTACACATTATGTTTCAATGTTATATCCGGTTATCCGTAAAAAATGTCGACTTACTTTGTAGTCGACTAGTTTCGGACAAATTTTTAGAGCCTGCGTATTCCAGGTCTAGTGTGTTTACCAGCTTCGATCACATCGTCACTTACCATCAGGTGAGATAGTGGCCAAACACTAGCCTGTCACAAATAAAAAAAAAAAAATTAGTTGTCCTTCATCAGGATGCGTCAGACGTGTTTTAAGCCTTATATATCATAGAAACATTATTGAATTACATAATTTATGGTGTCTCATTAAAACCTCATCTTTTTTTTAAATCATAAAAGTATTAAGCCTCCTGCCTCTGTTGGTAAGCTGTCTAATAAAGGGAAATTAGTCTCAATTGTAAAACAATCTTTGCTTCAACCCAATGCGTCATAATCAGAACGGTAGCGCTGTATCCCTTTCTCCTTAATTTCTTTCCGAGCACATATTTTAATACCAAAGAAAATGCTCATGAGATTTTTTTACGTGAATCACACTTTACTACGTTTGTCATTTATACCTAAAAAAAAAAAGGAACAAATGAGTAAATACCACCAAGAAGCGGAAGACAACCCAATGAAAATCTCGAAAATGTATTTAAAAAAACATAAAACATGTGAAAATGAAGTATAAAGTATTTTCTACCGACTTCACAAAAAAAGGAGGAGGTTACTCAAGTCGAATGTATTTTTTTTTGTCTGTTACCTCATATCTTCTTTCTATGTGAACCGATTTTGATAAATTTTTTTTTTGGAAGATGTTGCTTTCCAATTAGTCCCGTTTAAATTCGATCAAGATCAGTCTGTAGTTCTTGAAATATCGCCAATAACGTGTGTTTAGTATATCTAATCTGATCAAAGTTCCCAAAATAAAGCGGTGAAGTCGGTTTTTTTAACTTTCGTTGTGAAAAATTATATTTAAATCAGTTGCCCTTAGAAATAGAATTAAGAAAAGTTACGTGTTAAATTATCACCACAAGATCGCAACATAAATAATTGTATACATCTATTAACAAAACGAAATCGCTACTTACCTAACCTCACATAAGACACCTTTCTATCGTTCACCTTTATCTATGTCAAAGATCATGCACTCACAGATACGTCGCGTGCGACCTACTTCCAACTAATTACCTACACAATAACCAACAATATATCTAAGTTATTAAAGTATTAACGTCTCACATTGTAATATGACTTATTATTAAGTGCGGTAAGTTATTATTTAAGTTACTAAATTTAATAGTCTTTGTATCTTTTGTGGGGCTTTTGGCACGCTTTTAACTGGTAGTGGATTATTGTTTAAGCGTATGTAATGACTATGTAACATTATTGTTGCAAAGCTTAACCACTTTGTCTTCAGAATCCTTGATCAGATTAAATGAATTAAATACACATTATTGAAGATAACTCAAAAATTACAGGTCAGATCTTAAACAAATTTAAATGGGACCACATGGGAAGCTCCAGCTTCCAAATTGAAAAGAATCATCAAAATCGGTTCACCTAGAAAAACGTTCTGAGGTAACACACATAAATAAATACAGACGAATTGAGAACCTCCTCCTTTCTTTAAAAAAATTATGAGGTTCTCAATTCGACTCTATATTTTTATGTGTGTTACCTCAGAACGTTTTTCTAGGTGAACTCTATTAAAATTAAAATATGATTTCCATTTAAATTTGATCAAGATCTCACCAGTAATTTTTAAGTTATCCTCAATAATGCGTATGTATTGAATTCATTTAATCTAGAAGCGGTGAAGTCGGCTTTAAAGCTTTGCTTGCGTTAAAATTATTTATTGTTTCTGGCTAACTAGCTAGGCTGCTATTACAACTGTTGGTAAATGATGGTGTGGTCGAGAGTGGTGAGCATGTTAGGCATATATTTTCACTAAGTGATTAAGTTCCACATTTTTGACGATGGTAACCTAAAAACATTTTTCACCACGCTGTAGCGTAGCTATCCAGAAATGCATTTATTTATTTCAAATAATACTTTATCGAATCAGTTTAACTCAAAATTAAATATGTGTGTGTGTGTGTGTATGTATAAAGTATAATACATTTAAATTAAAATTATTATAATCTTTTTTCAATTTCAATTAATTTACAATACAAAAAGTTACAAAAATATAATCACCTTCAAACAGTCTCCTCACTAAATCTTAGACACATTTTAAGCATGAGAAAATTTGGTAATACATCTATACTCTATAAAATAATCTTTGAAATATAATCAGGCTCTAAATACAGATAAATAAATAGAATCCATTGACCTCTAGGTGTCAAAATAACAAATTAAAAATAATGATTGACACCCAATCAGATCACAATATATTTGCAATATTAATACTAACTATGAACAATAGTCCAATGATCACCTATTAATATTATTATCATGATAACTTTTGTTTTGATAAAATCTATGATAAATATAGTTTATTTGATAAAGAGATTTACAACTAGTAAACTCGGCTCCGTCATCGAATCGGTTCGAAGGTACTTTTTTTATAATAGCTTTCACACTCAACATCCCCACATTAAGTTCAAATACTTGTGTTGTGGTTGACAGAATCATTCTGCACAAAAATCACACCCAGAACCAAAAACACAAATTTCTATTGAGAAGAAAACTTGTGTTCCCTCTAAGAATCGAACGCGATACCAGTATAAAAAGCAGAAGCTCAACAAACGTCATCGGGCAGTTTGAATTATTGTGCTGTCATCCAAATTTCTACATTTACAAAGTTTCAAATCGATACTACAATAAATAATTTAAACGCAAGCAAAGCTTCAAAAAACCGACTTCACTGCATTATCTTCGGAACCCTTGATCAGATATTGACAGTATTTTTAAGGGACCAACTTGACACCATATCCTTTCAAATAAAAAAGAATCTTCTAAATCGGTTTCCCTTTAAAAAACACACATAAAAATAATCGAATTTTTTGAAGTCGGTTAAAAAGTACTAAGTGATAATTAATATCCGTGTAAAAAGTGAAAACTACAGAAATACAAGTTGAAAAAGAAAACGTTGGAATGTCAACAAACTCAAAATGGCCGGCGTCATAATAGGCATATTATCGTAACAAATTATCGCACGTCATATCTGTAATAGTAATGACACTCTTTAAAGGTTAGTGCACACTGCGCGGGCGTAGAAAGCGTTTAATCACACATAATGGTTGCGGAATTTTACTCTCGTGTGTACAAGTCTTTATTTGGGTCGAAGAAAATAAGCTTTCTTGGTATTGTTGTTTTTAGAGTTCATGTTGTGAAATATTTCATCTAATAGTGCATAGGTTATAAGAGGAAAGGCATCCGCCATTTCAAAAATCAAAATCGTTTATTCACGTGGGCCCCAAAGAGGCACTCTTGAAAGTTAAAGACTACTGCCAGATTCGCAAAATTACAGCCATCTCGAGAAGAACCTGGCAAGAAACTCGGCGGCGCTTTTTTTCATTCATCTTTTAAAAAAACATTCCTAAACACTAATACATAATTGTATTAACCTAGGTTTATCTACATTATGTAGTCGCTAGAAAGTGCTTGAGCAGTTTGCCTCCATGCATCCTTGTCATTAATGTAGTCAATCGTTTTATAATAAGCTTTCTTAATTAATCCCGTTTTAGGCAAGCGTTCTCCATCTTTGACCATATCATCGCTTTCCATCACGATACCTATTCACTCGCGACTTGAAGACTCCCAAATTGTACTCATCAGGAAACACCGACTCAGGTAAGGAGTTTCATTCCTTTGCAGTACGCACAATGAATGTGGAAGCAAAACGCTTCGTGCGCATTTGTGTAATGTCCACCATAAAGCGGTGTCGCTTAGCAGTTTGTCTGCTTGTCCGATGATAGAACGGGGATGGGGGAACTAGATAGTGGAAAATTCTTGCCTATTCCGCATCAAAAAATAATTCACGACAGTTCTCGCAGATCAAGTTGACCGTTGATTATTTTTAAACCAAAACACGTATTTTTGTATGGAATGTCACCAGCAAATCCGGTGAATCATTTATTCTTGTATTTACATAAAACTCTTAGAATTACGTGTTGCATTATAGGTATAAAACGAAGGAAGCTTTGATTGCCACTTCAACCGACTTCCTATAAAAGAAGGAAGGGTTCCTATACTGCCGTCTTAAAGAGTTAAGACGTAACTAACATTTTTGTGGAAATTGAGTTAAATACATCAGAAATGTTATTACTATTTAGTATATCTTATGACTAGTAGCAGATGCGTCTTAGTTAAAAGAAAGATTTAGTAGCGTTTGAATATTAAAAAAAAAAAATTATACGCTTCGTTTTTTCTTGTTTTCGATGTATATAATATTACTCAATTTTGTCAAAATGCAGATACGTCTTTTTTGTTTATGACGGCAGTATAGAGAAGTCTACTTTTATCTGTGATAGGGTAGATATTGACCACATCTTGACGGTAGGTGGTGATGCACCCGAGGAAAACGATAACCCTCTTTACATACTTTTTGATTGGCCGCCGCAAAGCAAATGACTGACTCATACATATTGAACAAGTTACAAGAAAGTATTTTCTTGCAGAAAGGATAACATCTTAGAGTATAATAATCCACTGACTCGAATTTGTTATTATGATGGTGAACAATACGTAGTTATATGTATATAAGTTTAAAAGTAGACAATGTGTAAATCCTAGGTATAAGCTATGTACATTCAATTTCATCCAAATTCGTTCAGCCGTTACAGAGTGAAGAGGAAAGAAACATACTTACCACACACAAACTGTCGGATTCATAATACTAATAAGATTAAGATTCTTTTGTATGTGACTGAATGCCTCCTTAACGGCTGGACCGATTTTGATTAATTTATTTGTGTGTTAGGTGCATTCAAGAATGATTTAGAGAATAAATATTAATCGCCTACATTTTGCCTACTTAAAAATCAACTTTTGAGATTAATTGCTTAGATTCAGATTCAGATTCTTTATTCACCTTAATAATAACAGTGATCGTTATTCTAGGCATGTCACATTACAATTTAATAATTCGTTAATAACAATTGATACTATGATAAAGAATGTGTCAGACATCAGGTAATAAAATAAAAATATATAATTATAAGCATTAGGTATGTCAAGAATAAAATGATTAATAAAATAAAATAGTAATATGATTAACAGTCAAAATATATTTGAGGTAATTTAGTCAATATCAAAAGAATTATTGCTTAAGTGCATGTCCATAAATTCATTAAGGCTGTAGAAAGAATTGTTCTCAAAAAATAATTTAATTTTTCTTTTAAATTGTGGCAGTGGTAAGTTTGAAATGTCAGGAGGCAATTTATTAAACATTTTTATCTTGATGAAGATACCCTGCTTCTGTACTTTGGCTAATCTTACTTTAGGTACGTAGAGCTTTTTATTATTGCGAAGATTCAAATTATGTGTGTCCATTTTTTTCGGCAAATTGTCCAAGTTATAATAAATTTCTAAAAGGCATTTGTATATGTATAAAGATATAACTGTCATAATTTTGGCTTGAGAAAAATATTTTTTAACACTCGTTCTTTTATGTACCCCGTATATTATTCTTAATGATCTCTTTTGACACCTTAATACTCTTATTATGTCAGCTCCATTACCCCAAGTAGTAATAGCATAGCTTAAGATTGAATGTACATACGCATAATATATAGATACAATCGTTTTTCTATCTAGTAACGGCTTAAGCTTTAAAAGGGCATAGTTAGCACTGGAAATTTTATGACAAACCTTGTCTATATGAGATGAATGGCTAAGGGTATAATCTATTGTATATCCCAGAAAAATATTTTCTGTTGAGGTTGGATGAACTAGATTCTGTTTTCGAGTATAATAATTCATTACTAGAGTTTTTTCGGAATTTAGTATTATACCATTTGCCTCAAACCAGCGTTTTAAAATAGACATTGCTGAAGAAATTTTTATAATAAGTTCATCTTTATTTTTATCCTTTAGACCAACATGGGTATCATCAGCAAATAATGTAATGGTCGCCCATTCTGGAATGCAATTGGCAATGTCATTTACGTAAATTAAAAATAAAAGAGGTCCCAATATAGACCCTTGAGGTACTCCGATATCAACATTTCCGATCTCAGAATTCTGTTCATTTACTCTAACTACCTGTGTTCGATTTGTAAGGTAAGAATTCATCATATGCAATTCTTTTCCCTCGAAACCATAATGCTGAAGTTTAAGAATTAAGATATCGTGGCGCAAACAATCGAACGCTTTTGATAAGTCGCAGTAAATGCTTGTGCATTGTTGCGATTCATCTAGCCCCTGTAGAATGTAGTAAACAACTTCTCTGATTGTCATTTCTGTTGATTTGTGTTTACGAAATCCAAATTGAGCTGGTGTAAATAAATTATTATCTTCAAAGTATGCAAGGATCTGTTTCTTAAGGATTGCTTCTAGAATTTTTGAGACTGCGGGAAGTATGCATATTGGCCTATAGTTGCTTAATTCAATGTGTTCAGCTTTTTTGTATAATGGAATAACTTTACCATGTTTTAAGGAGTCGGGGAAAATCCCCTCCTCCAAACATGAATTTATTACCTTATGTAACAAGTCTAGCAGACAGTAGTTGTGTAAAGTTAGTTCTTTAAACGTTTTTGTATTAATTTCGTAAATATCATTTGACTTCTTACCTTTCATGCTCTGTACTATTTTACGTAAATCATCTAGACTAATTTCATTAATTTTTATATTTACTTCTGGCCTTTTTGTTTCTAATAAGTACTTTTTGCATTTTTCCTCATCGATAACTATATTTTTTGTTAATTTATGAGCTATATTTAGAAAAAAATCGTTAAATAGGTTAGCAATTTTTTTTGGACTATCTATCTTAGTGTCCCCGTGGTTTATATATTTAATTTTAGTTGTACTTTTTTTCTTTTTCTTGATTTTCTCATTAACTATATTCCATGTCTCTCTAATTTTGTTTTTTGATATTTTAATTCTATGCGCATACTGTAGCTTTTTAGCTCTTCTCAATACTTTCCTCAGGGTTTTTTTATACCTTATAATTTTTACTTTTCTCTCATCGCTGGGAAAACTATTTTGGATTAATTCTAATTTAATTAAATTATTTTTTGATATTTCTATACCAGTCGTTGTAAACTTTTTGTTAGTATTTTTACTAATTGTAATTTTTTTCTTAGGGAAAGCTATGTTATGATAATGTGTTATTGCTGTTATCAAAATATACATTTTTTCATTGGCATCCTTGGCCCTAACAATCTCATCTTCTAATGTTTTGTAAGCCTTACAAAAGAGATAGTGAAAATAGTCCTGGTTGCTTTTAGAAAACATTCTCGCATAAATTACGTGACTATCCACCGTATACGCTCCTTTAATCCCCAACTCCAGCATTATGACGTTGTGATCGGACAACTTGACATCTAAAACACTACCAATACAATTTTCATAGTTAACAATAAAATTATCAATACACGAAGAGCTAGCACCTTGTATTCTAGTAGGTTTGTCAATTATACATTTGCAATTAAAATTATTGAGAATGTCAAAAAATTGTCGTATTTTGTTATCATGTTTCAATATATTTAAGTTAAAATCTCCTCCAAGTACAATAGTTTTATTTTCTCTACTTATTTTATGTAACAACTTTGTCAATATATCGAAAAATAATGCGAGATCTTTATTAGGTCTATAAATACAAACCACCACTATTTTAGTAGCTCGTAATTCTATTGCTGAGAGTTCACAATTCATCTCAAAAGACATTAAATTTAGATCTTTTCGTATTCTATATTCTAAGCCGTTTTTTATGAATATCGCAGTGCCTCCATGCTCAAAAATTTTTCTATGATAATATGTAGCGAGTTCATAGTTTTCAATATTCATACCAAGCACTTGATAGTCTTTTCCCCACGTTTCAGTTAAGCATAAAACATCACAGCCTATTGAGTTTACTACGCTTTCAATTTCAAGATACTTATTGTGAATACTTTGAACATTTGCATGAATAAAAACTATCTTGTGTTGTGAGCATGGGTTTTTTCCTGAAAATTTTCATTTTCCACTGTATGTGCAAGTTTTTCACGTTGAACAAATGTCAACGAGGAAGATCCACTAAAACCTAGCTTGAATATTGAGGTTATTTGTTGTATAATGTGCTCCTTTGTTCCATTGTACGTTTTCTTAGTATATGAGTTTGAGTTAATGTCTACAAATTTCACATTTTCATTTAATGTTGCTAATCGAGCAATTTTTTCATTATGGTCATATATATTATTATCATTATGAGTATCATAGCGCATTCCAGTTATCATAATGTTGTATATTCTATTTGGATTTTCAATGACAGCCTGTATCTTCTTTATAAAACTATTGTTAGATGCGTATTTATGATGATATCTGCTTATAATAATCATTAATGTGTCTCCCTTTTTCAAATATTTTGTATTATTTTCAACATTTTCTAGAATTGTTTCTATAGCGGCTCCAGGTTTACAGATATTTACAAAATTGTCCGGTATGTCCATGTTTCTCGCAAGCTTTGACATAATTTCTCGTCCTATATCATCTGAGAGAATGATGCCTCCAGGTCCATTTTTAGAATTTAACGGTGTGTATTTGTAAGTTGAAACTTCACTAGCGTTACATTTCTTGGTTTTGTTGATGTAAAGTTCTTCCGTGCGATTTTGTAGGTCTAATTCTGATTTTCTCTGTAAGTGTTCTAGTTCATGTTTGATTTTCGCTTCCTGTTTCTTTAGATTTAGGCAATTTTTCTCTAGATTTTTAGCTCTTTTTGCTAGTTTATTTATCTTCTTGTGTAATCTTTTAACTTTTATTCCAACTATGATTGATTTTTTATTAGAATTCGATTTCTGGGATTTTTCATACCTTATTTCCTTTGCTAAATTTGTATTTTTCTGTTTCTCTTCTTGAAGCCATTTTGTGAGCTGTTGTACATTTTTTTCTAACTCTTCCACATTTTTTTGGAGTTCACGTGATGTCGGTGTACTGATTTCTTTTCGTGTGCATGAGGCTGACAACAATTCTTCCGGCGAAAAACGAGGAAATCTCGGTTTTTTACGTTTACGTCCAGTTATAGGTGTGGAATGTCCTTCGTTTGGTTCAAGTTTTTTATAGAGGTCAATGATTTTGTTTTTTTTGTCCAACTCCTTCTCCAGATTTGAATTTTGCATTAATAAATTGTCAATTTCATTATTAGCGGATAAGAGTTTCAATTCTAGTGTTTTAATTTCTTCTTTAGATGAGTCGTCAGATCTGCTGCGATTTGGTACACTTAACATTGTAGATTCAAATAATGTTGAATCGGTCATATTTCCCACAGAATTAGCTCTGCGTATTTGGGGCACCCTGAACGTAATATTGTCAAAATCATTAAAATCCATGTCCATTCTGTTTACTTTTAAAATTTGCGTATAAAAAATTAGTTCTCTTTTTTATATAATGAATTGCTTGCAAAGATTCAATTATGGATCGAAAAATCAAACATTATTATTACATTAAGAAAAAATATATAAAAAGTCATTCAAAACGGTATTCTACCGTAGAGGTTTGAACCAGTTGCCCACGATCGCAGCTAAGTGCCAATACCATTAATCCATCGAGTTAGTTAACACTGCAGTCGAAATTTGTTTATTCTATCTTCAAGGCCAGTTTGTAGTAAGTGGCAGAGTTCAAAGTTCAAATTGTGTTGTCACGGATCGCAAGAGGAGGTAGGTAATATAACTGTCCATAAACTTGAACGATACTTAAGTTAATAAACCACAGCATTCACTTTTAATAAATAATTATGAATTAGCACAAATTTCCGATGTTTAATGTTTTGAGACATTCGATGAATGTATATAAATCCAATTTATTCACGCTAGTTCACTTTAAATGTTTTTAATTATTTTGCACTGATATTGTCTAAAAACGTTGTCCGTCTGCTAAGTCCACATTCTCACAGTTAGTTCCAACTATTATCACTACTTTGAATATGATTTAAGGTTAAAAACCACTCTTATACTATTTTTTTATGAATAAATTCACGGAGCCAATGTTCACTTAGACGCGGCGTGACGTCAAAAAAAAAAAGATTATACTTATAGCTTATATTAAAAAATAAATGTTTGATATTTGTTATTGGTACTTATTTGGCTTAACGTATTAGCATTGCATTTTAGAAAAGCAATCCCGCCAGCATGATGAGATCTCTACCCACTGATAGTGGGCTTGAGCACTTAAGTTTCCTATGAGCCCGATGACTTGTAGGTAACTTGATTCTTTGCTGCATTAGATGTATATAATTTTAGTTTAGTTTCAGGAAATATAGGCAATTGGCTCGTAGATATATCAGAGATCTCGCATAGATATATATATAATGGATATAATAGACGGACGGACGGACAAAGTGGACCACCCAAGTCAACTAAAAAATCTCGCTTCGCTCGATTAATATGAATGTATGTTATTGTAGTTAGAACTTTTTAGTTTTCACCTTTTTCTAGATGCAGTCAATCATTCGAAGACTCGTTTATCATCATCAAAACATCGTTATACTTGTGAGTATTAAAAAAAAAAACAACTTTTGACTAATGAGGTCCTTAACGAGCGCAAGGACTTGTAGCGTGGCGAAGAATCCTTTGACATTAGTGAGTCATGGTATTTGAATGCGAGGAATATTTGAACGTTTACGAACCTTAGCTTGTGCTTACATTCCAACGCTGGAATCCTTCTTATATTATAAAACCCAAAGTTTGTAGGTGTGTAAGTATGTTTGTTACCTCTTCGCGCTTTAACGTCTGAACGGATTCGGATGCAATTTGGAATGTACATAGCTTATACCTAGGATTAACACATACACTATACTTTTTAACTTGATAATAGCGGGCGAAGCCGCGGGGAACCGCTAGTCACACTATAAAGGTGAAAGTTTGTGTGTGTTTGTATGTTATTTCTTTACGCTCAAGCTGGACCAATTTTGATGGAATTTTGTGTGGAGGTAGTTGACACCCTGGATTGACACTTGGCTACTTTTTATCTCGGAATTTCCGTGGGTCTGGGATTTACGCGAATAAAACCGCGTATATAGTTAAAAATAATAGATGCTGAGTTATGTATAAAATAGAAACCTCTTGGGACATAATTCCAATAATGTGTACCAATGTATTTCGTGGTACAACTTGCAAATTCTGGTTTGATTTTTCAAATAAATAAACATAAATGCTTTCACACTTACAGCCCCACACCAAGTTCGATTACTTGTGTCCTGGGTGCTGGAAACATTCACTTCACACACCCAGAACCAGAAACACAATTTGTCTTTGTGGAGAAATCTTATGTTTCCGCTGGGAATCGAACCCGATACCCGCTTTCAAGGCAGATGTGCAAACGCCAACTCCAATAGGCAGTTCCCTAATTGACCGAACGAACGCGCAGCGCGAGCGAAGCGTCTCATTTTCAGCTTGGGCAAAATAGATTCGCATGTCCGGATGTCTGGTTGTTCTCCTCTTCAGGTCGCATTTCGCAACCGATTCTCGTGAAATTTTGTAAGGCAGTTCGTTAATTATATATTATGCACAAAACTCAGTCTTATGTCGCGCCGCCACTTATAATAAACACTATTCAGACTTAGATTTCTTTCATGTATCAAAAATTTTTCTAAAAAAAACAAATAAAAAAAATATTTTCTCCTCCCTTAACGAAAAAACACCTAATAAATAATTTAACAGTAAATTTCTTACTATAATACCTATACCTATTATATCAGAATATTATGTATATCAAATGTATATGTAAGTGAATGATACATTGTATACACACACACACACACACACACACACGCGCGCATATACACATATAGAAAAACGCACTCATATAACTTTGTTTTTTTCTGAACAATAAGGATTGTATGATTAGACACACAATGTTCATATTATACCATATGTAATCCTATTTTGGCTATACTATTAGAATATTTTTATTACCTATGTAAATTTTGTTGGATTATGAAAATAAAAAAATAAAACAAAAAAATAAATATAAATTTTTTTTGGTCGATTCAGTTTTTAGAAAATTTTCAGAATATCTCCGATACGGGGGTCGAAAACTTAAAAAAAAACAAATATCATCCATTTCGTAAGATACACGAGGTCGTCGGCTCACATACCCACTAGTGTATTATCAAGTAAAAAATGTAAGTACTTTTGCGTACTTTAAAATACTTTCCCTATGAAATGTGCGTGGTCATATAGTCTTATCCTGACAGATGGAGGCAATTAATTTGCGCGGCTCTCAGACTTACATTACTGCATAAAATGTGCCATTAGGAAGTATAGAGAGATAGACTGTACTTTATACAGGGTGATTTAAGTATTTTTATAATAATGTTTACTTTGAACTGCCAGTTGACTTAGATGCGCGTTCGCTTTTAGGGTATGGTTCGATCCCCGGCGGGAACACAAGTTTTCTCTTCACGGGAAATTTATGTTTTTGGTTTTGGGTGTGATTGTGTATGTGAATGTTTCCGGCATCTACGACATAAGTCATTAAACTTAGTGTGGGGCTGTGAGTGTGAAAGCGTTTATGTTTTACAATCACACCCAGAAGCATAAATGTCCCTTGATAGGAAATCTGTACTCCTGCCTCACACCCAGAAGCATAAATGTCCCTTGATAGGAAATCTGTACTCCTGCCTCACACCCAGAAGCATAAATGTCCCTTGATAGGAAATCTGTACTCCTGCCTGTAATCGAATCCAGGGCCTACGCTGTAGGGCAGAGACTTGCCTACCGCGCCAACTGGGTCAAATAATATTTATTCTGTAGCATTATACAAAGCTAGCACTCAAAACATATAAAACAAGTCAGTGTACTACAAATAAAATATATATTCGACTGCGAAAAATGTGAACCTACTTTTTATGTATTATGTAATTTTATGTAATCTTCTTTTAATTTCCTTTAATTAGTTACCCTACTCGATAGGTTTGGTTAAGTATTTTATATTAACGTATTACTATTTCGCACCAAAAATCCGCCACTTTTTTAAACACCTATTAAAGTATAATTGGGTTTTAAAGCAACATAAATACATATACGAGCGAAAAACATAGTTTTACCCTTCCTTGGCTGGTAAAAATATCCTATATATATAATAGGATATTTTTTATATAGGCTCGCATCACCCTGTATGTTAGGTTTTGAGTTAATCCTACACCATGTAAATTGTGTGCATTATACAAAGTTAGCGCTTGCCTGGAAATGTCCGAGAGCATTCAGTCACGGCTACTCGGCTAATGTGCAACACTAGTGATGCGCCTGCGACGGGAAACAAGACCAGTCTTTTACTAAACTAACGTCATTCGGGCTCGGAACCACATTTTTTAAATATATTTGGGTAAATAGACAGATTTTTTTTATAACAGACTTCTTTTTGCGTCTTACATTCCTGTTTCTTGTGTCTTACAGTCTTGTTTCTTGCGTCTTTCAGTCTTGTTTCTTGCGCCTTACAGTCTTGTTCCTTGCGACTTACAGTCTTGTTTATTGTGACTTACAGTCTTATTACTTGCGTCTTACAGTCATGTTTCTTGCGACTTACGGTGTTGTTTCTTGCGCCTTACAGTCTTGTTTCTTGCGTCTTAGAGTCTTGTTTCCTACGTCTTAGAGTCTTGTTTCCTGCGTCTTAGAGTCTTGTTTCCTGCGTCTTAGAGTCTTGTTTCCTGCGTCTTACAGTCTTGTTTCCCCTCCCTAGGTGTCACAGTCTAAGTGAAAAATGCACTACTCAGAACAGTGCAGATTAAAACACAAGTATTACACTAATGACAATTTAATGCGGACGCCAGAGGAAGGTATTTTAAACAGATGCATGAACACGGTACTAGATGGCACGGAGAGGAAATTAAGTATTCCTTGGAAAATTACGAGATGGCTAAAGGAGTTTGCATTTTTACTGCGAGGATTGGCTTAGAGCATTTTTATAGTCCAAACTAAAGTTATTTCAGATCATATTTGTATACATTTTATTAATGACAGGTGCAGTACAAAAGTTTCAAGTAAAAAAAATCTGTTTTCATGATCAATAAAATGTAAGTTTTAGTATCAACCGAAACATATATTTTATTGATTTGAGAAAATTAAAATTTGTGTATAGTATATTGGTATAGGCTGGCAAACTTTTGGTCACCATCTCACCTGAAAATATAAATTACTAGACCTATTTTGGAATGTAACTTCTAGATGATGCGGAATTGTATAAATAAAACAAAACACAATCATATCTAATTTGAAAAAAAAACTAGCTAACCCGACCGGTGTCGCTCGGGTAAAAATGGGAATGTTTTAACATACAGACAACAATAACCCTTCGAGTAGAATAAACTCTTTAATGAACTAAATAGGTAGCAGAAACTATGATGATGACTAAACTAAAATGGATGGTAGTCAAAGGCTTGTCAATCAAGCATAAAAAAACATAAATAGTCCTCTTAAGTAAATGTGTAGTCGTAATTTAGTATTATTACTTATTATGAGATCGGGGGGCATCGATACGTCATAACACAGGAACACCATTTTGAGTATCAATGCTGACTAATCTGCATTACAAACCTCAAATAGTATCGAAAAATTGACAAATAAATTAATGTAAAGCGAAGTCTGTTTTCGAATAAATATATCAATATCCGGATGACCGAGCTTTGCTCGGTGTTTTGTTTTTGATAGAATGTGTTTGAATTTGTAGCCTCAGAAAGCTCCATCTAGTGTCGAGTAGAAACAGTTTTTTTACATCGGTCATACACGTAATAGATGGCGCTGATAGTTTCTTAAACCCGGTTTTTCAAATGCAGTTTGGGAACCGAGCATTTCTCGGACCTGGAACGTTGATAAATCGATTCCTTGGGCCGAAAAACCCCTAACCTGTAACTTTCATGAAAATCGTTGGAGCCGTTTCCGAGATCCAGATTACATACACACATATTTATATATATATATATATATATATATATATATATATATACAAGAATTGCTCGTTTAAAGATATTAGATTCATCAACATATTATTCATCATAATTCATTATATTATTATTTATATTTAGTACATATTTTAATTTAACCTCACGCGAAGCATCCTCAAAATCTCAAATTACTAATCAGCTAACTTCCTTAAGTTGTTCATTAAAAAAAACGTTCCCACCGACCAGCGAAGCGTTAAAAATATCAAATGACATCATGTGAACCCAGTACGGCTTCGGGAAATGCTATCTCTTCATTAATATGCGAGCCTAGTATTTTAAACAATACAGCGGGTGATTAGTATGCGACGATGTTATAGCGCCATCTATCGCTTGACTGCTGAGTGCGTAAAATTCTGTGAAAAGATTGACAGTCACGAATTTTAAGTAAAAATGATAAAAGTTTGGCAAGCGTGCCCCATCGTCGACCTCATCGTCACTTACCATCAATGGTATAATTTTATAGAGTGGTCAAACGTTTGCCTATCTAGTTGTTCCCCGCGGCTTCGCTCGCGTTAACTATTTGTGAATGTGAACCATTCTAAAATCTGCCTGACGACACACAAAAAATTTCATCAAAATCGGTTCAACGGTTAATAGAAACGTACAGAAGAATTTAATATACATGTCTATATATAAAGATTATTCATTACGCGGGAGTAGCCGCGGAGAATAACTAGTACTGAAGAAATCCTACCTCTCTTTTTTTATGCTAAATAGGCGTTTGACAACTATTTCACCTGATGGAAAGTGATGATGCGGCTGAAGATGTGACATGCTTGCCTAGAAGATACCTATTCACTCTTGATTTCTCTTTCTCTGCTATTTTGCTGCTTTTATACATATTGAAAGAACAATAACCAAACGCATTCACACTCACAGCCCTAACTTCAAAGAATTGTATCGTGAGTACCGAAAACATTCACACCACACACACAATCACACCCAGAAACGAAAAGCACAAATTTTAATGTCCCTTAAAATTAATTATTAATTAATAATTAAACACTTTTGGAAAACTATTGGCTATATCATTGACAAGAATTGAGCTTGTTATTATTATTTAAATTACTAGCTGTGCCCCGCGGCTTCGCCCGCGTGACTTAAACATTTTAGTTGAACTTTTTTGGTTTATAATTTTGGATTGATAGATTAACGGTTTGGATTCGCAGTCTCGTCTATAATCTAAATCTAGTAGACCGTTTATTTGTTTTGTTTTGAGTTTTGAGTAAATCGAAGCAAGAAATAAGATTTTCCATACAAACTTTAGAACTACCTTGCACACACGCGAGGGGTAGTTTTGTAAAATAAAATATACGTGATTCATTATTTACTTTAATGTTTATTTGTACCGAGTTTTGAGTAAATCGAAGCAAGAAATAAGATTTTCCATACAAACTTTAGAACTACCTTGCACACGCTCTAGGGGTAGTTTTGTAAAATAAAATATACGTGTTTCATATTTACTTTAATGTTTATTACTACCGAGTTATGAGCGAATCGAAGCGAGTATAAATTTCCATACAAACTTTTTCACCCTATTTAGAACACTTAAGGGTTAATTTTTGAAAATTGGATTAGCCTATGTGTTATTCCGGAACATGAACTATAGATATTCAAAATTTCATCAATATCGGTTCATTTGTTACGGAGATACGTGGTAACAGCCTGTTGAGAGCCTGCGTATTCCAGGTCTAGTGTGTTTACCAGCTTCGATCAAATCGTCACTTACCATCAGGTGAGATAGTGGTCAAACACTAGCCTGTCACAAATAAAAAAAAAAAAAAAAAAAAACAAGTATTCACACACACACACTTTCGGATTTATAATATTAGTTTACTCTCGAAATTTAATGTTCCAAATAAAAATAGTTCTCCAAAAAGAAACGTTAACATCACCACCTCTAGATGGCGCTAAACGAGAGCTAACCAAAAGTTGTTCAAACACAAGGTGTGGAATTTCTTTAAAGGTGTTAGTTGTATTTGTTCGACTCTTTGGAAGTTCAAAGGGTCTTTTTTGGTTTGTTTGTCTGTAGAACAAAGACGACTTGTTAAATTGTTTGAAGAGGAAAGTGTTTTAGAGCTGTGAAGCCGGTACGGGTGTAAAGAGTGATGAAATGCTATTCTGCCGTCGATAAGGAAAAATGACGTAGCTGCATTTTTGTCAAAATTAAGTTATGCACGTCATCGGGATCAGAAAAATAGACACATCTACTATTAAACATAAACGCTTTCTCACTCACAGCCCCACACTAAATTCAATGACTTATGTCGTGGGTGCCGGAAACAATTACATTACACATACAATCACAACCAGAACCAGAAACACAAATTTTCCATGGGGAGAAAACTTGTGTTCCCGCCGGGAATCGAACCCGATACCCCTGCTTAGAAGGCGAACGCCACTCAACTAAGCCAACGGCAGTATTATTTTTTTATTTCAAAATATTCAACGCAACTGCTACAAGTCTTCTTCTTAGTTATGGCTTCGCAATCTTGTGCATTTAGCCAGTGTCAAGTGATAATATAATATTTCAAGTGTAATTGATATTATAAGTCCTAGTCACAAGTCACAGTCAAAGTTAAGTAAAAGAATCAAGGTCCAGTCATAGTAAAGTCATGCCCTAGTAAAGTGGTGGAAAATTTACTAGAACTTCTATTGGAGTTTTGGAGCGAAGGCGAAAGTCAAGTTTTTCAACTTTGTATGATTTGCCTACACTTATGCACGTTCACTTAGTATCAACGGTAAATAATCCACCATTATTACACATTAACACTCGAAGAATCACAGGTTTTGGAAAATTTTACATAATTAACGCCGCCATTTTTTCACTCACGAAGTCATAACACATACTAAATAGTGTAGACATTTCTGAGGTCTATAACTATATTATGACAAAAATGACAGTTACGTCATTTTTCCTTATGACGGCAGTATAGGAGTCTAACGTTTATATGTAGATTACTAGCTACACCCTTGCTTTATTGCATATTTATATGATACATTTCGGGGAGAGTGCGACAGAACGACAAGATTTTAATCTTCAAGCTGGAGCTAGCTCTCAACATCCGACAACAAGGTGTAGTACTAAACCAAGACATCCTTTCATGGTGGACATTCCTCTAATTCGAACCCACGATACACCACATTTTTTTTTTCCCTTTGCAAGCATTTGATTACAATCTCACCAGATGGAAAGCGATGATGTAGCCGAAGATGTAGCATGCTTGCCTAAAAGATTCCTATTCACTTTTGACTTGAAGACTCCCAGATGATACCGTTCGGAGAACAATGACGAAGGCAATGAGTTCAACTCCTTCGCAGTACGGATGATAAACGTAGAAGCGAAACGCTTCGATCGAACTGGAGGTATGTCAACCATATATGGATAACGTTTGACAGTTTGTCTTGTTGTTAGATAGTAAATCGGTAAACTTTTATTATATGAACTCCAAAGTATAATTTAGGCCTCTTCAAGTCTAGAGTGAACAGGTATCTTCTAGGCAAGCATGTCCCACCTTCGACCGCAACTTCGCTTTCCATCTGGTGAGATTGCGGTCAAAAGTTTGCCTATTGACCAATGAAAAAAAATGTGCCACGTAAAGAAAATATTTAAACGCAACAAAAGCTTAAAAAAACCGACTTCAACGCTTATATTTTGGTTTCGCTGGATCGATTAGATGAGACATCAAAATCGATTCATATTGGCGGAGATATCGCGTAACATACATACAAAAAAATATACAGTCGAATTGAGAAACTCCTTTTTTTAAGTTAGTTGCCGTCTTCTTTATGTTTTCTTAGTACTTAACAAAATCCGAGTGACGTATTCTTGCTCATGTTTTTTTTCGTGATTTAATGTATTCTGCTTGAATTTAAACCATTTTTGGATCCACCTGAACACTTAGGAGGACGTTTAAGAGCAGTTTAGTCACATACACACTTACAGACGAATTATATATATGAAGATAGTTATACATAGTAAAAAAAGACGTGTGGCACTCGGGAACTGCCGCGGTAAAGCTATTGCATAGCATTTTTATCAACTTATGCAATTTTATTTATTTATTTATTTTATTTATGCAATATTTTTTTTCCTGCCACCTAGAGGCGAGTTGCTGAACTAAAGAGACAAGCGTGATATTTCAAAAAACTCATTAAAAGTTCTGCTATTCATCGATAGATGGCAAAACTAAAAAGTATCACCGGTGTTAGGTTATTTTCGTTACGGAATTTCTGGATTCGGTGTCCTCGCTCAAGGCCCGCAATAGAAGCTATGCAATAGCTTAAAAAAATCCTTCTCCTATATTAAATGTATGTGAATGCTTCCGTTACTCACGACACAAGTCATCGAACTTAGTGTGGGGTTGTGTGTGTGAAAGTTTTTATATTACATTTCAAAATCATGTATTTTCCCTATTTTTTATGTATCTTTTGAAGAACTGCTAAAAATGCTTTCTTTGACTAGCGGAATACCCATTAATATGTGTAGGGTGTGCATTGCTCATCACAGGACGTCCGCGGCAGCCTTAAAAGGAAGGGCGATGCACGACCACGATGCTCGGACGGAGAATTTTAATGTTTCTCTATATATATTTCTTAGGCTTTAAGTGTAGGCATTAGATATTTACAAAACACTCACAGCCCCACACTAAGTTCGATGACTTGTGTCGCGGGTGCCGGAAACATTCACATCACACACACGACCGCAACCAGAACCAAAAACACAATTTTTCCTTGAGTAATCTTGTGTTCCCGCCGGGAGTCGAACCCGATACCCCCCTGCTTAGAAGTCACCCAACTAAGCCAACGGGTAATTATAAGATTACCCTTGTAACTTAACTTTATTTAGTGTACAATTTTTTTATTCTATTCTATATAGTTGAGCTAAAGAAAAACCTTAAAAAAACCGACTTCATCGCTTATATTTATATGGGACCACCTCTGAAGTATACTCTGCCAAACAAAAAAATCATCAAAATCGATTTATAATTGACATAGATATCGCGTAAAATACATAAAAAAACATACAGTCGAATTGAGAACCTCCTTTTTTGAAGTCGGTTAAAATCGAACTATTCATTTGGACTCTGGAATATCTGGAATAAAGTGCGCGTTGATGTCTTTAGTTAGAAAAATCGTTATTGAATTTGACTTAACGTTACCCGACTACAGCAAAGTTTTTTAAAGCTAGATAGATAAACAAGCATTTCACCACCAACAAACCCGATTTAAAGTGAGGATGCGGCTGAAAATGTAGCATGCCTGTCTTGAAGATACCTATTATTCTTTTTTTTATGCCCTATATGCAATTATTTGCCCACAATCTCATCTGATGGAAAGTGATGATGCGGTCGAAGATGTAACATGCTTGCCTAGTAGGTACCTATTCACTCTTGACTACTATTCTATTATTATTATTATACTATTCCTATTTCATTGTGCATAAGAACTTTATCACGGCTATATTATATGGACTGGCTGACCCGCCCGGCGTCGCCCAGGTAATAAAAAACATACACTTAAACGCTTCACACTCACAGCCCCACACTAAAATTACTATGACTTGTGTCGTAGGGCCATAAACATTAACACCACACACACAACGTTCACGTCATACCCGGAACCAGAAACACAAACTTCCCTTCGGGAGGAAGCTTGTGTTCCCACCGAGAATCGAACCCGCTGGTTCGAAGACGAACGCGCACTCATCAACGCCAGTGGGTAGTTCAAAGTTCATAGAAGACCCGCCTGGCGTCGGTCGTCCGTTTTTTTTTTATAATACCTAGGCAAGCATTTGACCACTATCTCACCTGATAGAAAGTGAAGATGCGGCCGAAGATGCGACAAATATACACCTAAGCTCTTCCACATTCACAGCCCCTCACTTAGTTCAATGACTTGTATCGTGGGGCCGATCAAAGTACCAACAACACAAAAACATTTGTACATCACAAAAAAAAAAAAAACATCCAAGATTCACACAACATACTCAAAACCAGAAACACAAATTTTCTGTGGGAAAAGTTTGTGTTCCACCGGGAATCAAACCCGGTGCTTTAAAGCCCAACGCTCACATAACTACGCCAGCGGGCAGTTAAAAAGAAACAAGTACATATTAGAGATTTACTACGATAACATGGCCCGCCCCTCCAAATTACTGTTTTAATGTGTGTAGTCTCATCCTTACGAAAGAGTTTGTATGTAGTTGTAATTATTCGATTTATGAACGCCACTAGTCGAGCAACAAATCCATAGATTTGCTAGCTCGACTAGGTGTTTGACAGTAGCAGTACGCACACATGCGTGGTTGTGCGTTGTAACTACTTTCACAAATATTTAAAACATTTTGAATTTTGGAGGGGCGAGTCATGTTATCGTAGTAAATCTCTACCTACTTCAAAAATCTTATAATGCTTGCGATTCCTTTAAAGAGCACTATGATGATGACCAATTTCAAGGTCATTCGCATCCTAATAAAATTACCTTTCCTTCGAACAATTTCTTTGCAAAAATATCTCACTTATAACATTTCGTTCCGGTATACTAAACTCAATTAGCACTGACATACGATTTTGATCTCTATCAAAACAAACACAAAGTGAAAATTCATATGACAGCTCACGTAATTGTTTTAGTATAGCATTCCAAGCTAAATTCAGCTTTGATTCAAAGTTGATAAAGTTGTTTTTTATATGTAAAGGGCGTGTATTTAGTGTAGGGTGCTCATCGGTGCATGTCGTCGTTTAATTCGTTTTAAATGAAACATATGATGGAGTGAGGCGAGGTCAACGAACTTTGAGTATGCATTGTGTATAAAAGAAGTTTTTGGCCGTGAACTTTCGTATTTGAATTTGTGGAAAATAAAACCTGTTTTTAAATTTGTGTGTATAATTAAAAACATGTATTCATTAAAATCTAAATTAAGAAGAATTAAGCCAGTATCAACAAATTAAAATTGTTATTTTTTTATTTTTTTTTATTTGTGATAGGCTAGTGTTTGACCACTATCTCACCTGATGTTAAGTGACGATGTGATCGAAGCTGGTAAACACACTAGACCTGGAATACGCAGGCTCTCAAGGATAACTGCCGGAACACCGTATTTGGCTTGGCGGCAGACTTTCAACTTGATGGTGATAAGCTACTTTGGTAGCAAGCCAGGCGAGCAACTCACAAAATGCTCTACCACCTCTCAAATGTCACCTGATTAGCACCACCCGGGGACCACGTGTAGGGGGTCAGACTTAAGGGTATCCTCCTACGGACGTGGGTGACTAAGCCCCCTAATATTGCATCACATCGCATCACACTAAAATTATAAATTAGAAAGTTTGTGAGTGTCTTTAAAAAAAAACTAAACTGTTTGTTTGAACTGCTCGTTGGTGTGCGATTGTTTCCGGCACCCACGACACAAGTCATCGAACTTAGAGTGGAGCTGTGTGTGTAAATGCGTTTATGTTTATGTTTGTTGCTTCTTCACGCTCAAACGGCTGGAGCTGTTTCCTAGAATTAGGAATCGATTTTTATGTATTGGTTTTATTTGGTAGATTATACTTCAGAGGTGGTCCCAAATAATTTTATCGAAATCGATCAAGCCAAAACCAGAATATAAGAGGTGAAGTCGGTTTTTTAAGCTTTGCTTGCGTTTAAATTATTATCTAATTTTGTTCGAGGGTTATATTTAAAACAGATTTTTATAAATTTAATTATAACATATAATGGTGCTAATTCTGTTGAGCACCGAACTAACCTAAACTAAACTAAAAATAAACTAATTTTAGTCAAAGAATACCTAAACGCTATTCTGATTTTACGTTGAACTTAATTTAAAAGTTGAAATGACAGGACTAAAATTGATTTTGACAGCAACCAAATTGAATTGTATTCACAAGAGCCGCAATCACATATTCCTCCATTATAGACTTTGTAGGTCAGTATTTGCACGTGTTATTCTTTCAAGTATATGATCACATTAAAAATAATCCAGACCTTTTTCATACAGACTAATTTGAGTTTAAAATTTCTATTTTTAGTCTTAATTTGACGTAAAACATGTACATCAAAATAAGAATTTGGTCATTTTCACTAAATAGAGTAACTAAACTAACTTAGTCCTGTCAAACTTAATTTTAGTCTAATCTTGCATTTTCTGAATAGGTTTTGGACTAAAGCAGGACTAAAACTAATTTTAGGCTAGTTTAGTCTAATTCTGGACAACAGAATCGGCACCATTATGCTATAATATAATTTAACCTTTATTTTTCTTATTTCAGGTCAAACATTTCCTTCCCATCTTTTCTTCCCAAAGGTGAGTTATAATTTTACGTCAAAAAACATTTCCAATTAGAGTAATTAAATTTCATTAGTTTGAACCGTAGGCTTAGTTGGGCGAGCATTCGCCTTCTAAGCAGGGGTATCGGGTTCGATTCCCGGCGGGAACACAAGTTTTCTCCGCAAGGAATTTTTTGTTCCTGGTTCTGATTGTGTGTGTGAATGCTTCCGGGACATACGATACAAGTCATCGAACTTAGTGTGGGGCTATGAGTGTGAAAGTGTTTATATTATGAGTGCCTCTTTTTTATGTTTTTTTTCTTTCTCTATCTACGGGCCAATTGCCTATATTAACTATATTGCATCTTTACAGCAAATACTTAATTTACCTACAAGACATCGAGCTCATAAATAACTTAAGTGCTCAAGCCCACTACCAGGTAGCGTATAATGCTGGCGGCGTTGCCTCTCCGAATTGCAATGGAATGCAATGCAACGTTGAGCCAAATAAGTGGCAGCATTTTGATCACGCGTCGCCTCAACCAAACGCTCTGATAGATTATTGTAAATAGAATGAGCTCCCGGTCCCCACGGACCCAGTGTCTCAACACCAAACGGCTCAAATAAGTAACCACTGCCGA